>OW285237.1:129440715-130640715 GCA_935421215.2 Melolontha melolontha | reverse complement strand
TCCGAAAAAACGGCAAGTTCAATCCTTTGGACAACCTATATATACAAGGGCTAATCATAATTTCATACATTATAAAATTTATTTTATTTATAAAATAATATATATATATATAACGATCCCCGTCTGAAATAAATAAACATACAACTGAGATAGCTAATTTTTTTTTAAAATGTCCCTATTACTGAGTTCGATATAGTTCAATCATTTTCCTTACTTGTCCAAGGAAAATCCATAACATGATTCCCCGAAGTTATCCGAGAACAAAGTCAGAACATACCTGAGCTTTTTTCAAGGATAAACTTCAGCACAGCACTCGAGACAGTACCGCACCCTGTCTTAGTTCCCCGCACTAACTTGTTGTATTAGTGTTGAACAGGATCTTCATCGTTCTGATGCTGTAGTGTGATAAACGGATGCAATGCACTGATGTGATATCGTCCTTTTTTCTTACGTCCATCCATCGAATACAGCTCATACGTCACATTATTGAAGCATCTCGATATCCGATAAGGTCCTGTATAAGGCAGATCAAGCTTCTGACATTTGCCTTGATCTCTTCTGCCCAAACGATAACTTTTTACAATCACCACATCTCCAATGTCAAATCTCGTTCTCGTCATAATCTGCTCATTTTGTTTATTTAGATATTTCTGTGCGTTTATTGTAATTCTTTGTGCAACTTGGTTTTTTAACAGTACCAGGTTGTCAACCCTTTCATTTTGTGTATTCCAGGGTCTGGCAGGTTTCGTCCCATACATCACAGTCGCAGGACATTCCAGTGTGACAGTATTGGGTGTGTTGTTGATGTTATCTTCGACATCTTGAACATGAGCAACCCATCCTGCATGATTTTCATAGGTTTTGATCCTTAGAAACTTTATTATTTCCTGAATGTATCTCTCACATGGATTCCCGCATGGATGACGTATGGAAGAGAAAGAAATTTCAATATTACGATCATGTAAAGCACTCTTAAATCTATCATTATTAAAATACGAAGCATTATCAGCTAATACTCTATTCATTTTCCCTTGACGCATAATCCATGAATCAATACACTGTATAGAGGTATCTGTATTATATTGCGAAGTGGGAAATAATTTAACAAACTTAGAAAATACATCAACCATTACTAAAATATTTTTATATTCAAATTCTCCTGGAATAAGATTCCCTAAATAATCTATTGCTACCAATTCTAATTTCTCATGAGTAATTATACTCTTTACCTCATACTGACAGGTTCTATTCTTATGTTTGCCCAAACGACAAGTAATGCAATTTCTGACCACATCTTTAGCGATTATGCGATCTTTCTTAGCATAAAACGCCTCTCTAAACACCAACCATACTTTATATCCCCCTATATGTCCCAAACTTTCATGAATTTGCAACATCGTTTGCCTTGCATACACATCATTTACAGCAATATAACTTATTTCCCTAATCACTTTCATAATCAACCCCTCTTTCATAACAAAATTTTTATAATTATCTTTAGTATTTAATTGTTCCCTTATTATATTAAATCTTTCATCTCGCTGGACCTGAAGGATCATCTCAAATTCATAATTCCCCGTAGCATAGTGTCTATTATATTCATTCAACTCTACATAATGAAATTTACTTTTACTGTTGTACATTCGTGACAACGCATCGGCAGAAACATTTAGAACGCCTTTAATATGCTTTATCTCAAAAGTATACTCTGACAACAATAGTGACCATCGATATACTCTATTATTTTTAAAACGTGTATTCAAAAGTGATGTCAAGGCAGCATGATCTGTCTCTACAACAAAGTTTTTTCCCAATAAATAATATCTGAGCTTTTGTATCGCGTGTACCACAGCCAACATTTCTTTTTCACTAATGGTATATTTAACCTCATAGCTTTTCAAAATACGAGAGATAAAACATATCGGTTGTTCTATCCCTTCGTCATCTATTTGAATTAAAACTCCGCTTATAGCGACATCACTAGCATCTACTCTTAAAATAAACTGTTTATTAAAATCTGGTAGTATTAATTTTAATTGATTATAAAACTCTTTCTTTAACTCCTCAAATGCATTCATTCTTTTTGGTTGGTCTTTTTAAAAATCCTTACTACATGCTAATTCTACTTTACCCTGTTTATCGTTTGTTTCTAAATTAAAATTACATCGACTATCTTTAGGACGTGTCCCAGTATAATTTTTAACTTCTGCTAAATTTTCCTTTCTTATATCTTTACTATGATTATCATCTATTCTACCTGGTGAAGCCATTTGATTATTTCTATTACTATAGTTACTTACTCGCTGAGGACTTGAATATTTATTATTATTATTATTTTCTATTCTGGCATATGACGATCTATTAACACTGCGATCTATATAATTATTCTGATATCTTTTACCATATTCCATGTCATCTAATCTTTTCAAAAGTTCAATAAATTGTTGCATGTCACTTATATTTTGAATGGCTACTGCCTGACTAATTTGTGCATCAAAATGAGTACTTAATTGGCATATTAGATCTCTATCAGTGATTTTTGGTTGCAAATATTTTAAAATTGAGTGTCTCCTCATAACATACGACGCTCGTGACTCATTACTATTATTATTATATCTACCAACTAATAAATCATTTCTTACCCTCGTTTGTCTTGTTGTTCCCCAGAATTGACTGGTAAATCTGACCTCGAACTCCTCCATCGTCTTCACCTCATCCGAGATCATGTCCCACCAGGTCATTGCATCATCCTTGAAACAGTTCCCTATTTTCTGGAGCTTCTTTTGGTCCCCTGGCACATCCTCTAGACTTTCCTTTAATTTTTTTAGAAAACCCATGGGATTTGTATTTGCCATACCATAAAACTTCGGCAATGGTTCATTTTGTACTGGTACAGGGATGAACACAGGCACACTCTCTTCACTCTTCTCTTTTCTCACTTGTTCAATTTGTTTCTGCATATACGTTAGTTTCTGTTCCTGCCATTCTCTTTTTTCCTTTTCTTCTAAAAATTGATCTACGCTCACAGTGTTTTGTGGTATGTTAGGTTCATTTATTAACGGAAGTGATTCATCTATTATGTCTTTATCTGTTTGTTTACTGCTATTTATAGGTACCATTTGATCTACTATCTCTTCCAATTTTCTCTCCATATCTACTTGTCGTTGTTTTATTTCCATTTGTTGTTGTTTTATTTCATTGTGATTTTGTTGCATCGTTTGTTTTATATCCATTATCATTTTCATCATAGCATGCATCATATCCATTATCCCTCTACTGTTACCACCTTCCTGTCCTGCTTCATGTATGGGATTTAGATTGAGGTTACTTATACCTGCACTCGCACCTTCTAATGACTCTTGACTGCCAATTAGTGGTGGCTGTCTCCATTCATTTACATTCGAAATACCATCCATTTTGCTTGTTATTGTTTACTATTTCTTCAATATAACTCTTTTAATTTAGTTATATTCACGTGACACTTTATACTCTCCAAATTTATAAATTATCTTGTATTTCCAAATTATTTGCTTAACTTCATTCGCCGACACGCTGGGCTGCCAAAATTGTGCAGTGGAATTTGCTTTGAAATTGCTTATTAATTTTTTATTCACACTACAGCTTATATCGCCGGCTAATCAGTCTAGTAGAATCCACGAACTGCCATCTCATGAATCGTTCCTTGCGGATCGGGATTAAATTTCGTTTTCCAAAATAAAACCATAAACACAAATAAAACACGAATCAGTTCCTTTATGTTGGTGTAATTAAAAATAAAAATAAAAAAAAAATCCCTCTACAAAGTGTATAGGGTGCTAAAGCATCATCAAACAGTAGCAATGGAGGAAACACTCTTTGTGAATAATGACTCGCACACAGAGAAAAACCTCTTTTGAATCTCGATCAAACATAAGACTAATAAATACTAGTGAAATCTGTCAAGTTTAACCTCTAATGTGACCCCTTCAAACAAATATCAAAAACAAATAAGTTTTCAAAACTCACGAAAATTGAAATTTTGTCATGCGCCAAAATAACATAACAAGGTCAAACCCCACTACAGAAACTCCAACCTTGAATTCAAAATGTTCTCGAAATATTATTTTAAGAAAAAAAAACTTCCCTTACAAAAAACATGACAACTTTCGCTAATATCCATATACTACTTTCAAATATAAATTATTACAATAAATACATGAAATTATAATAATGAAAATAATCATGATATCAAATATATAAACAAAATAATTTTTTATCAACTTACATAGATCTGTGTGCGATTTTATAAAATACACGAGAGATATCTTTTTCACAAAATTTCAAATAAACATAAAACACTCGCATAAATCGAATTAAGATTAACTTGCACCTTACACTAAATGCAAAAACAAAATACAACCCGAATTTATACAACAAAGAATAAAATTGATTATTTTATCCTTTAATAAACCGAACACTTTAGCAGTCAAGATATCTCTAAATCAAAATGAAATTTCCATATCCGCTTGTCCATTCCCACCATCTATAAAATCAAAATCTATACAGACAACACATTTTAACAAATACAATATCCGAAAAAACGGCAAGTTCAATCCTTTGGACAACCTATATATACAAGGGCTAATCATAATTTCATACATTATAAAATTTATTTTATTTATAAAATAATATATATATATATATATAACGATCCCCGTCTGAAATAAATAAACATACAACTGAGATAGCTATTTTTTTTTTAAAATGTCCCTATTACTGAGTTCGATATAGTTCAATCATTTTCCTTACTTGTCCAAGGAAAATCCATAACAATATGAACCAGAAATCGGGTATATATGAAATTAATTGCCGCGATTGTAATTTGAAATATATTGGTCAAACAAAGCGCTCAATAAGAACCCGTTATAAAGAACATATATCACACATCGAATAGGATAGACTGGAAAAAATCGAGTGTCCGTCACACATTGGAAACCGATCATAACATCACGGTAAATTGTTTAAAACTTATAAAAATATAAACGATCCGAGGAAGCTGGTCATATACGAATGTATTAATATTGTTAAAAAACACATACAACGGGGACAACGGTCCAGTGCCAGGTACGTGCCTCTTCGAATTCTTAGAAAAGTAGGAAATAAGAAATTAAATAAAAGTGTGGGAACTAACACGTGTGAGCCATTTCTGAAGAAGGGTAAGTAACATAATTTTAGTTTCGTAAAACTTAGTTTATACGTGGACGCCTTGCAAAGTGTTTCACGATCATTTGTGCTAGCTTTATTGTGCCCCATGTTCAACATTGTGGTTATTAATTTTAACTACTGAGGATGACGCCTTAGTTGTCGAAACACGTATTTAGAATACGAGTATTAATTGTAGTAAGGGGTCCTAAACCTTTTTCAAATATACGAATATTTTTACTTTCCGGAGTTATTCGTTGTCTTGTGCAGACGTTGAAAAATTTGCTACTGAAATATCAAACATCTTCAATCAAGACTAGTCTCTTCTATCAAAAATGAGATCTTGCAGATGATTTCATATATACATCTCAAAGCCAGAGCAAGTGATGAAAAATTTCAAGTTTAAAACAAACTGTGTCTCAAATAACCAGATTGCTTGTGTCAACATATCTATGCGAATCTGCGTTTTCTGAAATGAAAATAATTAAGTCGAAATATCGCAATCGGCTAGTTGACGAACATCTGTCATCACGCTTGGGATTGTCAGCCAGTAACCACGTGGCATCTTACAAAAAGGACGCGGACGACATACAATGCTATGCATCGATATCCAAAGACTAATGTGTGTTAGTGACGTAGATGTACACATAATTATCATTATTATGATAAAACGAATGTACAAGGCTTAGTAACTACATTATTTTCGTGACTCTTAATCAGATGTGTATGCACATTTAACTCTAAAGTGTAAGATAATTTGTCAACGTCTTATTTAGAAAGTAGCTCAAAGAAAATATGCAAAAATGACAATATTATGACATTCTTCAAAACCAATTCAGCAATTTTACGAAGAGTTTAAATTAACGTAAGGTGCGATTATTTAAAATTCTTTTAAAATTGAGGTTTGTGCATTAAGAAATAGGCTTTCTTAGTTCTACAAAGAGTAAAAGCTGATTGTTAGAACAAAATGTAATTACATTATTAAATAAAATGATTTTTACTACTTCAATTATATTAAATTTAATTTTAGATAACAACAAGAAACAGGAAAATATGATACATATACATATATGATGTAAATAATATTACTGATTCTGGGTTAGTTTCGCGTGTCTGAAAATAGAAGAAGCCTGGGATAAATTCATAAAAATAAAATAAAAAGCCGCCGGCAGGCTTCGGAAGGATAGTGGAGCAAGGGAAGCTGTTTTTCGTGTTTCGCCTCCTTCAAATATTGAAGCGTATCACATACACGTATATATAGACTTCTCACTTGGAAATTTTACAGTTTGCAGAATTTTTCTTATTCTTTATTTTCCGCTGCGGTAGAAAAAAATTCGCATACAAGCTACTTTAAAAATGTTTTGCCTCAATCGATGTCAGATTAAACATCTATCGTCGAATGCAATCATTTGTCATTTGTATAAATCGAATTTTGAAACGCATTCAAGTAGTAGAGAATTGAGTTATATAAAGAACAGATGTTACGGAAATGATAAATTATTATATCGCAATGTTGAAGTGAAGTTATACTTCGTTTTTATTTTGACAAGTGATGCTAAAATAACTTTCTTTGTGATTAAATTGTATGCCAACTAAATCTAAAGTAAACACATAATACTAAATAATATATATACTCGTATATACAGAGAATTTCACTTAAGATGCAATATACAAACATGTATAGGTTTTTTATTTTCATAGAAACTAGGTAATACATTCTTACATTGTCCCACGTAAAATGCAACATATCAATATAATTTGACATTAGTTAAGTCAAAAGTAGCAGCTATTTCGATATTAGCTTAGTATCAATCTTAAATGATATACACAAAGGAAGAGAGAACTCAGTTAGTGACATGGTATCTATCGGGATTCAATTCAATAAACGATATTTATCGGAAATGTAGTTTTAATCCTAAAACACTACATTGAATTAAATAGGCTTTACTGTCAATAATTTGACAAAACAACCATGAAAGATATCATATCGATCATATTCATAAGTATCATAACTATTACATATTGCATTTTATGTGGGACAGTGCAAGTCCATAGTATTTTCGTATCTATGGTTACTATATTCATATATTGCAAGTTACATGATATTCTCTGTATATATGGTAAATTCAATCAGTCGGCGATTAAAGGTCTGGTCTACTTCAAAGTATACATACCCAAAACAACCTTACATGTTTCGGCAATGATGCCTTTACAAAAATGATAAAGGCATCATTGCCGATTAGAAGCATAAACTACAGTAAATGCTAGGACGTGTTTAACCTCAGTCATTTCAAATTAATGTTTCTTATTTGCGCGTGACAAAACTGCAATCATTATTATTAATTAAATGAATGAGAGTGATGATAGTTTTGAAGCAAGTGCTAAGGATGTTGAAAATGAGGAAAATGTAGACCTTCAGATGGCATTTGTTCTTTTGTTGGAAGATTTTAAAATACTGCTTGAGAAGCGGTAAATTCCGGCATTGACAGCAGAAAAGGAGGAAGCGATTAAGTCACTTGCTGAAGACTATATCAAGAATACCGATGAAGTAATAACTGTAAAACAGGTTATGAAAAAACTCAACAATTTGAATACGAAAGTTAAAGATGCCACGCTCGCGAAAAGACGGATAACAAAAAAATTACACTAAGAGGTTGGCAAAATAAATTGTATTGTATTTGGAATAATGGGGAAGTTCAGGTAACAAATTCGGTGTTGAATAAAGGACCAGGTAATCTTATTTATACTTCTTCATTAATACTCTATGTCGTCACAATAATAATTGTTACAGGTGCTGTAACTTTCGGCTATGTGACTTCTTCTACAAGCAAGTCAAGTGCTTCAACATTACTGTCGCCTTCTGAAAAAAAAAAGGTATAATTAGACCAAATCGAAAGTGAACAGAAAGAGTTTCAAAGATATTCTTTACAGCAACTCCAAAAAACATGCTTAATTCAACAAATTCAGGTCGCTCGAGCTCAAGAAAGTGCTGCTATAAAAATGATGGAATAATATCAAACGTAGACCATTCAAGAAAAATTGTATTTTGAACCTTGACCTAAAAATATCAGTGATAATTGCGAAGACATCTGAATTTTTTGTGATATTTGATTAAATAATGTGTTACCTAAGAGAAACAAATATTGAAATAAATATGTATTTTGTATTTAAATAAAGTGTTACTGTTCAGTTTACATTATTCATTCTATTTACATTTAAATAAAACTCCCCCTGTTCGGTAAAAACCTGTAGAGCAACAGCATCCTGATGCTGCTGACTCGCATGATGGACCCATGGCCCGCCGTTAGCTTGCGGCGCTGGATACATAGGTATATCGTTATCAGTGATGTCAAAATCTTCATGAGGATCCTTCAAAAATTTAGCAACATTGTGAAGTGTGAAACCTGCTACTATAAAGGGACACAATCGTTCAATTTTCAGTTTTCAACTGTCCAAATCAGCTGTAATAACTAAACCAGGTCATCTATTCACAAACATGCAATGTCCTACTTATTCATCAACATGACCTTCCTTTCGCCATATTGCTTAACGTCTTGTAACCAGGTCACTAGGCTAGTAACACACTCAGATGATATATAAACTAGAGACTAGGAAGTCTCCACAGTCACAGTTAGAGAGAGAGTGAGTATCAGTCTACCAATCTAGTGCATCATATTATCATGTATTAATTTACTGTTGTTATTGTTGTTATTAAATTAAATGTTATTATTTAATCGTTCCAATGCATATTATTTGTACCACTGTTGAACCTGATGTCTAAATGGAACTGTCTCGACAACAATGTTACCTCCGGGACCAGATGACATTACACAGCATTTAATTCAAACGTGGTTGTTACGATTCATCATACGTTCTACGTTCACATATTTTCCTCCTTTTCCTACTATAATCCATAAAAACAGACACTGTCACACTTTTTAATCGAAGTAACACATTAACATTAAGTTGCTGAGCTACAGTCGAAGGATTTCTTAAAGGTACCAATAGCCACGGAGGGATACTCTTCATCATTTAACAAGCACTGTCCATTATTATTTCCTGGAAAAAATGTGAACTTCGGAATTTCTCCCCACTCTACTGTCATGTACGCTTCCTGGACACGATGCATCCACAGACGTAAAAATTCCTTTAGAATTGCATGTAGGCTGTACATTAATGCTACAAAATCCTATGGGTTGAAATAATCTTCCCCCGAATTTTTGGTTGCATTATTCTGATATGGGTACAATCTGCCCCAGGTATCATCCAATCCTCTTTCGCTAATTTAATTTCGCGGGCATTATGAGGAAAAGACATCCAAACTTTTTTTTTTCAAAACAATTTTTTGTGGAACTTCTTTCACTATGTTTGAAGCGGTTGTTTGATGTACTCCCACATTTACACCAACACTTTGTTGAAAACCAGGATCACCTAACTTCTTAAAAATATCTCCATTTTCGCTACATTTAACTAATCTGCTCCTCTAGTCTCTAGTCTATATGATTTCCTAAGAACTTATCAGCCATGCATTAAATATTTTCTGCATTGAAACTACGACAACAGTACGTTAGTTAAACGCTATCTAAAATAATTGACTTACTGAAATGGTTTTCAGTACAGTGCCCCCATACGTTCTACGCTCACATACATATTTCTCTCCTTATCCTACCGTAATCTATAAAAACTGCCATTGTCACACTTTTTAATAGAAGTAATACATGTAAAGTTGCTCTATGAGTAACTTCATAAACACTATACCAAACACTACCAGATGGAGAAAGTACTATACAACATTAGTAATTACTCTAGCAACGACTTCTATATACCAAAGTAAATAAATGTATGTAGTAATTGCTCCTAGTATTTACTTTGGTCTCGCTTTAAGAATAATGTGGAGTAAATGCTACAATTTTCAGTATTTACTTAAAGTAAAAGCTACACAATGGAGCATTAGCTTGAAGTAAAAGCAAGTACTCAGTTATAATACGATGAGTAGTCAATGTTATGCCGATTATTTTTGTGGTGGTGCTACGGATTTCGACGGCGCTGGGATACGAATTTGACGAGTGCTTGCATCATTCGAATTCGAAAGCGCCGTTTACACGACAAAAATGATTTGTATAACATTGATTACGAATCGTATTCGGAGGACAATTTAATGAATAAAATCCTTCAAACCCGTTTTACGCAAATTCAATTATTTATTAATCGAGTCATTCATGATTGCGTTACCGTAACAACAATTAATAATATTCAATAAGTGTCATAAGTAGAGCTGAGGATGTTTGCGGTGTAACCATGGTTATATCATGTAACCATAGTAATTTACTATGGTTACATGATATAACCATGGTTATACCGCAAACATCCTCAGCTCTAGTCATAAGTGTGAGAAAGTGTCCCACACAAATTTCTCTCAATAAGTTTGTTAAAATTCATAAAAATCGTTTTAAGTTACGATGGAAAGTGAGTTGAGAAGATTTGGCGAAAAAGGGTGATTAAGTATTATTTGCAACTAGACAGAGAAGAAATAATATTTATGTGTTCATTTTCGCTGTAAATAAAGTTTAAATAATAGTATATTATTTAATGAGCAGAAGGAACGAAGGCTATTACTAACGATAATGAAGTTTGCTACACGAGCCGAAGGCGAGTGTTGTAAATCATTTGAGTGAGTAATAGCCATTACTTGCGAATAGAATACTATACTTTTTTACGACCTTGTGAATGACATTTTGCAAATTTTATCTTTATTAAATGAAAACACTAATATTAACAACTTAATCTGCAGTGAATGTTCTGGCTTTCTTTGCCTGATACCCTTCCGAGTTCCGTTCCAAAAGTGCTCTTAATTTGGAATAAGTTTCTATGTTTATATCATTATTAATAGTGAACGTACTTCTCAACATAGAATAAGTCGACCATAATGACGGCGACTTGTATTTATCACAACGTTTTCCAAAATACGCAATGGGATCATTCTCCGAAAATGAGTTTACTTTTTTCCGTATTCGCCATTCCATGAAAGCTTTGTAGACTTGCCCGAATTTTTTTCTAGATTTTTCGGGCAACAAATTCAAATAATGTACTTGCGCTGCCTTTACTATCTCAGGAGAAGTGCAAATTTCATCTGCTTCTCCGTCAGAGTCCATACTTTTCACTTATGATTATATAAATTATAGCAAAATAATAATTGTAAACGACGTGAACAATAATTTTTAATAAATTTAACAGGTGTGCGTCATGGTTCCACAACATTCTTAGAGCGCGCGGTAACATGATCTAAGTGTTGGATAGTGAGAAATTCAGATATGTGATTGGTTCTAAAGTGTTGAATAATGAATACTCAGAACTGTGATTAGATTTAAACTATTGAGTAATGAGTATTATTCAGTATTGAGAATAATGAATAATATTATCTCTTATAAATTGCTATGTTAATGAGTGTATTACTAAATAGGAGAAGAAACAAATTTTTATTTGTTTAAAATATTCACTTCCATAACTAATACAATGTGGAATCACTAAGGATGCCGCTAAAAGGGAGATCTGGTTATGGCTAGAAAAAGAACATAAAAATAAATGGAGGTTAACGGAAGGTCAACTCCATACCAAAACACTACTAAGGGAGCCCCCTTAGTAGTGTTTTGGTATGGAGTTGACCTTCCGTTAACCTCCATTTATTTTTATGTTCTTTTTCTAGCCATAAGCAGATCTCCCTTTCCTAAACGGGAAGTTTTCAGCCAACCTAATTCGTAGTAGCAAAAAAGAAATAAAATAATTACCGGGTTAATAACCGGACATTGTCCTTTAAGGAAGCATTTGTACACCATGGGCTTGGTTAGCGAGCCCTGGTGTAGTAGATGTGAAAAACAGGAGGAAACTAGCCTTCATGTAATATGCACGTGTGAGGAACTGAAGGAACTCAGACAGAAATATTTAGAGAGAGATTTATTGAATCCTTCGAGTGTACTCTAACTTCCCCTGAGGAGGATAGTGGCTTTTATCGAGGCACAAGACTAACAGAGTGGAGTTGAGAGATCTATTGGGGATAGTACAAAGAGCAGTGTACTCAAGTGCCTGGATGTGGTGGCGTCCACCCCAAACAGGGAAGAAGAAGAAGAAGAACTAGTACAATATATGATGCAATTTTTAATAGTCCAATAACCGCTGCAATTTTTTTGTAACAATGTAATTTACTAAAATTAAGTTCTTTCATTGATTAATAAGTAGTCCTTTTAATCATACCACCTTTGTCTCAAGTTGTGAGTGCCAATATAACCTTTATTTTATAATTGAACTCAATGTAAGGATTAGATAATATGTTTTCAGTCTATTGTAATTATTGAATGATAAAAAACAGAGAATATAATTTTCAGAAGCCATATATTAAAAGAAAAGAAAGAATGAGAGAAACACAAATAAATTACAAAACGAAATTAAATGGACATAAGACAAAACAGGATCACTATTATTTAAATAAGTGACTGATTAAAATTGTCGATTATAAAATGCACCTACACCAGCTTAGCTGTGCGTATATGAGCACGCGCGTGTGTGTGTGTGTGTATGTGCGTGTTTGCGTGTGTGCCTGCGAGCGCGCCTCTGTGCGTATGCTGATATTCTGGCAGATGTATGATGAGAATCTGGTTCACGGATTTTTGGCCGTGTGTGGGCGGAGTGTGAGTGGTCACAAGAAAGACAGTTGTCCCGAGGTTTCTAGGAAATCGCAATCGGTATCTTCTAAAGCTGGTCTCTCGCTTCCTGGAGTTTGAGGTTGTCTGCTGCATCTCTTCTAGTGCACATACTTATATACCTATACCTATGCGAGAGTGGTTCGCTAACTACGTGACCTATCAAAGAAAACGCAAGTTTTTTTAACAAAAAACATTTTATTTTTCAATATAGCCTCCTTGCTCGCTCAACACACTTATTCCAACGATATTCCAAATTAGTAGTGCCTTCATTGTTGTAGATCGATGGATCCAAGTCCTCAAAATAGCTATTTACAGCAACGATTACCTCGCAATTAAATGAAAATCTCTTACCGCCGAGCCATTTTTTCAGGTTTGGAAACAGATGATAATCGCTGGCCAAATCTGGGGAACAGGGCGAATGAGGCACTAGTTCAAATCCCAGTGAATAAATTTTTGCAATTGTAATCGCAGACTTGTGGGCAGGTGCGTTATCCTGATGGAAAGCACTTTCTTCTTTACCAAATGAGGCCGTTTCTCTTTAATTTTATCGCTTAATTGTTGAAACAAATTGGCATAATATTTCCAATTTATTGTTTTGTCCTTTCCAAGATAATTTCATGAAAATCACAAAAAAACAGCTGCCATAACCTATCCTGCTGATGAAATCGTTTTTTTCCTTCCTTGATGGCGGAGAAACTTTTTTGTCCATTGTTTGAAGTGTTCTTTGGTTTCGGGAGTGTAACGGTGGACCCAGGTTTCGTCGACGTTAACGAAACGAAATGGCGTATAAAGTTCTTCTTCGTGCGGCGGAAACGTGTCAAATGTCGCAAGAAACACTCAACAGATTTAGTTTTTGCTCCGGTATGAGTAACTGCGGCACCCAACGCGCCGAATATTTTTTCATTTCCAATTCTTCAGTTAAAATTATGTACACACTGTCATTTGAGATAACTAAGAAGTGTTCATTTGAAAACTCAATCTAGGTTACTTTGAAATTTTGATAGAATAAGACGCAAATATATTAGCATGTGTTTGTTGTCCCGTAAACGTAAATCCAAATGATATTTGGTAATGTCAATCACAAATATCAGTTAGTGCATAAAATAATCGTGCGTCGATTCTGGTTTAAATAAATTGCTTCTCAGTTTTAAAATGGCTTTCACTTTAGAACATAAAAAATGGTTTATGGGTTTATTCAGGTCAAGATTGCATAGTAGAATTTCAACTTGAGTTTCCACATTATGTAATAGATTATATACAATTTAAGAATACTTTGGATAAAACTTTAAAACTTTTTTCTGAAACTGGTAGTCTCTTAAGAAAATCAGGCAGCGGAGCAGGTAAGAAACGTACACCACAAGTTGTCAATCGTGTTGAAGGAATAATGGAAAATGAACCACAAACATCTGTTCGACATTTGAGTCAACAAATACACCTTTCTGTTGGTACAACTCACAAGTTATTAAAAAAAGATATGCAACTTTATCCATACCGTGTCACAGCAGTACAAGAATTGTTAGAAATTGATTACCCATGTAGACTACAATTTTGTAATTGGTTTGTAAATATGAACAATAATGGAGAACTTTTGCAAAGAGTCATCTTTACTGATGAAGCATGGTTTTATAAAACGGGATACCTAAATTCACAAAATACAAGAATTTGGAGTAGTGAAAATCCACATGTAATTAACCCTGGAACGCTACACTTATTTTCAGGACTTATTCTGCTACAGTGGGGTCCAGGTGTACCCCAAATAAAAGTTAGCTAATTTTTGTCAATAAATGTGTTTATTTAAATATAACGCAAAAACAAGTTAAAATAACTTTCTACATTTGGGTTTATTCAGCAAAATAGTATTTTATTATCACTCCGCACAAGTTGGACAAATTTTCTTTTGATGTTGTAAACAAATAAATTTTCTGCATATATCGCAGTTGACGCTCGATTTTCGGTCTTGGTTTCTGTGGCAAAATGAACATCTACCGGTGGTAGCAGGTGGCCTTGTTAGTACTTCTACTGGAGGGGTTATTTTTAGTACATTGCATATAGTTTGACGGAGTTCACGGCTCATAGTTGAAGTTTGCAAGCGACTTTGCATGTGAGGTTTCACTAAATCAAGTGCAAGTTTTTTCAGGTAATATCTTCTGTTTTTGACAATTTCTTTATTTGGTGCATTCGAACCTCTTAAAAGTACCACCGAGTTATATCCCACAATATTTAGCAAATTATAAAACAGGCATAATGGCCAACGGCGTGTTTTTCTACTAGTAGAATAAGTGTGGCACAGTTGGTCCAAAGTGTCCACTCCTCCCTTGGTGGAATTATAAAATTCTATAGTTTCTGGTAATTTGGTGGTATTTGACTCATCACCTTGTTCATGCATTGTTGAAAGCATGATAACAGTTTTTTTCTTAGTTTTTGGTGGACAATATGATAATGTAAGTTGGTCACTATAGCAAAACATGGCGGAGTTTATCTGCCTCTCCTTGAGGTCCAAGAATGATGGAGGAATTTCTGTTTTATTTTCCTTCAGTGTACCTACAACTGTAATTTTTTTTTCTAAAAGATTTTTTGCCGTCGGCACAGATGTGAACCAGTTGTTCATTGTCAGATTTCTATTGGTTCCTTGAAAAGAAGTGGTAAGTTTATCGCAATAATACTGGGCAACAGGAATATTAGATGGTGTGGAGTTTTTGCCTATATAAACTTCAGCGTCGAGTACATAAGCCGTTTTAGCATCACAGCACATCACAATTTTAATCCCATATTTATCGGGTTTTGAAGGAATATACATTTTGAAAGGACATCGGCCACGAAATCCAACCAATTGTTCATCAATTGTGGTGTACTCCGAAGGTACATATAAGTTTTTCATTTTATTTATAGATCTCTCAAAAACTTCTCGAAATGCTGCAAGGTTGTCGATTTCTCTTCTTTCAGCTCTGGTGTTTTTATCGTCAAACCGGAGGCAGTTTACTAAAAATCTAAAACGTGCTTCGGGCATTGTTGCTCGAAATATGGGTATACCATTGTCTTTATCAAAGAGTTCTTTTGTAAATACTCCATTCATCTTCATTAGTCCGGCATAATAGAATAAACCAAAGAGAGCCATCATTTCAACATTATCTGTGTCTCTGGTGTAGGAAGGTTTATTAGCTATTGGCTTCTGTATCACTATTGCCCATTTATTTGCCATATTTCAATCTTTGAATATTTATTTCTTTGTTGGTATGTTCTGTTATCGAATCCAGATTTTCTCTGGTGAAACATAATTGCCATGCTTCTATTCCTGATTGTATTTGTCTTGATTCATTTTTATTTTCGGGTAAATGCATAACAAGATTTCTTTTTGGTGTACGATGAACTGCTCCTTTCACACCTGACCATTTGAATCCATTTTTGCCCCTAAGTTTGGTGGAAACCTTGAAAACTTTAACCTTATGGTCTGCAAGCTGTATCTGTGCCAAGGGTACATCGTCCTCAGAATCATAGACGGGTGGTAAGAGATCCTGAGGTTGGACTGGAATAGTGGAAACTATTGGGTCGTCTTCAGTTTCAGACTCTTTGTCCTCTTCGAGGTCCTCTCTAAAATCTGGTATAATAACATCGTCCTCATCGATCTCGTCCTGAGAACCCTCGGAATCAGAATCATAAAGAATACGGTGTATTTCAGCTAAATCATCAGGATTTGTTAGATCGAAAATCTTATTTCGAGAAGCTATTACTTGCGTGATCTAAAAAACAACAATTAAATTAAAAAATAGCATAAACTATGCAGTAAAAACATTACTAATCTAATAATTTAGTAAAACAAATATATACTTACAATCGAAAATAAATTTAATACAGTCTTATTCTGCTACACTGGGGTACACATGTACCCCAACTATCAAATATCTCAAAGATGCAAAGGCGCTGTCTTTCACCAATATCGCACATGAACTGTCGCATCGTGTGCTGAAACTACTCAAAAGCCGGCGAGCGCAGCTCCATCTATTTTCGATTAGCGGGATTTTTGAAGAAGGCTGGGGTACATGTGTACCCCAAATAGCATTTCAGGGTTAATGAAGAATAGCTACATCCAGAGAAAATTGGTGTTTGGGCAGCGATAAGCCGAAGGCGAATCATTGGACCAATATTTTTTCAGGGAACGTTAACTGCTCAAAGGTACCGTAGGGAAATTTTACAACCATTTGTCAATCAGTTGCATGATGATTAACTTCAAAATGCATATTTCCAACAAGACGGAGCACCTTGTCACTGTACTGCAGAATCTTTGGATCATTTAAGAGAATTTTTTGATGAGCGTATAATTAGTCGAAATACTGAAATTGCCTGGCCTGCACGTTCATGCGATTTAACACCTTGGGACTTCTTTTTGTGGCCTTATCTAAAAAATAACATATAGAAATAAATAGAAATTAATAACAATCCAGTAATGTTGCAGAATATCATCAGAAATTTTGAATGGAGGATTTTAAAGTGCATTGATCTTGAAGGACAACATTTTCAACATTTGTTATAGTTTTCAATAAATACCTATTATTTGTTATTTATTTGTATGTATGAAAATGTCAAAATATACGACTTCGTAGGTTAAGTAGTAAATTTTAATTTACGATATACTTCAAAATGTTCTCAGTAAATCACATGCTACTAGATTAACTTTTCAAATGAACACTTGTTATAATGTCTGCTATCTGGTGCACTTTTACTCGACCGTCATCGAAAACGATACGGTGGACTTTTTCAATCATATCCGAAACAGTTTTTAGACGTCCACTAACGGGGTTCATAATTTGTGGTTATTCGACCACGTTTAAATTTGGCAACCCAGTTTTGAACAATTTAAAGCGAAAGAGCGGATTCAAATAGTGTTGAATCCAGCTATGCTTTGATTTCGGTTGATGTTAAGCCTTTCATATGAAAATACTTCATCACTGTTTTCAACTCAGCTTTTTCCATAATTTCAAAATCACACGAGACCTTCATTTTGGCGTACAGACTAATTGACAGATCGCTCTGTACTGTCATATTTAACATATTAAAGGATGATCCTACAGAATGGTAAAGAAGATTCCTACGAATTCGCGTCATGTCTGTGTTAGGCCACGTTAGGCTGCGTTCGAGAGGAGCGTCCCCTTTGTTCAGGCTTTCAGGTTTTTTTTTCTATCTCCATCGCTTCTCTTTAATTTTTTTGTGAGAAATTTATTTGTTAAGAAACTAAGGAACAGTAGCAGATTTTTAAATAATCGACCATGCTATATAAAACATTTACAAAACGCAAGATAATTGCTGGTGAAGTGCGTAAACAGTGTTTTCTTGAATTTATTTTAAAAATCATTTCATCCTCTGATACTGTATTTAAGAGTTACCTCTAAAGTAGTTAAATTTAGTCCTTTAAAATATTTCTAATCTTTTTATTAATGATCAAAAAACATTTCGACATTATTTATTAGTATGTCACTTACGTTTATTAAGACTCACTCAATATACTTAATGCAGTCATTAATAATTCCTGTCCATTCTCTTCGGTTACTTCGCGTTGATTGGCCGGAGCCAAATTGAAATTAACTTTGGTTTCTATTCGCCATGTAGTGAATGTCGAAACGACATAAATGGGCAGAAAATCCATAATAAATAACCGAAGCACCCAATGAACGTAAATCTAGTTTTCCTGTGATCGTAAAACACAGTGCTAAACCTAGTTTCGATGTTGCAGAAACAGCGCACGAGGATGATAAAAGTGAAAATATATGTGAGCCCGTAAGTCAATGTTTGTTCTAAATTAACTTCTTCTCGGGTAGATGGAATGAAATAAACAGGAGCACACTAGCGATTGTCTGTCCTAATGAAAGTTAGATAGAGATCAAATGGAGGATCCTTTTGTTTTAAAATGTCACGTTTTGTTTTTCATTCAGTGTATCTATATTCATAGAAAGAGAAAGAGGGAAATGGAGAGTGAGAAAGAATAAAGATTCTGTTTTTTAGAGGATGACAAAAATTGATTATATCACAATAATAATCTCCTTTGTTTAGCTCGAAAACAGAGAGTTGAATAACTAGTTGAGACTTTAATAAAATATTGTTTGCTGTACTGATCGGGGGAAAAGTACTTCATGTATATTTATGAAAACATGCTTTAAATGTAATGGAAACAAATGTTCATAGTAACTGTTATTTATGAAATGGTAAATATATTTTTGTGTAGCCACGTTCAAATATTGAATTGCGAAAAGATATTCTATTTCATTAATTGATTAATAAAAGCTTTATTTCATTTTATTCATGATAAAGGTAAAGAAAATACACACTTGGTTATTTGTTTCACTGCAATTTTATTTACAAAATACGGACAAATTTGTTTCGAACTTCACAGTTCATTCTCAACTGAACAAGAAAGGTTTACTTAAAATATGAATAGATAATTTGAAAAGTGGGAGTAACACTGTGAAACATAAACGTGAGTTATGTATTATGGGGGTTTTCCTAGTAATTAACGAGAAACAGCCTTAATAATAGGGGAGATTACAAACTCTGTTTGTTCATTTACTATATTTAATGATTTGTTTATTGCTTTAGATATTTCCATTATTTCCAAAAAGTCTAATCGTTTACTTTTATTTGCAGAGTGTAAAATTTCAAAATTATTTATTGATACCATGTGTTCTTCATTTATACAATGCTCGGATATACCTGAACATTTCTTGGAATATAAAATTGCTTTCCTATGTTCTTCTATTCGTGTGCGAAAACATCTTCCAGTTTACGGTGCACACGGATGACAATATTGAACGTGTACAGGAGAGTATTCGGGAAGATGGAGAAACATCAACCAGGAGACGCTCGACACAACTTGGCCTCTCAAGCGGGTCGCTGCAGAGAATTTTGCATACAATAAGAATGTTTCCATACCAAATTCAGCTTGTCCAACAATTGAAACCGACAAATTACCAGCAACGACTTGATTATGCAATTTATTTTAGTCAAAAAGCAGAAGAAAATCATGATTTTATTCAAAATTTAATTATGAGCGACGAAGCCCATTTCCAATTAAATGGGTTCGTTAATAGGCAAAACTGCAGGATATGGGCTACGGAAAATCCAACAGCGAGAATTACACCCACTTAAGTGTACCGTTCGGTGTTTCGTCGGAAAGGATAATTGGCCCATATTTTTTGAAAATGAACACGGTGTCGCCGTTTCTATCACTGGTGTTAGATATCGGACAATGTTGGAAAATTTTTTAAGGCCCGCCGTGGAAAACCATCCGCAAGTATGGTTCCACCAGGGTAGAGCCACAGCGCACACTGCTGCCACACAATTGCTCTTTTACGCGACATCTTTGGTGAACGAATTATTTCCCGTACAAGGGATTTTAATTGGCCTCCGCGTTCACCGGATTTAACCGCTTCAGACTGTTTCCTTTGGGGTTATTTGAAAGGAAAAGTCTATATTAATAAGCCTCGAACAATACAGCAATTAAAAAATAATATACGCGACGAAATCAACAACATAACACCTGAAGTTTTGCGAAAGGTTATGGAAAATGTTTTGGAAAGAGCACGAATATGCGAAGCAGAAAATGGCCACCACTTGCGAGATATAATTTTTCATAATTAAATTAAAAATATTCTTCATTAATATATTTATATATATATATATATATATATATATATAATCGACAACGCCTTCTAAAAAACTTCTTATTTACGAACAAACATTGCCTAATCCCTTCTGTCCCTTGCCATTACTTCTGCATCCTTCCACTTTGTTCCTCTGGCTTCCAAGCACTCTGCCACTACACTGTCCCACTCTTTTCTCGGTCTTCCTCTAGTCCTCTTCACCTGTGTCCTTGCCAGCCATATCCGTTTCGGTTGTCTCTTGTTTTCCATTCGTATTACATGTCCGAACCACTTCAGATCTTGCCTTTCAATGCTCTTTAAGATCGATTCCACTTTTAGTTCTTCCCTCACTGTTTCATTCCGTATTCCATCTCTTCCTGTAATGCCTTTAACTGCTCTCAGGAATCTCATCTCTGCCGCCTGGATTTTACTTTTTTGCTGCCTTGTTAACACCCAGCTCTCACTACCATACATTAATATTGGTTTATGTATAGTCTTGTAGACTAGGATTTTTGTCTTAGTTGATATTTGTTTCTTTCTTATAAATTTGTTATTCTAAGCATAGTATGTCCGTGTTGCTTTTTCTATTCTTTCATTTATTTCGGTTTCGTTCTTACCATTCTTCTGTAGATTTACGCCCAGGTATCTCATCGTCTTTATTTGCTCTATTTTTGTATTGTCCAGTGTTATTAATGCTTGCTTGTTTTCTTTCCGAATTATCATTACCTTTGTTTTATCGATGTTAATTTTTAAGTTTCGGTTTTGAAGGGCTTCGTTCCATATTGTTACGTTTTCTTGCAGGTCTGTCGTGTTTTTTGCAAATATTACTAAATCATCTGCAAAGACGCAGTCAGTTATTGTCGTTATTTCTGTATTTCTATAACCCACTGGTAATTTCTTCAGTTTGTGCTTTATTTCTTTTTGTACGTCATCCATCACTATGTTGAATAGTGCTGGGCTCAGTACACCACCCTGTCTCAATTCTTCTTTAGTTTCAAATATCTGTGACTCTGCATTTCTCGTTCGTACATAATTCTTTGTGACCTTATACATACACTCTATATTGTTTCTCAATTTCTTATTTACACCTCTTCTTTTTAGGCTTCCCCATATCGCTTTCCTTGGTACACTATCAAACGCTTTCTCTATGTCAATAAACGCCAAGTACGTATTGCTTTGCTGTCTTTTTTACATTATTTGTTTTATAGTCAATATGTGGTCTTGTACTCCTCTTCCCTTCCTAAAACCGCTTTGTGAATCTTCTAGCTGTGTCTCTATTTGTATTTTTAATCTTTTTTCCAGTATTATTTCGTACATTTTGGCCATTATACTCATCATTGTTATTCCCCTATAGTTCTTACATTCACGGTAATCTCCTTTCTTGAAGATGGGTAATATCACTCCTATTTCCCAATCTTGTGGTATTCTCTCTTCTGTCCATATTTTGTTAAACAGTTTAGTTATAGCTTCTATGCTTTTTTCACCTAAGTTTTTGATAATTTCTGGTGATATACAATCATGACCTGCTGCTCTTCCTGTTTTTATTTTTATGATTGCTTCTTTTATTTCTTCTATTTTTATTTCTTGGTCACCTTCCTCTGTTAATTGGGTGGTTATTTGTTCTTCTTTTTCATTATATCCTCGTACTATTTTTTTCTATATTAAGCATATCCTCAAAGCATTCTTTCCATCTGTCCATTATTTCTTTGTCATCTTCAAGTATTTTTCCCTCTTTTGATTTTATATATTTGCTATTATAGTTCGTGTCACTTCTGAAAGTTTTCAATATTTTATAGAATAATTTCTGGTTTAAGTGGCTATCACTTTCCATTCTTTCCCTGAATTCTTCCCATGACTTTTGTTTTGCTGTTCTCACTAGTTCTTTTACCCTTGTTCTTTGCTGTTTATACTTAGCGTAGCTTTCTGCTGTTTTCGCTTTGAGGTATTTCGCCCACACATGTTTTTTTATATTTTATCGCATCTTTTATTTCGTCGCTCCACCACCTTGTTTGTTTTGTGTTTTTATTTATTTTTATAATTCCGCACGCTTCTTTTGCAGCTTTATGTATTTTGCTTTTTATATTTGTCCATAATATTTCCACATTATTGTCTGTGTCTAGTTTATTTAATTCTTCCATTTGTTGCTCAATTTTTTCTTTGTATTTTGTCGCTATTTCATTTTGTCGGAGTTTATAGTTTCTTATAACCACTTTTGTCTTTTGTTTTTTGTTCTTAGTCAGCATTGGGCTTTTCCTTCCCGGAATGAATATTTTTGACAGTAACAAGTAGTGATCTGAGTATATTGCTGGACCTCTTGCACTCTAGTATCTTCGACTTCTTTCCTATGGCTTTGGTTTATTAGTACGTAGTCTATGATTGATTTTTCACCTCTACTTCTAGCTTCTCTGGTGTATTTATGTATTTCTTTATGGGCAAAGAATGTGTTCGTGATTATTAGATTATTAGTTAAACAGTAGTCAATAAGTCTCTTGCCATTATTATGTCGTATTGCTTCCCCCTGCATTCCAATTACTTTTCCTGATTCTTCATCCTTTTTCCCAACTCTTGCGTTAAAATCGCCCAATACAATTAGTCTTGCATTGACATCCTCTGTTGCCTGTTCTAATTGTTCCCAAAACTCTTCTTTTTACTTTGCTGCGTCTTCTTTATTTGGTCCGTGCACAATTATAATTGTCGTGTTTGTTTGTTTTTCGATTTCCATTTCAATCTTCAGTATCCTCGTTGATAAGGCCTCCCACTTTCTTATATATTTAATAGTATTTTCTTTTATTACACAACCTACTCCTTCTTTTGCTCTATGATTCATTTCTACCTCACTATATATTAAGAGATGACCATTTTTTACTGCTTTTTCCCCTTTGCCTTTCATTTTTATTTCAATTGCTCCTAAGATATCTATGTCCGCTTTTTCAAATTCTGTAATTAGTTCCTCTTCCTTTCCCATTATACTTCGTATATTCCATGTTGCTACTCTCCACACCTTTCCTTTCGTTTTTTGTTTGCATTTGTAGATTTTTGCTTCGCCTCTTTTTTCAGTGCTATTTATTTGACCATCTGTTTCAGTTCCCTTTTCTTCCAGTACTTTGAAAACATTTCCATTAATATTATTTGATTTCAGTTCCTGTCCATTTCGTTGCCTGTTCAGTTCCATACTGCCGTCCTTTGTCTTTCTGGTTAGTTTTTTGAATTGTTTATTGTTCTTTCAATCTTCTCCAGCATCCTTGTTTGTCTATTCCATTTCCAAGTCTCCCCATTCACCAGTAGCTTTGCAAACCCCAATTTAACCTGTTTTCCATGTCTCCTTTCTTCTTTTGCTTTCTGTCTAATATTCCTCTGGATATCTCTCTCTTCTCTTGTTAGGTCCTCATTGATAAATATCTGGCTGCCTTGTCTATTCTTTAATTTACTTTTATTTTGCATGACCTCTTTTTTATTCCCTTCACTGTCTAATTCGACTAGACATGTTTTTATCCCCAATCTACTAGCCTTTTCTATTATTATTTTCACACCTATCTCATTTTCTATAAGCTTTCTCATTTCATCTTTCAGTATATTGCCATCTCCTGTATTCATTGTCATCCCCTGTACTACTATGTTTTTCCTTCTTCTATCACTTTCCAATTTCTCAATTCTTTCATTATATAATTTTACTTCACTTCTTAATTCATTGACTTCAGCCTTCGCTTTTTCATTTATTTCCTTCAGATTTCTTATCTCTTTCTTGTATAATACTAAGGTATTTTTAATAATATAAAATATTATTAAAAATCTGGTGTGAAGAACACAAATGCAGGTTCACTATTAATATTTTCTGTGAACGTGTCCGAATATATCCTATCCCCAGAGACGTAGACACGTATTTCACCTTTATACAGGCTCATCGGTACGCCCCTGCTGGAGAAAGGATATTCCCAGACACATTCACAGAAAAGAACCACATCGCCCTATCACCGTAATTATTCAGACCGAGCGCAGAAGTAAATTCGGCGCTGCCTGTTGTCAGACAGCCGAAGTACCTCGCATACCGTCCACATAATTAATGTGAAGTAACGACGTCCTTCCAAAGGTTGGCACAGCCAATCTCTCTAGAAAACTGCATTTTGTTTGTGTCTTCACTCATAGTACGGCTTAACCGCACGTGTAATGTATCAGAATAATTGAAACATACATGAGTAGGTAAACCCCACCAGTTTTGTATAATACAAAGGTATTTTTAATGATATAAAATATTATTAAAAATCTGGTGTGAAGAAAACAAATGCAGGTTCACTATTAATATTTTCTGTGAACGTGTCCGAATATATCCTATCCCCAGAGACGTAGATACGTATTTCACCTTTCTACAGGCTCATCGGTACGCCCCTGCTGGAGAAAGGATATTCCCAGACACATTCACAGAAAAGAACACATCGCCCTATCACCGTAATTATTCAGACCGAGCGCAGAAGTAAATTCGGCGCTGCCTGTTGTCAGACAGCCGAAGTACCTCGCATACCGTCCACATAATTAATGTTAAGTAACGACGTCCTTCCAAAGGTTCTTCTGCGCTCGGTCTGAATAATTACGGTGATAGGGCGATGTGGTTATTTTCTGTGAATGTGTCTGGGAATATCCTTTCTCCAGCAGGGGCGTACCGATGAGCCTGTAGAAAGGTGAAATAAGTATCTACGTCTCTGGGGATAGGATATATTCGGACACGTTCACAGAAAACATTAATAGTGAACCTGCATTTGTGTTCTTCACACCAGATTTTTAATAATATTTTATATTATTAAAAATACCTTTGTATTATACAAAACTGGTGGGGTTTACCTACTCATGTATGTTTCAATTATTCTGATACATTACACGTGCGGTTAAGCCGTACTATGAGTGAAGACACAAACAAAATGCAGTTTTCTAGAGAGATTGGCTGTGCCAACCTTTGGAACGACGTCGTTACTTCACATTAATTATGTGGACGGAATGCGAGGTACTTCGGCTGTCTGACAACAGGCAGCGCCGAATTTACTTCTGCGCTCGGTCTGAATAATTACGGTGATAGGGCGATGTGGTTCTTTTCTGTGAATGTGTCTGGGAATATCCTTTCTCCAGCAGGGGCGTACCGATGAGCCTGTATAAAGGTGAAATACGTATCTACGTCTCTGGGGATAGGATATATTCGGACACGTTCACAGAAAATATTAATAGTGAACCTGCATTTGTGTTCTTCACACCAGATTTTTAATAATATTTTATATTATTAAAAATACCTTTGTATTATACAAAACTAGTGGGGTTTACCTACTCATGTATGTTTCAATTATTCTGATCTTTCTTGTATTCTACCTGTTCTTTCTGTAGCTCTCTTATTTCGTCCTTCAATGCTTTAGTATGTTCTCCTTGTATTTTCTGTTCAGTCTTAATATCCCTTATGTCAGCGGAGAGTCCTTTCATCATTCCCATAATTTCTTTCAGCATTTCATCGTTTGTTTTTGATGGGCTTCTGTATGTTTTCTTCGACCTTTTGGATGAGTCCTCTTCTAGTACGTCCGTTCTTTTCCGTTTTACATCATCAGACGTATCTGAATCCATTATCGAAATTTCTTCTTAATTTTACCTGTTACTTTAATTGAAGTCCATCCCTGTTCTCTACTTAGTATTATTGTCTCTAGTCGTATAGCTCGCCGCGTAAAAAGCCCGTCCCCGGTCTCCCCGTCGAAGGTCGTGCTCCTATCGGTCAAGCCAGATGTTCACATATATATATTTGTATTTATTTTATTCAAAAACCTTAGTCTATTGGAGTTTTTTAATTTAGTTCTCCATTATATACTGTATTTAAAATTTAAAAAAATTAATAATTATGTCTTAAATAAGAAGTTATAATGAACTCAAACCCCTTCGGTCATTTTGGGCCACCCTGTATATCTAGAATAACGGCTGTATGAAAGAATATCATCACAACGATTATAATAATCATTCACACTTAACGTTTTGCATTGACATATTTTACAAAAATATAAAGTTATTATTAACATTAATTATTATTTTTAATAACATAATGAGACAGTTGACAAAATTAAAATGAGTATATAAACCAGGAAGAGAGCAAGAGACTTTTGATAAGTATCTTTTACGCGTTTGTTATTCTTATGAAGGAATTTTCAGAAAAATAGACAATAAATATACCATATACATTCACCGGCACAAAATTCGATCCATGTACTAATTTGGAAATATTTGTTAGGTTTTAAATTTTAGTTGTTTTTTTTTTAATCTTTGGTAACACTAATGCAAATAATGCTAATAAATTTAAACCAATTGAAAGAAAAATATAACCGGAATAACATAAATATTGAAGAAAATGGAAAAGTGAATAAATCAACAAAATATATTTTTTATTGTAAATGATAAATAATGGGGATTAATAGCGTGTATTGCCTTCCTATGCTTTAACTACACTTTATATTCTTCTTGGCATTCCTTCAATAAGGAGTCGAATGCGTTTTGGTCAATGTTCCCCAATTCTTGGACTATTGCCGCGCTTAACTCTTGCATGTTTCTTGGTGTTGGAATTTGACTCAAAGTCGCCTTCCGACCATGTTCCACACATATTCGATCAGATTTGGATCTGAACTTCTTGCTGGCCGATCATACGATTGATTCCAACTTCCACCAAATATTCATTAACAACTCGAGCAACGTGAGAGCGGGCGTTATTATATATATAAATAGTTCCAAAAAATTTCTACACAACATAGTTGACATAATGACAGATAACAAAAACCTAAAAATTTATGGATGAAACGAAAAAAAAGTATATTGGTCAAATTTTGTGCCGGTGAGTATATTTCTTTTAGGACAGTTTTCCAGATATATGGCCTTAACAGCCTCGTTTGCTTGTTACATTCCTAGTTCTAAACCACCTGTCTCCCGAAATGAAGGCACTCCATCCTCGAGAATGCCACTGAGGGACTTTTTATATCCCTACCAGTCCGTTTCTTATAAATGATAGATTTACATTTTATATTCCTTGAAAAAGGCATCATTTGGCGAAACATGTAGGATTGTTTTAAATATATATACATTTTGAAGTAAAACCAGACCTTAAATCGCCAAGAAATTGAATTTACCATAACATACAAAGGTCACGAAATAATTATCTATATATATATATAGAATCAAATAAATTAAAAGCGGGCAAGCGGTCTGTCAATTAAAAAACTCATTTATTAAGTATCCCTATATTTCCCAACTACTTTGTTGCTTCTTCCAGAGATACTACAAGATTAATGAGAAATAGCATTAATAATAAAAATAAATAAGAGTATAAAGCAGTAGTAAAATACTTACAAAATGTAGAGTTGACAAAATAATAAAATTGACGTACAAGGACAATAAAATTGATTAGATTTAAAACTTAAAGTAACTATAGATACAACCCTTTAAAACCTTTAAAAAAAACATGTATATGTAAAAGTTAAAACACCAAAAATATGAAACGAAACATATAGCAAAAAACTAAAGTCACAAGTATATTAAAAATAAATAAATAAATAAATAAAATAATGCAATATAAATTTAACAATATATGGACCAAATGACAAAACAATTTTTAGATTAGATTTTTAGACTAACCGTCAAACCAAGTATATTAAAATAAATTATACTTAGTCCGTTAGTATCAGATCTATAATTTACGTTATTTGTGTCTCTGTTAATGTGGACCATTTCTAAAATAGTATATTAAAAAACAAGTTTCATAAGGCACCATTTTGCCGCACGAGATCAGTTTAGAAAACGTGCCGCGTTAGCGGCGAGTTTTCTAAAGAGCGAGTGCGGCAAAAGGCCTTATGAAACGAGTTTTTTATACTATTTTTTCTATTTTGCGTTTTTACATTAATAAATTGCTTAAATTGGAATTATTTAATTTGAAAGTTCAGAGTTTAATTTTTATATAAAGCATGCAGTTGGTCACATTGATACTTGACATTTTCAAATTTAAATCTTGCTATCTGCGAAGTATATTATATTACATATTATTTACTAATTTTCGTTAACATTACTTGATACTTCATTTAAAAATATAAACATGAATGACATAGAAACATATACATGTTGTTGTCAATTGTATACAACATACGTTGTTTGTGTAAAATACGGACATATATCATATCTGTCAAATGTACATAAATTCTTAAAATCAAATGACAGCAATGATATTTATTTCTGTATTCGAACAACGCCAACATTGAAAAATGAAAAAAAGCGTATCGAAATGAAGCTCATTTCGATACTGTTTTGGGTTTCATAATGAGTTCATTTCGAACGCAAAATAGAAAAAGGTTCTTTTTTTAAGATTATTTTCAACGTCTAAGATCTTAACGTCAACAAAATTGAATGTATGGTCGCGATCAAGTGCATGGTCCACCAATGCACAAGATCTCTTTCCAATACGGACATCACTTTTGTGCTGTGTGATGCGCTGTTTTAGCCACTGTAATGTCTGACCTATATAAACGCCACAACAATCCGAACATGCTATCCTGTAGACAACATGACTATTTAAAAAGAACGGTGTTATGTCTTTGATCTTACTATACAACTTCTTCAAAGTATAGGTGTTGTATTTAGCTATTTTAGTGTTATTAAATTGTTTGAAATGTGATACAATTGTATGAGTAAGACCACCAATGTACGGGATTTTTTTGTAAATCACACTGTCTGCAGGAAGGTCCTCAGTAGGGCCATCAATAAAGTTTGAGCTATATGTCAATTTATTATATATGTGCTTAGGATAGCCATTGTTGACGAAGATGTTGAAAAGTTCTTTTAGATTGTCATTAAGAAATGTTTCATGACAAATATGTGCTATTCGGTTTCTCATAGCTATAACGGTGTTATACTTCTGATTGAGAGGATGATGAGAGTGATAATTAATGAACCGATCAGATGAAGTTGGTTTGTTATATTAAATTCTTTACTTTTTTGATTTATCAAATTTGTCGTCATACACATTATTAAACCGAGCGTTTCAGATTCCATTTTAAACAATCATTTACATTGTTTGTGTACAGGGTCCGGCAACGAAGCGGAGACGGAAGATTACACGCGTATTTGAAAGTTAGTCAAATATTTAGTCATCGGATATCCTTCCGTACCATCAAGCGCACGTTTTAAAAATATTTTCTTTTATACAGAGTGTTCCAGATGGAAATGCCAGACTAAAGTTGCATTTTTTTAAATTGAACAACCTGTATATTAATAGATAAAATGATCCGCGCTTGAAAGCTGGTTACATCGATGTAATGTTCTATGGGTCTAAAGTTGATAGTTTCTGTGTAAATAATTATCTTACTTGATAAATTGATACATTTCAGTAGGCTATTCTGCATTAGGAAAATCAAAAGATCCGAATCCAATAGAATAGAATATTTTCTACTAGTATGCACTTTCGTTGCTACGTGAAATAAATTCTGCAACTGCTCGCGTTATACAGGGTCTTCACAATTTCGCAAAATCGAAGAAATCTCGTAATTTCTAAATAGAACACCCTGTATATTTTTAGCTCATTGAAAAGCCCTTTTACTACGCTTTCTATTGATACCTCATTTGATGCACCTAGGATGGATCATTTGCTAATTATTTCTTTTTAGAGGTGAATTAATGAAAAATGCTTGTACTTTTAGTAGCTTATTTGCGAAAATATACCAGAAGATTGGGAAGTGGCACTAATAACACCAATATACAAAATGGGAAATTATAGAGATTGTAATAACTACAGATCTATAACGTTACTATGCACAGTGGTCAAAATATATGAGCAGTTAATTAACAATAGGCTAAGAGCGTTAATCGAACCATCACTATCGGAATCGCAAAGTGGATTCAGACCCGGAAGGAGCACGCTAGATCATATATTTACACTAAAACAAATAGTTAATAAAAGATTGCAACAAGGGACAAAGGCATATTTCGCATTTATTGATTTAGAAAAAGCCTTTGATAGAGTACCAAGACATCAAATATGGAAAGCTCTTGAAAAAAGGGGAGTCAGCAAAAAATAATACGGAATATCCAACGGTTATATCAGAACAACGTAAATTATATAATAAGGCGGAACATGAGATCCGAGGGATTTGTATCTCAAGATGGGTTCAGGCAGGGCGGAAGATTAAGACCCGTACTGTTCACTGTATTTATGGACGATGTAATAAGACAATGCTCAATGCAGACCAAAAAAGTTCAAATTGGGTACAGAAATCTAGAGAGGATACAATTAGCTGAGGCAGCATTCGCAGATGACATAGTGCTAATAGCTGAAAATGGAAATAACCTGCAGGAAAGTATAGATATATGGAACGAAACACTTAAGAAAAAAGGAATGAGTATAAATAAAAATAAAACAAAAGTAATGACCACAGGTGAAGAACAACTAAATATCCAAATTGAGGGAATAACTATTCAACAAGTAAATGAGTTTCATTATTTAGGTGTCCTGATAGAAAACACTGGGAAAATGAGTTAGAAATTAATGAAAAAATTGAAAAGGTAACCAAATTGTATTTCGCAATGAATAAGAATTTCATTATGAAAAAAGAAATGTCACGAAACACCAAGATAAAAGTATTCAAAGCAGTCTACAGAGCAGTTCTGACATACGGATGTGAATCATGGGTACTTAATAATAGACAAAAAAGCAAAATCCAGGCTGCAGAAATGAGATATTATGAGATGAGAAATACACAAATATGAGAGGAACTGGAGATACAATGATAATGGACTTTATTGAACGGCGGCAACTACATTGGTGGCGGCATTTACAACGAATTGGCAGCACTAGGCCAGTAAAGCTAATATATGAAGCCAAACTCCAGTATAAAAGGAAAAGAGGAAGACCGCGACAAGTATGGGAGTATGTCATTGGAAATAGCATCCAGAAGAGGGGAAAGAGCTGGAAAGAAGCATAATCACTGGCCAGTAACCAAACATTATGGAGAAATTTTGTGCATAATTTAGATTAGACTGTACTTACCCGACAACCTTTAGGGTAAAAGGGTTGAAATTGAATTTACCATATATATATATATATATATATATATATATATATATATATATATATATATATATATATATATATATGGTAAATTCAATTTGTTGGCGATTTAAGGTCTGGTTTTACTTAAAAAAATATATATTTAAAACAACCCTACATGTTTCGGCAAATGATGCCTTTATCAAGGAATATAAAATATAAATGACAGTATATTATTGTCATACATTTGAGTTGCTATGGATAAAATTATTCAAAGATACATTCCATTGAATAATAATAAATCATGCCTTAGTATTCAAAATAGATAAACAACAAAAACAGGGAAACGCAAGACATGAGTTATTATTATGTATGCGCCCGTGGAGCGTCTTAAGATGTAAAGCTGTCGACATTCGCCTTAAACGAGAAGGAAAACCAAGAAAACCTACTCGGACACCCAGACAGGAATCAGTCACAACACGGAACTGTCAGCATGTTAAGCAAATGTATAGATATTTAAATAACTTAAGATATATAATTATAAAACAGCAACATATATTATGATGGTAAATTGCAGATCGTTACATAATTAAGTTATAGTATATACTGTTTAAATTTTTTATATCACTTCTGTGTTAATTGAATATTTTTCCTGTTTAATACTAATCATTTCTTTAATTTCTCTTTTCATTGTGTGTTGTTCTTTATCAATTATCTGTGTGTTTTGAAAATCGAAATGGTGATCGCGTTGTAGTTTGTGTGTAGATAAAGCAGTTTTGTCTGTTTTAGAGTATTTGTGGGCTTGTATTCTTTTGTATAAATATTGTTTAGTTTGGCCTATGTAATAACTATCGCAATCGCAACGTGGTATTTTATAGATGACATGTGTTTCTCGATTTTTTTCTATTTTAGGTTTAAGTTTTGAAAATAAATGTTTATTAGTATTACTAAGTTTATATGTTGTAGCTATATCATATTTTTTTAAAGTGTATTTAATTTTTTCTGATAGTTCTGGAACATATGGAATCGTGATATATGTTGTGTTATTGTTTAAATTGTTATTGGTGTCTGCAGTGTTGTATATTTGGTGTATTCTTTTTTTAATTGTTTGGTTTATAAGTTGTGGTGGATAATTATTAGCTGTTAAGATTGTTTTAATTTTCTTGATGTTATCTTTTCTGTATTGAGTATTGAGTATGTGATAGTTTTACTGCTCTATCAGTCAGATTATTTATAATCATTTTATTGAATACTGTAGGAGCATTTGAGTGGTAATTCATATATCGAAAAGAAGCTGTGGGTTTATTATACCAATTTGTATAAATAGTACCCTGTCTATCATAGCTTAAAGAAATATCAAGAAAATTAATACTGTTATTAATTTCTTCTTCAATAGTGAATTTTAATTTGTTGTGAAAATTGTTGAATTTTTAAAAGATAGTTTATTTACTAGTCGGAATACCTGTTATGATATCATCAATATATCTTTTGAAGAAAATGGGGTTGAAGTTTAATGAATTGATAACGTTTTGTTCTAAATGTTCCATTACTAGATTTGCAATAGGAGCAGCTAAAGGAGGGCCCATAGCAATACCAAATGTTTCACTATAAAAATAATTTTTGTACTGAAAATATGTGTTGTATACAGAAGTGTATACCTCTAATAAATTCGTTTTTATTTAGTGATGTGTGTGGACTAATTTCATCCCATTTGGATTCTATTATGTTTATAGCTAGATCTGTAGGAATGTTAGAATATAAAGATTCTACACCAAGTGATATAATTTTGTGATTAGTTGGTACTTTTTGTTCCTTGATGAAATTTTGAAATTGCCATGAGTCTTTGGTATGATATTCAGTTTTTCCTAACATCTTAGATATGCTATGACCTAGGAATTTTGGTATATTATAAGTAGGGGCTTGTATGTTAGATACTATTGGTCTTAAAGGGATATTATTATTTATATATATAAATGGACCATGATTTTATAAATGATTAAGTGAATAAAATTTAAATAACCCCAGTTGAAGGTTGATATTTTTTAAAATTTACCATGAAAATATTAATTAATACAGTTTTATTAATCCAACATATTCTAAAAAAAAAACATATTTACGAGACATAGAATGGAATTCTCAACTGGCGACAGTTAAAATTCATCGTAATTATATTGACGCAGAACTTCAAAAGTATCTGTAAGAATAATTGGGATACGTTTAAACGAGATAGGATTACATGCATAATCAATTGGAAACGTATCAAAAACAAATCAACTGAAACGATTAGATTTTGCAAAGGCTCGGTCTCATTGGATAGTACATCAAAGAGGAGGAACAGTGTTCTGTGGATTAATGAAACAAAAATCAATCGACGTTCTAAAGATGAAAGAATCATAGAATAAAAGCCTAAAAATCACAAGCTAGGAATCAAATAAATCAATATGGAGGTGGAGCAGCTTCTCACGATAAGATATTAGCCGAATACATCACATAAAATGGCAATAAAAATTAAAAATGTGTACACACGTGCTTAAAACTATAACGACTAGATTTCTTGCCCGAACCTGAGGCCACAAATATATTCAAAGAAATGTAATTTTATTTTTTAAAATGCGATTTTTGTATTTTATCGTTCAATTTAGTTCATATTTTTATTATTATTAATTTACCTAGATAGCAATTTTATAATCATTGAAAATAGATGTAGTAGATTACCTTCAAAAGTCTGTAAATAATTCACCACCCTTTGGAGAAACATCATTAGAAGCTGATACACTAACAAGTATTTTATTTCAACTAATTCAAAAACCAAGAATTAATACATATTAATTACCACATATATAACGAGTGATTACAAATAATTGAAGCAAATATTTAATTTGGCGACCGTTAGAAATTGGTCAACCTCGTTATTCGCTTTATATTTATTAATTTGGGTTATGATATTTTATATAAATATGGCTGACATATGGCTAGAATTATTGGTATATCTAGAGTGATATTAGAAGTGAAATTTATCAAAATGATAATTGAAACAAATTTTGCGAACATATATTATAAGATGTTGGCCTCCTACTTGTGAGCAACATAGAACTCGTGATAAATTGCACACTTGGCAATTGCCTTTTGAATTACGTGCCGTAGTTTTTGAAAAGTATTTATGGGATTTTGGAAAATTACTTTTTTTTTTTAATAAGAAAATAAAAAAAGTCCAGAGACTAATCAAGCAATTTACTTACCTTACGTTTATAAAACTGTGTGGTCAAAATTGCTGTAAATAATTCATACTTGTATGTGAAGGGTATGTTGTGGCAGAATCCTCTTCGATATAACTGTTCCGTCCATGTAGATTTAATTTGCACTTTAGTTTTATTTAAGTATATAATCAAATAGATTTAGTTGCATTTATTTTACGTATTTAATCATAGGTTTTAATTTTATACTATTTGTATATTTTAAGTGTATAGAAAGGTCTTGGAGCTTCCCAAATAAATAATTTTGTTAATTTCGTCAGTATGGTCAGGTATTATATTGCTTTATGCATTGTCTTGTTTTCTACGGACATAAAACTCTTTACTCTATACAGGTATAATCCTTCTTGTAAATCGGTTCATTTGCAGGTGTAAACCTATATAATAACATTAATTTTATTGATATATTTCATTTATTGTATTTATTATATTGAATGTTACAATGTATTCATCTCTTTACGATAAAGTTTAGAGATCATAGACGTTTTTGATCTGGTCGAATACACACGTGTGTTCCGATTGCATTTCTAATAGTGTTATAATTGTTGTTAAATTGAATTTGTTCAACATGAATGAAGCATTTTTGGAAGATTGCATAACTTAAGATAAGTGGAAGTTGTTATTTTTCTTCATTTTAATAAGATTCAGATTAATTTTATATTCGTCGGTTTTTATATATAGTTTAATTTTATAAGTCATCCTAGCTTGTATAAATATCTTCTCCGCGCGCATGCGGCGCGTACTATACCTCAGTTCTTATTCATTCTTCTGACAAGCTTGCAGTGTACAATAACACTGCCGCTTTAAATGAAATATTTAAATATACTACAAAATGTTATCGAACACTAGCCGTAGTACTTCCGAAAATGGAGGTAATGTGGAAAATATAACACAATTAAATGACAACAAGGAAATGGGAAAAACGAAAACTCCGTCTTTTGCTACAGAAGTAAATAAGTACAAATAGCCTGAGCGGGATCAAGCAATTGTGTTTGATGCTGTTGAAAACACAAAAAAGAATGAATATATTCTGGGAGTGGGAGAACTAATTGGTCCCCGTAATATACTTTTTGCATCAAGGATATCTAATAAAAGAATTTGTATTTATTTTTCGTCAAAAGATTTCGTTAATAAATTTATAACAGATTTTAAGGGCATCACCTTGAATGAGAAGTTTATTGTTGCCCGTCGACTGATATCGCCAGCAAAGCGGGTAATTTTATCTAATGTTTCGCCTAGTATTCCCCATGAAATTATCGAGGAAACACTTAAACGGGAAGGATTCGATGTGGTTTCCGCCATTACTTTTATTGGCGCGGGGGTTAATCATCCTGAATACAGACATATCTTAAGTTTTCATCGACAAGTATATATAAATTTGGAAACGGTTGATAAAATACCAGACTCTTTAATAATTATTCACATGAACAACACATTTAGAATATTTATGGCAACGGACGAAATAAAATGTTTCGTTTGTAAAAAGGCAGGGCATGTTGCTAGCAAGTGCTCCAATTTTAATAACAATAAAAATATTAATGAAATGACAGTGGTGGCAGAGGTACATTCAGCTTCGAACGATAGTGGTAAAAGTCTTAATGTTACCTCGCAAACAGTAGCGGTTAGTGAGAGGCAGAATAACATTTCTGCCCGTCTATTAAAGATGCAAATACAGCTACTTCTGAGACAGATAACAGTCAATTAAATCCGACGAAAGGGGTAGCTACATCACCAGCTGACTTGGATGGAATTATTACAATTGCCGAATAGAATGATGACTCTGAAAGGTTAGGTGAGTTGAATATGCAAGTGCCGATTAAAAAGATTAAAAAACTAATCAAACCCAGATATCGAAAGAAACAAAGACAAGAATCCTTAGCATTAGATGATAGTAATTTGTTTACAGAATTTGAGGAAGTATTTCCAAACGAACATATTACATATGATACATTTTGTAAATTTTTAATAGAAACAAAGGGGAAACAGGATATAACTGGTATAGCGAAAAACTTAGATTTAAATTTATCCGTCTTATTAAAAATGTTAATCAATAGTACCCGTTCAGTTAAAACTAATTCGTTAAGAGCCCGATTAAAACGCCTAACGAAGAAGTTAAAAGTACAAGGTAACATTACGGATTTTCCGTCTCAAGAAGATACATCCGACTTTAGCATATCCCAAGATTATGCTACTGATCAGTCAGAAACCTAATTTTATACATTTAACTTACTCTCAATATTCATGCTTAATAAACTGAATATTTTACAATGGAACTGCCAATCTGCGGCAGCTGAAAGGACAAATTTAGAAGTCAATATTAGCACAACAAAATACCGACATTGCTCTTATTTCCGAAACATGGTACAAACCCTCGCAGAAAATAACATTTAAAGGATATCATATTATATGCAATGACCGAAATGATGGATATGCTGGCACAGCCATACTGGTCAAAACATGTATCCATTTTACTGATATTGATTTCAGTAATGTGATTAAAAACTGTTTTAACGTATGCGGTATTAACGTGTCGGAAATCAATATTTCATTTCTATCATTTTACCGACCGGTGCAAAGTTTTTGCAGTGTTGATGCATATTGTGGAATCTTTAAGTGCATAAATACACCTTTTGTTTTTGGAGGAGACTTTAACGCCCATCATTCCACTTGTGGTTCTAGTAAAACGGAAAACGCTGGCATTATTCTAGTAAAAGCTATTGATGAACACAATTTAGTATTTCTCAATAATGGACAACCTACTCGAATTACCCGACCTGATCAAGGTGAATCAGTTGTAGCTATTACCTTAACAACCAGCAATATATCAACTAAATGTAATTGGAACCTATTAAGTGATTCATTTTCATCAGATCACTTTCCCATAATAATAGAGTTAGTATATCAAGGACAAAACATTAATACGATCTACCCTACAACTAGATGGAAAATGAAATCAGAAGACTACACAAAATACCAAAATTACATTAACAAACACTATCAAAATGTAATCGAACCAGAAAATAGTAGCGACAAAATTAAGCTCCTTACAGAAATCATAACAAAAGCTACAGACTATTCATTCAAAATTAATGTACCATTTGTACCGAGAAACAAAGACTCACCATTATGGTGGGATAGTGAATGTACTGAAAAAGTAGGTATGAGAAAGAGAATTATAAAGGCCTTCAAGAAAAATAAAACAGTAGACAATTATATTAAATGTCGAGAAGCTTCAGCATATACAAAGAGATTCCTAAAACAAAAGAAAAGTGAGAGCTGGCGTAATTTTTGTAATAGTCTAGATAAAAATACTTCGCAAAATTATATATGGAAGACGATTAGGAAATTTAGTAGGGCATACCAAAAACCTCACGAAAAAGAAGAGTCGTGGATACATGAATTCCTTGGAAACCTTACACCTGCATATGTTACAAATTCCAAGAAATCGTATCAAAAAAAGACTAGTAAGTGTATATTTGATAAGCCCTTTACAATAGCTGAATTAGAATATATCATGTCTTATACAAAAGATACTGCTCCAGGCCTGGATAACATAACCTACAGCATGGTAGCAAAATTACCAAAACACATAAAAAGAGTACTTATGGTATACAATAATATGTGGTTAAACAATGAAGGTGTACTAGAGTTTAAAAATGTACTTGTTGTTCCTATACTCAAACAAGACAAAAATCCCAAATTAGCGATATCCTACAGACCAATATCGCTACTTTTGGTATACACTAAATTGTATGAGCGGCTTGTAAAAGAAATATTGGAATGGTGGATAGAAGAAAACAACATTCTCCCGATGCAACAATTCGGTTTTAAAAAAAATTCTGGATTATTGGATGCATTAACATATCTTATATCTAACATACAAAATTGTTTCACGAAAAACTCACACCTTAAGTGTGTGTTTCTTGATATCCAAAAAGCATATGACTGTGTTGACTTAGATAACCTAGAAAATAAACTCATTAATTTAGGTATTCCAGAACATATCAGTATAAATATAGTCGATCTTTTTAGAGATCGGAAGACTTATGTTAAAAATTCCAAATGTGAAGCTATAGGTTCTCGGGTGGCTTCGCTAGGATTACCCCAAGGATCCAGCCTTAGCCCCATCTTATTTAATTTATATTCACTAGATCTTCACAGTATAATAGGAAACCGAGTTTCCACTATACAATATGCCGATGACATTTGTTTTTTTGCACAAAATAAGAATTTAAAGATGCTACAATAAACTACAAAAACCGCATTGAATATTACAATGAGGTGGTTAAGATCAAATGGATTCGATTTAAATCCTAAAAAGTCTGAAGTTATGTATTTTTCACGGCACCGAAGTTTACCAGATCATGGTATTAACCTAAAGGGAACTCAAGTCCCAATACGTTCAAATATAAAATACTTAGGCTTAGATAACAAACTTAAATGGCTCCATCATATAAACTATGTATCCACTAAATGTGAGCGATATATTAATGTTCTAAGAATAATATCCAAAGTAAGATGGGGGGCGTTAGAGCCATAACGGACTACGGTTCCACTCTGTATGGGTCTGCATCAAACAGAATATTAAAGCGAATCAATATAATACACAATAAAGCTCTCCGTATTTGTCTAGGTGCCATGAAATCTACCCCCGCCGATGCACTGTATGTTGAAGCTCAAGAGCCGCCTGTATTTCTAAGGCGCCAATTCCTAGCTGCAAAACAGATAATTAAGATGAAGGCAATTAATAGCAGACATATATTAGGCCATATATATAAACTTGCAGTAGATGATCTAACGAACAAATATTGGATACATCATATAACCCCACCATTAGCCGAAACTTATAGGAATGCCGGTGAATAGTGTAGATATATGCATATTAACCTTGGAACAAAATTAAATTACTTTGAATATATGCAATCTATTAATGTAAATTACCCTCCATACGGCAAAAATACTCTATACAATTCTACTTTGTATAAAAGTATCCGCTCAGAAATTCCTGCATCGACGGTAATTTTTACTGATGCATCCAAGTTTAAAGAAGGATGCGGATGTGCCTTACTTGTGCCTAGAAATGGATATGAAAAGAAGGTAAAATTACATAATAATGTATCCATTTTCACAGCAGAGGCAGTCGCAATTGCAGAGGCTCTAAAATATGTAAAAAAATATAATATTGGAAATGCAACGATTATGTCAGACTCCAAAAGCGTACTGGAATCTTTACACAAGAGAACTCATCCAAAAAAAAATAACCCACTAATATTGAACATTGAACGCTTGAGATATCTGGAGAAAAAACATGTAAAAATCCGTTTCTATTGGATCAAAGGACATTCAGGTATAGAGCTTAATGAGGCTGTGGATCGTTTAGCGAAGGAGGCTATAAATAGTTATAACATACTGACGGTAAAAGTACCATGTAATGATCTTATTTCTCATCTAAAAACCAAAGTATTAAAAGATGATTTGCAAGCATTTTGGAAGCATTCGTATACGAATAGAATATCACACTAAGCAAAAATACACCCAAATGTAACTATCCGAGAATGGCATAAGGAACATAGGGTATTAAGGATATATCGCACTAGCGTCGCTCGATTAAAATTTAACTATGGACAATTTTCAGCACATTTACACAAACTTAAAATTATCGAATCAGCTGTTTGTACATGTGGCACCAATATAGCCGATATGAACCATTTAATCTTCAAATGCCCTAAGCACAATAACTTTCGAGGTGAATTTATTGGCAGACTTGTTAATGCGGGAGTGGTCATGCCTACTAGTATTACATGTGTCCTAATGTATAATACTAAGCATGTTTACGATCCATTGATGGATTACATTTTTAAATCTAGGATTAGGATCTAAAATCAAAACCTATCGTTGTTTGCCTTTATGCGGAAACCTATTTTCCGATGGCCGTTTTTTATAGTGTCTAAAGTCGTCTGATAGGCCCCAGACGTGAAGCATGTCTATTCCAACGTTTCCCTTCCCGATTTGCGTGAATTTTATCTTATTAGATTCTGTAAACATTTCTTAACGTGGCATACTGTTCTTTATCTCTAACCCACTTGCTATTTATTGTAATTTACGTACTCAGTACATTGCCATTCAATATCTGTAGCAATTGTATTGTGTGTATTTAGTATTTAATATTTATTTTACTTGCCAGTATTATAATTATGGGTTCATTTGCATATTGTTTATTTTAATGGGTTTATGACGTTGGTAAACTGTATCATCTACCTTTCCTTGAAGAAGGGTAAAATCTTTGTCACGCAATTTCATTATAATTACTTTAGTTGCTTTCTCCCTCCCTTGTAACTGGCGGGGACAAAAACTTTCTTAGCAAAAATAAGTTAGAACAAAAATTAGTTCCAACCCAGATCTCAGAGATCCACCTTCGATAATATATTTACGTGTTAGACAGTTTCTCGGTCTTTATTATTAGTGTCATTTCAAACTATTGTATTATTCAAAACTTATATTTCGGTCAACCCAATTCCGAAAATTCCTTCAAACCAAGAGGAATAACAATAACCATTAGTTAATTCTATCGTATCCAGCTGATTTATACATTACTATAAAATAATAACCTCGTATCTTTGCGCTTTAATTGTTTATCGAAAGAATATTAGCCAAATAATTCGTTGTCTTAACATTGCCACCATACCAATATTTACCGGATACAACGATTCAATTGTGTAAATTTTCTGCTGGCAAAGTTTTATAATTCTACGAATTAAGGTAAGCGAACAGGCGAAACCGTGCTTCATAAATACACACTAAAGTTTCAACAAAATATGACAAGTGATTTAGTCATAGTGAATTTTTAAAGCCTAAAATTTGTTCGAACTTTCGGAGTTGATTAACTCAACAACAATCTGTTGCTTGGCTGGTTTCTGTTTTCGAAGATGAAGCACCACATCAGTCGACAATTTCACATTGATACTGTGAAGTCCAACGTGGACGCACCAGTATCAACGACGATCTCAGGGCAGGTCTGCTAAGAAAAGTAAACACCCAGAAAAACATCGATGCTGTGCGCCGCCTGGTTAGGTAAAAAAGACATATGACATATCGTGAAATTGAGACATCTATGGATATTTCAAAGACCTCAATTCAAACGAGGCTATATGATGAACTGGGTGCGAGAAAGTTAGTATCCCATTGGCTTCTGCATCGTTTAACTGAAAAGTAAAATTCGTCGCGCCTTAATTGGCGTCGAAAAACTATGACCCGGTTCAATAACGGAAACTCGAAAGGCGTCTATAGCATCGTGGTTGGCGATGAATCATGGATTTCTTCTTATGAACCCGAAAATAGACGTCAGTCTGCTGTTTGGGTGTTTCAAGATTAAGAGAATCTGACAAAAGTTATACGTTCCCGAAGTGTGTCGAAACAGGTGGTCGCAACGTTTGTCTCAAAACCAGGTCGTGTAACTGCAATTCCTTTGCAAGATCGAAGAACGGTTAATTCGGATTGGTACACAACCGTATACTTGATTTCCAAATGGTTAGTGAATGAATTTAAAAATTTACCCATGAAACCAGAAAGTTTGTCAGTTAGTAATTCCTTAAAATTTGTTCAATTATTTAAAAATTGTGAACTGTAAGACGGGGAAATTTTAGTTTCATTCGATATAATGTCATTATTTCCTTCGGTACCTATTCCAGAAACTATGAAATACTTAGAAGACTTGCTCGATAAGAATAACATTGAACCTTCAAAAGTAAAAGAATACATGATATTGACAACTCTGTGCATGACGCAAAAGTGTTTCCAAGTAGGAGAAAAATTTTATGAACAGGAATAAGGCACAAGAATGGGTAATTGCCTATCTCCTTTCATAGCTAATTTATTCATTAGTCAATTTGGAGTAAAACTTAAAAGTAACGCTAAATATTTTGCAAAAGTGTGAATCAGGTGCGTAGATGACATTCTTGCGATTTTTGATACACAGAAATGTGAATTAGACATGTTCGTTAAACAGTTAAATTTTAAATTTCCGACTATTAAATTTACGATGGAAAAGGAAAACAATGATAGGATACAATTTTTAGATACATTAGTATTTAGAAATAAACATAAAATATAAATCGGCATTTTCCGGAAAGAAACCAATGTCAATAGATTTGTTACCGCGGATCCAAATCATAGTTTTCAACATAAGACAGCTTCTTAATTTCCTAGTCAATCAGTTACTGAACTTTCTATTAACAAAAGAGAGATATGAAATAGAACTAGAATTCATTAAAAACATCGCGAAGTATAATGGCTTTGACATAGAAATAATTAATAAATTAATTAGTAAAACGAAATTAAAAAAGACAATCCGCGAATCCAAAAGTTTGATATCTCAACGTAACCAGGAGAAAAAGTACATGTGTTTACCATATCATCCAATCACGACAAACATTAACAGATTTGTTAAAGAACGAAGTCTCCAAGTTGCCTTTCGGACTGAACATACCATCGAAAACATCCTAGGGAATACCAAAGATAAAGTTAATTTGAGTTTGAAATCAGGTATATACGAAATTAATTGCGATGATTGTAATTTGATATATATATAGGCCAAACGAAACGATCAATAATAACCCGTTTTAAAGAACACATATCACATATCAAATCCAATAGACCAAAAAAATCTAACGTGATCAATCATTCATTAAATACAGATCACCGTATGTCGACTAATGGGTTAAAACTTGTCAAAGCCATCAATTATGCCTGAGATCTTGACGCATATGAAAGCATTTATATCGTTAAAAACAAACAATACGATTAATGTAGACAACGGTCCCATCCCATAGAGTTGTCTTTTTTCATTCTTAGAAAAGAGGTAGAAAGGTTGCGGGCGTGCCAATAGAGAATAAACACATGTGGTTGCCGTTTTTCTTAAGAGAGGTAAGTTGTCGTAATTTTTAGCCGTTAAATTTTATTTTAAAGTCAATGTATACGTGGACGCCGTGTAAAGTTGTTGCGTTATCATATGTGTTAGCTTTACTGTGCCTCATATGCGACACTTTGGTTTGTGGTTTTACCTACTGACGAAGACAACTTAGTTGTCGAAATACGTATTTAGGATACGATTATTAATAATGGTAAGGTGATTTATACTTTTTTTGGGAAAAAATTGCTTGTTTGAATTATGTGCAATTATGTATGTCCAAAAGTACCTCATTGCGTGTACATAACTGCCCCACCATATGGTACTTCCAGACAAATGTCGATTTCTACTTGTTACTTATTTATGAAAATACTTTGATTGTTTTCTCTTCCATTATACAGGGTTAGTTAAAAGTATGGAGACGGCGGCGATTTATTGTCGTTAATATTCATTTTAGGGAATTATGTTCAATATAAAAGTTTGTTAAGATATTTTGATCTACATTTGAGAATATTTGAATTCTTTTTTCTTCAATTGTTTTTTAGTTACGCCTGTCTGCGCAGTTTTTTTAAATGGGAACTAGTAAATTTTACTCTACCATTCGATAGAGAATTTTTTTCTCTTTACAATAGTATTTTTTTTTTCTTAAAATTCATTTTAATAACCTTTTTATAAGAAAAGGCCGGTTCACGTGTTTAACAGATGTTCGGTACATCGCAGATAGACAGAAGCGTAGCAATAAACAAACTTGAGCGACATAATTTTATCAGTGGTTATTGTGACGTACACAATAAAAGTAGTTTCGTCAGAGAAAAGAATATTGTTGACAAAATTTTCATTATTATTGCAAATATTTAACATTTCTTCAGAAAATTGTAATCTCCTATCAAAATCATCTTCCGTTAACTCGTGTACAAGGTGTACCTTATAAGGTTTATACTTTTCACTTTTTAAAAATGACACGATCGATGACTGTGAAATATTGAAATTGGCCGCTAATTGATTGGTTGATAAATGGGGATATTCAGATACAGCCAATAAAATATCTAGTTTGTTATCATCGCTTTTTGCTGTTCTAGGTCTACCATTCCTTGGCAAATCTTTAACGCTACCCGTTTGTTCAAAGCGTCTTAAAGTTTTACCAACAACGGATTTAGAAATTGGATTTCTATTTGGATGCGTATCATTAAATAAATTACAAACGTCTTGTAAACTTCTGCGTCTATCTCCATAACCCAACATCATAAGTATTTAAATTCGTTCATGTTCAGTTAAACTCGCCATTGTTAATATTAACAGCAACAAATTGCACAAATGAATTATTTCTGTCAAAGATTTGACGTACACAATAACCACTGATAAAATTATGTCGCTTAAGTTTGTTTATCGCTACGCTTCTGTCTATCTGCGATGTACCGAACATCTGTTAAACACATGAACCGGCTTTTTTTTATAAAAAAGTTATTAAGTTGAATTTTAAAAAAACAAAAATATTATTGTAAAGAGAAAAAAATTCTCTATCGAATGGTAGAGTAAAATTTACTAGTTCCCATTTAAAAAAACTGCGCAGACAGGCGTAACTAAAAAACAATTGAAATATTCTCAAATGTAGATCAAAATATCTTAACAAACTTTTATATTGAACATAATTCCCTAAAATGAATATTAACGACAATAAATCGCCGTCTCCATACTTTTAACTAAGCCTGTATATCAAAAGTATATTCCAAAGGTGTCTCACTATAAACGCGTTTTTTTCTGTAGACTTTTGGTAATAATTTTGGACCGACCAAACTATTCGAACCTGCCTCACTTTACGAATTTTTATCGAATTAATAATATTGAAAATTGCTTGGACTCTCAAGCTCATAATTAAAGCTGAGAATTATATGCACACGGAAACTGTATTATATGCGCATATATGTTTCCAAAATTCGTTGTAAATATGCAAAAATATGTAAAGTTTAAGGGATAAGTTACAGAACTAAATTATTGTCAAAATATTAAATGTCAATATAAATTTAGAGATACCACAGATAGGTATGTACTATATTCCAAATTTTACAAAATACATGTATAATAATAAGAATAATTAAGCTAAACAATGTAACTCTTTGTATTTATATTTGCTTTTGTATAATATCGTGAACATTTACAATTAAGTGCTTTTCTAAATTCTCCACCAAATCCGTCAATAATCCCTTACATGATGAAAATCTTTGCTCAACGTCAACTGATGTAATTGGCGCTTACTTATATTTACAGATAACTGTTATACTCATCTCAATATTTGCATCGTAGTTTCCTTGCAACACACTGGATATTCTACTAAGCTGATTAAAGCCCTTATTTTTCTCTAGAACTTGTGTTAATTTAATTTTGAATCGTTCTCCTATGTTATCTATCACACTATAAATTTTATTCTTGAAACTTTGAATCAATTCTGTCGATTCACTGAGTTCAACACCTTGAGCTTCAAGTTTTCGTAGTGTTTCACTAATAAAACCATAGTATGCTTTGATAAAAGCTAACTCTTGGCGCATTTGCGGTTTATTTAGTATATCTTTGCAATCTGCAATTGCTAGCGTGTCGTTTGAAAAAGAGAGAATGAATACTCTTATCTGTTGAAAGGTATCTGCATAAAATAAAGCGGCATCAAGTCACGTGCCCCATATCGTTATTATGGATTTTGGTGGTAGTTCCAGAGCAGGTAACTTATCTTTGTATACTTAAACCCTTAGCAGTGCTTTAATAATTACTTTTTTTGTCAAATTGATCAATTAATTAATATCTGGAAATGTGTAACGTATTTCTTCTGTTATTCTGTTAGCAGCATTGGCCAACATGTTACGTGCATCAGATGCGGATAAAAGAATCCTCAAATTCTGTGCTGACTTCACAATATATGTCGCAGCATTCGATAACATCAGTAATATCTTATGACTTGGAACTACATTCGGCAAACAAAACCTCGTTAAACTATCTTCTATAAATCTTGTTATAGTTAAGTTATTTGTTTTCTCCATTTCTTCTGTACAAATTAAAAAGGATTGGCCGGAGCAATTTTCACTTAAAGCGCCAATAGTTTGGTAATATAGTGTCCACAACTGTCTGTTGTCTCATCAACTACGAAGTAAATGTAATTTTCACCTCCTGATTCCATAATTTTCAACATAGTTTGCTCCAACAATAGATTAATATACATTTTCTTGTAATTGAGCGACTAGGAGCTGACGGTTTCGTATATTTCTTTAAAAAATTGTAAACGTTGAATTATCCAACTTTTAAAGTGGAATGTTTGCACTTAAGAAGGCGTTTCACAAGTTGTAATGGAAACTGTTCGGTTCTATATTTATACTTGTTGAAATAATTATTTATTCAGAGTAGCTTGTGGTGCATTTTTAAATCTTGTGATATTTCTTTTATGCAAATCAGTTCGTACATGCTGCGTTAATTAAAATTTTTTGTCGCATCGAATCTTCCATAATTAATTGCAGGTATTAAAATATGAAATGAAACGTAAATAAATATAAACTTACAATTTTACTGCAATACTTACAAAACACTCTGCCATTATCTACACAAAATTAAAGATAATCTTTTATCTAGATCGACACATGTGAATATTTTTTCTATATATCAAAACTTACAAAGTAAAATTACGTGTACATAACTTTCCAGAGCTAACTAAACACAAATGGCGATATGATTGACCTATAGGTCAATCTTATTGCTCGTAGATACACTGGAATTTCCCCGACTTAATAAACACAAATCTGAGAATTCCCGCTGTTCGGAAATGCTTATGCGGACTGTTAGTATAAATTTGATATATTATGACTAAATGGTTTTATATATTTTTTACAGTGCACTTTAGAAATAAATGATAAAATATGAACAAATATGCAATTTTATATGAAATATGCTCAAAGCAGTATTTATATGCAAGATATTCGAACCAAAAGTAGTCGCAAATGCTTTCTTTTTGCGTGATCCGTATAGATATGCAAGAATTTTGGTAAACACATCATAAATAAAAAATATGCATTTTCATATAATCACAGCTTTACTCATAATGTAATCATTTGTGCGAAATAATGTACTGTAGATACACGTGTATTTAAAACACTTTGTAAGTATTCAAATTTAGAAAAATATACTATTTAAAAGAAAGTAAAATGAAGAATAATATAGCATTTGTACTGTTGCAGCCGAACGATCAATTAATTTATTTTATTTTTATTTTATTTCTTTATTTATTACCCAACAGAATTATAATTCCATTTACAGGATAAAATCATAATAACCATTGTAAATCATACACATAACAACAAGTACTATTAGTAACAAAAAAAAGTATTATAAATACTAACTCTTCCTAAATATAAAAAATATAAAGAAGCTTAAAATAATACACAATATTCACTCTAATAATATATATGGATATAAACAAAAGTCTGCAAAAGAGAATAAAGTAATGAAATCAAAAAACAACAACATCCGGGAATTCATTGTCAAGGTACTTACATAACCACAACGAATATTTATCGCAGGTGTCATAGAGAAGCCGCTTGAAGGCCAATAAACTATAGAAACGTATACCTATATCAGAAGAAACCTGATTGAAGTTGCTGCTCATAACGTAGACAAGAGGCCTGACCAACACATTAGTTCGAGGAAAAGGAAGTTAGAAAGTACGGGAAGGACGTGTGAAGAATAGTGGGACAAGGAAATTAAAGTAAGATAATAGCGTTGTGCACTGTGCAGTCAACTTCGTTGTGAAGAAACCTATGAAGGAAGTTGAGGCTGGCTACAAAACGTCTAAAGTATAGAGAGTGTTGAAGCGAGGGAGGAGTTGAGTGTATTCATAGACACCATGGGAATAGACGCCGTCCACCTGAAACCACATGTATTTCAAAAATCGTCGCTGAACTTGCTCAGGTAGACGTTTTTGTGCTTAATAAAATGGATACCATATCAAGGGCATATCCCAAATGTAATCTCACTAATGAGTTAAATAAGGAAGTCAATTCAGTAATTCAGTAATTAAAGTATATAACATTAAGTCTTTTAGTGAAAGATAAAATCTAATGTATTTATACTTATGGTATAGACAGCAATGGTTCGTCCCGAACTAGTTCATGGAGTTCTTTTTAATAGATCGTTCACGAACTACAAATCTCTAATAGACTAAGTTAAGATTTGACGCCACTATACAAAATTTAAAACCTTAATAATAATGCAGATTGCATTTTTTTATGCTACAAGATTATATACTTAATTATCATTATAAAATGGTTATTGCTTACAACTTATAAACTGGTACATAATTACAACATTGAAGTTATTGCTTTACAAATTTATCAGTGTGTAAATAAAATGTCCAATTACCAAGTGCTTTTTAAAAATTCTGTTCGCAATTGAAAAATAATTTAATACATTAGCGACTTCAATGTTGTAGTTCGTTAGGATTTTTAAATAATTTATCTAATAGAAGTTTTAGTAAAAAGAGTATATGTATTAAAATCGAAAATCAAAACAGATGGAAGTGGTAGGTGTATTTACTTTACAAAATTACTAATACTTATACACGTACCGCATACTAATTAAAAGGTAAGTTTACGTTTAAGGAGAATTTTATATGCATCTTTAAACATGAACTAGACTCACGTTTTATGTTTAAGTTTTGAACTCCCGAAACTCCTTTCCGATTGGCGCTGAATTGATGAAATGAAACTCTTTCGTAAAAGTTTCTTCGGAAACTCTTAGGAAAATCGAGCAAGTCATGGATTGGCTCAGATGTTGTTTTTAAATTACCAACTTATTAATATTTGTTGCTCTTCGTTTTATTTTAAATAAATTTTGATTAAAAGATAGTTTATTTAGATAACAAAATGTTTTCGGGAAACATTGAAGAAACTCTTCCTTTGTAATCATATGCTCCTTACATAAGAAATTGCTACAGAAATTAAAATGGTGTTTCAAACTATGGGCGGATACAAATTAAATATAAGTATATGGGGGTGTATCAATTAGCGTGTTAAACGAGTATTGATTAAATAACAACATATACATAGTATTATGCCCAACTTATTAAAAAAAGAACTATTGAAAATAATGAACAATGTGGTCGCTACACGCAAGGAAATTGATATTTCTTTCGTTCAACTAATTTCAATGAAAAGATATCGAAAAATTGTTTTAACATTATTAAGATAATTTGTATGTAGCTTCCGAATATGTTTCTCTAATATTGACAATTTTTATATTTTGTGATATTTTTTATCAAGCGTTCTTATATAGATTGCAGCGGGTTGTAACAAAATCAAAAAGAGAGTAAAATTTGCATTTGCAATAAGTGTTCGAACGAAATTGCACTTGCAGTCTTCTTAGACATAGAGGGAGCTTTCGATAACACCTCGAAGTTTTCCATTATTCGATCTTTAAGAGATCGAAAAATAAAAAGCACCACATGCAACTGGGTTCATAACATGCTGCGTAGCAGAGTAGTTCATGCCCAAAAGCAAAACAAAACGATCTCCATGAGGACAACAAAAGGGTGTCCTCAAGGAGGCGTATTGTCACCGCTACTATGGAGTCTAGTAGTGGATAATCTCTTCAGGACATTAAATGACCAGGGAATATGGACGCAGGGATTCGCCGATGACAATGTCATAGTGTCATAGTAGGAAGACGGAACGGACATCGTCGGTGCGGCTACTCACGACTCTGCAGCAACAGGCTCTGTTGGGAATCATGGGAGCTATGAACAGCACGGGAACCGCCTACATGGAGGCCATCGTGGGTCTCCCTCGGCTTGAACTATTTAAAAGGCGGAGGCAATGGCTGCGATCCTGAGGCCGAACGCCAATGACTTATGGTATATAAGGTTGAAGGGAGCTATGCAGATATCACAGGAACTATAGTGGAAGAGCAGATATTTAAAATGCCGGCGGACAGTATGGCACCTGAGATTATGTTTACAGCTAAGCTGAACATATTTATATCGACCAGGGACCAGGCAAGAAGTCGCTCGAGGAATTGTGGTGCCGGCAGCTGGTACACTGATGGATCACAATATGTTTTGGACTAATAATAACTTGTTGAATTCATAATATGTATATTTTCTACTACAGAACCTTCTTAATTGTTTAGCTAATCTTGAACAGCACTGATTTTACATACATTATATACGTATATTATTTAGAAGAAATATGGTTTGTATGTATTGTAATGAATATTTAATGAATATTTACCAAAGTCTTATCATCGACAATGCGATTACTAAATGGGTCAATAAAATGTCTTCCGGCAATAACTTAGTCAAAGAGATTAATTTGTTCTCGCACTCAGGGTGAGTTTCACTACAACTTGCCAATTCAATAGATAAAAGAATCTTTTAGAACAAATAAACTATTTATTTACTATGTATGATCAGGTCTTATATATTTACAATTGTAGCTATTTCGAATATTATAAGATAAACAAATTTAAATGTTTATATTTCAGATACACATAATTTATGAAGAAAGGAAGTAACTTATGCAAGGGTTTTGAATTCAAATAATTGACAATTAGTAACTATATTAAATGAAATAGGTAAATCGGTATCTTAAGACACGTAAAAGAAAATATCTTGGATATAAATATTTTTTAGTTTATTACTTACACGAATAGATTTATTATGACTATGCTTGGAGAAATTTGACACACTCGGACCAACTGCTGATATATTTCCAATCCACGCATAGATTTGTTGTAACTATTTCTAGAGAAGATTGCCAGATTCGGACCAACTGCTGATATATTCCAATCCACGTATAGATTTATTGTAACTATTTATAGAGAAGATTGACACACTCGGACCAACTGCTGATATATTCCAATCTCAAGATACACTATATATAATCCTTCCAAATACACTATGTATATAAATAAGTAATCCAGTCTCCTGAGTTCTTCTTCAGGTATTCAAAATTAGACAACTGCTATTTCTTAAATAAAAATTCAGCTTCTAAATTTTTACGTATCTTTTTTCTCATGTTATGAAAAATAATAATAAATAATCCTCTTTTTTTAAATTGCCATGGTTATCTTCTATACTTTCATATTTATCCAAGTCAGTCAGTCTCTTTTAAAATTCAAATTTGAAAATGACATTTAATTACGAATATTAAAACTATTCACTTGCATAAGTTAAATTTAACAATAATTTATATAAACTGATTAAATATAATTTACGCGATTGTACAATTTTAAAAGATATAATTAACTAAAAATATACAGGCTGATTCATTTTCAGCCCCCACCATGGGGATCTCGCTTATTATTGGAGATAGAGTATAGGTTTAAATTTGGCAAAGTTGTTAAATTTTGTGTTTGTTATAAATCCGTAAAGAAAATAGACCTGTGACAAATGATCTACGTTATTAAAAAAAAATCGCGAAAACCCCATTTTCTTCTTTGACCTGTAGCACTGACATTTGGCCTTGTAGAGAAAAAATAAAAACACATCCTTGTGGCCATTTCTAAACCTCTATCCATTGGTGCACTCTAAATTTTTATACGACGTTTTGTTTCTTTCTGGCCATCATCAACTATCTAATTTCTTATAGGCGCCATATTGGATTTAGACATCTTCAGAAAGAGTTTTTTTCTGATTTCAACCATGTACCACATGCTGACTAAAGTTTTTGACATTAGGTTTTATTTGAAAGAATAAATTATAAGATTAAATAAGGTAGCCATGGAATTTCAATCCGTCAAACATTTCATTTATTGTTCATTAATAATACAAAAATGTCATACACTAACGAAGTGAAATGAGATATGATAAGTATTTTTTATTCTTGGAACCGAAATTCAACAGTAGCGAGCACAAGATATCTACAATTATATCCAGAACGACAACAGCCTCATCGTACCATTTTTCTAGATCTCGACAGAAATTTGGTCGAGAATGGATCGTTTACTAAGCCGCGTAATGGTCAAGACAACAGGAATTTAAATGAAAATCGACAAGATATTTTACAAATGGTAAATTAAATGCGTGTTTTCAAATTTCATGTTAATCTTGTATTTTTATAGATAAATAATAATAATCCATCAATTTCTACACGCGAAGTAGCGTCAGAATTAAATTTGTGCCAGTCCAGAGTTTGGAGAAGTTTACATAAAAGTAGGTTTAAACCATACAGGACCCATGTTAGTCACTCTTTACTGCCTGGAGATAATTTGAGAAGGCTAGAATATTGTAATTGATTAATGGGAAGGATAGAAAATGACGAAAATTTTTTAAGCAAAATCATCTGGTCAGATGAAACAAAATTTATAGATTCTGGAATGTTCAACAGAAATACGGAGCACTATTGGGCAGTACAAAATCCCCGACAAAACAGGGCTAGAAGACCACAACATCGTTTTGGAATAAGCGTTTGGATGGATATTTTGGCAAATCGTCTCTTAGGACCAGTTATGTATGAAGAACATTTAAATGGAGAAAGATATTTAAACATTTTACGTACATACGTATCTGACTATCTTGACGACAATATTCCATTAAATCAATTACTATATTAATGGTGGCAACAAGATGGCGCACCAGCACACAATGCAGCTGTTGTTAGAAATTTCTTAAATCAAGAGTTTACAAACCGTTGGATTGGAAATAGGGGAGTTGTTGAATGGCCTGCGAGATCACCTGATTTAAGTCCGCTAGATTTTTTTTTATGGGGATATGTTAAAAATAATATTTATAAAGTAGATGCGCCACAAAACATTGAAGAATTGCGAGACAGACTTCAGAATGCCTTCGATGCAGTTCCTAGAAGAACTATACAAACGGCAGTACAAAATGTCAGAAGGCGTGCCCAATTGTGCATTACCGAAGATGGCCAGATAATTGAACATTTACTGTAATTGTTTATTGTTTACTTTTCTATGTATTTTTATTAATGTTTTTGTTATCTTGTACTCGCTACTGTTGAATTTCCTTTCGAAGAATAAAAAATACTTATCATATCTCGTTTCTCTTCGTTAGTGTATGACATTTTTGTATTATTAATTAACAATAAATGAAATGTTTGACAGATTGAAATTCCATTGCTACCTTATTTAATCTTATAATTTATTCTTTCAAATAAAACCTAATGTCAAAAACTTTAGTCAGCATGTGGTACATGGTTGAAATCATAAAAAAAAAACTCTTTCTGAAGATGTCTAAATTCAATATGGCGCCTACACGAAATTAGATAGTTGATGATGGCCAGAAAGAAACGAAACGTCGTACGTATAAAAATTTAGAGTACACCACTGGATATAGGTTTAGAAATGGCCCAAGGATGTGTTTTTATTTTTTCTCTAGAAGGCCAAATGTCGGTGCTACAGGTAGAAGAAGAAAATGGGGTTTTCGCGTTTTTTTTTTAATAACGAAGGTCATTTGTAACAGGTCTATTTGCTTTACGGATTTATAACAAACACAAAATTTAACAACTTTGCCAAATTTAAACCTATGCTTTATCTCCAATAATAAGAGAGATCCCCATGGTGAGGGCCGAAAATGAATCAGCCTGTATATATACCAAGATTCAACTCTATCGATATTTATAAAACTAATATATTAATAATAAGATATCCAATCCTTTAATAAATATGACAACTATTACAAACTGATACAAATCAAAATATCTCTTGCATATGTTGAAATGAACAAAGAACAAAAACTTATAGTCATAATATCAGAAATAGCTCATCAATATAATGGAGGTTTATCCCATTACAGTATATTAACCTTAATATACAAAGCAATGTACTTATGGCTTATTGCTAGATTTTCATAAAAATATATATTTCTTTCCTGTCCCACATGAATATTCTTAAATACCATAGTTGTTCTAAATTACGTAAATTTCTCTTTAGGAAATATTTGGAGGATATGAAATATTAAACGCATAATCGTAGAAAAATTACGATTGTAATCGAACAACTTTATCTCAAAGAGAAAAGAAAAGGAAAAGTCATTTCTTAAACTTTGGCTTGACTCGCATCGTCGGCAAAAATGAAACGTCAAAAATTTTTCTTATTAATCGATACTCTGTAGCAAAGACCATCTTTTTTCCTTTCGGTATTATTATTTTCATTTCAAAGTTCACAAGCTTCAAGATTAATTCTTCAATTTCAACTTTTGTGATATTATTTTACGTGTTATGAAAAGTACGATATGAAATGCTGTTCGAGATTTTATTGTGCATATTTTAGCATAAATCTTATTCAATTTATAAATAAAGTAATTTATTTCAGAGACTATCTTTAAATAAACTACATACGAAGGTAGTCTGAAATGTTCTCGGCCTAATAGTGAAAATGGCAATTTATGTTTTTAAAACCTCTTTATTTTTCGACATAATCTCCTTTAATATTAATACATTTCATCCAGCGCCATTACTCCGCCCCTGAAGTGTTCCGTCGAAAGTGCTGCAAAGTACCCATTTAGGGCCGCAATTCTTTCTTGACTGAACAAAAAACATTGACCAACGAGGAAAACTTTGAGCCCTTGGACAATATAGATGTCTGAGGAAGCCAAATCTGCGGAATAGGGTGGTTGTTTCAGCACTTCATAGAGCAAATCCCTCAATTGTCCCATCGCCAAGGCATTCTTGAGGACAGTTGCATTGTCCTGATAGAAGATGATTCTTTTTCTTTTGCAAATCTGATCTGTTTTCATGAATTTTTGCGTCTAGTTTCGTTAGAAGGATAGAAGAGAATTCCCCAAATTTTTGACTGGGACATCGTCTTCACCTTCTTCAGAGCTGGAGAATTGTCTTCTGATCACTGCGTGGACTGTTGCTTTGATTTTAGTGTATAATGGTGAATCGACATTTTATCCATTGTCACATATCGACACAGACAATAACTCTTGTCTTATGTACAACATGTCTAGCATTGTTCACATTGATCCACAGTGAACATGCGTTTTTCAAATCTTGTACAAAGCTTATTCATGTGTAATATTCCCCGTGCAAAATGTGACCGATGCATTCTTTTGATATCCGTACAGTATTAACTATTTCACACATCTCTTCGTACACCGATTTTTCAAAATCATATCATGCACATTTTCGATTATTTCCGGCATGGCTATACTTTTCGAACGCCCTACACGTGGATCATCTTGAATGCTTTCATGGCCACGTTTAAGCTCGAGCGCTCGTTTCTTCAGGCCGGAAATTGAAGGAAAATAATCGTCACCATGCACGTTTACTAATTAAACCTAATCAGTAGGATTACAAAGTCAAACAGTTTGATATCCATTTAATTTATTGTAGTACATATTTAAAAGAGAAAGATATTGTGCGCGGCAAGATTATTTCAATAATTTTCCCTATTGCGACTACTGATTAAGTTTATACTGTACTATGGCGAACTGCTAGTTGGAATGACTTCTACATAGCGTCTATTAACAATCATAACATTTATTTGAGGGGAAATATGTGCGCATAGTGCTGCAATCTATGGGCGAGACTAAGAATATTTCAGACTATCCTCATACTGAAAATAACAACACGTCGATGTAAATTACAAAAACATAATCAACAAGAGGGCGGAAAATCGAGACCAAATAAATCCTTTTATAATTTGCTGCTGTAACAATGTTATGAAGCGTTATTAGTAGAGACCGGACGCATCAGGCCAAAATTACGATGGATAAGTGCAACGCGCAGCTATTGAATAGCACTATTCATTCAGTTAACCGCACATCTGTTTCTTGTCGTTGAATTGTGACGCAATTACTTCAATATTACAGTTAAATTCCTTTCATCAAAGGCCTAGATACAAGCGTGACGAGTCTATATAATTTATTTTATTTATTAATTAATATTTCGTAAGATAAATAAAGTGCGGTGAGTTTCTTTTGTTCATTGTTTTAACTGTTAATTACATATTTCGTAATTTTTGTAACAGATCCCGTTTATTATCGTTTCATCGAATTTATTTTTCATTTATTTAGGTCTAGAACATTGTTTATGTTAGTTTTTCAAATATGATATGGAACAATGTCGAGAATGGCATCGTGAAACAATGACGAGTTGGATTAAGGGTCATATTGATTGTACGAGTATATCCATTGCCAGTGATTCCGAAATTTATTGCAAAGTCTGTAAAATATAGTTAAAAGATTCCACGAAATCACACGTAAAACGTTACTTAGCATCGCAAATACATACACAGAAAGACCCGATGGAATCTGACAATTTTAACGAAGATCAAATATTCCATTAAATAAACTTAACAATCCCACAATAATAACATGGTTACTTTTTAATGTCTATCGCATGGCGTATATGGGTGGCCGAAGCACATTTTTCCGACCTTACTGCAATGCTTTCTCGCAAGCTTTAGGCGATTTGGCCAATGTATATCTTTAAACGATCATCACACTTGACCAAGTAGACTATATGATTACTTTGTGTGTTATCAGTCTAGTAAAAAATCAATTGCAAAGGTTGGCAGAAGTCAATGCTTTTCGTTGAGGATACATTTACTATCCTTTCGTAATTTTTGATTTAAAAAATTTTTTATGGTTAAATATACTTCGCAAAACAATTATGGAATCACCAAATTTTTGTTGAAAATTTTTTTAGATTTTCAAAATTTTATGTTCTATAGCTAAGTAATACACAAATATATTAAAAATAGAGCAAATGCAAAGGAAACCCCAAAAACTGCAACTTTATAAACATAACATTGAAAAACTAACCAAACGCAAAGAATTTAATTAAAGGTAACTTAAACCAATAATGAGTATTTCCGCCTCGGGCTGGTATTACGGCTGCCATCCGCCTTAACAAAGACTCAATAAAACCTCCGATGTAGTCTTAAGCCACCTGGTTCCATTCTTCAGTGACCGCTGCTTCTAGCTCTTCTAGCGTTCTCGGTGGAACTTGTCTGGTTCGTAGTGCCCACATAATGTTGTCCCAGAATGCTCTGCTCTATTGGATTCGTGTCCGAGTTTCTAACCAGATACTCCAAAATACGTATGTCAACCTTATTTTGTAATTATCTACAATGTTGGCGCTGTGGATGCGAGCGTTATCATGCATTAAACGGAAATTAGGGCCTATTTAGGCTGCAAATGGAACCACAAGTGGCTCTAAGATAAACCAAATGTACCTGTCTGCGGTCATGGAGCCATTATGAATAATCTCCAACTCCGTCTTAGTCTCGGAAGATACACCTCCCCATATCATAATCGAACCACATCCGAAATTTGTTGTTTTCCTGAAGTTACACAGACTGACGCATTCACCATCTCGTGTATTACTGGAAGGCATCTATCTGATGAAAATAGGCAATACCTAGATTCCTCTGTGAACAGAATGTTAGCGAAATCTTCAACGGTCCAATTACGATGATATCTAGCAAATTGTAGTCTCTAAACTCGGTGTTCTCTAGTGAGTATGGGCCTTTGGCCGGTATTTAATAGTAACTCATGTCTTGCGTTTCCCTGTTTTTGTTGTCTATTTATTTTAGAATACTAAGGCATGATTTATTATTATTCAATTGGAATGTATCTTTGAAGAGTTTTATCCATAGCAACTCAAATGTATGACATTAATATACTGTCATTTATATTTTATATTCCTTGAAAAAGGCATCACTTTCCGAAACATATAGGATTGTTTTGAATATATATTTTGAAGTAAAGCCAGACCTTAAATCGACAACAGATTGAATTTACCATAACATACGAAGGTCACGAAATAATTATCTTTATATATATATATATATATATATATATATATATATATATATATTTCGTCGAATGTTTTCGCGGTCGTTTGTTGAAGCGTTGTTCTTCGGGATATTTCGCGTTTGGATGATTTCGTCCTGAGAAGGACAACATTCTTCTTGACGTTTCGGTGACATCACTTTCACCTTTTTCTAGAGGATCTTCTCGTTGCGATGGTAACTTCAAGAGTGCGTCGATTTCCTGTGCTGCTCGTATTATATGGTCCAGTCGTAGTGGGGACGCGTGTCTGACTCCTCGTGATTGGTCCGTCGGTTGTTCTGTCGCTTTTGACTATTGGTCGATCGGTTTGCGTTCGGTCCGAGTTAGTATGACTGGGCGGTGGCAAGTTGTTATCATTACGTCGCTTGGGTGTAATCTGCCTGTTGAGCAAGGCCGGCTTCCATGTGTCAGGCAAACGCTGTCCGTCGTCACGTTTGTTCATATAGTTTTGCCGTCTCTTAATTTCTATAGCTTCTCTTATAATCCTGTACGTTAACCTCGTACTGCGTGCTATAGTTTTTGTAACGTCCAAGTCGATGGTGTCCTGTATGTAGCACATGGTTAGCTAGGGATGATGTCTCTTCTTTAGCTACCTCATTTCTGTGTTCTTCCCTCCGTACGCTGGTTTTACGGTTACTATGCCCTATGTACGTTTGTTCGCATTCATAGCACGGTATTTCGTAGACCGCTTGGTTTTCTAGTTCTATATTGTCCTTTGTATTAGGCAAAATGTCTCTTATTTTCCTGTCTGTCGTATAAATGGTGTCTATGTCGTGTTGGCGTAATATTCTACCTATTTGCTCAGTCGTGCCTTTCACGTAAGGGAGAAATGCTGTCCGTATAGATCTTTCTTTCTTTTTTGGTTGATTCTTGTTAATTCGTGTCGTTCTATTAATGGTATGTTGTGAATATCCGTTCGCTTGTGATATGTTTTTTATTGTTCCCATTTCTTCGTTTCGATGTTCTGCGTCTGACAGAGTTTGAGATCTGTGGATTAATGTTTTTACTACTGTGCTGGGTGATGATGTGAAGATGCGTTGAGATATCTGTCCGTATGTGTAGGTTTTCTGTACACTGTGCCAAATAATAAGAACGACAAAACAACCAAAGCCGAATATATCTAAAGAAGAAAGAGACGCCCTACGACGACTGCAGAAAATCAAAGATATTGTCATAATGCCGGCTGACAAGGGCAACGCCACAGTAATAATGGAAAAGAGCGACGATGACCGAAAAATACGAACGCTTCTAGAAGACTCGATGTATAAACCGACACCTAACGACCCGACCACATACTTAAAAAAGACGACAAAAAGCAAGATCAAGAACGCACCTCTCGAAGAAGGTATTAAGAAACGACTGATTCCTAGAGAGAAATCGTCAAGATGTCCGAAAGTCTACGGCCTACCAAAAATACACAAGCCAGATGTGCCGCTGAGACCGATAGTAAGTTCCGTTAGCCCACCGACTCAAGCACTTTTACGCTTCTTAGCACAAAAACTACAACCCCTTGCCGAAGAAATACCATCATATGTTAAAAACTCGTCTAAACTAACTGAAATACTTAAGGATATCACCATGGATCAAGACAACATTTTGGTGAGCTTCGACGTAGTTTCGCTCTTCACACAGATCCCCATTAATGAGCCAATAGATCTACTATTAAAGAAACACCAACTCTCCGACTACGACATAGATCTAACGAAACACTGCCTGTCAAACACGTATTTTATATACATCGGACAATTTTTTAAGCAAACCGATGGAGCGCCGATGGGATCACCGCTGTCACCTATACTGGCGAATTTGTTTATGGCAGATTTCGAACAAAGAGCACTGGAAAACGCTACAGATAAACCAAAACTCTGACTGCGCTACGTAGACGACAGCCTGGTGATTTGGCCGCATGGAAAAGAGAAATTAAGCGAGTTTTTACAACATCTGAACACCAGACATCCGAAAATAAAGTTTACTGTCGAAATGGAGGAAAGTAATCGGCTACCGTTCTTAGACTTGATGATAATAAAAAAACCGGATCGCTCGCTAGAATACACAGTGTACAGAAAACCTACACATACGAACAGATATCTCAGCGCATCTTCACATCATCACCCAGCACAGTTAAACTCTGTAGTAAAAACATTAATCCACAGATCTCAAACTCTGTCAGATGCAGAACATCGAAACGAAGAAATGGGAACTATAAAAAACATATTACAAGCGAACGGATATTCACAACATACCATTAATAGAGCGACAGGAATTAACAAGAATCAACCATAAAAAAAAGAAAGATCTACACGGGCAACATTTCTCCCTTACGTGAAAGGTACGACTGAGAAAATAGGTAGAATATTACGCCGACACGACATAGACACCATTTATACGACAGATAGGAAAATAAGAGACATGTTGCCTAATACAAAGGACAAGATAGAACTAGAAAACCAAGGGGTCTACGAAATACCGTGCTATGAATGCGAACAAACATACATAGGGCATACTAACCGTAAAACCAGCGTACGGAGGGAAGAACACAGAAAGGCGGTAGCTAAAAAAGAAACAACATCATCCCTAGCTAACCATGTGCTACATACAGGACACACCATCGACTTTGACGGTACAAAAACTATAGCACGCAGTACGATGTTAACGTACAGGATTATAAGAGAAGCTATAGAAATTGAGAAACGGCAAAACTGTATGAACAAACATGACGACGGACAGCGTTTGCCTGACACATGGAAGCCGGCCTTGCTCAACAGGCAGTTTACACACAAGCGACGTAATGATAATAACTTGCCACAGCCCAGTCATACTAACTCGGACCGAACGCAAACCGATCGACCAATAGTCGAAAGCGGCAGAACAACCGACTGGCCAATCACGAGGAGTCAGACACGCGTCCCCACTACGACGGGACCATATAATACGAGCGGCACAGGAAATCGACGCACTCTTGAAGTTACCATCGCAACGAGAAGATCCTCTAGAAAAAGGTGAAAGTGATGTCACCGAAACGTCAGGAAGAAAGTTGTTCTTCTCAGGACGAAATCATCCAAACGCGGGGAAATATCCCGAAGAACAACGCTTCATATATATATATATATATATATATATATATATATATATATATATATATATATTATAATAAAAATATTTATTGAAGACACTAGTTTTAATTCGTTACATTTCTGTTTTTGGAATTTCTTAGAAGGTTGGAAGTCTATTATATTTGTATTCTTTTTTAATGTAGAGTGTCAAATCTATAATTAAATTTCAAAAGTATATGACTTTCTTACATTTACTAAAATTATAGAACTATGTAAATATAGTTAATTTTGTGTACTTCAAAGGTTATGTGTGAAGGAAAATTTAATTGTAAACCAATAAGTTCATAATATTAATTAAGAATCAAAATTATAGTATATGTCAAATATTTTGGAAAATTCTATATAACTAAACTTGACCAATGAACTTCAAGAACAGAAAAAGCTGTTGGGTTGCCATAGTGATTATTGAAACAATTGGGGAGAATAATTTTTGCACTTGAATTAAGGGAATGTGTTTTTAGGTAAAACGAATTTTTCTTGAAAAATATAAATAAATAAGCATAATTTATATTACCAAGATTTGAATTGTTTTCATCTTATACTCCGCTATCTTTTAATGAGCCACAAAAGATGTGTACCAGCTTTAAATAAATATTGGAAAACATTACAAGGCCTTATATTACCAGGATTGGGACCGGTGATCCTAATTTTCGAGATCTGCCAGTATTGTGACCGTTGTTCCTGAGGTTAAAATATACCAGCCGTACGTCAGGGAAGAAAGACCTAATTCCAGTGACTAGACGGATAATTGTGATAGAATATTGAGCTAAGTTTTTATTATTTGTATTTTTTTTTAAGTAAACAGATACATTTACTTACCGAAGGTAGATAAAGATCCCTTTAATGACCATTTTGTTTAAAACATTGTAAGTAGGAAGGTTATATACAAATTCATTTATTCAGCAGTTTGATTTATTTGTTTACGTAGCTTATGTATTTGTCTCCTTTCCATAGATTCAATTTTTTAACCTAGAAGAAATTCCACATAACCAATAAATTTTATAATTTTAATTTCCAATAAAATAAATTGTTAATCTATTGTTGATTCCGAATGTTTTGTTAAATATTTACCTAATATATTGTACCAAATTAAATATTCACTTCTAAAGATAAGAGTTTCCTTTTAATAAACGGAATTTAAGAACCAAAACAAGTCGTTTGAATTCTATTAGTTTATCATATTAACACTGAGCTAACATACCTTTTAATTTCTTTGTCAGACAGAATTTTCACGACCCTGGAGATAATAGGGAACTCATGTTTCATTGTTTTATATTAAATTTTCAAACTTTCTTTAAGAGCAAAACACTATTAGGTTGTACATGTTATGATTATTAACAAATTGAAATCTACCGTTTAATTTATTAGATAAATTATTATTTTCCTCTTTCTGGAATAAGTCCTCGAACTGGAAATTACTTAATCGGATAACTTTATACAAATAAAATAACATCGGTTCGTGATAAAATTAAAACAGCATTAAATCAGAACTAAAAAGTAAAGTCTGGTTATATAAGGAGTCGGCTGATCGTCTAAAAAAATGCTGTTCTTAATATAATGGTACGTAAACCTCTGAAACCGTCAATTTCAATTTTACTAGCTAATAAATTACTAGAAAAATGTACTGCCGAAGTAATTCAAAGAAGATGCTAAATATGATAAAGTAATTTTAACTATCAAAAAAACAACTTTTAATGCTTATAACTATAGACGGGACGCATCAGACCGAAATTACGATGGATCATATAAATGGTCTATAACATCGCTAAGTACAACACGCAGTTATTGAATATCGGTATTCATTCGGTTAGCCACACATCTGTTTTTGTCGTTGAATTGTGACTTGAATGACTTCAATATTACACTTTAATTCCTTTCTTCAAGGGCGTACGATGTATGTAATTTATAATTCGTAATTTTTGTAATAAATCCTGTTTAATATTGTTTCATCGAATTTACTTCTATTTACTTACATTTGAATTTTATATCGATATTAATTGAACACGCCCACTTTTCAAATCAAAGAAAAACCGCGAAGAGGTTATATTTCTATTCAAACTTATAACATAACCAAACATTTAAAAGCAAGTCATATATATTCATATTTTAATTTATTCTTTCTATCAAAATCATTATTATATTTATAATTTAATTAATATAACTACATAGTTGTAAAAAGTGTAAATCAAGATAATTTTTGCTTTCTAATAAGGCTTTGGGAAAAATAAATGGAAGTTAGCGTCAGTAGCAGAATTTTGCATAGCGTTGCCTCAAAAAGAGAGTTCTCCGTTTTTTAAATTTATTAAATACCGAAATATCAGTGATACAAGTTAAAAAATATGTATATATATATATATATATATATATATATATATATATAAGGTCTGCATAATACCAGCGCAACGTTTAAATCAATTTTTACTCGAATAAAATCGATTAGCGGCAAGAAAACTACGAAAGCATCTTTTGCTCTGGGACGCCAACATCAAAGCTACGGAACATAATAAACTTTTACGTACCTGCATCATTCCATTGTACCCTATCCCACATTGAACCATACTTAGAAACACTGGAGCTATCCAAGAATATCTCTTTAGATTCTGTTTGGCCAAATACCCTGATTTGCCGTGGTCCAGCCGTTAGACATATTGCTGCCTTTTCCTACAAACTACAGGTTTATTTATTTACTTGTAAAAGCATAATAAATAACTCTTTATTATCAATTCAAAATTTACTTAATATATCTTGATTTTGCTTTGAAAGTATAACTGTTCTGATTAATTTAACGTAAAGAATATTCTCTAGTGAGACTTCTGTAGTACCTACCATATAACATTGTTAACTTATTTATATTATAACAAACTTAGCTTAAAAATATCAACTAGTAAACATAACCATAATTACACATATATGTTATTATATTCGTAAACTTATAATACCTTACTCTGCCGTTTAGCTAAGTTGCACATTATAGATATCTTGCGTTGAATAAATATTTTATACTTGATATTTTAAAGAAGTTCTTTTATTTATCTATGCGTATCTAAAAATATCTGATTTATATTATTAATTTATTATTTATTAGTTTTAGAGGAGTATAATTTACCGGCGATGATCCAGAGATAGAGTCTAATAAATTCAGTACCTTAGTCATTCTCTAACGACATCTGTCGGCAAATGAAAAATCTGTGAAAGCCATATCCATGTGAAATGTGAATTTCGATACTGCGTGTACATATACAAATGATGAAAAACGCGATGTTAATGAGAATTAATAAATGTTAAATTCCTACAATACATGCAATTGCTGCTATAATTTGGTGTATTAGTTTATACAAATGAGAAAATCACATTTACCTAAGAATGCAGATACAACACGTCGCAGTGCCAACCGTCCAGGTTGTCCGGGCAAATGAAAAATGTGTGAAAGTCATATCCACCTGGAATGTGCAGATACCGATATTTCATAGATTTTACTAATCTTCAGTACACATTATCCGGGAATAGATACGACTTTCATTTCTATACTGCGTGTATGAAATGAAAAAAATGCGATGTTAATGAGAATTAATATCTATTAAATTCCCACATTGTATATATACACGCAGTACAGAAATGAATGTCGTATTGAAGATTAGTAAAAACTATGAAATATCGCGACGTGTTATATCTGTATTGCAATGGAATCAGTGTCCTAAAATTTTTTCCAATTAAAATATTTGGTTTTATTTACTTATGTACAGTCAAACTTTTTGATTTGGACTGTCACAAAATGGGTGAGGCAAAATTAAAAATGTTAGATTACTTAAGTTCGCAAAAAAGTTATAATTAAAAAATTTGGTAAAAGTTGTTTCTAATAATTAATTGTACACACACATACACTACAATATTGTTTCACCAAATTTCGGCTTCATCAGTTGATGATAACTAAGTAATACTAACAATATTGTAGTGTAAAACAAATTATTTAAAACAACTTTTACCAAATTGTTGAATTTGAACATGGAATTTCAAAAAGTAACGTCCCATTCAAACAATTATCTGACTTATAGCTGAATTTATTGTTGTGATAAAACTTCAACACCCTGTATCTCTGTCAACGAGCATCTTATAGACAAACCCACATCACGTTTAATGACAGCAACCGTGGTCGGTAGTTAGATTACTTGTAGGATCAAATTCTTACCGCTCGTTTAGATTGGAAATTTATTAAATTTCTTGATATTAAATTTCAAGAGGATCAATCAAAATATGCAATAAAGTAAAAGCACCGATCTACTATATGTACAGACCAACATCTGAGAAACTTTAGAAAATTGCATGATATATACTAGTAAATATGCACGTTAAAGTGGTGATCCATGATATGAGCAATCTATTTATTGCAAGCAATTCATAAAGTTGATGGAGTCAAATGTGATGATGTGAAGAAAATAATTAGGCATTTGCTGATTACGAATTTAAAAATATTTAAAATACACGTAACTTCTTGGAAAAGTACTCGAAAATGCCATCATAGTGTATTTATCTAAAGGATAAATGATGTACATGTTGCGTAGAATATTCAGAAAATGACTTTTATAGAACTCGTTATTAATAATTTCCATTTATGTTATTATCAGCTAAACTATTTTTAGATGTTTGACTTTAATAAAACTCATTTAAACGTGCGTATGATATTTCGAAAAACTTTTAACTCTAAAATTATAAAAGAGGAATTACTTTGAATATCAACTTTATATTATATGAAGATTATGTTTGCAGAAGTCTCCGAGCCGTGTGAAATATTAACCGCATTTGGTCTGATTTTTTTTTTATTCTATTTTCTTTCTTTCCCGGGATGGCAAAGGAGATATTCAAATGTGCTGTTGGAAACGAGAAATAGCACCATGCTATTATCATACTGTAATCTCGTCAAGTGCATATAAATGTTTAAAAGCTTATTTTTTATTTAAGATATATTTTTGAAATTATAGATTTTAGTAGTAATTTTATTAAGTATTTAAAGTTGTACTTATGTTAAAAAATATTATTAAATTCCATTATAATGGATTTATATCCTTTAAACTACTATCATACAATAAAAACTATTAACATATTTTTAGTCAACAGGGTGGATTAGTTGGAAATTACTTCACCGTACGCGACATATTTATTAAGTAAATCTATTATTCTAAATAAATATACTTGGCAATAATTTTTTGGCTTTAGAATAACAAATATTATAAACTAATCAACGTTCAATTGCATTCTTCAATTTTATAAAGATATTCATAGCAATATAGTAATATATACTAGTCTTAATACATAAAGCAAAGTCGAGGTATATTTATAATTCATTTATAATTTATAATTCAAGAACGGCTTAACCGATTTTAATGATATCTTATTTGTTGGATTAGTCTCCGCCCCGAATAGCAGAATAACTATTAAAATATTGGAAAAAATCACGGAAAAAAAAATATACAGAAAATTAATTTTTAAATAAATTAGGGCACCGGTCGATTTGTTTGATTTGTGAGAGTGTTATTAATAAATCTTATTGTGCGAGTATTATTATTAACGATGCGCGACCCAGAAGATCTAATCTTTTTCAACAAAGCCGTAATGCAATTATGCTTCGGAACATTGCGAACCAATCAACTGAAGAAGAATGAGAAATCGCACGAAAAGAGCACCGCGTTAGTATGGCCCGACTTCGTGCTTCTCAAACACAAGAGCAAAGAGAGGCAGCCTGTAAAACGGCTCGGTTGGCAATGAGAAATCGTCAAGCTTATCGCACAGATCAACAACCAGATAAATGTTTGACGCGCAAGAAGAAATGCTTCAAGTGTTGATTTGAATCGATCAGTTCCTGTCGACGAATCGAGCGGGTTAATATCATTTTCTCCGAATTTTTGCAATTTCGTCTCATCGAAAGACGAGCTCATCAACAATGTATTCCCGAACATCATTGCTAACCACAAAAACAACAAATGGTTGAGTGAGCGAGTAATTTTGGCGGTTAAGAACAAAGATGTGACTTAAACTTAGTAATTCAGAATCAAATCGTCGGTACTCTGCATTCATTCAAAGCTATTGACTGTGTAACAAACGAAGACGAAGCCACCAACTATCCAACAGAATCTTCATACTCCATGGATGTGCCAGACTTACCACCGCACAATTTACAACTGAAGCTTGACTCGGCAGTCATCTTGCTTGGAAATCTAAAACAAACAAAACTATGCAATGGAGCGGGTTTGGTGATAAGACAACTGATGATCAATGTGATTCATGCGACGATACTCAAATGAAAATTCAAAGGTGAGGTCCTCATTCAGAGGATTCCGATGATCCTAACCGATATGCCCTTCGAGTTTAAACGAATTCAATTTCCGATTCGTCTTGCATTCGCCATGACGATTAATAAATCACAACGCAATCCTTGAGTGTTTGTGGTCTGAATCTGGAAACTGCATGTTTTTCTCATGGTTAATTGTACGTGGCATATTCACATGTAGGCAAACCATCCGCTTTATTTGTTCTTATCGTATATCGCAAGATCCTTCACTAAGAGAATCAACCCGAGTGCAACCCATGCAGCAAAATACATAGCTTCAATAAAGCACATGTCTTGCTGACACGCTATTGAAATACTTGATTTTTGTACTTTTATTGAATATATATATATATATATATATATATATATATATATATATATATATATATTATCCTAATGAATTATTGAACTTAATAATTTTTTTGTATTCATTTTATTACGTTAATAAAATCCTAAATTAAGTTTAGCTAAAAGTTAACACGACATTTATTGACTGTTAGGCGGTACGAAGTTCGCCGGGTCTATATATATATATATATATATATATATATATATATATATACATATATATATATTATATATATATATATATAGACAAGGAGTCTTTGCCGTTAAAACAAGTATGAAAAACAATTGTTGTTGGGGAATCCGGCAATCAAAAAACCATTAATTAGTTAATGTTCTTTATTTTTTTACCCTATATTTCGCTCTGAGGTTTAGAGCTTCTTCGGGGGTCACTTTAATAAGAAAAAAATGTACATAACTTAGATATTTAGTCAAACAATCATAAGAAAAATTCTACTTACAAATGTGAACACTTATTATGCGAAAATTATATATTACAAAACATGATAGGTCCATAAATTTGTCAATTGTCCCACGTAACACAAACAAAACGTCATAATTAATTTAAAACTCTTTAAAAAAAAAAACTATTATAATTTATAATATAACAACACATCTAAAAACAATCATGAGCAACGTGTAGTGAATCAATTCACTCATGATGTAATAATACACTCTGTCATTTCGGAAGTTAATATATATATATATATATATCAAAAACATTTCGTTTGTTATTTATAGACTCACAAACTACATAATTGATTTTGATAAAATTTTGTGTTTGGAAGGATATTATATATCTTTTTCCAAATATTAAAGAATTGACAATATGTGAAACTACATTAATTTCTATAGGAAAAAATCGTAATCTAATTTTAAATCTATATAAAAACCATGACAACGAGACATATAAAATATGACAGTATAAAATATAATACACTCTTTTTTATAATTATATGTAATTTTAAATCATTATGTTGGAGTTAAAGTATTATGCTCCAATTACTTCCGTTGATGTTGAACGATCTGAACGAAGAGTATAAAACATATTAACTAGGAAATTTAAAGCAATAACAAAAATATAATAGTTTGAAGTCAGCACACTTTAATTAGGAAGTTTTATGAAATAAACGCGAAATTTAGTCTATGCGAAAGAAACCGGTGAACACGATAAGGATGGAGAAAGAAACCAAATGCCGTAAAAAAGAAATTATATATATATAACAGTGAAATGTGTTAAAATTATGCGAGGATCGGAAACAAAATCTGGCCTCAAAAAGCAAACAATTCAAGTTAACTTGATTGATATATTTCATGAGACCATTGTAAGCATTGGTGAACGTGGTTGTATGTTCTTTGGTATTGAGATTATTGGTAATTTTTTTTAACGTAATTCTAACGTAATTCATTTGTAATAAGCAATTAACTCTGTTAAAAATTCACATTATGTTTGAAAGTGCAGATGTGGGATCCCAGGGCACATGTTTTGGGGTTTACCTTCGAATCACTGCGATGTTGGGTGCTGCGTTCAGCCATCTCTGGGCTGTCTGACTTAGATAGTATTTAGAGCGTTCATTGCATTTGTATTTACGTCTGCTATTCCAGGAAGAAGATTTCGATCTAAATTAAAGAGCCCAATATCTTCTCTTCAACAAAACCATATAGTGTATGCGGTCAAATGCAATGAATGCTCTAAATATTATATAGGTCAGATAGCCCAGAGTTTCAGTATTCGATTATTGGTTGAATAATTTTCAAGTTAAAAATGAATATGGTAAACTTTATGAGATTCGTATACTATTTTCAGATTCAACAAATTAATTACTTCTTTTCGATAGGTGAAGAGTTGCTCCTTATATAACCAATTCATTTTTTTACTCCTAGGAAGAAATCAGCGTCTTACAGCGTCTTCGTTTTCATACCCAAAGACAGTACAATTTTTTGCAACTCATAATTAAAATAGATAACTATACGGTTTTAAAAATTGTATTTAATATGGAGATACAAGAACAATCAATAAAAATCAACTTACCTATACTGTCGTATAATGTTTTCATAATGAATATTAAAATCTAAAGTTGTAACTATAAAGTCTTATACACAAAAAATACAATTTATTCCGAAATCGAAATTATAGAGCTTTCTTACATACAGATATTATTAATAATCCCAATAATAATAATAAAAATATATTTTACAATAATAGATGAGCATTATCATTAATTATCGAAGCACAGATTTAAACAGGGTATATACCCCGTTTAACTGTTCAGATGGCGATAAAAATATCAGAATTATATATGGCTATGGTGAATGATGAGTTATGAGCTTCCAAACTTATCTCAAATTTGTGTAAAAGTACTAACAAGTAAAAAGCCAATCAGTCAAGAATAAAATCTTAAAATATTTTACAATAATCCTTTGCCGTTCCTAACATTTTTATTAAAGAATTTCATTTTGGGTTTAGCTATGGATCACCAAAACGTTATTCTTGACGTTTGCTGGTCATGTTGCCAGCTCCTTTAGATAACTTTTTAAAAACTTAAGGAAACTTCTGAAGAAGCTGGTGAGGAAATATATATATACACCTGCTTTTCTTTACCCAAGCCTTGACTAATACATTAACACAATTTCAGCTAAATTAATTACATGTAATTATTGTGAAAAATGGATTAATTCAATATTTCACTTGCATTTAAACTAAAATGGAAAAATGAAATGCGATAGTGATTATAACAAGCGTCATTGTGCATTTAATTATTTGTTACTATTGTACAATAAATCACATATATTGTGTACAGTGTCAATACAGAAGCTTAGCTGGTTATATTTACCTCATTCCATAAATACCGAAACCAAAACGTACATATGCACATAACATAAATATCCAAAGTCGATATACGTACATGGACATTATTTTAGACATTGCGGATAACACGTACGCACTAACTAAAACAGTATTTGCTAATCCTTATCTTGCCATCAATATGTATATTTACGTTCAGCACAAAAGTGATCTAAACAACTAACTAAATGGGATACTCTGCACGTGCCCATTATTATCGTTAACAAAAGTTATGTCTGCTTTTGAAATACATGCAAAAATTCTCATTTACCATTTTGTACATGAATACATGTATGCTCACGACAGCAAAATCGAAACAGTTTATGAGAAACTTTTAATTTAGTATGTGCTTGATTCCTGCATTGTGAGAAAATACGGGAAAATAAATTGTAATTACATTGAATTGTTTCTTGTGATAGGTGCAAGCGAAGGGTTTAATATATTTTTTTAAATACTGCGTAATGCACAATATAATGGTAGTATTTTAGAGGCTGACAAAACTGGGATATAAAAACGAAACTGATATAACAACGAAAGTAAAAATTTATTCAATGAATTACACAGGCCTGCGATGGTAAAATTGTCTGGATTTTATACAGTGATTTCAATAGATTTTTTGGTGCTGAAAATGGGAAAATTATTTCAAAAATTCCATCACGTAAGGTTTTTTTACAATTTGGGGTTTCTTGACCTATCTGCATGTATTAGTCTTTTTGAAAAGGACAATTTTGTTAAACCGTTGTTTAAATAAACTATTATATTTTTTTTTACTTATGATGATGCAAGAAGTTGATATTCTGAATAAACATACACTAGATTTATGATAAAGAAGTTACAAATAGAAATAATTGAGCATGTCGCAAGACATGACTTATCATCTTCCTGTTACTGCATGTCTACCTCCCCACCTCCACTACGAACATATTGCTATTCTAGACAAAACAGTTAGTTCATTCAATATCTTCTTTACAACTGTGGTGTGAATTTGTGTAATTAGTTGACATTTGTGATTAGTTGCTGAGTTAATTTAATTTTTATTTGACGAGTTTTTTAAAATTAAATTCCTTTGGCATCAAGAGGCTGTGTCAATGTACCCAACTCCTTCTGCTATATTTGTGGAAAGTTTACAGTAAAAAAACAACAAAGAAACATAACAAATTTTGTAAAAAAAGTATATTTTGCATATTTTGGTGTGAAATTAGGAGACCAAGACAAACCTTGGGCTCCTCATAAGGTTTGTTCAGTGTGTGTTGAGGAGCTTCGCCAGTGGTCACAAGGAAAAAAACAGTCTTTTCGCTTTGGAGTGCCTATGGTTTGGAGAGAACCGATCAATCATAGCGGTGATAGTTATTTTTGTTCGTGTGTAGTACACGGATTCAATTTAAAAAACAAAAAGGACATCGTTTACCCAAACCTTCGATCCGCAACACGTCCTATACCTCATGGACCAGAGGTACCAGTTCCTTCAGTACCAGATACATTAGATGATGTATCTGATGACGAAATGGTTTCACGTACATGCGCAAGTGAACTGGATGAGGGAGGTTTTTACTATGATACTGGAAGTGACGAGCCAAAACTGTTTGACCAATCTGAATTAAATGATTTGGTGAGGGACTTAAACCTTCCTAAGGACTCAGCTGAGCTTTTAGGCTCAAGGTTGAAAGAAAAAAATTTGTTAGCACCTAGCACAACATTTTACTGGTTTAGGAACAGAGAAAAAGAGTTTGCTCGATATTATTCCGAAGAAGATGCACTAGTTTTCTGTAATGATGTACCCGGGCTCATGGAACCATTCCACGTAGAATATAATGTTTCTGAATGGAGACTCTTTATTGACTCTTCAAAAAGGAGCCTTAAGGCCGTTCTTCTACACAATGGAAGTAAATATGCTTCTGTACCAGTGGGACACTCAGTTCATTTAAAAGAGTGTTATGAAAATCTTGAGCTACTTTTAATTAAAATTCGTTTCAAGGATCAAGGCTGGACAATTTGTGGTGATTTGAAAGTTCTTTGTTTGTTACTTGGACAACAAAGCGGTTATACTAAATATCCTTGTTTTTTGTGTGAGTGGGATAGTCGTGATAGAAAGCAGCACTATTGTAAAAAGATGTGGCCACCAAGACAAACCTTACAACCTGGAATGAAAAACATTGAAAGAAAGAGTTTAGTAGACCCGAGCAAAGTTTTGCTTCCTCCATTACATATAAAACTAGGGTTAATGAAACAATTTGCGAAGACATTTAAAAAAGATGGAGAGTTCTTCAAGTATCTTTGCAGCCAGTTTCCTCGCTTGTCAGAAGTAAAGATAAAGAAGGGGGTTTTTGTTGGGCCGGATATAAGAAAGCTCATGAAAGATGAAAATTTTGAATCTAAAATGGAGGAAGCAGAAAAACAAGCATGGATAGCCTTAAAAAATGTGGTTACAAATTTTCTTGGCAACAAAAAACATGAAGATTATGAAAATATTGTGCAAAATATGTTAGAAAAATTTAAAACCTTAGGCTGTAACATGAGTTTGAAGGTGCATTTTCTAGATTCGCATCTCGACTACTTCCCTGAAAATCTTGGTGCAGTAAGTGAGGAGCAGGGGGAAAGGTTCCACCAAGACATAAAAGAGATGGAGAGAAGATACCAAGGAAGATGGAATATAAGCATGATAGCTGATTATTGTTGGATGTTAAAAAGGGATGGTCCACTACGAGATTACAGAAGAAAAAGCACAAAAAGGAGTATGGAAAGACAATGAAAAAGATATTAGAAGGACTTGTAAAGACATAAATAGTATTTTACTGTTTCTTTTCATTAGATTTAATGATATTTGTAAGTAATTTTGTTTTTTATATCCTTTGTAAATAAATTCAAAATGTAACTAAAAATTATTTTTAATTTTAAAAAAATATAATTTGAAGCCTTTTTGTGAAAAATCCTTACGTGATGGAGAAAAATAGAGTTCATATTTGGATTCAGCGCCCAAAAACACATAAGAATCAGCTATCAAATTAAAAACAATTTTTATAAAGTTAAAAAACGCAGGCCTGTGTTATCAGTTTGAACTAGGAGTAGTAGGAACTAGGAGGAGTAGAAAGAAGTTACGGCAAGGTTACCACTTTTAAGTGTAGAAATCGGATTTGTGTCACAATAAACTCAAAGTGTTATAGTGGCAATTGTAGTACTTCATAAGATTTGCTGCAAAAATAATGAATTTTGATTTACCACAACGACAGAGAGTTTAGTGTTTACAAATTGTTCAATACAATTTGCAAACTGATAAAATAATTTTTAAAGTTTGAATGTAAAATAACCCCTATTGACTGTGTTTTCATGGTACATAACCTACATATATTCAACACGTAATTATAATGAAGAAGAATCTTGTTTATATTGAATTGTAGTTTTCCAATTAGAAATACAATATTTATTATCAGCATGAAGGGTTTAAATATGCACTTGATATTAAAGCAATCGACTGGATCTGTTAATAAATCAGCTTTGGAGCTATCTGTTGAACTAGATTCTATCGCATGTGCAACGTTTTATAAATTACAATGTGAAAGCGATAATTATTGAAAGTCTTTTTTGTATTGACAGTGACAATAATATAAACAATAGTACTTTTTTTCTTTTTATAGAAAAGCAAATATATTTAATTATTTGGATATAATTCATTTTTGAAAAGTTTAAATTAGAATTTCAATATCACGATGAAAAGTTTAAACATGCATTTGATGTTGACGTAATGTTAGAGTAATCAATTATTGAATCTGTTAATAAATTAGCCCTGGTATCATCATTTGAACTTGATTCTTCCACATGTATCATGAATTCATCAATATCATCCAGCAGTCCATCGACAATCCACATCTCCTACAATTTTTTTACATGTTCGATATAATTTTCCCAATTTTGAGCTGTTACGTTATTATGTGCATCCACAATTAGAGATGACATATCTTTTACTTTAATGTAGTGTCGCTCATCTTTATATGATTCTTTACTTGTGTCCAAGTCATTTCTAGTGGATTTAGCTCAAAATAATGGGGTGGTAAACGTAGAATTTTCCGATGAGCCTTTTTTGCAAAAACATCAATCACATATGTATCATGTTTATGTCGAACTTGTGATACACAAGATAACAAATCTCTTTTTATCATATTATCTTCAACAGGGTATATTCATTTCAGTCAGACAGTATATTATAGTTTCCTTCCTCCATGCATTTGTAGGAATCTTATAAGGTTTTCTGCTGTGGTATGTCGCATTATTTAGAAGAATAACGGCATTTTCTAGGTAATAACGGTTCAATAAACCATTTTACAAATGTTTCTGCATTCATTTCATTATGAGCATCAGCAGTATTTTTTTATACAGAAATGTTAATTCTGCACCCGTTACACATTACAGGCATATACTAGAGTAAAGCGAGGACCAAGACCAGCATTTCGTGTACGTTTAATAGTAATGTCATGTCAAGTTTTATTTGCAGAGTACCCTACATTAACCCATGATTTATCTACATAGATAATACATCAATCTAAAATTATTATTTGAATAGATATATGTTTTAATGTAAAGAATAAACAAATATCACCTTCAGCTCTAAACCTTTTGATATCTTACAATATGAAACAGACATGTAAAAAATTTACATATCTGTAACTGTACACATGGACAATACATCTCGTATTTTCGGCATTTACTTCTGCTTAATACATATGTTTCTACCATCTAGGCGTCATCAGTCAAGCTAGTGAAGCAATGTGATAAAAATGTAACAAATCTTTATGAATAGATTTGTATCTGTATATACATTTCATTGAAATCGCCTAAAAGATAAAGTAAATTTCATCCTATAAGGTGGCACTTATTTCATAAGTGACATCTTACGGACGAAAGAGACTTTGCCGAAAAAAGCGACCTTTCGCTTGAATAGCTAAGCTATTACATAAGCGAAACAATACGTATAGGTGCAGTCCATTAACACGTGCCAGATGGCGGTAAATATACAAAAAGGTTGTGTTTATGTATAACAATACGTTATGCACGTATAAAGCATTTGTTACAATGAAATGTATATACAGATACAAATCTATTCATAAAAATTTGTTTCATTTGTATCACATTGCTTCACTAGCTTGACTGATGACGCCTAGATGGCAGAAACATATGTATTAAGCAGAAGTAAATGCTGAAAATACGAGATGTATTGTCCATGTGTACAGTTACAGATATGTAAATTTTTCACATGTCTGTTTCATATTGTAACAAATGCTTTATACGTGCATAACGTATTGTTATACATAAACACAACCTTTTTGTATATTTACCGCCATCTGGCACGTGTTAATGGACTACACCTATACGTATTGTTTCGCTTACGTAATAGCTTAGCTATTCAAGCGAAAGGTCGCCTTTTTCGGCAAAGTCTCTTTCGTCCGTAAGATGTCACTTATGAAATAAGTGCCACCTTATAGGATGAAATTTGCTTTATCTTTTAGTCGATTTCAATGAAATTTATATACAGATACAAATCTATTCATAAAGATTTGTTTCACTTGTATCACATTGCTTCACTAGCTTGACTGATGACGCCTAGATGGTAGAAACATATGTATTAAGCAGAAGTAAATGCTGAAAATACGAGATGTTTTGTCCATGTGTACAGTTACAGATATGTAAATTTTTTACATGTTTCATATTGTAGCAAATGCTTTATACGTGCATAACGTATTGTTATACATAAACACAATCTTTTTGTACTTTTGATATCTCGTAAATATTTATGTCTCCATCTAATAATATCATCCTGTTCAATAAGAATGCTTTTTCGTTTTACTTTTTGAAATGCGAAGCCAATGTCTTTCAAAAGCCTATATAATGTAGATCGTGCTAAATTAGGTAGATCATTGTCAACATTAATGTCAGCAAGAACTGTATTGAAGGTAGGTGCAACATTTAGTAAAAAAAAAGCTATGTATTTTTTATCGTACAAGTAATTGTATATCTTCATTGTAAGTATGTAAGTGAGCATTTACTTGCAAACATTCGTTCTTCTGCTTATTTTTAGGACTTCACTCGTTTCTGTAGCAGCAGCAGTAAAACTCATAGGTTTTTAAGGAAAGAAGACATTAAGCATCATCTGTTTCTCTTTTCGGGTAAAACATTCACCCTTCCACAGATTTTTCATTGCAGGCTTTATTATTGATATATCTGTAACATTAATATTTTTTATCTATTCAAAAATTTATTTATATCATTTTGCAAACTTACTGCAGATAATTTTGTAAATAATAGGCAGCGTTCTGATAAGAAAGGTTTATAAAAAACTGAAGAATTCCAATACAAATATCAAATAAATAATAATAACAACGGGAAAGTAACAATAATATTTCACAGACAAAAAATAAATTAAATTGTGACCATGTCAATTTAATTAACTGTGCAAATGAGAAATCGCCACATTTGACAACGATTAGAAAATTAGAAGAAGTAAGCGTTATTGTAATTGTTTAAAGAGAAAAGAAAATGTATATATCCCCACAAGAATATACACTGTATCATGAACGTGAAACGATCTATAGAAGATAGTTTAGAAAATGCTATCGCATTATCAAATAATGTGCCACATAATAGAGATGTTCGAAATGAAAATAATTACATAAGAAATATTTTAATTTATGAGTATTCTAGAAATGTGTTTTAATTATCATCAATCATTAAAATGGAGAATAGCTTTGTTTAAGTATATGTTTTTATTGTTTAGATTGGTTTACCAAATTAATGTTGTTTTATTTTTTCCAAATTCCTGTTAATTTTCTCCAATTCTACATTCGCAATTTTCATTTGGATATCATGTTAATCTTGTTTTTCACTTTTAGATCATGTTCCACTTATAGATTTTTTTAAAATTCAGTAACACCAATATTCTTTTCTGCCGAAAGAAGCCAGTTTTGATTTCAATGTAAATTTGAAAACTTACTTGATTAGGATTTTGTTGCTGTTGAACTTATAAATTTTACAAATGAAACAGACATGCAATATACATATCTGTAACTGAACACATGGACAATACACCTCGTATTTTCAGCATTGACTTCTGCTTAAGACACGTGTTTCTGCCATCTATAGGCGTCATCAGTCAAGCTAGTGAAGCAATGTAATACAAAATAATACAAATCTATTTAAAAAACAGATTTGTATCTGTATATACATTTAAGCTTAAATCGCCCACAAAACATAGCAAATTTCGTCCTATCAGGTAGCACTATATAATAAGTGACATCTGACGGACGAAAGAGACTATGCCGAAAAAGGCAACCCTTCCCTTGACCGGCCAACCGGTACATAAGAGAAGAAAATACGTATATAGGTGAAGTCCATTAACACGAGCCAGATGGCAGTAAATATACAAAAAAAATTAAAAAATTTGACGCAACGTAGTTTGAGACACATTTACTTCCCGTGCTAGGGTTGCCGTACTTAGTCGAGATACGCTTCTACGAAATTATTTTAAAAATAAATTCTAGTAGATATTGTTATATGTACTATAATTAATTTTAAGTTTATATATTAATCAAATAAATTCTTATAATTAAATACGTGAATTACGGGATCATTTATCATAGTTCCAAATATACAAATATACGAATATAACTAATACTTTATGCCGATGTAATTGACCTCAAATAATGGCATTCGTTGTTAATAGCAAAATATAAAAAAAAGGAAACGAAAAATCGACGAAAATTTAAGTTTAACTAAAAAAGATAAGTCTTTGAAGAAGTACCTCAATCTGCTATATGTGTACGACGGAGATGGAGGGATCCACAGCTGGCACGTGTTTTCTTATGACATTAGAAGTTCGGTCAGCGATGTTTACTTGTGGTTTTCTTTCTCCGTTATTCGGTTGTCTGTCTTCTTTGTAGCGAAATATATTTATCCCGTTTATCGGACAAAGAAAGCTTATGCTTAATTACGTCTAATTGCTTCACAGAAGGACGTCCATGACGCAAAGTTCACTATCTATAGTAAGCTATCTAGTAATTATCACATTCACCCTTTTGAATCCGATAAGCGAAAATTGACCATAAATACAAATAGCGGTGTAGCGTGACTTTTTATCTCGCTTTTCGGAGCAGCAAGAAACAACTCTTTACTCTTGCACGTCTCACGGCAGAATCCTCTCTGTAAAAGTACACCTCGTGCAGGGGGATCAAATTCGGCGAACACAATCTCACTAGATGGCGCAACCGGAATTACAAAGAACGAAATTATGAATCAAATTTGGATATAAATATTTATCTACAGGGCGATAAAAGCTTAGCGTGGAAAATAAATGTAACAAACTATAGGTGGTTGTAGATTGATTATTAATAATTGTCGTTCGTCGCTCAGTAGCGAATAATGTAGCAGAATCTTGAAAAACGTGATTAGCTTTTTTTTGGTATATGTTTCTGGGTAGTTTCTTAATTATCAACTGGTCTTCGGCCTTCAGGAAGTTTTCAGTTTGATTTTTATGATCTACGTTATTTACTGTAATAATTGTTTTGGCTTCATCAGCACTACGTCATTGTGAATGTGTTCTTTCCCTAATAGATTTAATAATATATTTTCTATTTTGAACTAGAACCTAAAATGCTTGAAGAAAATATTCTGAGTACTTGTACGAAGCACTTACAAGGACAAGCGCTATTTCATAAAGGTAACTGTAAACTCTAATACAAAAATAGAATAAAATCATTCTGCAAAATGAAAATATCTTTGAAGAGTAAAAATTTGAAGAATCTCTTCTCTATTTAAAAAATGAAATGTACATATTTTGTTGTATAATAGACTTGTTTATATGAAGTTAATAGTCTCCTAGGTCACGGAATTGATCGATGTGGCGCCTAAATAGAATCAGTAACTATAATCTTCCGCGCAAAGTGCTTGTTTATATATCACGGCAAAATGCAAAAAATGCTTATCGTCTACAAATTCATTAGCTAGAAAGTAAAGTACTTCACATTGATACTTTCTTTTTTATGTATATACACTATTTATCTCTGCATCATAAATATTTCCGGCTTATGTGTCCTAAATTGATTCTCTGTGGAGATAATATTACACCCGATATTTTTCGATACATTTGCCATTTTGTGTACATACATATATTTCCATTATTTAGAATTAATTTGCACATATTTGAATTTAGTTTTGTATGTATTTTAGTTATATTTACATTTTCACTTGCATCTGGTTTTATATTTCATTAGTGTTATTGACGATTTCATGGCTTTATTTAACATTAGTGTATGCTTTCCCGTGGGAATAGGTTTAGGATTAATTAAATCCAATCATGGAGCAAATATTACACAACGTGGCATTGTGACAATATATAGAGAAAGAATTCAATGGCATTCAATAATATGCAAAAGTAACCAGCCCCACTATTATAGAGGTATAAGTCAGACACCAAGATATAACAAGACAAGCCATAGAATAGGCATTAGAATTTAAAGTTCGATAAAGTTAGACTGAAACATATACTTGATTCGTCAAGAAACAATAATATACCACAGCGGCTAATACAAACAGTAAAAGAAATCAATATGGATAATAGAACTGCCATAAAATCCAACAAATATATACTAACTGAAGAAATAAAAGTTGACCAAGGCTTAAACAATGTGATTTATTTAGCTCATTTTTATTATTATTCAATCTCGTTATGGACGAAATCATAAAGGAGGTTAAAGTGTGGAAGGTTCTAAAATGGCCCGAAACAATATGTATATACTATGTTATCCAGACGATGCGTTACTATTGGCTGATAGTGAAGATAATCCCTATAGATTATTACATAAATTCAATGCAGCTGCCAAAAAATACAACATGGAAATAGAAACGGAAAAAACAAAAGTTTTAGTAGTGTCCCAAGAGCCAATCTGTTGCAAACTAGAATTGGAAAGGAAAATAATAGAGCAAATAACGAGCGTAATCTGCTTAAAGAAGCACAAGTACAGTCAATAAAAGCATAAAAAATATCGGGTTGTCTTAGAGAAATAATATGGGGGCATAAGTATATGCAAACAGAGTATAGTTAAAAAAAATCTTTAACGTCCCAGTGCGTCCGGGGCTAACATACGAGGGGCTATTGATATATTCTCAGCTTACTATTGAAACAATTTAAAGTTGGGACTTATAATATTTTATTATTCAACATAGTTTCCTCTTAAACTAATACACTTAATACAGCGAACCAGCAACGCTTTTAACAATTCTAACAAAAAAAGATTCTTTTTGATTTGCAAACCAGCCCTCCACAGCTTCTACTACCTCTTCGTTACAGAAAAATTGATGTCCTTTTAAACTTTTTTTCGATCGAGGAAACAGATAATAGTCTAGGGGGCCTAAGTCTGGGGAATAGAATGGGTATTCCAGTAATTTGAACCCTAGAGCCCGAATTGTATTCATAGTAATGTGCGATTTGTGCGCAGGAGCATTGTTCTGCAAAAATACCACACATTGCGCGAACATGCCACGTTATGTTTCCGTAATTTTCTCTCTCAGGGTGGCTAGTAATTTAGAATAAGAATCTCCATTGATGGTCTGACCCTTTTTTAGGTAATCGATATAATTATTCTCACGGATATCCCGAAAAACTGAAGCATGAACTTTCCAGCGGACTCGAAACTTCTTAGGCCTTGGAGAATTATGATGCTTCCACTCCGTCGATGGTTGTTTTGTTTATGGGTCGTAAAAATGGATCCATATTTCACCAATAGTTACAAGACGGTTCAACAAATACAGACCTTCAGAACGGTCACAGATTTACCGTGATGCTTTCACTCTTGCTCGCTTGTGTTCGGCATTCAAGCATTCAGGCAGCCATTTTACAGAAATTTTTTTCATACCTAAACTGACGTGAACTAACTATATGATGCACGCATTCACATGAAATCTTAGAGCCACAGCCAGGCGCGGCTCGTGATGACGTATTTGGGAGTGCATGTACAATGATGCGAGTACCTCGTGTGTTTTCGGTGTATACTAAGAACGCTACAGTTAGTACACGAGAATACACGAAGCACTCGCATCATTGTACATGCACCCCCAAATACGTCATCACGAGCCGCGCCTGGCCTCAGCTATATGTTCCAACCCAGTTAATTCGACGGTCTGATAATATTACATCCTGAACTGCGTCCAATTTTTGACAGTTGCACATGATGGATATTGATCGTAAAGTGTGTTAAGCATATCTTTGTAAATTTACTTACCACTTAACCTCGTCGAACGCAGATATTTGATGATGCCTCGATTCTCCAATTTATCGATTTTCACATATGCATTCGACATGCTTTCTTTAAAAATTTACTGCAGTGCAATACTTCAACTTGACGTAAGATGACACTTTTAAACTGTTATTATTCCTTGTCATTAAAACGACATTTTGTCTTGTTCAAGGAATATGGCCTAGGTTAACTAGATATCAATGCCCCCTAGTATGTCATTGTGACCCGAGCTGAAGCCAAGAAAACGAAAGGATAAATGAGGGCAGCTGAAATGAACACGTTAAGATCTATCGGGTCGTTACACACGGACGTACATGTTCTAAAACATGTATGTGCATGCATTAACGCGCATTCATTAACGTTGGTGTTTTAAAACATGGTGGTGTTTTAAAACATGTACGTCCGTATGTAGCGGCCTTATGTGAAATAATGTGACGTTTTTGAATGCGCATTCAATAAAAGCAGCGCGTTAAAAAATCTTTCTCTGCTAGAAATTATCAACGCACATGCACTTATATGCATGCAAGTATCAACGTGTAGAGGCAAAAGAACAGGTGAATGTGCGAGAGTTTACAGTAGCGTCAGAGGTGAACTTTTTTAGTATATACATTATTATCGCATGTTTTAAGGAGTATTCAGATATTGTTAGTATGTCTTTGGCAAATAAAATCAAAAGAAAATCTTGACAGAAATAAAAAAACAGAGGCATACCAGTCGTTAATAAAAAAGTTACAAACTATTCAGCTGAATGCAACACGAAGTAACGTCATAAATACAATTAACACGCTACGAGCTGGCTTTCGAAGGGAGTATAAAAAATTGCAAGAGTCTAAGCGATCTGGTACTGGATCTGATGACATATATGTCCCTTAATTATGGTACTATGAATTAATGTTATTTGTTAGAGATCAAGATACTCCACGAAAGTCCACTTCAAATGTAAGTAATGATGAATTCGAGGAAGACTCTGCAACTAATGATAATGATGACAATATTGCAGATACCGAGCAGGAGGTAAGCAGATAAAAATACTTCTACCTCTTAACATTTTAATTTTTATTAATTTTAAATACATTTTTGTAATACAGACTAATAACATAGTAGCACTCAATGTATCATGCGCTTTTGTCACAGCGCCTTCTTGATTAAAATACTCCATAAAACTTTGTTGTATATAATTTGCCTGACTGCTAAAGTTTCTACTAAAAGTACGTTGTAAATTTGCTAGGTGATCAGGGATTGCTCGAAGTCCTAATTCTATTCTTCTGTCTGTTATATTGTCATGATCTAAAGAATCTGGTTCAGTGTATATACTAGCACACTTTCTTCTCAAAAAATTGTGTAGAACACAGCAAGCAATTACCACTCTATCGATTGAATTTAAATTTATAGCGATAGCTGTCTGAAATATCCTAAATCTAGCTGCTAATATTCCAAATGTGTTTTCGATTTTGCATCTTGCGCGCGACAATCGGTAATTAAAAATTTTTTTTGTCATGGTTAATAGCTCTCTGGTTATAAGGTTTTAAAAAGTCAGAACATAAGTTTGGAAGTTGTCTCCCACTATTTTGGGAATGTTGCGGACATGGTATATGTAAAGTTCCATTTTGCAATTTCTTGTAAAACTGAGTATGTTCTATAACTCGCCCATCTGATATTCTGCCATTGATCCCGAAATCACACATAATAAATTCCAAGTTTGCAAGGGGGAGAGCAGCCCACGATTTGGCCTTTGCCACAGCCAGACGCGAGAAGGTGGATGTCCTCACGGTTGGGGAACCAAACAAGAAAATTGTCGAGGGAAAAGAGTGGGTGAAAGACTCTAAGATGGACGTGGCAGCGACATTTGTTAATAGAAAGGTGACGGTAACAAGTGTGAGGGTGGGGAATGGATACGTATGTGTTGATCTTGGAAAATGGGATTTATACTGTGTTATATATCGCCAAACTTAGATATAGAGGAATACATGGAAATAGTCGACGGAATAGCAAATAGTGTAGGAAGCAGGAAGAGGGAAGCAGTTATTGCTGAAGATGTAAATGCAAAGTCTCGCATGTGGAAATCTCCCATTACCGATAAAAGGCGTGAGTACTGGGCAGAGTGGCTGGCGGCTTTGGACATGGTAGTTCATAATACGGGAGAATTGCCAACGTTTGTGAGAGGGAACTCAGAGTCCTTTATTGACGTGACGTTCTCCACACAGGGGGTGGCAAAACGAATTACAAAATGGAGAGTAATGGAGGATGAAACCCTAACAGAGCACCAATATATCTGTTATGAGGTAAAAATGGATAAAGCACCAGAGCGAGCTGTCGTAAAGACGAAAATTATGACAAAATGGGACAGCTTTACAGCTAGCGTACAACTTAGACTTGCTAACATGACGAATGAGGAAAGAAGCTCGTACAAATTATGCACAGAAATAATAAGAGAGGCATATCTGAATAGTAGCAGTAAGGGTCCAAGAGGAAAGAGGGGTATACCATATTGGTGGAATGAGACTATTGCCGAGAAAAGAAAGGAATGAAACGCGCTTAGGAGGCAGTACACAAGATGGGCGAAACGCACCAAACAAGGAGAAGGCCAGGAGGCTTCGGATAAATACAAAATAGCGAGAAAAGAACTGCGAAAACTAATAAGAAACTCCAAAATACAACATTGGAAAAACCTATGCGAAGACTTGAATAGGGACATATGGGGAGACGGCTATAGAATAGCAGTCACAGGAATAAACAATTTAACACCTTATTAGATTCCAGATAAAGAAAGGAAGGAGATACTGGGAGAGCTCTTCCCTTACCCCAGGAGTGAGGCACAAGAACATAGAAGGAGAATAGGTATAGCCCCAGCTCTCACTGAGGCAGAACTGAAAGTAGCTGTCGAAAGCATGAAAACGGGCAAAGCCCCTGGGCTAGATGCAATACCTCCTGAGGCAATCAAGGAAGCGGTAAAATCGAACGGGGAGTGGATCTTGGAGGTGCTAAATAAACTCTTGAAGGCACAAAGATTTCCAAGAGAATGGAAAAACGCCAAAGTTATCCTTATACCGAAGGAGAGTAGGTCAGGGAAAAGAAACTCCTATAGACCAATCTGTTTGTTGAATACATTCAGCAAACTGTACGAAGCCCTGATAAGACAAAGGTTGGAGGAAGAAATAGAAAAGAAGGGGGGACTGGCCAAACACCAATATGGATTTAGAAAAGGGAAGTCGACGCTTCTGGCAATGGAACAGATTAAGAAGATATCAGAAAACCTGGGAACAAAATGGAACGTACTGATAACGTTAGATGTACGAAACGCGTTCAACACAGCCAGTTGGGATTTAATCCTTCGAAAATTAGAAAGGAAAGGAATATCAAGTTATCTTCTCAATGTTATATCAGACTATTTCACCGAAAGATACATTCAAGTGACCAAACGAGAAAAAATGGAAGTAAAGGCGGGCGTACTGCAGGGCTCGGTCCTCGGCCCTACACTATGGAATATCCTCTATGACGATGTGTTCGGCATAGAATTGCTGGGACAAGCTAAAACTATAGGTTTCGCGGACGATCTGGCGTTGATAGTCTCTGCGGACAGCAAAAACGACCTCAGAAGTTTCACAAATGAGAACTTACGGCGAATAAAGAAATGGATGGGAGAAAACCAACTAGATCTAGCACCGGAAAAAACGGAGGCCCTTATCATAACACGGAAAAGAAAAAGGGATGGGTTGACCTTCAACATAGGCGACACACACATTGAGCCAAAGAAAAGTGTTAAGTACCTGGGGGTGTATTTTGACAATACAGGCAGTTTTAGAGAACACTTGGTTAGGGTGACCGGGAAAGCCGAAGAAAGAGTGGGACGATTAATTCGAATAATGCCCAACATCGGAGGACCAAATATCTATAAAAGAAAGCTACTAGCTGGAGTAGTACACTCCATAGTCCTCTACGGAGCACCGATATGGGGGGAGGCATTGAGGATTCGAAGAAATTGTCTCCTAATGGAGAAGTTACAGAGGCGAGTACTAATCAGAGTGGGAATGGCATATAAAACAGTGTCCACAGTGGCCCTGCAAGTTATTACGGGAATTCCGCCCATAGACCTGTTGGTGAAGAAAAGGGTGCATATGTACGAAAGGGAAAGCAAAGAACCACTTAGGGAGGTAAAAGATCGGACGCTGGACAGCTGGCAGGAGAGATGGAACGAAAACACGCTTAAAGGACAATGGACTAAAACGTTGATACAAGACATAGGAGCGTGGGTCAAATGCGAACACAAGGAAGTCGACTTCTACCTTACACAGGCGCTAACAGGGCACAGGGTCTTTAGGGCGTATCTGAACAGAATGCAACTAATATCCGACGACAAGTGCATATACTGCGGCGATATCGACACGGCAGAACATACGATTTTTATGTGCAATCGATGAAATGCGATAAGAGAGGGAACTGAAGCGAGCATGGGACTGGAAATAGCGACAAGCAATATCGTTGACAAAATGATAGAATCCAGAGAAAACTGGCAGAGGCTGCACCACATGATTAAGACGATAATGAAAACAAAGGAGGAAGAAGAGAGAAGAAGACAGCGCAGCTAGATGTGAGATATGAGGGTGCTCGATATGCTTTCATGATGCGAAAATCTACAATGGTGGTTCCATGAAAGCAAAGAGAGAGTAAAGACAGGTGGTTTTTAGTGGGTATACTAGACTAGGAGTCCCACACTACCATGCAATGATGAACAGGCATGGTGTTCATAAAGAATTTTCCACCTATTAAAAAAAAAAAAAAAAAAAATTCCAAGTTTGCATTACAAATAGTCATAAGAACTAAACTATTATATCCTTTGTAGTTGTAATAATAAGCTCCACTTCGTGATGGTGGCATTATACGAACGTGCTTCCCATCTACTGCTCCAACACAGTTAGGAAAGTTACAACGTTCTTAAAATTCTTGGGCAATTTTTTTCCGTTTCTGTTTCTGTTGTAGGGAACTGAAAATAAAATTGAATATCATGTTACTATCATTACTATGTTTTTCTGCTATAGGTGATAGATGATTTTGGAGACAGACTTTCTGAATATCACGGCGATTTAGATTTAGACGATAGTGTAACTTCACCTTCTGCAACCAATTCAACAGTGGTACGAAGTAGCTCTCAAGGTTCGTCCGCATTAAGCAATGAGCCGAGAACTCCATTAATACGTGATAAAATATGTAGGAAACGAAAAGGTCAAGGTATAAAAAAAGCAGATATATTACTGGATGCTGTGACCGCAAAACTTAGTAAACCTGCAGATGAATTTAAAATTATTGGCCAAAATATTGCGCTTAAATTGCACAGATTACCAAGTGAAACAAAAATATATACCGAAAAATTAATTAACGATTTATTATTCCAGGCCGAACTAGGCAAACTTAACGAGCATACAAAAATTATCTCAGATATCAGAAATAAAAATACACTGCTCAACTTTTGAACTGGTACACTGCAGTAAAAGTAAACAACCCTTCGTAGGCGTTAGGCATGACTTCCTATATGATCAGGGCTGTCTTTCGGAATGCAAACAAATGTCTATCGAATGACATTTGCGACTTCATTGTTGTTTGTTGTTATTATCTGTCATAAGTGCAGTTACTGAGCTCGCGGACGCTTATACTTTTATCAAGTTTTAAGAGAATTTTTGCGAATTTCTCGAATAAGTTTTAATGCAGAGTTGTTGATTGCATTTTAGAGATGCCATTAAGGCGTTTAAGTATTGAAGAGATGAGCCAAGCTATGGGAATGTTTATGACTGGTGCATCGCTAAGAACTGTTGCAGCCCATTTCAATGTGAGCCACAATGTGATCAGTAGAGTTCGAATGCGTTTTAATGATACTGGATCTGTCCAACATAGACCCGGCGGAGGGCGAAATCGCAGTACAACAGTCAGGGAGGACCGTTTTATTACGGTTCAGTGTCGAAGGAATAGATTTTCTACTGCAAAAACACTCCAAATTCAGTTACTGAATGCAGCAGGTACTCAAGTATCCATTCAAACAGTAAGAAGAAGGCTCCATGGGGTAAATTTAAGGTCCAGATCTTCTAAAAAATGCCCATTGTTGACCAGGGCCCACAACAGAAGAAGGCTAGAGTGGGCACATCAACATGCAAATTGGAATGTTGAAGATTGGGGTCGTTTTTTATTCAGTGACGAGACCAGAGTGCATCTCCATAGCTTAGATGGAAGAGTTAGAGTTTGGACAAGCAGAGGAGAACGCTATATTGAGAACAACGTGACTTACCATCAAGCTTATGGAGGTGGTTCAATTACTGTTTAGGGAGGTATTTCTGCGACTCGTCGTACTGAATTGGTTATGTTTGGAAATGCTACAATGAATAGTGTCAGGTATCTTTATGAGGTATTACAACCTGTAGTGTTGCCATTTGCTAATGAAATAGGCGATGGTTTTGTGTTTGTTGATGATAACGCGCGTCCTCCTAGAACAAGTCAAATCAATGCATTTTTTTAAGAGCACAATACTACGCACATGGATTGGCCAGCGAACTCTCCAGATCTTAATCCCATAGAGGACGTATGGGGTTACCTGAAGAGGTTGATAAGATCACGAGGAGTGGATCCAAACAATCACCATCAGCTCCGAACTGCCGTTTTGGAAGAATGGCAAAATATTCCTCACCATTACATTCGGAATTTGATTTCCAGCATGCCAAGACGTTGCCAAGAGGTCATAAGAGCTAGAGGAGATCCCACGTATTATTAATCATTAAGTGTTTGGTTATCTTTTCTTTCCAAAGCAAACTTTTCTGTAATACTAAAATGAAGATTTTGCTATTTTTCTATTAAAACATTTGAAATTCGCTATTTAAGTTTTATTCTTTTAATTCTTCGCCTTAAAAGTGTTTCTCAGAACCATATACTATCAACTAAGCCAGAAAGTGTTGCTCAAAAAGTAGTAAATTGTTATTTATATATGTTCTTGTAAGTGTACCAGTTCAAAAGTTGAGCAGTGTATATTAAATGACTCATCATCTAGCAGGGGTGCATGGACCCGATCAATACTGACCAATGAGTTACCGAACTTGGATAGCTCTTTGAAGTCAACTTCGACTTATTATGCGTCCTATGATCCTGCTGAAGATGTTTATACATATTCATGTGTCGCTAGGAATCCAACTGGTATAACTGAATTAAAGTATGGTTTTACTCGCTTAGCTCATTATAGTTATATTGGTTTAAATAAAATAATAGTGGATTTGGCCCAACTCGTTTTTATTGTCGGATGTGGCGGATTGGAAAGGATTAATTAGCGATCACATGAAATTTCATTTTGTTTCATTCGAATTTTCGTACATAAAGTGAGTGGTTTATACACACGATGTCCTTGTGTAAAGGCATTGTCGCCGTCATTATTTTGTTTCTGTTTCTTATATTGGTTTTCTTTCTTGAATTTATTAGAGAACTTAGCAAGGGCTAATCAATAAATTAGCGAATTCTAATCAAGAACTTAACAAGGGTTTGTCGAGGACTTAACTGGAGGTTGTCAAGTTGAGCATACTACGTGAGAGATTATCCCGCACGTGGTATTATCTTTGTCTCTACCACGAGGTTAGTATTTTTTTTGTATCACCCCAATTGGACACCTAAGATAGGAACTATTTTGCTTTAAATTACTGAAGGAAGTTACATATAGTTTCCTGCGACGTCTCACAAGGAGTGTAAATTTTGTAGATAAATTATAACTAGATTCGTTCATTAATTTTTTTTCTGTATTAAAATTCCTAATTAATTAGCTAGTTTATGATATCGATACTCATAAGCTTTAAGAAATATATATATATATATATATATATAGGGCGACCGAACAGTTCCTGTTACACTAGGGTAATGCTAAATTTGGTAATTGTCATTTAATTATCATTTTAATAGTCATTTATTACATTTATTATATATACATATATATATATATATATATATATATATATATATACATATATATATATATATATATATATATATATATAAATTCAGAAGCATTTAGTATAATGATATAGATCACATAATGTAATAAAAATAATTATTGATTTACTTTGTACCATTTTTCATGACTAAAAAACGATAAACTGTTTACTGTTACCGTTCTTGTTTGATCACTTTGATCACTTTGAAGGCTTTCGTGATATTCTCACTTTGAAAAATATTACAAAATATTACAAATCTGCGTTAAATAGATCTGCATCTGTACACAGGGATGGCGAGACGGTTCGCTTTCTGGTCCAGTAGAGAATTTTGTCCTATCAAATGACACGAAATAATCTCTTGACATCTAACGGACAAAGCACACTACGCCGATGAAAGTGATTTATTCTCGAATAGCAAAGTTATCACAAAAGAAAAAAAAAACGCATATTACTGTAAGTCCATTAACTCGTCGCCAGATGGCGCCATATATCAAAAACAATTTAGCATATCGATGCGAGAGTTCGCATCAAACGTTGTTAGAAATAATACAAATCTGCATTATGCAAATCTGTATCTGTGCACAGGAACATACAGCAAGTATTTAGTAACGTTCATTTCCACGGCGGACGCATGCGCTTCTGTCTAATGACTTTATCAATTATCAACTGTGGCTGAAGTCAACGCTGGTAAATAGGTACATGCCGTATGTCCATATGCACAGATATTTGTTTAATGCAGATTTTCATTATTCGTAAGAACGCTTGATGCGAGCTCTCGCATCGATATGCCAAATTGTAAATGAAAAAAGTGTTTGTAGAGAAACAATTTATTTTTTGGTACTTGATTATGTATTGTTTTCTTTAGTTTGTAGCGTCTGATCCTTTTGTTCGCAAATCCATAAATAACAAATTATAATAGCGTTATCAGCACCTCGTGTTTCTTGATTTATGATTATAAAATATCTATCAATTTATCTATAATTTTCATTTTGGTTTTTTAAAATAAACTTTATTATCGTTTCGAATATTATATCATAAATGAAAGCCATTCCTTTGCTATTGTGATTATGTAATGAAAGCCATTTTAATTATAACTTTATCAATATGCTTACAAAATATGTAGTAATAGCGTAAGTACAAAAACTAGCACATGTAGTGTGTCACTCTATTAATAAGAGAAAATTTTGTTACATTTATCAATTCTTGTTAAATAGCTCGAGGTAATTTATCACGAAAATTGATAGCTGGGTAGTTGTCTCCTCCCTGTAGTATGTATGTGTAAGCTCATGTGCCTACGTGGTGAGCAGAACTCTGGAAGCGAACCCTTATTTGCCCCTCTTAACGGAAAGCAGCTCGCACAAAAAGTTTTGTAATTTCCATAAAACAAGGGTGAAAGATAGTACAACGACCGTGCGGTAGTTCCAAGTAAACTCTATTATAATTGAGTGTACTGGGAGCAAAGTGTAATAACGCGAATTGAATTCGATTATTTGTTACAGAACTATGTAACAATTTGCTAGAAGTTTGCGAAAACGTAATTTACAAATAATGTACTATGTTTCACCTTTACAGTTAGGTGAAACATATTATTGCAAAAAAAAATACAAAAGAATTAAATTTTTATAAGGGTGCAATTGGGAAGAATTAAGAAACATATGGAAATATTTGACATGGGTCACTTATAGCTGTCAAAATTCACTCCGAAAACGCAAATTCCGTGCTTCAAAATTTTCTTTTGTTAGTCGCTTTTTATATTTTATTATTGAACTTCGGGATCTTAGCTAATAAGCCTAGGTAAAATTAAAATTACGTCTGCAGTAATTTGAAGAATTATAATCACAATTCGCAACTGGTAACCTATCGGCATGACTTAAAGAAAACACACAATAATTCGGCCATCACTATAATGTTATTACAACCACAAGGGTATTTTAATATTCATTTCGAGGGAGAAATACGTATTTATTTCAGCAACAACCTTTTATTCGATGCGGAAATACGCCCTCTGAGTCATCAAGTTCAGAGTTTAAAAGGTGAATATGGGTAATTTTCTTTGAATGTGCCTCACATCAATATGGATTTTAGTCTCTTTTAAAAACGAAGTCTCCAAGTCTCTTAGTAGTTCATTCCTACCAAGGATAGCCCTAAAGTGCCTTCACATTCTATAACGTAACTCCGCTAGTGTGTCCAGAATGTTGTAAATAAAAATATCGAAATGTTGCTTTATTAATTCTCAATATAACCTAATTACCCCACCTTGAATCTTAATGTTCACATATGACTTTGTTAGTATTCAAGGCAACGGAAATATGTTTACCATGACGAACAGCAAGCAGTTAAAACACTGATAGAATTTGTCATAATGATAAAATATATTAATTAATTAATTCGAGAGCGGTTCTTTTAAATACAACTTTATATATGTAACTCCGTTTCTGCATTCCTGTTAAGCCTTCGCTTTAGCATAGTACATGAATCGCCATTTTCTCTTCTCCTTTGCAGATTATACATGCCGTTTCTTCGGTCAAGCCCATATGATTCATATATTTGTTGAGCTTTAATAGCCCTACTATTACTTTAACAGACCTTCTGTCTCTAGTTTGTAGGTCCATTATAAATTTAGGCGAATATATCTTTGGTCTTGAGTGTCTTTCCACCTTTCCTTATATCTATTTGCAGGCCATTTTTTCATGGCTGCTTTAATAATTGTTTTTATAATTCCAAAGGAAAGCTTCAGTCCTATGAAGACTGTAGACGAGGCTGGTCGAGCCAATTCGTCCGCCTTCTCATTAGACCTGTGGCTTTCGTGTCCCGAGACCCATTCTAATGTCACCATCTTGAGATCACTCAGCTAGTTTAGGGAATACACATAATCTCATACAAGTTAGGATTTTACTTGTACTGAATTCAGTGTCATTAACATTGCTTTTTACAGTCTGTCTATTAGTTTCCACAATTAAGCTTCCAGTTTTTACCACACATTCGCCTACACCTGCACATACTAATCCATATTAACTAATTAATCGATTAATTAATTAACTCACATTAAGTTTATCCTTATAAATATAATATACTAAAACCACGTTCTTTATTGCCTTTGAATGCATCTGAGAATATTACTATTATCACGGACTGATGTTTGTTAATAGTTTAACATACATAGTTATAATGTTAATGATGGTCAGTATGTGATGGATACTTCATACGTTCAGTGAATAGACAATATAACAACTGTTTAATCAATTACAAAACTCTGGGATGAAGAAGTCAGAATTTGTGACTTCTTTTTGATTTAATATCTAGTTTGCCAAATCTTCTGTAGATAGCTAATTTATCTTCTTCTTACAATCTTGGAAGATCAAAGTAGATAATTATTTTCACAAAAAGTAAATGTTCTTCGAAATTGATGAAATCGTTTCATGCAATGACCTAAGAGATAAAAATATGTGGGTATCTACGTGCGATATACTGAATTACTTCCTCTTCTTCTAATTTTTGGGTTGGTCGCCAGCACGTCCAGGCACTTGAGCACTGTGCTCTTTGTACCAACCTAAATAGATTTCTATCTGTCACTATCCTTGTCAGGGGAAGTTTTAGTACCCTCTTAGGATCCAATAGATCTCTTCCGAAATCTGAGTCCTTTCAGTCCCTCTAAGTGCATATTACATAAAGGCTAGTTTCCTCTTGTTTTTCACATCTCCTACACCAAGGCTCGTTAGCCAAGCCCAAGTTCTAGAGATTCTTCATTAAAGGTCAACATCCGGTTAATAAACCAGTAATAACTTTAATTTATTTTTTGTTACTACGAATTAGGATGGCTTATAACCTAGCGTCCAGCTCCCTTAGTAGTGCTTTAGTATGGAGTTGGCCTTCCGTTAGCCTCCACTTCTTTTTATGTTCTCTTTCTGGTCATAACAAGATCTTCCTTCTAACGAAATCCTTAGCGATTCCACATATAGATTCTGGTCCTATGATGTTCCGATTAGCACCTTCCTCGGCCAGTTCGTCGGCTATCTCACTGCCTTTAATTCCTTTATGTCCTAGTACCCATATCAGTTACACATTATTATCTTGTGTCAGTCTAGTGATGACCTGATTACAATATTTCACCAATTTAGACCTGGTAGATGGATTTATAATGGCTTTAATAGCTCCTGTGTATTAGTCATTATGATGATTTTTTTACTGCGCAGTCGGCTTACCGAATTTCCTCGGCGCAGGCTGCGACAGCAAACAATTCAGTCTGGAAAGCGGTTATATGTTTCCACAGATTTACCGACATCTTTCTTCTGGAGCATATTCCGCATATACCTGCAACTGTGGCCCGATTGGATCCACCTGTGAACTAGGTGCTCGAGCGACTTTTTTGCCCGTTCTCTGGTCAGTGTAGATATGTTCAGTTTAACTGTACATAACATAATCATAATCTCAAGTGATATATTGTCCGCCAGCATTAGTAATATCGGCTTTCCCATTATAGTTTCATTGGTATCTGTATGGCCCCTTCAATTATTCAGTATATCTAATCGAAATTTTGTACGTAGTTTCGTTAGAGCTATCACATGTGAAAATATATTAACCTTGATGATTCTAGCGTTTTCTATCGAAAAGTCACTGTAAAACGGATTCCGTCTAATTATTTTTATACCTTTTCTTCTATACTTTTTTGTTTTTGCCGTCCTTCAACTTTCTTTAAGAATCGTATTACCATCAATTTTATTGCGCATTTTCTTATTCTCATCCATTGGACTCGCACACATCCTAGCATTAGCTTTACAATTTTTCATAGCATTTCTATTTTCATTTTTCTTGGAATTTTGTTGAAGGAAAATTTGATTTTATTTAAATAAGAAATCATTCATTTATTAATTTCGTGCTTTTGTCTTTTGTGTATTTATTTTGTCTCGGTTTCTTTTTGCTTATTATTTTAACAAGCCTTTTGGCAAGCATCATGATTTTTATTCTATAAGTTTGATATTTTGTTAGTTCTTAATTTGATTTTTATTTTCTCATAGTGTTTCATTAGATCCTACAAATAAATTCATATCTCTCTTTTCGTACCAATCGATAGCTATTTTGTTACCTAAAAATAATAATAAATAAAATTAAAGAAAGAATGTGTAAAAATCATTAAAAATTTTGAACACGAGGTATAGATATAAATATGGGCTAAGAATAAATCAGGAAAAAACAAAATATGTGATGATGGGCGAACAGGAAGGTGAAGGATAGCTGATAGTTCAAATATATATATGAGAAACTTACACGTTTGAGAAAGCGAAAGCGTTAGTACTTAGGGACGAAAATAGGCTAAAGAGAACACGACGAACAGGAAGTGAAAGTCAAAATCCCAAAAAGAAATCGGAAGTATGGAATGCTTAAATCACACAAATGAGAGCACAATATGTATCAAGAAAGGCAAACTCAAAATATATAGGACTGTTATAAGATTCACAATGATATTCGCCAGTGAAGCTTTTTTATTAAATAAACACATGGAGACTTGGAGAGATGGGAAAGAAAAAGCTCTATATCTGTATGTCTCTATATCTCTATGTCTAGCTCTATATATGGGGGAACAAATATAGGGATAAAACACATATACGAAGAACCCAATATGTAAAGGCTCAATTAAGGTTGATAGGATTTGTAGAAAGAAAGACTAAGGGTAGAATGGCGAGGATGATTTTGTCCAGGAGACCAAGGAAAAAAGAGGGGGAGACCAAAAAAAGATGGTATGAAAGCACACAAGAAGACCTAAAGGAGATTATGTCATAGATTGGAAGATGGAGGTGACGAACAAGAAATAATGAAGTGATATTATTGAAAGTTTTGTGTATTCATTGTAAACCATATTTTACTCTCTATTTTTGTTGTATGCAATTTTATATATACAATATTGTATGCCTTATGCCTTCAAGGTCTGTAAAGTACTTAAATTAAATACTAATAATAATAATTCACGCCTTAGTATTTTCTAACATTTTAACGGCAATTACAGGGTGCATTGACAGGTCTTGAGTTATTCTAAAGCACGCGCCTACGGAGCGATTTAAGATATTCGGCATTGGGTATTTACCTTAAACGAAGAAGAAAACTACGAAAATATTTTCGGACAGCAAGTCCCGGATTCGGTCTCGAGACGCCCAGCACAATAAGCCAGTAAGTTAGCAGGGCACTATCGGCAATTTATTTAAGAATTCTCCATTCACTCGTTCCTTTTAACTGTTAAAAACCTTCTCTAATCCGTAAAGTATAGACCTACATGTCTATTTTTTTATTACGCATCTATCTTGCGGCATAAATCTGATAATTTGTTCGTTTATTGGTAGGACAATTTTTCCCTCATTATTGTAACCTTGTATATTAGTAGTACATTAACGAAGAATTTATATTGACACCATTATTATTAATTTCATTGAATTGTTCAATCATTTCACTTCAGTCAGATTACGTAAACGAATTTGTCCGTTGTATATGTATGTACTTACATATACGAATTTAGAAACCAAGCAGGTGTGTTTCATAAACTTTATATTGGCGATGGAATTGACAATATTTAATGCAAAATATGGACTTGAACGGTTAATCTATCATAAACGAAAGTACATGAGGAAAACACATAAAAGTCATAGATATTTACAGCGGTTGTAAAGTACACTAACAACAAATATAGGTAGATTGGATAATATTACGCCGAAGTTATTACCAACGGAAATTTCATAAGTTATTGGTTTACTTTACTACAACGGCATATAGCAAATACAAGAGAGCAGCTGCAAACAACCAGAACCACTGGAATTAGAAATTTAGACGGATTTAATTATTTTGTTGTTAGCTTAATCTATAAATTTCAAATTTGTTAATTAATTTAACAAACAGTAATTTAATTATACACATATAGAACTAATACATATTTATGCTAAAGTATAAGATGATGGTATTCCGAATTTGAACATGTTTGTCGATTTAATTAATTAATACTACGCATCAGGAGTGTGCGGTTTGTAGAAGCAAGGGAGGCAATGTTTTCCTTGGTTTCATAAAACAAAACAATATAATTTACTAATTTTATTTTTGTTTCTGCTACAATTCTTTATACAGTATTTGCTTTTCATAATATAATGTGAGGACTGATTTTTTTTCAGTTTTCATTATCAGTTTTCATTGCGGTGCATTTTCTACATAACTCAGCTGTTGACACAACAGCAATCAAAGTGGATCGTTCGTAATTAACGAGCTAGTTTATCTGACTGTAAATTTCACAGAGAGAAAAATAAGAATAAATATTTTGTTTCTATGGATATTTTTGAATCTATTTTTTTTATATTTAAAAAAATAGGAAGCCTTTTGATGCTATTGACTTATATACCGAATTTCCAAAATATTTTCTTTAACTCAAATTCACATTAATAAAGGAAATATTTAAATGATAATTACTTATTCCTTTTTTTTGTTTACATATCATTTTGCATATTCCTTAACATAACATTTTAAATATTCTATTACTAAAATTAACACACATTACAATGTTACGTTGTTTGTGAATTTTTTAAGTAAGCATAAATAAAGATACACGTCAAGATTGTATATTATAATAAGTAATGTGCTCAGTGAAACCTACATCAGATATAAATAAATATTCAAAGCATAACTCAAAAAAACAAACAATATAAATATCTCTTGCATCTTTTATATACCTATATTTATAACGTTGTAATAAAAAAAAGATAAATAAATTAAAGTAATGAGTTTGCACTCCATTATAATATATATATATATATATATATATATATATATATATATATATATATATATATATATATATATATATATATATATATACCGTGTGCCCAACGTCGTGCGATCGATGGATATATAAGTAATGACTGGCCAACTGTAAGTATATTGGCCTTGCTTGAACACAATGACCGAGTGATAGGAATATTCAATGTGTTAGAGAGAGATTATTTGATTCGTACTTAGATCGTATGTAGAATGTGTTGGATAAAGAAAGGGAACGCTCGTACAGTTAGACAGTAGAACCCGATTGAATATACTCTCTCAACCCTAACCACATAAACTCGCTATTCGTCTTCGTCTTACTACATTGTGGTAGATCAATCACTCCCCGGCGTTCGTACGGTATATAACGGCTAAGAAATTATCTAAACACTTATATATATATATATATATATATATATATATATATATATGTGTGTGTATATATACGAGGCGTGTTTTTAAACTTAGTATCGTTTAGAAATTCCGCTGCTGCAGCGCTGCGATCGGCAGTTCGCGCATACGCATTGTGATCCTTCATTTATTGATAAGCGACAGATACCATGGCGACAATAATCGACCGTGTTAACATTGTTTTGTGCGTATTTAAAATGCCTCCCCCATTGAGAATCCCGCCTACTGTGAAGTATGCGCTGTCACCCACATTCTTAGTGCTAAAGGCGTGAAAGCAGCTGAAAATCATCGTCAGATTAGTAAAGTGTATGGAGAAAACATTAGAGTGATGGAATGGTAAGGAAGTAGGTTAGGGCTTTTAAAGATGGCCGCAACAATGTTCATGACGAGCGACCTTCTGTAATTACTGACGATTTGATGCAAAAAGCTGACGAAAAGGTGAAAGAGAACAGGTGCTTCACGACCTCTTCATTATCTCTAGTTTCAAGAAGTGTTTCGTATGAAATTGTGACCGAACGCTTACATTGTTGGAAACTGCTCAAGTCGGGGGGTACCAAAAATGTTGGCGGAGGAGCACAAAACCAAGCGTTTAGGCAGCGTTTTGGCATTCCTTGAGCGTTATGCTGCAGAAGGTTATGATTTTTTAAACCTAACTGTCACAGGCGATGAAACGTGGGTGGCCTACGTTACGCCGGAATCAAAGCAGCAATCTATGGAATGGCGGCATTCAACATTTAAATCAGGCGGCAGGCTTTTATGACAACGGGATACAAAAGCTTGTTGTTCGATACGATAAATGCCTCAATAATGGCGGGAACTATGTGGGAAAGTGGTTAAAGTACAGGCTTTCATGTAAAAATAAAATTGTTATAAAAAGTTCCCTATTTTTTTTATATTTTGGAACGGTTCTTTCTTTAAAAACACGCCTCGCCTCGTATATAGTGGTGAGTTTTCAGTCATTTATGTTAATTGAGGGAAGTTATTGCTTATGATTATAATTTTAGGAAGTTATGTAAAAATATAGTTAAAAATATCTACTTTTTCAATTCATTTTTTAATTACTATTATGTTATACTTATTTATATATAGTAAACAATTTATTTTCACCTGATTTTAAAAATGACTGTTGTTGATAAATCAAATACTTGGAGATTATCTGTATGTATTTAATAAATTTGTTCAAAAGTTTGTGAGCATTACAATTTTCAATACACAAAATAATACAAATTTGTATTGTATATACATGGACACACAGTACGTATTTACCAGCGTTTGCTTCAACCACCAGACGCATGCGTTTCTGTCTCACGACTTTGTCAATGGAGGGTTTACGAAGACAAACGACTGTAGTACACTTCGCGGTCATATAGCAAATTTTGTTCTATCAGATGACACCAGACAACCTCGTGACATCTGACGGATAAAACCGACTACGCCGATGCAAAGTGTTTCTTCTCGAATAGCTACGCTATTACAGGAAAAGAAAAAATACGCATATTACTGTGAGTCCATTAACTCGTCGCCAGGTGACGTAATATAGCAAAAACAAATTAGCATATCGATGCGAGAACTCACATCAAGCTTTGATACAAAATACTACAAATTTGTATAAAAACAAATTTGTATCTGTATATAAATGGGCACACAGTACGTATTTACCAACGTTTGCTTCAACCACCAGATCAAAGCTTGATATGAGTTGTCGCATCGATATGCTAATTTGTTTTTGCAGTTTTCAATATGCCAAATTTTAAAATTACAATGTGATTTAATGTAAAGGGAATTATCCAAATATCTAACAATAACTATTGAAAATCAATTATAATCTAAAATATTTCATAGATCAAGTGAAATTGAGGTATATGATTTAGAATTTCGATATACATATCAAAATATCAGAAAAGGCTAAAATTTTGGAAAATATAAAAATTGTTATTTGATTATGAAAATAATATGAGATTTTTTTTCTCAGTAAAAATTTGTATTGCAAAAAATTTAAAATCAAAATATTAAAACAATTATTAAACTTAAAAGAATTAAACTATTAAAATAATTCAAAGTTGATTATACATACAAACGTATCACTGGAAAACATAAATTTATCAAGAATTCTGGTTATCGAGGAAAGTATTTCCTCTTGAAGAAAGAACGAAGTGAAAGGACCCAAAGATTTATTTGTTTCTTAATGCATAACAGCGTGGAACTCGTCAATATAAACTACAAAAACAGCATCAAATAACAACAAAAATATTTTTTTACACCGACGACCCACTATACACCTAATATAGGTATAGTTTACAATACTATTTGTTCCGTAAAGAAATCGTCGACAGTAAAACAAGCTCTTTTAAATTTGACGGTCGTCAAGGTCTTCATACACCGCGGTAAGTGGTTATATATTTTTAGACATTGAAACAAGCTTAACCGTTGTATTCTGCTGGATTCCGTTTTTGGTGGTGGGAGTTCAGACGACTCAACTCCCCGAGTATAATAGTTATGAGTCAGTTCATATTTTTTTAAGAGATCATCATAATCTTCCCTTACAAACACAGCATATTCTAATACGTATATTGACGGTACGGTAAGTATCTTGTAGTTCCTAAATATATCCTTGCAAGTGTCCCTTGGTTTTATTCAAAACACAACTCTCAAACATCTTTTCTGAGCTATGAAAACGCTACCCACACCCACTGAACTTCCCCAAAACACATCGCCGTACTACAGCAGCGTTTATACCCTTGCGTAATACACTTTTAGAGCAATATCCGGACCGACACTATTCGCAATCATTCTCAGAGCCCAACACAAACCATCCAACCTAGACACCAAAACATCAAGATTACTATTCCAGGACAGCCGTGCATCCATTATTAGCCCCAAGAATGCTGTCCCGGGCTGGCAAGTCACGGTCTCATTCTGGTATTGTGGTGTGATGTCACTTTAGCTCGCATTAAATTCAATCAGTTTTGTCTTGTTGATGTTCAAATTAAGATTGTTCTCCGAAAACTTCTCCTCCAGATCAACTACATATGATTCAACATACTGCGTGGCGCGCTCCGCCGAATCAGCTTTAACCACTATTGAGGAACCATCCGCAAACAATGCCATTAAGCAATCTATAACTTCCGGTCGTTTATGTATAGCAGAAATAAGGGTGGGTCCAATATAGAGCCTTGAGGTACGCCATGCGAAACCGTTCTTCTTTCCGACTGTATTTCCTTTCCCGTTTGATTATACGCCAGTACACATTGCTGTCTGTCTGTTAAAAAGCATCTAACTCAACCATGGATTACCCCACGTAAACACATTTTCCAATTTGGGCAACAGCACTTAGTGGTGAACGCTATCAAAAGCCCGAAATAAATCCATAAAGATTAGCACTGATTTCTTTCTTATATTAAGACTATAAGTAAAGTCTTCCATAATTTGAAAGATTGCGCGTGTTTCAGATCTGCCTCTCGTGTATTCATTTTAATCCTTACTAAGTATATTATACTTTTCTATGAATTTCATCATTCTACCTTGAACTGTTTTTTCTATTGTTTTTGAAATTGTTGACGTCAAAGCTACTGGCCTATGGTTAGCAAAAACTTATCTGCAACCTTTTCTATAAATATGTTTGATAATTGTCTATTTCAAGGTTCCGGGAATCTTTCCCGTCTCAAACGATAAATTTATTATGTATGTGGCTTGATTAGACTATCCAAACACTTCTTCAGCAGAATAGTTGGTATTTCATCAATTTCTATCGCTCTCGAGTTGCTCACCTCATTCTCACCTACTAGATGAAGAGAAAATGTATCGGCTACATATTTCATTCTGCTTTCATTCGGCAGATCACCATCAGTTTTGATGTTTTTGCATGTGTTTATGAAATAGTAGTTCAAATTTGCTAGAATGCCTTCATCGTTCTTATACTGATTTTTAAAACCTTCAATTCTGAAGGACTCCTTCCTATTAGCTCCCCGAATTTCATTCATCAGTTGCCATGTAGCTTTTAAATGACCGATATATACCTAGCAGTTTTCGTAGCTTCTATCTCTCTTTTCAACTGCTCACAGTATATTTAAATGTCCCCTGGGATACTTTACCAACAAGCATCCCCTCATATAACTGCCTTTTTCCGTTAGATATATTTCGAATTTTTTCTGTAATCCATTCTTTTTTGTCGTTTGAGACAGTTGCCAGGTTATTGTTCGTTTTCATTTATTACCATCCGTAACATGTAGATAAACGTATTATAACTGCTTTCAACTTCGCGAGTTCATTACAAACCTCCAGTCTACTTCTTTCAGTCTATTGTTAGTTAAATTTAATTACTTTTTGGTGTAGGTCCTCTTTGTAGTCACACATTCAACTGTCGGAAAATTAATTGTTTGTGCTAGTGGTCTGAGAACGATAGCTGATTTCTTTCTTCCATTTCTACAGTGAACTTTATTTTTAGAGGCCTGGTGTTTATATGTTGAAAAAACTCACTTAGTTTCTCTCTTCCATGCCGATTTTTACAACATCTGAACAACAGACACCCAAAAATAAAGTTCGCTGTCGAAATGGCAGAAAGAAAACGGCTACCGTTCTTAGACTTGATGATAATAAAATAACCGGATGGCTCGCTAAGATACACAGTTTACAGAAAACCTACACACACGAACAGATATCTCAACACATCTTCACATCATCACCTGGCTCAGTTAAACTCTGTAGTAAAAACATTAATCCACAGACAAACTCTGTCAGACGCAGAACATCACAACGGAGAAATGAGACCAATAAAAAACATATTACAAGAGAACGGATATTCACAACATACTACTAACAGAGCGACACGTATTAACAACAGCCAACCAAAAAGAAAGAGAAATATATACGGACAGCATTTCTCTCTTACGTGAAAGGTACGACTGAGAAAATGGGCACAATACTACGCCGGCACGACATAGACACCATTTACACAACAGACAAGAAAATAAGGGACATTTTTCCTAGTACAAAGGATAAAATAGAACTAGAAAACCAAGGTGTCTACGAAATACCGAGCTACAAATGCGACCAAACATATATAGAACATACAAACCGAAAAACCAGCGTACGGAGGGAACAGCACAGAAATTCAGTAGTCAAAAAAGAAACAACATCATCCCTAGCTAAGCACGTACTACATACAGGACACACCATCGACTTCGACGATACAAAGACTATAGCCCGCCGTACGAGTTTAACGTACAGAATAATAAGAGAGGCTATAGAAATTGAGAAACGACAAAATTGTATAAAAAACGTTACGACGGACAGCGTTTGCCTGACACATGGAAGCCAGCCCTGTTCGATAGACAGATTGCACATAAGCGACGTAATGATAATAACTTACGACAGGCCAGTTCTACCAACACGGACCGAACGCAAACCGATCGACCAATAACCGAAAGCGACAGAAGAACCGAAAGACCAATCGCAACGGGGACACGCGTTCCCACTATTACGGGACCATATAATACGAGCGGCACAGGAAATCGACGCACTTGAAGTTTCCATCGCAAGGAGAAGATCCTAAAGAAAAATGTGAAAGTGATGTCACCGAAACGTCAGGGAGGAAGTTGTCTTTCTTAGGGCGAAATTATCCAAACGCGGCGAAATACCCCGAAGACACCGCTTCAACACACGACCGTGAAAACATTCGACGAAATTTTATATATATATATATATATATATATATATATATTTAAATAATACAAAGGTATTTTTAATAATATAAAATATTATTAAAAACCTGGTGTGAAGAACACAAATACAGGTTCACTATTAATATTTTTGTGAACGTGTGCGAAAATATCTTTCCCCAGAGACGTAGATACGTATTTCACCTTTCTACAGGCTCATCGGTACGCCCCTGCTGGAGAAAGAATATTTCCAGACACATTCACAAAAAAGAACCACATCACGGGACGGGGCGAGGTACTTCGGTTGTCTGACAACAGGCAGCGCTGAATTTACTTCTACGCCCGGTCTGGATAATTACGGTGATGTGGTGATGTGGTTCTTTTTTGTGAATGTGTCTGGAAATATTCTTTCTCCAGCAGGGGCGTACCGATGAGCCTGTAGAAAGGTGAAATACGTATCTACGTCTCTGGGGAAAGATATTTTCGGACACGTTCACAAAAATATTAATAGTGAAAATGTATTTGTGTTCTTCACACCAGGTTTTTAATAATATTTTATATTATTAAAAATACCTTTGTATTATACAAAACTGGTGGGGTTTACCTACTCATGTATGTTTCAATTATTCTGATATATATTTTAAAGTATTTTAATATTTTATTTTATAAACAAACAAAGCAGTAATATATGAAAAGATATTTACCTGCTAAAAATTATTAATAGAACTACTACTACTTTCTACGACTGAATAGCTAGAGCGGAGATTTTGTCATTTACGAAGAGAATCGACATCGATGCATTGATCTAGTATTGATCGGACGCTGAACCTACAGATTTCCGTAGATTGATAGATGTCATTAATACTTCTTAAATATTTCATTTGTATTATTACATTGATGGCATACCCAACTAGTCTTGCGCCTACTTACGTAATACCTACTGCTTATTACTTACCCAATTTACCTCAATGCATGATTGCCCCAGAGATCTTTCAGCTAAAGATCAGCTCAGTTTAGATGCGAGTGGAGGGGGAGTACTTATATCATAAAAGGCGCCACAATGTTTAGCCGTAACAGCTTTAGTCGTAACAGAGAACATAGTCTCTGTCGATAGTAAATTGAATAAATCTAGGTAACTACATAGAGGAAGATAAACTAAATAAAACGAACCGATTTTTGTTTAATAATGTTTAATAATATTTAATGTTAAATGATATTTTAAATAAAATAATTTTTATTGATGAAGCTATATTTACCGTAAATGTCACCATTACGGTAAATGTAGCTTCATGTCAACTTTCAGAACTTTCTTACATTTATCGATTGAAAAATACTAGATTTCCTTTTCATTAATCCCTTAGGTATTGTTCCTCCAAATGACTACTTCCTTTTGGGCTATTTTAAAAGTAAAATTTATAATAACGTAAAAATACGTAACTTGGACGAATTGAAAGACCGTAATACTTACTGCATATGATGGAATACACCCAGAATTAATTCGGAATATCCTGCGTTCTTTTCAAGCTCGCCTTGAAAGACAAGGAGAGTACTTCGAAAACTTGCTATGAAATTAGACTTCACCTTTGTTATGTTGTTTTATTTCTCTTAATTAATCGTTAGAATGAAATAATTTCTTTATTCAAAACGTTAGATTTTGTACCTTCTTTTCTATAAACATAAACTAATTCTTCGTGGCTTTATTACCTACTGTTGCCAGTACAAGTATTATTGCCGAACCAGACTCTTCTATTCTTTCGCGATTAATTTAACAGTTTCATAATAAATTCAAAAAGCTCCATGTATACAGGAAAGTTTAATTTTTCAATAAAAAGAAAATAGTAGTTCCCTTGAACTAAGTGTAGCAGATTTACAGAATAGTTATTTTATTTGCATTAGAATATATATGTAGTAATTTATAACCCTTATTATCTTCTTCCACAGATCCCGGACCGGACACTGTTTGACGTATTAATGACTAGACACCGGACGCATCGGGTCGAAATTACCATGGACCATATAAATAGTCTATAACATCGTTAAGTACAACACGCAGTTATTGAATAGTACTATTCATTCGGTTAACCGCACATCTGGTTTTTGTCCTTGAATTGTGACGCAATTACATCGAAAGAACACTTAAATTTAGTTCTTCATGGGCCTAGATAGCGTGAGTTTTTAAAAGTATTGTAATTATTAGTTTATATTTCGTAAGATAAATAAAGTACGGTTAGTTAGATTCTTTTTTAATTGCTTTAACTGTTAGTTATATAGGTACTAATTTTTTGTAATAAATACTGTTTAATATCGTTTCACCGAATCTACTTCTCCCAATTATTTCGACGTAAATATCGGATGAATTTCGTTAAGTTTCAATAACTTACGCATGCATTTTTAATTTTCATTTATTTAGATCTAGAACATTGTTTAAGTTACTTTTTCAGATATGATATGGAACAACGTTGAGAATGGCGTCGTGAAACAATGGCAAGTTGGATTAAGAGTCGTATTGACTGTCATACTGATTGTATGTCCATTGCCAGTGACTCCGAAATTTATTGTAAAGTCTGTAAAATATCGTTAAAAATTTCGAAGAAATCGCACGTAAAACATCACTTAGCATTGCAAACACATACACAGATACTAGACCCGTTGGAATCCGACAATTTTAACGAAGAACTTTGTGAAACCTTAATGGCAGCAAATATTCCATTAAATAAACTTAACAATCCCACCTTCAAAACATTTCTCCAAAAATATACTCATGGAAATGTTCCTAATGAATCCACCTTACTCAAATTTTATATTTCTAAGTGCTCCACGAAATGCTTCATTCGGACGACAGATACAAAGAAAAAATACTTTTTTATCAGTGACAGTGTTGCATATATGTTAAAAAGAAACATACTATTAAAGAAAACATATCCTAATATGCTGCATATTACTTATGTAGCACATGTTCTCCATAGAATCTGTGAATATATCAGAGATGCTTTCCGGAAGTTGATAGACTTGTATCTGCTTTTAAAAAAGTTTTCAGAAAGCACCATTGAGAGTAGCTCTTTACAGAGAAAAACTTCCAACTTGTCACTGCCTTCCTCTCCAGTAATAACTAGATGGGTAACATGGTTGGAATGTACTAGTTTTTATGCAGAGAATTTCGAGTTTACAAAATTTCGTTACATGTTTAAATGACGATGCTCGAAGTATTTCTGAGTGCAAGGAAGTAATACAAACTCTAAATTTAAAAAATAAGCTGTACTTTCTTCAGGAACATTTTGAAAATTTGCTAAAATTGATCACTTTGTTACGTCCGTAAAATCATTTTGATAACAATCTGGGAGTTTTAATTCAGTTCACTTCGTTACTATCCTCGTTTAAATCTACTTAGACCGGTCATATATCATTATTTACGCTAATTTCTATTTTATTGTAATTTCGGGTTTTTAATTGTTTAAACTTAAGCCATTTTCAAACTTTAATTCCTTCTTATTCTAATCGTGTCCCTTTTCTTTGACCGGCCCTGTATATCGCCGTTGTTTTTAAAAAATGTTCCGACACAGTCAACATATGTGGAACTTTGATTCGAACTCACGTATCTTTGAGTGTTTCTTTTAAGGCTATGACGTAGCGTACCTTCTGATATTTATGTCGATCTGCGTACAGGTAGAGCGTCTATTCACGTGCATGCCCTGAAAAAACCTGTTGCTCGGTAACTTGAAGATAGTATTTGCTATTACGCTTGAACTTATTCTGCGAGGGCAGGATTTAGTCTTACTTGAGTTAGATATATTTTACTAATTACTTTAGTGAGTGTAAGTTTCATTCGATTTGGTGCTTCAGGGCTGTAATTCACGGCTTAGGGAGTGTGATGCTGAATTAGCGGCTACGCGGAAAAATCCCGACTTAGGCATCTCGTCTGGAGGACGTATCGATTCCCGCAATCTACAGGACCCCGGAAACCTCGATCTGGGAAACCTTCGAACTTCTACTCGTAAGGTAGAGTGGGAAATATTAGATTAATCTATTCCTGAAAACCCGACATTATTTGTGGAATTCCTACTGTTTTCTTTTCCGGTTATTTAAACGTAGTTATATACTCTATGGTAATTATCTTATAATATATATAATATAATTTTAAATATTCGAAAGCTAGAGCGTACCACATGTTACACCGTTACGAATCAATGTTTTGTCGTACATAAAGAAAAACTCTCTGTTTTTCTTACCTGTTGATTTTATCGTCGTTAGATTCATTTAAATATTAACCATTAATATATATATATATATATATATATATATATATATATATATATATATAAGCTGTGAACGTACCACATGTCACACCGATACGTTTCAATATTTTGTTATACATAGAGAAAAACCTTCTGTTTTTCAGATGATTTAATCGTAGAAAGTTTCTTATAAGTATTAAGCTTATTTTAATAAATGTGAAACTCTTTCGAAAACTAAACTTTTCTTTTGCTCAGTTAAGATTTGTTATTTTTCTATATATTGTATAAATTCCTTTTTTTTTATTATATCCCTTACAAACTAAGTGGCTTATAACGATTTAATAAAGTAATTAGAGAATTTACTTTTATCCTTATCTTTAAGTAGCGTAGATTGGATATTTGATCGTTTGTTTAATTCATTTATATTCCTACGCAGATTAATTTATTACATGAGCCTTTTTTTTAACTAACTAGATTCAACCCTTAGAATTTTGTAAATATACGCACTGGTACTAGACACTATACCAGGCTGTGTTCCGATTATTTTGATTGTTTTTTTTTCTATACCCGGGATTTAAGATTAAATTAACTTACGTCATAGATTTATAATTTGATTTACTTTTAAGATCATTTTCTTACTGCATATTTTGTGATTTTCCTGCTAATAAAATTTAAACTTGTTTATATACTGGAATTCATTTAGGGGTTTATACCTGAGTGTAAAGCGTGTTTCTGTAAAGTCAACAAAGCTTTGGTGTACTAAAGACGCTAGAATAGTAGCTATGCTCTTGATATCATCTTTTTTTATGTACGTGACTTTATTTAGGTTATCCTAAAGTTACATACTGTGCTGTAGAGTTGGTATATTAAATTACCTGATACTTATTCGAACATTGTTTGTAATTGATTTTTCTTATGCTTTGTACGCACAATAAATTTATGTTTACTGATTTAATTTGTGTTTGCGTTTGTAAGCCTTGTACCCGAACGAGCAAAAGTGTTATGTATTTTTATCTGGAAGCCGAACACCCCTAGTAGAGTTTGTGCCCATCAGGCCCGAGGGTGTTCTGCGTTTACCATAGAACTTGCCAGTCCGAACGCAGTGGTGCCCAAATTAGATCTTGCGTTGTGTTGGCCCACGACGCTTCCGCTTTCTTATACTGAGCTGGTCGGCAAGTTTTTCTAGGGGCCTTTGTTTATCTGAGGTTTAACTGCCCGAACTGTTTATAAGGGGTAATAACTTATTTTGAAAATCAAAATCTGAAATTAAATAATGGATTAACCGCATTAGATGTAGCTATTAATAATTTGAAAAATATTTCAAGTGAGTTCGAATGTAGCTTTTGGCAAAAGTTACACGCAGTTTTTAATAGAAATCAAGATTTAATAACATTGCGGCAATTGTGTATGGGGACAATGCCTCAAAACCTAACTGCTAAATACGCTGAAATAAAAGGATATTTCCAGTATGCACCTGTAACCAGTTGCGATGTAGAAAGGACCTTTTCTATCTACAAGGATGCATTTCATTCAAAGAGAACAAATTTTACAGAATAGAACCTTGAGAAAGCATTGCTAATTAATATTAATTCTCCTTCGCTCAACTTGAACTACAAAATGAACAAATAAAAGTGTTTCGTATTTTATAGATCACCACCCGTTTGTTTTCCAATTATATAAATAAAATTAGAAACCCTTTAAAAATACAAATTTTCAGTAGTTCGCCCGTGGGCGATGGGTCATGGGCCTTGTCCGGTTCCTATAAATGACTGTTATTAGATACCTCGAAGCTTCTATCATCATACTGGATTAATTTTTTAATCTGCTGAATCTATTTGGTCTGCATTTTTCTTTGTTTAAAGTATCATCTCGCACGCAGTTTTATACATAGATGTAAGCTATCCTGTATTATTATTAATGTATTTCAAACATATTTTTTTCATTTGCTACAGGTATTTATTCGTTTTAGATTTCCTGTGAATGTCATTAACACTAGATTTTCCAAAAGTTATGGTTTCGTACAGATTACACGACTCTACAAAAAAATTTCGTTCTTTGTCCTGAAGTTTATTTTATAAAAATGGCACTCGAGTGATAAACAACGATCAGGTGTTTTGTACAAGTCTAGAAAAACTTAAAATGTCGTCGCGAAAGTGTAAATATGATGCTGACGCATTTTGTTATATATGTGGTCAATTTATTAAAGTTCGAGACGTAAAATACGAACTAAAGACATATGACGTTCTCTGTGAAGCCTACGAAGCATATTTTGACTGTCCTGTTCGGCATCAAGACAAGCCATGGGCTCCACATGTTGCTTGTTATTGTAAAAGATGTTTGGAAGGTAAGCAATTTTTAATTAAGCGGTGAATCAAATATAATAGACATATTAATTTTTATTTCTGCATTTTAGGTTGGTATCGAGGTGAGAAGAGGTCCATGAAATTTGCAATACCAAGGATCTGGCGACAACCAAAAGACCACGTCAATGACTGCTACTATTGCATTGTGAATCCGAGTAAAAGACGTAGAGGTAAAAATGCAAAACCTATCGAATATCCTGACCTTGAATCGTCTTCTGTTCAAATTGCACACGACCTGACACGACCAGTACCTGAGCCACGGAAAAAATTATCGCAGAAAAGTAGCTCATCTCTTAGTTCTAATAAAAGTAATTTCGATAAGGAGTTTTCACTTACACCAGAACAACCATAACACCATCTTATTACTACAGAAGATTTTAACAACTTGATAAGAGATTTAAATTTGCCAAAAAATAAAGCAGGGCTTTTAGGCTCTCGCTTAAAACAGTGGAATTTGCTTGATGATGTTAATATCACGAATCAGCGGAATAGGCATGAATAATTCTCAATGTTTTTCACAAAAGAAGATGGACTTTGTTTTTGCAATGACATAAAAGGTATGTTCGAAGAAATTGGCATACCTTGCGTTCCTAGCGATTGGCGTTTATTCATTGACAGCTCTACAAAAAGCTTAAAAGCTGTTTTATTACACAACGGAAATAAGTTCCCATCTCTTCCAATCGCTCACTCAGTAGATCTTGAAGAAAATTATGACACTGTTAAAATCTTGCTTGAATCTGTAAATTATCGCGAGTATAACTGGCAGCTGATTGGAGATTTTAAAATGGTGGGATTTTTAATGGGACTACAGAGCGGATATAGAAAGTATCCGTGTTACCTGTGCTTATGGGATAGCAGAGCGGATGCTAAGCACTATATTCAACGGTTATGGCCTGTAAGAATAGAACTTTGTGTCGGAATACAAAACATAACATTTGAGCCGATTGTTGAAGCGGAAAAAGTGTTAATGCCACCTCTGCACATTAAGTTAGGGTTGATGAAACAATTTGTTAAAAAACTGGATGAAACTTCAGAAACTTGAAAAAGTTTTTTCCGAAGTTATCAGAAGCAAAAGTTAAAGTTGGGGTTTTTGTTGGTCCGCAAATTAGACAGATTTTCGCCGATGAAAAATTTCCAACGTTGCTGAATTGTACTCAAAAACCGAGTTGGAACAGTTTTAAAGCAGTAGTTTCTGGATTTTTAGGAAATAACAAAGCTGAAAACTACGAAAAGTTCGTTGCGAATATGCTAAAAAAATTTAAGGCCATAGGCTGTAGGATATCATTAAAAGCACATATGCTGCATGCTCATTTAGATAAATTTAAAAACAACATTGGAGTGTATTCAGAAGAGCAAGGAGAACGTTTTCATCAGGACATTATGAGCTTCGAAGAACGTTATCAAGGCCAATACAATGAAAACATGATGAGAGACTATATTTGGGGTTTATTGAGAGAAAGTACTTATGAACATAAAAGAAAAAGCAAAAGCGTGCACTTTTAAATTATTTTCAACTTTTTTGTAAGTTATTTTGACAGTAAAACTTAATAAAAATAATAAACATATTTATTTGAATGGTTTCATCTTCAATTAAAAATTAAAACCACAGATTTTGAAAAATATCGTTCAATCGGTCTCCTAAATACAAAAGCAAACTTTTTCATGTCATATATTTTTTTTCGTCTAATTACGACCTAAAATATCGAAATTTTATGCTTTAAAGTCAAAGTCAAATTTTGTGTTGACAAATGTCATTTATCTTATAAATGAACTATGCATTGTTAATATTATACCATTAACCACTGGATTTTACTTTACATACTTGCAAGTTATATTGACAAATACATTGTTAATATTATACCATTAACCACTGGATTTTACTTTACATACTTGCAAGTTATATTGACAAATAGGATCTAATATACTAAAATTATTTTAAATAATCCTTTTTATAAAAACTTGGTGCGTTAGCATGAGTTTTTCCTTAATTAGATTATAAATATTAAATCGTAACTTCAGATCTATTGACATTTTGCATTACATATTATATAGGTGCACTCAAAGCATAACCCGTTTTGAAAACGTTTTGGCTCTTATTTGTTCCCTACTTAATTTATTTAATTTTGGTCATGGTGAAATATCACAGAAATATATAGTGTCTACATTATATCTTTTTTGAAACCTGAATGTTGTGTTTTTAATTATTGTAATAAAGTTTCAACACGCATTTCCTTAATCAATCAGTCATCAAACTTCAGTTAATATTTACTTTAAAAAATGTTAATTCTGAATCGCTCTGTATGCATTTTCTTCTAACATTAAAAAAAATTTAAAAGATACTCCTATGTGTACAATATTACGCTACGTAATAAAACTATTTCGTTAATTTTATTGCTGAAAATAAGTAACATTCTTATTTTTAGAACTCACCTATTTTCTCTCTGTTAAAGTTTATCCTTTTTTTAGTACAACATTAATCACTAGACGTTGTTCATGGATTGGGATATCTTGTGTATTTCTTCTACCCCATTTAAATTTAATGTTGTTCAAAGCCGCAAAGCTTAGGATACGAAGATGTGTTTACTTAAAGAGCCTTATCGTATTTTATCTTGAGAAAATTATGAACAGTAACTTTTCGGTTACGGTGAAACCATTTTTCCTTAAATTCCACGACGAAGACAACTTTATTGGATGGTCAATTTACGATGACAGCTTCTTAGCTACTATGTACCTCTATTCTGTATCATTTGAACAACCAATAACATTAAAAGCAATTAAAGAATGATTAATGATGGACGTATGTCGAAAGTTTCTCTTTGAGATTTACATGCAAATGTGTTCTTTTTTCAATCTGTCTAGCAACTAAACTATAAATTTGCATCACAACGATTTGTCATTTCCTGTCGCCCATTTTTTTCTTTATTTTGAACTGCGGTTAGATATATGAACCGATAAAACTTTTATAGAAAGTTTTGAATGATTAGTTCATTTTTTTGTGGTTATAAAATATTATTTTGGTCGTTTTCAGTTTTATGTCAAGGAAAATTTATTGTTTCTTATTATATTTTCATTAGCCAATCATTATCAAAAACAATTTTCAATTGCCTTTTAAAATGATTTTGTAGCAGAAGTAATACACATATTTTCTCCCGGTTTTGCTTTTAACTTTAGAATATATTAGAAACATATTATAGACAAAGGATTTCTTTCCATATCTAACATAAAGGACGTATTTTAGTTCATATACGAGGGTTTTTACTTAATATATATATATATATATATATATATATATATATATATATATACCTCTGTCTTTCCAGTCTAATGTTCTGTATTGCATTCCTTGTAATGGCTGCAATCAAGTTTATATAGGTCACACTTCAACCTGGTTAAAAACCAGACTCACTACGCATAAAAGTGACATTCGGACTGGAAAGAACAGATGTGCCTTGTCCTCACACATGATCAACAATGACCACACACCTAATTTTGAGAAGGTGGAGGTCCTCCAAAAAGTAAATAATTTTAGGTGTAGAGAGTTTTTGGAGATGGTGGAGATCCATAATAATAATAACGTAATGAATTTCAGATCTGACACTAACAATTTAAGCGCAATATATGCTTTTCTACTGACCTTTTCAAATACCAAAAATTTAAGTCACCATAATACACATAACACTAGCTCCATTAATGTTATTTAACACATTTATCCCTCCGTAATATATTATATAAAAAAAATTTTTTTAATTTTTGTTTAAAATTTTTTTTTTTAAATTTTTTTCATGAGATTGTACTTGTAATTCCAATCGTTAGAGTGAACCGGTTTTGTAACAGCACATTCAAGATTTAATATGGGACTTTTTAACGTCATTGTATAATTTTCGTTAACCTTGACATTGGGTCTTTTCACCGACGCATGTTTTTTACATTTGTTTCACATAGAACGACAAACTGCATTGAATTTTAAATAAATTCCATGCAGTTCCTTTTAACATCCGAAATGACAGTGTAATATTACATCATGAGTGAATTGATTCACTACACGTTGCTCATGATTGTTTTTAGATGTGTTGTTATATTATAAATTATGTTTTTTTTTTTTTTAAGAGTTTTGAATTAATTATGACGTTTTGTTTGTGTTACGTGGGACAATTGACAAATTTATCGACCTATCATGTTCTGTAATATATAATTTTCGCATAATAAGTGTTCACATTTGTAAGTAGAATTTTTCTTAAGATTATTTGACTAAATATCTAAGTTATGTACATTTTTTTTAAGAAATTATCTAAACACTTATATATATATATATATATATATATATATATATATATATATATAAGTATATTGTTGTGATACGTACAGCTTGGTTATTCCAGCTAATTGTAACTGAGAAGATAGAAATTAATACAAGGAAAACATCCTATTGAATGACTGCATTTGGTGGACACAACTTGTAAAGTTAGTGTCGAAATGTTATTACATTAATATCATGACAACTTTGTATATTTCAGATTAAATTATATTTATTTCAAAATTTACTTTTTATATTTTTAATTTTCGTTTTTGTTATTCATGTCAATTACGCGAAATAAAAAAAGATATTAAATTTATTTACATTTGAATTTTATATCGATACTAATTGAACACGCCTACTTTTTAAACATAGAAAAACCGCGAACAGGTTATATTTCTATTCAAACTTGTAACTTAACCTAACATCTAAAATCCATTCATATATGCCTGTAAATTCAAATATTAATTTTATCTTTCCACCAAAATCATTATTACATTTATAATTTAATTAATATAACTGGCTGTAAAAAGTATAAATCAAGATAATTTTTGCTTTCTAATAAGGCTTTGGTTAAAGTAAATGAAGGTTAGCGTCAGTATTAGAATTTGCATAGCGTTGTATCCAAAATATAGTTCTCCGGTTTTAAAATTTGTTGAATACAGATACATTAGTGATACAAATTCAAACATATATAAGAAACGGTGCCCATTATACTAACGCAACGTTTGACACAATTTTTACCCTATAAAAATCTATCACCTGCAAGAAAACTACGATAGCATCTTTTGGTGTTGGACACCGTACATCCAAGCTGCTGAACGTAATAAAATTTTACGTACCTGCACTATTCCATTGTACCATATCCCACATTGAACAATACACAGAAATACCGGAACCATTCAAAAATATCTTCTCCGTTCCTGCCTGGCTGAATACCCTGATTTGCTGCAGACATCCCGGCATATTGCTGCCTTTTCTACAAATCACAGGTTCATTTATTATCTTGTAAAATCATAAAAATTATTTAATATTTGATCAATTTAAAATATACTTAAATATTTTGATTTTGCTTTGAAAGAATAACTATCTTTATTAATTTAACGTAAAGAATATTTTCTAGTGAGATTATTATAGTACTTACTATTTAACATTGTTAACGTATTTATATTATAATAGTCTTTACTCATAAAACAATAACTGGTACGCCCGTACGTGGAGGCGTATCGTTTCAATAAACACCCGTACGTGGAAGTGCATCTTATTTCAATATATATATATATATATATATATATATATATATATAAGGTAAACTTAATAAGTCAGCGATTAAAGATCTGGTTCATTACTTCAAAGTATATATATTTAAAACAACCCTACATGTTTCGGCAATGATGCCTTTGTCAAGGGAATAAAAAATATAAATGTAGGGTTGTTTTAAATATATATACTTTGAAGTAATGAACCAGACCTTTAATCGCTGACTTATTAAGTTTACCTTATATATATATATATATATATATATATATATATATATATATATAGGCGTATCGTTTCAATAAACACCCGTACGTGGAAGTGCATCTTATTTCAATATATATATATATATATATATATATATATATATATATATATATATATATATATAACACCCGTACGTGGAAGTGCATCTTATTTCAATATATATATATATATATATTGAAATAAGATGCACTTCCACGTACGGGTGTATTGAAACGATACGCCTCCACGTACGGGCGTACCAGTTATTGTTTTATGAGTAAAGACTATTATAATATAAATACGTTAACAATGTTAAATAGTAAGTACTATAATAATCTCACTAGAAAATATTCTTTACGTTAAATTAATAAAGATAGTTATTCTTTCAAAGCAAAATCAAAATATTTAAGTATATTTTAAATTGATCAAATATTAAATAATTTTTATGATTTTACAAGATAATAAATGAACCTGTGATTTGTAGAAAAGGCAGCAATATGCCGGGATGTCTGCAGCAAATCAGGGTATTCAGCCAGGCAGGAACGGAATCGCCGACTTATTAAGTTTACCTTATCATACCAAGGTCACGAAAATATTATATTTATATATATATATACCGTGTGTCGAAATTTCGATGCAGACCTTTAATCGCCTACTGATTAGGTTTACCATATCATACCAAGGTCACGAAGTTATTATATATATATATATATATATATATATATATATATATACCGTGTGTCCCAATTTCGATGCTCACCATTGGTATCTCGGTTATTAGAAGATATAGAACAACGGTTAAATAGGGAATGTTTTGCAGAATTCAATACTCGGGGCAAATCCCATTTCAAATTAGACCTAACTTTGTAAGTTTTTAAAATATTTTGAAAAATCAAAAATTTGCCGATTTCGTTATTCCTCAATAACTCGATAACGCTTAGTCTGACCTCTTTTAAAGTTTTACATTGTTCAGACACTTTTTTAAAACAAATTATTTGATATAAACAGAAACCCCCGATTGTCATTTGTTTTTAAGTTATTACCACTATCTTTTGTTTTTCATATGGCGGCCATATTTGATTTTGGGTTTGTTAGGTAGTCCTCAAAATGCGCTTTTCAACTATGTATAACATGCCTGAAAAATTTTTATTTATAAGGAAAATATTAATAAAAACGTAAATTAATCTTTAATATGAAATTAGTAGGCTATAAAATTAAACACCAATGTCAAATGAAAGTGAAAAGATATTCTAAGTAATACTGTAAACAAACGAAACGATAAAAAAATTATAGAAATAAAAAGTAAAGATACAGAACTTAAAGTTCACATTCACTTAAAGAAATTGTTCAATATGACGACCATTCTGTTCCACACAATTTTGACACCTTGTTCGAGTAGAGTTACAAACTCTACGTAGCGTGTTTCCGTTTACTGATCGTAGCACATCTAGTACTCTTTGTTCTAAAATTTCCCGAGTTTCTGGCGGTTCAAAATCAAATACTTCGTTTTTAGTGGTACCCCATAAATAAAAGTCAAGCGGGGTAAGGTCGGGTGATCTCGCAGGCCATTGCACGGGTCCATTATTTGAAATCACTCTCTCATTAAAGTTTTCTCTCAAAAAATGTTGCACGTTACGAGTGTTATGGGCCGGGCAACCATCTTGCTGGAACCAGATGTTTTGCATGTTCTCGGGATTAATAATTTGCCTCAAAGCAGGCATTATCTCGTTTGTTAGTAGCTCCAAATATCTGTTACCAGTTAAATTGTAATCAAAGATGAAAGAACCTATTAACTGATTATCTAAAACGAAAAAAAGAGTTTAAAAAACAATAAAAAATAAACAAAATGTCATACCAATTAAACCGCACCAGACATTAAAACCAAATCGAACTTGAAATCTTCTTTGATTTACCAAATGTGGATTTTCAGTAGACCAATGATGATAGTTATTCCTATTGAACACTCCACAATTGGTAAATCGTGTTTCATCTGTTCATAGTATTTTCCCAGGAAAATTAGCGTCATATTCACATTTTTGAAGGTACCACCTGCTAAACTGTAATCGTCGGTGATTGTCATTATCACTTAAACCTTGTACAATTGTTGGTTTGTAAGGGTGATACTTGTTTTTCGTCAAGGTTCTGTGAACAGTAGATTTTGAAATCCCTGTTTCTCGTGTCACACGACGAACTGATGTGCTGGGATTGTTCCTAACGTTCTGCAAAATATTATTTCGACGTGTATCAGCATCATTAACTTCATAGTTAGCTCGTTTTTGTTCGAAGCTTCCAAAGTTTTTTAATTTGCTAACTAGTCTTCTAAAAATTGTCCTGTGTGGCTGTTGTCTTTCTGGAAAACGCTCTGCATAACTCGTGCACGCATTTTCAGTGTTTCTATTTGCTTTGAAATACACTTCCAACATATCAACTTTTTCTTCGTTTGAATATGTATGTGCCATTATCAATACTTATAAATAGAGCTGAGGATGTTTGCGGTATAACCATGGTTATATCATGTAACCATAGTAATTTACTATGGTTACATGATATAACCATGGTTATACCGCAAACATCCTCAGCTCTACTTATAAATCTTAATACTTGACAATAATTACTTATCACTAACTACAAGTAGTTTTAATTAACTTATCTCTGCAGCACTAATTGTACTTTGACAGGTTATCGTTTTGTTTCATTATCAGAATACATTTGTCATTGACGTTTGACGGAACATAATGTCTTTGCTAGTGATACACGCTCAGAGGTTAGAATTATCCGACATTTGATGTAAAACCAAATACGAATCTCCCCACTACTTTTTATCCTGCGCGAACTTACCCCTCCTCGCGCCAACTTAATTGGCGTTTGCTATACTTAGAATATCTTTTCACTTTCATTTGACATTGGTGTTTCATTTTTCAGCCTACTAATTTCATATTAAAGATTAATTTATGTTTTTGTTAATATTTTCTTTATAAATCAAAATTTTTCAGGCATGTTATACATCGTTGAAAAGCACATTTTGAGGACTACCTAACAAACCGAAAATCCAATATGGCCGCCATATGAAAAACAAAAGATAGTGGTAATTACTTAAAAACAAATGACAATCGGGGGTTTCTGTTTGTATCAAATAATTTGTGTTAAAAAAGTGTCTCAACAATGTAAAACTTTAAAAGAGGTCAGACTAAGCGTTATCGAGTTATTGAGGAATAACGAAATCGGCAAATTTTTGATTTTTCAAAATATTTTAAAAAATTAAAAAGTTAGGTCTAATTTGAAATGGGATTTGCCCCAAGTATTGAATTCTGCAAAACATTCCCCATTTAACCGTTGTTCTATATCTTCTAATAACCGAGATACCAATGGTGAGCATCGAAATTGGGACACACGGTATATATATATATATATATATATATATATATATAATAACTTCGTGACCTTGGTATGATATGGTAAACCTAATCAGTAGGCGATTAAAGGTCTGTATATTACTTCAAAATATATGTATTTAAAAAACTCTACATGTTTCGGCTGTATACGCCTTTTTCAAGAGAATACAAAATATGAATGACAGGATATATATATCCTGTCATTCATATTTTGTATTCTCTTGAAAAAGGCGTATACAGCCGAAACATGTAGAGTTTTTTAAATACATATATTTTGAAGTAATATACAGACCTTTAATCGCCTACTGATTAGGTTTACTATATATATATATATATATATATATATATATATATATATATATAATAACTTCGTGACCTTGGTATGATATGGTAAACCTAATCAGTAGGCGATTAAAGGTCTGTATATTATTTCAAAATATATGTATTTAAAAAACTCTCCATGTTTCGGCTGTATACGCCTTTTTCAAGAGAATACAAAATATGAATGACAGGATATAAATGTCAAGTAATTAAGTTGCTATGGTTTAAATTATTCAAAGATACATTCTAGTAATAATAATAAATCATGCCTTAGTATTCCAAAAAATAGATAACAAGGTGTGAAAATATGTGTTGTTCGCTGCTAGCAATTTGTGTCTCCTTCTGGGTATGAACTTGTGTGTTGGTTGCTGCTGGCAGCTTGCGTCTCTCTATGGGTGTGTGGTTTTGTGTGAGAGCGTAAGTGTAGGGGTTTGTATGTCGGTGCGTTCGTGCGTGTGTTTAGTGATCGGTCGCATGAATTTAGAGAGGTCGGATAACCAGCCGTTGCGTAGGGCCGCCAACCCTTTCCCGACAACTTCTTTACAATTCCGTGCAGTACTTCGACGGTCTGACCCCCGCCCCAACGAGGCAAGGCGCAGACAGGCGAAGCGTACCCTGTACGGGGTTGCTCATCTTAACGTTTTCCGCCGAAGCGGAATAATCTGACTGATAGGGCAGTAAAACTATCACATACTAAATACAGAAAAGATAACATCAAAAAAATTAAAACAATCCTAACTGATAATAATTATCCACCACAACTTATAGACCAAACTATTAAAAAAAGAGTACACCAAATATACAACACTGCAGACACCAATAAAAATTTGAACAATGACACAACATATATCACAATTCCATATGTTCCACAACTATCGGAAAAAATTAAACACACTTTAAAAAAATATGATATAGCTACAACATATAAACTTAGTAATACTAATAAACATTTATTTTCAAAACTTAAACCTAAAATAGAAAAAAATCGAGAAACACATGTCGTATATAAAATACCATGTCGCGATTGCGATAGTTACTACATAGGCCAAACGAAACAATATTTATACAAAAGAATACAAGCCCACAAATACTCTAGAACAGACAAAACTGCATTGTCTACACACAAACTACAACGCGATCACCATTTCGATTTTGAAAACACACAGATAATTGATAAAGAACAACACACAGTGAAAAGACAAATTAAAGAAATGATCAGTATTAAACAGGAAAAAAATTCAATTAACAACAGAAATGATATAAAAAATCTAAGCAGTATATACTATAATTTAATTTTGTAACGATCTACAATTTACCATCATATTATATTTTTTTTTTTTTTTTTTTTGTTATATACCTTATGTTATTTAAATATCATTTAAATATCATATACTTTTGCTTATCATGATGACTGTTCCGTGTTTTGATTCCTGTCTAGTTGTCCGAGCAGGTTTTCGTGGTTTTCCTTCTCGTTTTGAGCGAATGCCGACAACTTTGTATCTTAAGTCGCTCCACGGGCGCATACGTAATAATAACTCATGTCTTGCTTTTCCCTGCCTATCCCTGTTTTCTGTTTTTTGCTGATGTGGTCCTCTACTGGGTTGCAGCCTAGCATATGCGCTACAAAACTCTAGGGGGGTCTGCCCGTTGGGCAGTCAGGTGCCATTCCGCCTTTTCAGCAAGAGTGAGGAACCATGCTACGCGGCGCTATCTCGTCGCCGCGCAATGCACACACCACTAGGACCGGTCCTGGGCGACAACCTGGCTAGGTTGCCGTTAACAGCACACACACGTTCGACGTGTGTGCTATGCCCCCGCTTCGGCGGAAAACGTTAAGATGGCATAAGTGTGACCATCGTCGACCGAGGTAGCCACTAAGAGTGTTCCCTTAGTTGCGATGAGCAACCCCGTACAGGGTACGCTTCGCCTGTCTGCGCCTTGCCTCGTTGGGGCGGGGGTCAGACCGTCGAAGTACTGCACGGAATTGTAAAGAAGTTGTCGGGAAAGGGTTGGCGGCCCTACGCAACGGCTGGTTATCCGACCTCTCTAAATTCATGCGACCGATCACTAAACACACGCACGAACGCACCGACATACAAACCCCTACACTTACGCTCTCACACAAAACCACACACCCATAGAGAGACGCAAGCTGCCAGCAGCAACCAACACACAAGTTCATACCCAGAAGGAGACACAAATTGCTAGCAGCGAACAACACATATTTTCACACCTTGTTATCTATTTTTTGGAATACTAAGGCATGATTTATTATTATTACTAGAATGTATCTTTGAATAATTTAAACCATAGCAACTTAATTACTTGACATTTATATCCTGTCATTCATATTTTGTATTCTCTTGAAAAAGGCGTATACAGCCGAAACATGTAGAGTTTTTTAAATACATATATTTTGAAGTAATATACAGACCTTTAATCGCCTACTGATTAGGTTTACCATATATATATATATATATATATATATATATATATATATATATATATATATAGTTATAATGTATATTGATGTATCTTGTGTTATTAATAGATATTGTAATTAATATGATTCGTAAGGAATTTATTGCAAATATTATATTTTCAATGTTGTAGCTCCAATAAAATAAATACAGATATATTTTGAGCATGAGAATATAAATCTTTTGAATGAATGGTTGATTGTAAACACAAAAAAAAACATACAATAAGGCCCGGTTTCATAATCATACCCTTAACGGAGAATTATCCAATTGAGAATTAAAGTTAATCCTGTCATTAACAGTCCATTAAAATATTTGAGTTTCATAAAAGGTGGGGACCAATTTGTTAGCTAATGTAGCAATTAAGGAAATTAAAGTTATGTTGACAGCCCTGAATTCATTTTCCCTAAGATTTTGACATGATTTAAGTTACCAGCTTGTTATTTTCTTGTTTAAATTTCGTTCAGTTGTTTTGAAAACTAACTTAACCGACATATTTGAAAATATTTTCTCTGCAAATAAAAAACTATGATGAATCCTGCGAAACGTGTGCGTTCATGCAATTTTAATAAAGAAGATGAAATGTTGTTATTAGATGAAGTTTTAAAATTCAAAAACGTGATTGAGTGCAAAACCACAAGCAAACTAAGTGTAGGAGAGAAGGTTTGTATGTTTAACATTAACTAGTAAAATATTAAATGCAAAATATTTCTAGGAAATCGCTTGGCAAAAAATTGCAGCTTCATTTAATGCTAAAAATCTACTATCTAAGTCTGTTGACCAATTAAAAACCAAATATGACAACCTCAAGGCAAAAGCTAGGAAAGAGGTAGCTAAGCTTAAACTTAGTCGCACAGGTACAGGTGGTGGCCCTGGTTTTGGTGATCTGGATTGTATAACAGAAGCAGTTCTAAAAATTATAAACTTTAAGACGGTGGTGGGCTTTGAAAATAGATTTGATGGTGACAGTCAAACAAATGTATTGCAAGATATTTATTTCATACAATTTTCTTAAATTTTTCCAATTACAGAATTTCATGGATATAAATGTTGTGGAGGACAACAAACTTTTGTTAACGATAGTTGATGAGCCAGTAATGATTTCAATACTTTATTATTATTTTATTGCTAAGAGGTTTCTTTTAGGTACAATCTAGCAGAAATTATTCAGAAATTTGTGAGGTAGCTATGTCTTCAGAAACTATAGAAAATGTAAGTCTTGAAAAGTATAATATGTATGAACTAATATATTTTTAAACAGTTATCATTTGTGGAAGAACATGTGAATGAGGTACTTGTAAATATTACTACCGGTAGAGGTGATGAAACGCTAATGCCAAATACAAACGGTGCAGTTACAGAGGTAGGCTGCCATTTTTCAATTTTAACAATTTATTTACATACCACCCATTACAAAAAGTGTAATAATAATATATTTAATATTTACTTTAATGTTATGTCTTTCCAGGTTTTAGAAGATTCTGAACCTGAAACAACTAACTGGAGCAAGTATACTCCCAAAAAATTAAAAGCAAAAGTGAATGAAAAGCTACGACCACATTCATATAATCCAGTAGCAGAAACTAAGGCTGCTTACTATAAGAGGAAACTGGAAATTATGGAAATCACTTTTCAGGAGGAATCCAAAGAACGTGCCAAGAGAAGCGAACGTGATGCTGAAGAACATGTTAAAAAAATGATGCTTCTAGACCAGGAATTACTAAAAAATAAAATAGAGCTGGACAAATAAATGAAGTTCTTGTAATTTTTTTTCAATACATATCTTGAAAGTATTTTAATATTGATGTTTCATTTCTATTTATGTCAAACAATTGTAATAACATGATTTTAAAGTTTGAAGCTTTTTTAAATATTTAAAGATTTTACAATGATATCGTTCAATTTTTGTCACCAAAAACTGAAATAAAAACAAGTCGAATGTAACGAGCAAATTGTAAAAATTTCAATTATTTTCCTAATACATCAATGATGAAACTTGTTTGTCTTTTACTTAACCTTGCAGTGAAGAATATCAAAAGATAATTGTACCATAAACATTACGAAATATGTTAATAATAAAGAGCTGTGATATAGTTTAAGGAATTTATTTTTTATAAGTAAATATACATATAATACAAGTCAAATATTTTAATTAGATTATAATAAAATATCTACAATTGAGCAAAGTGCTCGTTTATTAAAATTTGTCGATAATGCCTGGCATTATTAACAATATGTTCAACATTATCATTTTCATCATGTAGATCTTCGATATTTTCCACCTCTTCTTCAGGATATAAATCGTTCATATCTATTGCGATGTTATGCAACACTGCAGTAGCAACAATAATATCCATCACACGGTCAACATGTTGTCGCATTCCCACCCTCAAAATAGGGAAACGACGTTTCCACACACCATACTGCCTCTCCACCACATTTCTTGTTCTTATTATTATTATTATTATTACTCGTTATACAAGTTTTCTACTGGTGTTCTTGCTTCTTGTAATTTTGTCATTAAATATGACTGCAAAGAATATCCACTATCACCCACCAAAATATATCTCCCAAAAGTACCATTTTGAAATTTTCTTTTTAAACTACTATTGTTAAAAATAGTTTGGTCATGAGTTGCTCCACGCCAACGTGCTACAATATTTCTAATTTTTAATTTAGTATCACTGACAGTTTGTACATTTAATGCGAAAAAACCTTTTCTCGATCTAAATATTTCGGCATCATCACCACCAGGTGAATCAATTTTTATCAATGTGCAATCTATTGCACCTATTACTCTGGGAAACCTAGCTATGGCATAAAATTTCTCTGCAGCTCTTTCCATTTCAATAGCATTTTCATACATATTTATGTAACGAGCGCTTAGGGAAGCAATGGCTGTGGAAACCCGTTTTATTATTCGGCATGCTGATGCTTTTGATACCCCCATAAAGTCTGCTACAGCTATTTGCATATTACCAGAGTCGTAGTATCTCAATGTTAATAATAGCTGTTGCATTGGCTGTATAGATCCACCTCTATAAAACATTGTTTAAAGTTACTTCTAAAAAAATGTATATATAGTCAGATAATACCTATTTGTATCCCTTTTAATTAGTGGTTCAATTTCCTGTAACAAGGCTTGAACGGTTTCCTTCGTTAATCGGAAACGATCAAAAAATTCTTTTTCATTAAAACTACCAAAACAATCTTTTCTTTCTTTATAAACTTTCCTTCTTCTAAATACAATATATTCATCATCAGATGAACTCGAACTTGAACTTGAAGAGCTTGGATGATGCATATTAAAAAATGTGTCAAAATAAACTTTTAACAGGTAGTTAGATAGACTCGAAAAATGTCACTTGAAAAAGCGAACAAAATAGAGGTTAACTTAAACAGACCATTAAATCTTAACTAGTCATTTTGGTGTTATTAGTACTAACGGAGAATTAAAAGATAATTACGGATTATGAACCTGATATTTTTATTTTAATTAGGAATTAAAGTTAATCCTCCCATTAATTCCATTATGAAACCGGGCGTAAGTGTTATAATAAGTAAAATATTACTTACTAATTCATGAAATCTTAAGTCAGGGTCCTCTGATCGATCTATTCGCGGTAGTCGATTCATAGAACATATCAAGTCAAACTGCTTATTATTGACAAGTGTAAGTGAATACAAAGCGTAACTGTTGAATTATGCTTATCGAGAAAATTAAGGTGCCAAAATTAATCTTAGCTACACAAATGAAACAACGAGTTCTAATAATAAACGTGATTTATTATTTATATTCGATCGATATAATGACAAATATGTTTCATAACCAGTATGTAATATGAATTCCTGTCATAAACTTGACCTCTAAAATTGACATACTCTATTTACATACAAATGCATATGCAAGTTTACCATGTGGATGTTTATTACAAAAGTTTTAATTGTTAAAATAGCAGTAATGTGTTACGTGCTAGTGGTTAAATTATGTAAGTCTAAATTGTGAAAATTATTATTTAATTTAGTTAAGTTTTATGCTAATCTTGAGTGTTTTAATAAATGTAGGAAATGAAATGACATAAGGCCTTGACCTTGAGAATTAATACCTCAACTCGTACTACAGGTAAACACGTGTGTCCGGGTAGATATTTCATCTTCTGCGGGATCTCGGTATATAAGAAGAGATACCCTGGGAAATTTTCCGCTAGAACAGGATCTTTTCCTCAATAAGATGGATTTTCAGTTTTCTAACTTCTAGTGCTTTGTAGTATTACGAAATTACTTCAACAGCTGCGGAATATTTTCATAATTACTTTTCACTACCTTTTACAATTTTATAGTTTTTTTCCCTAGATTTTTGGAATTTATTGAGGAGCACAAAAAATGGCGATAGCTTCTAGAGCGAACGATAGAAAAGACGCGTTACTTATTCTTTTATTTTTTAAGCTGGGTAATTTTAGATAATTGGTAAGTTTTAATTTAAATTATTTACACAAATATTATTAATTTAAATAATATTTCGCTCTCAAAGTATAGCATAAAATTGAAATTCTTTTTCCAAAACAATTTTGAAGTTAATTTAACAATAGGTAATTTGTAATTAAGTCCTTAATATAAACATGATTTGAACCGTTAAAATTTAAATGGTATACAACTGTTCATAAGTAATTTGGTTCGAAATCACCAATTTTGTAACTTTAAATGTCGAGTCGGACAGGTGTAATGTTTTGTTTTTATTTCAAAATTGTAAATAACGGATTTTTCTTCAAAAAATATCCCGTAGCATGCATTACATTGCTGTCAAATTCGACTTTTAAGGTATGACATCTTAACTAGCCACATTATTTGATTATTGTTTCTTTTTAGGTGTTCCTTAGAATAGATTCAAGCGGTGTCTCACAACAATATGTAAACTTTATTATAGCAAGCGCCAATTAAGTTGGCGCGAGGAGGGGGTGCGCAGAAGCCGTTTTTAAAAATGTCCACCCCCACTACTCAAGTAATTGTCAGAATACATCTGTCATTGACGTTTGACGGAACATAATGTCTTTGCTAGGGGATCAAAAAGTGATACACGCTCAGAGGTTAGAATTATCTGACATTTGATGTAAAACCAAATACAAATCTCCCCACTACTCTTAATCCTGCGCAAACTTACCCCTCCTCGCGCCGACTTAATTGGCGTTGCTATACTTGGCCATCATATTTCTCCTCAAGTTCTCGCTATAGCGCGAAAGGCCAATCCTGCCTACTCTCAATATATACTTTTGATTTATAATTATTATTTAAAAATAATCGGTTATGCCAAAGTCTCCGGATTTGTCAGAAACCATTATTAAGGAGCTAACTTGTTATCAAATTCTAATATACCCACGTTTAGCTACTGAATGTATCAAAATTAACTACACAAGTTTTGTTTAATGCTTAACCAAGTTTAAAAAATTCGTTGGTAATAAAGTAAAGAAAGCAATTATGTACTCGTATATACATCGTATATGTATCTAATTTTCTTATGTTACCAGACGAGAAACTTGAATAAGAGCATATGAGATATGAATACATTACTTCATTTAACTAAAATTTGATTATACAATACATATTGATATCATATATATAGAGAAATTAAATTTTTAAAGTATCACTGCTATCGTAGGTCATCAAATTAGAATTCGAAGTAGAGAAATTCTTACAAATTTTAATTTTTTAATTAAATATCGCTTGTTTTGTTCTGGAATGTCAGTTAAATCGGAGTCATGCTACCGTGTGCTCCTTGCATCATTTACAGATATGATTAATTCTTGAATATTATCTTCAATTTCGCCTATCTGCCACATTTCTTCCTCAACTAAAATATGTAATACAATACACACGCAGACTATTAATGGCAAATAAGAATATTAGTTACATAATTAATGTAATTAGTTTACTGTTCACATAGAACTTAATCAGATGCTCCTGTTTATTAAAAGCAGCAAAGCAGACACCACGAAATTGGGATTGTTTATTTTAATATTTTGTTTATTCGCGTTTGTACCATTTCTGTCGGATTAAGCATGCATTGGTATGTTATGTAACCAAATCGCACCGTGATATCGTCAAGTTTGATCTTATCAATAAACTTCTCCTCTTTCTGACCGCATTGTCCATATTGCTCTAAAATAACATTAATAATAATACAAGGTGGTTTGTGAAAAAATAGATCAAATTGACCAGATACATATTGCTATGGATTTTTAATTAAAAAAACTAGTTATTCGAGGTCGTTCTGATAGAGAGGCCTAGATGAACTAAAGAGGAGACAAATTTTATAGCTGGAACTAGAAGGTAGCTTGGTGTGATATAATTAGTTATATTGAATTAATTCGGTTATTTTATTTGATAAAGTGTTTTATTGATGTATTAGAGAGTTGTTGAGTTAAATTCTCGTAAGTTATTTGATGTTTAAATTGAATAAGCACCTTCTTTGTTCGTCTCCACACATTTTTTTCTTGGAAGTAGATATAAATTTTTCTTTATGATATCATAAAACATAAATTAATATTATAAGAATATTTCTATTGTATCCAAGCTTGTAATTAAGAGATTTAATAATTAGAAATATAGATACTAAAGCTTACTATTAACATTCCTTTGTAAATATTATAATTGACAAGTTTCTTCGATAGGATTAAAGGGTTTTTTTGTACGTGTCGTTTGAACACGTGTTAATTTTGAACGTGTATCAGAATTTGATTATACAGTGTGGTTCTCGGGGGAAGAAATTAATAGTAAACTAGATTATTTTTAAATAAGTTTGTTCGGAGTCATTAAGCGGAAGTTTTCCATTCATTTAGCTGTTAATTTTACAGTGAATGTTTTTACCTCATGTATTTTTGTGTAATACAGAATCTTTATATTTTGTAAAGATAGATTTTTTTCTTTTTTTATTTTTGTATTAAATATTCAGTTTAAATTTTATCCTGCTTTTGTTTTATTTTCATACCAATATTGCTGTTCAAGCTTAATATATATAAAATAAGTAAATAAATTTTTTGAACAATTCACTGGCGCCAGACTTATTTTAGTTTTAACACGACTTTCCTGAGAGGAACCCGAGAAGTTAGAAGTCTCATATTTGAAAATCCACCTGCTGAGAAACCTAGTTTGGAAAACTAGTTGTGCATGGTGGCGTGTTAAATCTACAAACCACTATTCATAGCAATATGTTGAAGCAAGTTTTGATAAGCTGCTATGAATTCGAGATTCCAACACATATTATTTTTTATAGACTCTAAAGCAAAATGCGACTTGGTAAATAGAGAAAAACACTATTTTTAGATATTGAAAGATTTCAAGATCCCAGAGAAGTCGGTAAATCTAATTAAAATGACTTTGAAGAGAAACAACAAGTTCAGTAAACATCAGCAGAATTTAAAGTACAAAGAGGCTAAGGCAAAGAGACTCTCTGTCGGCAATTTTATTTTATCTAGCTTTAGAGAAAGCAGTAAGAGTAGCAAATACAAATCGTAGAGCAACGCTATACAACCGAAGTCACCAACGCCTTGCATACGCAAATGATATCTTGTTCATGTAAATAAATAAAAAAGAGCTACGATCTATGCCGCAGTCGTTTATCCAAGTAGCTAGTAGCATGGATCATCAGATAAATGAAAAAATGTAAGTATGTATATCTATATTAAAGGTGATTCGAAGACTGTGTTAAAAGAGACACTCAGAATACAAAGTAATGGTGAGGAGATCTGGACCTTTGAAGAGGTAAATAGCTGCATGTATTTAGGAGTCTTAGCAGATGATAAATGCAATGAGACCACAGAGATAGATTTAAAACTGGCAAAAAGTAATAGATGCGCAGAAGAAATAAATAATATACCGTAATCGAAAGAACTGTCAAAGTAAACGCAAATAAAGATGTATAATTCAGTACTGAGACCAACTCTGACATATGACTGCGAATAATTACAGACTTATGAAGAATATATGGAAAGATAGATGGAAAGACCATGATGGTAGACTAAAGAGAAAAACTGAGAGATGCTGTTATGAAGGATGTGATGGGCAATGAAGTGTTAACAAAAGACAGAAAGAAATGGAATAATGTTGCAAAGCAATGGGTCTGAAAGGCCTGTAAATGCTTTATATATAATAATCATTAAACACTAATACGAAGTAATTACAATTAAAGAAGATAACAAATCTGAGTAGTTAAGTCTTTTTTTAATAAGAATATACTATGAAGAATAAAATGTAAAAGGTCAAAAACAAACAGATAACCACAATAAATAATGACTTTTCACAACTGTAAATAAGATTGTAAATGATTCAGCTATTTAAACTCTATTCAAACTACTTAACAGAATCACTAGCAAATAAGAGAGTTATATACGTTAATTCTATAATTAGAAAGAGATACATATAGTCCCATAAAAGCCTGTATTGGTTTCTATACTTTGTTTATTTTTTATATACTTATCTAATAAAATTATATTTGCTAGAAGCTAGAGTAAAATTGGTAAGTAGTACAGCTGGCGCTATTTAAAAATTGCATAAGAAACACGATATACAACGAACGTATGGTATTTTGGGGGTCGGATAATTTCAATTAAACAACTAGGTAGCTGTCGTTATTTCGATTATGTATTTAAGTGCCTTCAGTAATACACACAATACAGCGTAATCCACTTATAACAGATTTGGATGTAATGGAAATTTGTTTATAACAGAAAAATTCTGTTGATTTTGGCTGAAATACGTCTAGATACGTCAGTTATAATGGATTTGCTTATTTATAATAGATTTTCATTTACATCGGAAATATTGCCATTTTGGTTCATAAAAAGGCAAGTTGTTTAGCGTTTTCACCAAATTCTTCTGATATAATTCAATTGATACAATAACTGGGACGTATGCTTTATTAAAGCGAAATATGGAAACGTCTTTTTAGTACTCAATTTCATATTCATTATAAGAGCGATATCTTTCGTGAAATTCCTAATTATAATAATTCACTTTTTTTTAAATAAATGTATGCATTTTCAAAATAATATATCTATTATATATTAACAAAAAAATTGAATTAATTTATCTTTTACTAGATAACAAGATATCCATTTACACATATTTACAAAATATAATGATATAAACTTATAACTTTTTAAATTATTATTTATAGCTTTTTTGTTTAGTATATTGTTGATTATTTTACAATAAAAATTTAATAAAGAGGTGAATTAATTTCAAATATTTTCTTATTTTAAATTAGAAAAAATTTAGTGAATCGCAAAAAATATAAAGTGGTAATAATAATTTTTTGTTATTAATTATTTTATTGAATAAATTCTTGGGATATAAATTCTTTTACAATATAAAAAAATATAAATTCAATGCCGAGAACTGTATTGCGTGCATTTTTTACAGAGCACTATTAATAGATTTTTTTTCTGAATAAATTGGAGACTATGGGTTATTCTGTAAAAGTTACTTAAAACCCTTACCACAATATAGCTTAAGTCCCGGATGCGATTTAAACAATTAAGTTGTCATCATTAGCAGTAGAAAAAGTATTGGAGTGCAATCTTTTTTCTAGTGTAGGCGATAACAACTTAGTCGTAGAAGTATATTTAATATGCTTACCAACACTACTTAGAAGAACTGTCATCGATAATATATACATGATATATATTAATTATACGGCTAAAAAATAGATTATTATCAAATAGCTAATGGATGAAAAATTTAGCAAAATTCCATCTACGACAAAATATTAATATCTGTTCCTTAATAAGTAACTTAAGGCATTTCTAACAATACTCGAGCGCAAGACCCTTTGTTGCTCAGTGGATAGAGCGTTAGTCTAGAGAACTAGATACAGGTCGTGGGTTCGAGACCCACCCAAATTCGTTAATTCGCGTTGCAATTTGTAGATAGCAATATTTACATTTTCACATTACTTCGCGAAATAACATTCTAATTAAATATTGAATATAGCCGAATTTCCAAGATTTATCAAATTATATATATATATATATATATATATATATATATATATATATATATATATATATATTTCCAATAGTGATTGATAGATTCCAATTTGAATTGAGTTGAATAAAAATAATAATATATATTTACAGATCTCTTAAGCTCATGTTTTAAGTAGGTACCAGACCACAGACAATTATTCTCATACGCTTGAAATAAAAGAATCCTTGTTTCTAATAAATATATTTTTTATTAAAATATTGGACTTCGAAAATATTTATATCAATGTGTGTTTACCCTGTTGGATATGATGTTGCATATTCTTATTATATTTATTTTCGTATTAATAATTATTAAATTGACATTTAATTCTTATACATATAAAAATATAGTCGATTAACTACAGACAATTTTTAACTTTCTACTCAAATTTCGTGACGGTAGGTGTTTAACTTTATTCATTTACAATTTGTATACTTTAAATAACGTGAATTAGTGATGTTTTCAATCAATGGTTTATAACTTTAATGAAATACCTACTTGAATTGTTAGTTTTTGGATCTGCTTTCCCGATATATTTCTCTGGAATTGCAGCCTGTAGTTTACTGATAATGAAAATAATTAGGACTCTGGAATGCTCTCTTTATTCGTGCCGTTCAGGATAAAAGTAAACAGGTAAATATACCAATATATTTGTTTTAACACTTTCTGATACTATTTTCTTTCCAAACATTAATACTTTAATTCCTTTCCAGCTTGATGATAATTATGTATGGGTTTCTACATGGACAATATCCGATATTTTCTAGTGATTATAATTGAACACTTTTCTGGATCGGAAGCTTAAATGCAGGTTATGTACCTTTTCTTTGAATATTTACTAGTTTTGGAATACATTTTATATTATTTTAATGGTTTTGATAAATTTGTAAATTACCAATTCGAAATGGCGTGCTATTTTTTCTCCATGACAACGGCAAAAATATTTCAAAAATTAATTTTTATTTTTCATTTTCTAAATATAATAGCTAAAATTTAAATAATTTTCTTCTTGATTTAACGTGGTATTTAAATATAATGAATGCTTTAATGTCAGAATAAAATACATATGTAAATTACAATTCAATTAATCTCGACATCATAACTAAAAAGCTAATTTCGATCTTACAATTTGTCTACATTACTTTCCCTCGTGTTCTATTCTCTTGTTATTCTCTGGTTAGATATTACTATGTGTCACATTTTTAGTCTTTTTGTGTTTCTTTCACATTGTCAATTCTGCCCTACTGCTATATATATATATATATATATATATATATAATAGATAATTATTTCCTGACCTTTGTATGTTCAATTAGTCGACGACAACTAGACGTCAATTACGTAATTGACGTCTAGCCGTTGAGAGTGCTGAGGCATGATTTATTATTATTAAACTTGAATATGTTTCTTCGAATACTCTAATTTTATCCATGACAACTACAGATATATAAATATGACATGAATATACTGTCCTTTGTCATTTAAAATTCTTTGAAAAAGGCATTATTTTCCGAAACATGTAAGATCATTTTTTTATCGATTATCTGTGTTTTCAAAATCGAAATTGTGATCATATTGTAGTTTGTGAGTAAATAAAGCAGTTTTGCCTGTTTTGGAGTATTTATGGGCTTTTGTATAAGTATTGTTTAGTTTGGCCTATGTGGTAACTAAAAATGCCGACAGCTTAAAATCTTAAGTCGCGCCACGGGCGCAGACATGATAATAACTCATGGCTTGCCAATTCCCTGTAATTGACGTCTTGCTGTCGAAAGTTCTGAGGCATGAATGATTATTAAACTTGAATGTATCTTTGAATATTTTAATTTTATCCATGACAACTACAAATATATAAGTTTGACATTGATATATATTTTAAATTTCTTTGAAAAAGGGTCGAAACATGTAAGATTGTTTTAAATATATACATATCAAAGTGAACCAGATCTTAAATCGCCGACTAATTTAATCTACTATATATATATATATATTTATTATAAAGAGGTTCATTCGAGTAACGTCCCATCGGCGTAAGATCCCACGAGCGAAGTGCGCTCAACGTTGTGCAGCGGCGACTGACAAAATATATCAAGTGATGGGGAATGTGTGGAACCATGTAAGTATTCGTTAAATTAAAGATGTTGTAATAAAATTTTAGACACGCAAATTAGGGGTGAAGAGCATTTAAGCATTTTTAAATATACAAAATATTAATATTAATTAAATATTCCAAAAAAAATATAACGTACTAAAGTTATAGTTTTTTAAATTGAATTATTTTTTTACATTTTAGGATTCTCCCCACTAATACGATTTCAACAAACTATAATGCTTTTGGTCTCAAGTATTTAGCTTTTAATTTTAAATAAAAATCTTTACAATTCGAAATGTAAGTACTAGGTACAACTTCTTTTACTTTTTCTTTTGTTGTGGTGATTAAAAAAATTGTATTTTTTTGTCGAACAAAAAGTTCGTGAATACTAAAATCTTTAAATTTAGCACAAAGTCGAGCAGTTTGTGGCTTTAGAAATTGACGTTTTCAATAACGGTTGGATTAAATGAAAGAGGAAGCATAAAAATATTAATGGTTTGTATCAGAATAATTGAAAATGTATAATACAAAGGTATTTTTATAATATAAAATATTATTAAAAATCTGGTGTGAAGAACAACAAGTGACAACAGGCAGCGCTGAATTTACTTCTACCCTCGGTCTGGATAATTTATGTGATATGGCGATGTGGTTTTTTTTTGTGAATGTGTCTGAAGATATCCTTTTTCCAGCAGGAGCGTACCGATGAGCATGTAGAAACGCGAAATACGTATCTTCGTATCTGGAAAGGGATATTTTCGGACACGTTCACAAAAATATTAATAGTGAACCTGTATTTGTGTTCTTCACACCAGATTTTTAATAATATTTTATATTATTAAAAATACCTTTGTATTATACAAAACTGGTGGGGTTTACCGACTCATGTATGTTTCAATTATTCTGATACATTACACATGCGGTTAGTCCGTAGTATGAGTGAAGACACAAACAAAGTACAGTTTCTAGAGAGATAGCTGTGCCACCTTTGGATGGGCGTCATTGGTTCGCATTGGTTATGTGGACAGGGCGAGGTACTTCGACTCTCTGACAACAGGCAGAGATGAATTTACTTCTACGCTCGGTCTGGATAATTTCTGTGATATGGCGATGTGGTTCTTTTTTGTGAATGTGTCTGAAGATATCCTTTCTCCAGCAGGGGCATACCGATGAGCCTGTAGAAAGGCGAAATACGTATCTACGTCTCTGGGGAGGGATATTCACAAAAAATATTAATAGTGAACCTGTTTTTGTGTTCTTCACACCAGATTTTTAATAATATTTTATATTATTAATACCTTTTTTTAAAATACTTTTGTATTAATGGTTTAGTTTTGGTGATAAGACAAGGACTCTTCAAGAAGTACCTAACTTTTCAATACTATACAGGCCAATCGGCAGCCAATTTCGCGTTCTATTGTTACCAATACTTTAAGCAGGTACAACATAAATGACGGTGTACACAATTTGCAAAGAGCTTATTGAGCAAATTCTGCTACAAATGATATTAAACCGTAAAATATTGCCATATCTGTAGAGGAAAGTCCCTATTTATTTACAAATGAGCTGGCGCAAAGGCATGATATTAGTCGTTGTAGGAAGAATTCTTAAAAAAACAAAAATATCATCCTTATAAAATTCGCCTCGATCAAGAACTCTGACGATGATTTCGACAGAAGGCAAGAGTTTTATGAATCAATGATGAACATTAGTAATCGTGATAACAATTTTGTAATTAATATAATATTTTCGGATGAAGTAACCCTTTATTTGAACAGTACTATTCATAGACATAACCGTAGGTATTGACCACAGAGTAATCCTCACTTAGATACAAGAGGCACATACGCAACATCCTAGAGAGCTTAATGTCGGGGCTGGTATTTGTAGAAACGGAACAATAGGCCCTTTTTTGTAGAAGAAATTCTTAATGATCAAAGATATTTAGAACTTTTAAATAATCAGGTAATTCCTGCATTGGAGGAAGATGGCTAATTTCCTCAAAACATCTAGTTTCAGCAGGATGGGGCAGCCCTTACTATTCAGTTATTGTTCGAGATTGAATAGATCGAACTTTTGTCACTGATGGATTTGAGAGAGAGGCGAAATTGGATGGCGCACACATTCTCCCGATATTAATCCACAAGATTTCTTCTTGTGGTGTTATCTAGAACATAATTGTATCTAATCCGAGCTAGAAATTTGCAAGATTTGGCTGAAACAACTAATGAAGAGATACGAGGCATTTCACAAGACATCATAACGAGGGTTACAAGAGAATTTACAGATAGATTGGCTTACTTTCAGGAAGTAGGTGGCACCTATTTTGAAAATTTCATAAATTAGGTTTATCTTTGTTTGTATGATCAGTTTATAAATAAATAAAAAATTCTTTAGACCCTAAGTGTTAAAGTTTGTTGAAATCGTCCCATCGAGGAGAATCCCAAAATATGAAAAAATGCGTTTAATTTAAAAAAGCATAATCTTAGAACGTTACATTTTTCTTGAACACTCTGAATATGTAAAAATAATTAAGTAGGGTTGCAAAGTTAAAAAAATAACAAAAATAATAACTTGAGATGATTATAACAGAAACTAGAAATAAGCTAACTTAATTCCCTAAGACGTCAATGAAAATTAGGTAAACAAGTACAAATTAGAAGCTGGTATTGTAGATCTCATTTTGGAAATTCTGCCATGAAGCCGTTTGATTAATATACACGTGCTTCGATTTGCTTTAGAGAGAAAAAAACCATTCTCTCATGAAGGACCCCCTACAACAGCCTATTTTGAACTTGTTTATCACTATATGTCACTGGAGATTAGATTTCTTTTGTGATGTGTATATGGTGGTCCAATATTTTAAGCTGAAAGCTTGTCAAGACCCCAGGATCGCTTATTACGTTCATGTATAATGTTCCAAGGCTTTGTTTCAATACCTCAGCGCTGTAAGAGAGTAGACCAAAGGGACTCTCACTCTCGTTGTCCGACGCTCTTACTACTTACGCCGTTCAGTTTTTAAAAGCTATGAGAGTCATTTTTTTATGGTATGTGAGCTTGCGGTATGTTATCTTCCAGCTAAAGATATTGGGTGGTTGTACAATTTCTTTTGCTTTAAACTTGTTAAGGCCCCAGGACCGCTAGAGTATATATAGTGTGTGTAAAAGCGTAAAGCGGGGGATTGCTTTTGCTATTACACCTCGTTGCCATAAGTGAGTAGAAATAGTGATTGTATTTATTGTTGTATTAAGCAATAAATATTAATGTTTTACCAGTTTTTAAATTAAAGGCTATTTGTGCGAAAGGAATTGGAATATTGAACACTTTTACTAAAACAATGGCCTCTGGATTAATAAACTCCTTATCCCCCTCAGACCTCCTGTTTTATATATTAATGTATCCACTTCCAATCTTTAAGTATTTTTCCGCTCGCATATATTTAAATGCATCTTTCTTAATTTTCCCCATTTTTAACTACTTACTGTTCTTTATAGAGGTTTGTTTAATATTCTCGGCTGTTGTTCCAGATACTTCTTGGTGAAACATTTTTACTTCATACAGTAAATAATAAAAATAAATTAAAACACTTGGCTTGTTTCACTATGAGATTTATTTAAATTCTCTAACATTTGTTTCGGCTGTTATGCCATTCTCAAAGAGATCTATAAATCTAACTTAAAGACTATCGCATTTGTTCTTATATGTTGTCTGTTCTTGTGTGTAGTGGGGGTGGTACTATATTGTGTATTACGGTGTCTATAAAGGGTGTATTGGCATATTCTATCTGTGTGTTGGTGATTAATAGATTTTGTTTTTTCGCTATTTTTATTTCTAATATTTCTAGGAGGTCCAATCTCTTGCTTTTTGTGATATTGTGTATTAAGTCGCAGTTATCTATATCGGGGAAGTGGTTGAGTTCTATACAGTGTTCGGCAAAGCCTGTGCTTTTCTCACTATATAAAATTGACTTTTTGTGTTCTTTAACTCTGTTTTTAATGGCTCGTCCACTTTGGCCGATATAGATAGCTTCACAGTCTTTACATTTTAATTTATAAACACCTGATTGGTCCATTTTATCTCTTTTATCTTTGTTGTTGCTAATCATTGTTCCCAAATTTGTTTTATTTACCCAGCTTATTTTGATATCTAATCCTTTTACTATTCTGTTTATTTTATTAGTGAGTTGGGGTATGTATGTAATTTTGTGCCATCTTTGTATATTTTCTGTTATTTTCGGGTATAGGTATTTGTTCTTATTATTTTGTATTTCTTTACGTTTTAACAGTTTATCTACGACCCTAAAATCGTAGATAAACTGTTAAAACGTAAAGAAATACAAAATAATAAGAACAAATACCTATACCCGAAAATAACAGAAAATATACAAAGATGGCACAAAATTACATACATACCCCAACTCACTAATAAAATAAACAGAATAGTAAAAGGATTAGATATCAAAATAAGCTGGGTAAATAAAACAAATTTGGGAACAATGATTAGCAACAACAAAGATAAAAGAGATAAAATGGACCAATCAGGTGTTTATAAATTAAAATGTAAAGACTGTGAAGCTATCTATATCGGCCAAAGTGGACGAGCCATTAAAAACAGAGTTAAAGAACACAAAAAGTCAATTTTATATAGTGAGAAAAGCACAGGCTTTGCCGAACACTGTATAGAACTCAACCACTTCCCCGATATAGATAACTGCGACTTAATACACAATATCACAAAAAGCAAGAGATTGGACCTCCTAGAAATATTAGAAATAAAAATAGCGAAAAAACAAAATCTATTAATCACCAACACACAGATAGAATATGCCAATACACCCTTTATAGACACCGTAATACACAATATAGTACCACCCCCACTACACACAAGAACAGACAACATATAAGAACAAATGCGATAGTCTTTAAGTTAGATTTATAGATCTCTTTGAGAATGGCATAACAGCCGAAACAAATGTTAGAGAATTTAAATAAATCTCATAGTGAAACAAGCCAAGTGTTTTAATTTATTTTTATTATTTACTGTTTGTTTAATATTTCGATTCACATTTCTCTTTCTCTGCAGCTATTTTGTATTTTTCATTTAGAATATTAATCAGCTTTATTTTTCATGGCTTCATATTTTTCAGTGGTATTTATAAAATTGTTTCATTAAATGTGATATCCTAAGTTTTTTCTGAATTTTTAGTATTGGTTTTCGGTGGCTTTTTAAACATATTTTAACTGTTATAGTTCATTTATTCCTGGATTTTTTTTCTATACCATCTCCCTAATTTTGATTTGTTTTTGTATTTCATAATTTTTCTATATAGATTTTTATACTGTCAGTTCGTCTATTTCCTTACTTAAAATTTCTGAATTTTATACACCTGTTTATTTCCTGATGCTTTAGATCTCGTCCAAAATTTAACTATATTTTTTATTATTCAAAAATGACAATGAAATACAAATTTCTATACTTCTAAACTGGAATAAACTGATACTCTTTTAAATTCTAAATAATACATGTATCGATTTCCTAGAAACTTCCCTGCAATAACGTCAAATTGACACTTTGTTAGAAAAGACCTCGGAAAATTTCATAACTGCATCTCTCGCCGCAGTCGTTCGAAGTTGTTCAAGTGGAATATATTCCAGATAAGGCGCAAGGATATTAGTAACTTTAATAACAAACTTTCGTAAACTCGTTTTATCGAAATTAAGTTAAATTATTTCTTCTTTAAACGTGGAATTGAGAGAGGCCATAAAATATATTTTAAATATATGTTTTGCATGTAGTTTTGAAAATAGCAGTTTGCATACAATTTTGTATATTACGACATATGAGAATTTATTAATATGTATTAATATTACGCTATTTAAGAGAAAACATACTACAGTGTGATTAGAGATAATAATATGATTGTATTAGTAAGTATGTTTATGTAAATTAAAAAAAATATCGATCTTGCGCAGTACATTAATATTAGCATATTATGATAGCGCCTTTTAAAATTAACAACTTTGAGAGAAAAAATGTATATTTAGAAGTATATTGATGTTAACTATTTATTTCAGAAATTATGTTTCTATTATGGTGCAAGTTATCAATTAATTTTAATTACTCAAAACTAATAGAATAGTCTACGTGGATTATTACATTGCAATTGTTTATTATTAACTTTATTCCCCTTTCTTCCGCATTGAACAATTGTTTCATCAGCCTGTTCTCCTCTCATCATTCCATAGCCTAACCACCTTATTTGAGTTTGTTCTATTGTTGTTTCGAGAGGAGTTACGTTTAGGCTTTCTCTCAATACCTGGTTTCTAATTTTATCTATTCATATTTTTCTTTCTATTCTTCTCAAAAATCTTACGCCTTAGTTTATTTTTTTGCTTTTGTGTAATAGTTTTCCTTTGTTTATTGATACTCCTTGTTGGGGCAACGTGGACTTGATTGCTCCTGTGTATTGTTTCACGGCACACGGGTTGTAAGGCCGTACACGCACTAATTATTTGTTGGTCGGCACTCCAATAAATATTTTTATTTATAAAATTTACACTGTTTTACGCCTAAGAATTTGTTGATTTGATGATAAAGTGAGACTGTTGTATTGTTGATAAAAATGAGACTGTTTTCTCTTAATGTTAAAAGTAGACTGTTGTCTTGAGCACTGTTCGTGTGAGACTGTTATCTTGAACGCTGTTATATTGAGACTTGTGAAACTGTTGTCTCGAACGCTCTTATGATAAGACTGTTTAAAAATTGTGAGCATAATTTACCCCTAACTACAGTAAACTATGGAAATATTGCCAAAATAGGCCGAATTAGAATGCGGCCAGATGACTAACAAAAGTCGACAAAGTTCCCAAGAACCGTCTTGTTGGTAAACTGTGCCTACTAAAATAGCAAACATTGCAGAAGGTTTTTAATTGTATATTAACTATAACTAAAGTGCCCAGTTTATGATGCTTGTATTCTTCATGCAGATATTTTATGATACAAAATTTAGTGAACGTGCGTTTGATAAAGCATTTGAAAGTCGCAAACTGTGCACATGGGACGTTCGCTGATAAAAGAAGGTAACGTGAAAAATGTCTAAAGACACCAGCAATAAAATATGTACCTTATTGAATGAAGGTTCATAAATATGAACCATGCCGCATCTTAAATTCGGGGTAAATGTTTGCACTTTAATGTGACAATAAAGCATAGTTATACAAAACTTTCAATTTTGTACGTGATCATTAGATTCAAATAGAAGGTTTTTCGTTTTTATGTTTAAAAAAAAAAAACGTAAAAAAAATATAAAATTTAATTTCTGATGTTTTTTTTTTAATATAAGTTCGGACCTGGCTATTATGTGTGAAATATAACATCATTCAATGGCCGCCTCGGGATTTGTGGCAACACACAATCTTTTTGAGGTAATTTTGGAACACTCTTCGGCACCTTTGGGCCGGTTGTCTTTCGAATTTTCTAAAGTTAAAGGATTGGGCCACAAAAAAAAAAGTTTAACGGCGCCAAATAGCATAATCTCGGTGCAAATTGACGTCGCCAAGACGGGAAATTAGATGGCCAGCAAATTTCTCGCGCAATAGAGCCAAAATCGATCGTGTTGTGTGGCTTGTAGCACCGTCTTGCTGGAATCACATATCGTCCAAGCCCATATCTTCAATGGCAGTCCAAAAAAGCCTGCTATCATTCGACCATACCGCTCCGAATTGTCAGTAGCCGATCTTCCGATCATCTTCGAAAAAATATCATTGTGACGCCTTTGCACTTTAATCATATCATTATGACGCCTCTAGGCCATAATGCTCCCAACTGTCACTTTTTCTGGATGTAACGGCCTCTCTTCAATTATTTGAGCCCCAAATGCGACAATTTTGTTTATTTCCGTACCCACCGAGCGAGAAATGTGCCTTATCGCTGAAGAGAATTTTGTTCTAAAAATCATCATTTATGGCCTGTTGCTCAAGGACAAATTTGAAGTACCTCCTGCGTTGTTGATGGTCAGCTTGCTTTAATTATTGTGTGAGCTAGACTTCAAAAGAATGTAGATGTAAATCCAGATGTAAAATTCGCGATAATGAACCGTAAGGCAGGCCCAATTTCTGAGAACGCCCTGGAATCGACAAATTCGGCTCTTTGTCCATACTATCACCCACGGGGGTGATATTTTCAACAGAGCGTACATTACGATGATGCACGTGCCTCTGAATATTTAACACGGTTTCCGTTTCTTCAAATTTTTTCTCTTTCTTGCCAATTGCGAAACGTGGCTACGTTTTAATCCCCACTTTTGTAGTAGGATTTAACAATTTTAGCGTGCTTTTCTGTTATTATTTGATGCATTTCCGTAAATGGCAAACATTGAACTAAAAATTTGACGCTTCGGTTGACATAAATATTTGACAGCTGTCAAATGACAGCCCTACGGTTTTTGAAATCACGAAATGGATAACCCATTACTATAATACAAAGGTATTTTTAATAATATAAAATATTATTAAAAATCTGGTGTGAAGATCACAAATGCAGGTTCACTATTAATATTTTTGTGTTGTCAGACAGCCGAAGTACCTCGCATACCGTCCACATAATTAATGTGAAGTAATGAAGTAATTATGTGGACGGTATGCGAGGTACTTCGGCTGTCTGACAATAGGCAGCGCCGAATTTACTTCTGCGCCCGGTCTGGATAATTACGGTGATAGGGCGATGTGGTTCCTCTTTGTGAATGTGTCTGGGAATATCCTTTCTCCAGCAGGGGCGTACCGATGAGCCTGTAGAAAGGTGAAATACGTATCTACGTCTCTGGGGATAGGATATATTCGGACACGTTCACAAAAAATATTAATATTGAACCTGCATTTGTGTTCTTCACAACAGATTTTTAATAATATTTTATATTATTAAAAATACCTTTGTATTATACAAAACAGGTGGGGTTTACCTACTCATGTATGTTTCAATTATTCTGACCCATTACTATATTCTACGATTCCTTATATTTAATATATACAAAATGAATAATACTTATATTTAATATATAATACAAATTAATTTCGTTTTTAAGACGAAACACTCCTAAATATGTAAATTTGTCTACTTGTTCTATTATCTGTATGTTATATTCCTTAATTTATTATCCGATTATCGCTGTCGCTGGTATTATAGATTTCATTTGTTGAAACAAATTTGGAATTTGTGCTGTTTGTTATGAAGCCGTTTAATTAATTTATACGTGATTCGGTTTGGTTTATATTAAAAAAATAATTCTCTCGTGAATGACCACCTGCAGCCATCTATTTTTACCTTGTTTATCACTACAGGTCTCTAACGTTTGAACTTTTTTGGGGTGTGTGTGTATAGCAGCTCAACATGTATTAAGTTGAAAGCTTATCAAGACCTCTGGTCGGCTTAGAGTATATATGGTGTGTGTAAAGAATTCCATAGCTTTGTTAATACATCTCCTCTCTGTAAGAGGATAAAAGTTTTGATTTGACATTCACTTCCTCAACGTTTAAAAGTAACTAAATAGTATACTCCACCCCATAGAAAATATCATATAATTACGATAACTTTATCCGAGAGAATGGATTTAGCTACTGTTAGGGATTGATAAACAAATGTTATGGTTGATGTTGTCTCGTGAACCAAATGTTTGAGATGATTCCACTTTCTGGCTGTGAAGCCTCAATGTTAGTTACTACAATCACGACCCCTATGATTCTTCATCGTGCACAGGTTGTAAGGCTGTATACATTTTAGTTTTTAAATCTTCGGTGACTGTTAAATGAATAAATGTACTTTTATCTAAATATATTTATTTACACTATATACATTTATTTTGAATCTATAACGACTTATACTAACATAAAACTGCAGTTGAGACTGGTGTCTCTTGTTAAAATGTGATTATGATTATGTTGAAGTCTAAAGTAAGACTGTGTGTCTTGTGCTGTTGTGCGTTGTTTTAGTTAATACTGTGTTTGAGAATGTTGTGTTAACACTGTGTGTCTGGTACCGATATTGGGTTTATGTTGCTTGATTTTGTATTGATTTATTCTGCACTGTTTTTCAAGTAGGTAAAAATACCACTACTTCTACTCTATTACATATTAAAATACACCGATTGGTTGTAGAGTGTATTGTTTCACATCATAACTGGGAATTTTTGTGTTATTACTTCGTGAAAATTGTGCCTACAACCAATGATACCCAAGGTTTACGATGGTGTCGTAAAGATCTTAATAATAAATAAATAAATAGAATATCATTAAGTACTAGTAGGTGTTGTCAACCTATGTATGTAGTTCTGGTTAATTCCTTTGTATAGTAATAAATGTTACGAATAGGGAGTCGGCTTTAATATGTAATACTTTTCAATTTACGTAAGAAGTGTTACTCTATTACATATGTTTTTTATGGCAAATTAAGAGTTTAAAAGACACTAACATTTCATTTTATACATAGAATTTAAGTGCATTTTTTTCTCTTCTATTTTTTCACATCCACTAATACACAGTTATACAAAATACGCAGTTAAGAAAATCAATCTCTATTCTATTCTATTTCTTGCCAAGAGGAATTTTCTTCGCTGGTTAGAATTCGCACTTATTCGATCAGGCCTATCCGCATAATTCACAATCTGACATATTTACGACTTACTAAATCCAATTTTTCATGCATATGTTGTATTTGAGGTGACAGGAGCTGTAAATAAATTGTCCGAAAATTTATTGTATGATATAAAAAAGGAACCATCAACGCTTCTAAAGACACTAACCAAGGAGTGAATTATGCTACTTTTCTTGAAGGAATATTTTGAACAGGATTCATATATTACCTTGAATTAATGTCTTTATAATCTCCTTAAGCATTCGAACAAAGAGATCATATGAGATTTATGATGGAATATCACGTATTATGTTTCTCACGATCTTTTATTAACAAATATTTTAATAAAAGAATGATTATTATGATTTATTGTCGTGATATATTCTTAAATTACAAGAACATACTTTATTTTTTCTTATAGGCTTTCAGGATTTAATTTATATAATAATAATAATAAATATTAAACATAGTCCTCCCTCATGTTATGTTTGCTTTAATGGTTTCCACTCTCGACATTTCTATCCAACATTGATGTACTCCAAGGTTCTAATTTGGAGCGTTTACTTTGTGATCTATTTATTAATAGCACTTGTGTATCTGAGGCTTAAATAGAACCATATGCCAGTGTTTTATACATTTTTACTGATTACTAAATCAAAGTCTGTTTGTTTCTATCACGTAAAGGTTTTCCACAATTTAGTAACGAAGTATTATCAAGATATGCGCAAATCTATACATAACTATAGTTTCAGCCACGGTTCACAAGTTGTATGCTCCTATATTCGTAATCGTATTAAATATTTGGCTTAAGTGCAGCAGCTTGTGCATGTTTAAACTTGTTTGAGCGTACGCCGACTTGTTTGTAGGGTTCACTCAACCACAGAGTGTATATATACATACATTGTGCAGTCACAGTATTCGTTCAAACACCGTTGTGATCTTTTATTGCGTGTTAGTTTTCTTTTAGTATGGCAAGCAGAAATCGTAAAAACAGTTCCCTGTTTGTCTGACGCAAAACTTAATCTTATCTTCGTTAGTCTCATATTATAAAATTAGTTTCGGATAGTCACTTCAAAATTACTATAACTGCCGTAGAAACGGTAGCCTGGATTAGTAGGATTATGAAAATGTTGTTCAAAACATGCTGCAAAAGCTTTGCGATTTAGGTTGCAATATGAGCATAAAAATTCACTTTTTGCTTGCCCATCTTGATTTCTTCCCGAAAATCTAGGACAAAAAAAGCGAAGCACAAAGAGAGGATATCAGGCATAGAAGAAATGAAGCAGAGGTATCAAGGAAGATGGAATACAAGCATGATCGCCGGCTACTGATGATGTTTAAAAATAGATGTCTGTGCTTACAAGAAAAACGGTTAAACGGTGTTTTTAAACAAAGAGACAACGGTGTTATTAATGAATGTTTCAGAATCTCGAGTAATACTATTTAGTATTTATGTAGTTTTTGATATATTAAAATGTAAAATTGCCAATTTGTCTTTATCAAATACAATATAGTTATATACATTCGTAAAAAGCAATTCTTTTTTATTTCGTAATTTGTGTTGTATCTGGATGTGATAGGAAAAAATTTAAATCATGTTTTAAATAACAGCATATTTAGTCAATATCACCAATTAAATTTTGTAAATCTATACTGTTCACTAGATTGTGGAGTTTTAGCTAACGCAGATAACTCGAAAATCTCTATGAAAGTTACGAATGTAGAAAATTGTTACGAGCATATTGACTCTTGCAACGACTTGAAGATGGTGTCCAAGTGCACAAACCAGTCATAAATTGACATCGTGATATATTCCAAGATAGCAAATTTATATCACTTACGTGTTTATGCTTGTCTGAGCGTACGCCGACTTGTTTATAAGCTTCCCTCAAACACAGAGTGTATATAAGTGCAGTCACAGCCCTCGTGCAAACACCATTGTGATCTTTTATTGTGTGCTAATTTTCTAAATGTATAAGCAGTAAATTTCCCTATTTGTCTGACGCAAAACTTTAAAGTGAGTATCTTCCCTATGTAATGTCATAAGTGGCTGGCAGGATCGCCATGTAAGGTCGGTTCAGCTAGCGAGAGGCAGGATCACCATATAATGTCCCCTGGTCCTGGTCCTGGTTATGGCTTAGTTTCCGAGACGTACTCATTATAGGCCGAGTTTATCGGTAGGATAAAGAACACATTCAGGAAAAATATAATAAGGTTTAATTAAATAAATAACAATATCATTACAAGTTACAATAGTCACTTTTATAACAATATTACGATGTGATATACCAAACTGACTGACTCACAAGACTTCTCAGTCTTATTTTGTATGTCATCTTTACTTCTATTAACCTAGTTAATGTGACCTGGTTTACATACTCGTATAAATACTCGTAACAATGACATGCTAACTTAGATATATGAACTAGAATGTCGAAAGATGTAGTAACTAAGTTACACATCGTTATCACAGCTGGTCCCTAAATTAGAAAATTAGTTTTGCACTTTAAAAGTACGATAACTGCCGTTGAAACGAAAGCCTAGATTTACTTTTGAAAGTGTAATGGAAAACTTTTTAGGAAATCATAAATCACAGGATAATGAAAAAGTTGTACAAAACGGTCTGCAAAAGCTACGTGATTTAGTTTGCAATATAAGCATCAAAATTCACATTTTGTATGCCCATCTTGATTTTTTACCGAAAATATAAACCAAATAGAGATTTCTCGTAGATCTGAAATATTATTGGAATACTTTTCCTATTCGTAATGTTGCCTCCCAGTTTTTGTGATTCTTAATACGAAGTTGGTGGTGACTTCAGCAACCCTTCGACGTCAAAGTGGATGTTCTGTACTCATGTGAGGAGCAGATTGGATTACCTATATTGCAGTTTTGTGATATTCATTTTATGACTGCCAAAAAGCGCTAGAAAGGATTGAAAAGCATTTTCATAAAAACCTCAGCTTTCAAGTCCAATGAAATTAATCCTTTACGTGGGAGGTACTATAACTCTTTGCGCTACAACAGACGTGGCATTCATCCTCTCGCTAATAGGAGAGTTTCTTTTAAAACTTGTAAACAACTTTTTGGATGCATCAAATCTACTGTCACGTATTAATCTTCTTATTCCGTCATGTTGTACGCGTTCGTTTGCCACGTTGCTGTTACCAACGGTCAAATTTAACGTAGTTATATAATACGGAATTGCAACAGGCTATCTAAATTCGTTTTCTCTATAGTATCGTTTTCGTCTACGCTTTCTTTTTTGAATCACTTTTCAAGTAAGTTTTCTTTACATAACTTTTCATTTTTGGTCGAAATTTGGTATTACATTTGATTTATATCATATGTCTAATATAATTAAAAATTCGTGAAAAGCCACGTCCATTAACGGAAAGTACATCCGCGTTTCGCTCTTATTGGAGCCTGTCAATGTACTGTATCCTGATGACAGATATGTAAAAATGAGATTTAATATTCATTAATTCTCATTTGCAACAAGTTCAGAATGTTAACCATATGTTTCATAAGTGAATGTCAATAGTGAAAGGACCGATCCTTTAGGTTATTTTAAGACAAAAAGTTGATCAAAACATGAGTCCGGAAATACAGCCTTTCCGAGATACGCTACTTATAGGAAAAACTTTTTTTAATCCTAATATTCATACCACTAGATTTTTTTTATGAAATTCGGTACATGCCTTTCTATCATAAAGTCGCATTTTCTGATGCAAAAATTTTTTTCAATTTCTACCAGTTGCGTTCGAGCGAAATTTGGACTAAATAGGTTTGCTTTTTCTTTAAGTAAAAATTATTTTATTAATGGTCTTTTATTTTTTAACAAAAAAGATATCTTGACTTTTTTTCGTAACTTGTACTTTTTTAAGTAAAGATGTTAAGAACAATTATTGTTCCTATACTAGAGGCAGAATATTAATAGTAGTCTATGCTTGTTGTTGTTTTATTAATTTTGACAGTTAAATTAATTTGCTGCTTAAAATACCTGTACAGTGTAATTTCCAAAAAAAGGGTTAATTTTAATAATCCCGAGTTGGCTGACATTCATTACAGGCTAGACGATTGTATCAAGAGTGGTTTCCGGATAGAGTTACACCATATAGACGAATATTCTATGGTGTTGTCGAAGCACTAAGTGTTCAACACTTTTCAAACAATGTTGATGATATCTAATTTTGAGGTAAAGGTTATGATTGATTCTATATCAAGGATTTCAATGCTGCTCCGAACATTGTGAAATATAAAAGAGAAGCTAAATTTGAAGACATGTTAGAGGACATGTTAGAGGAGAAGCCGTCACTGCAGGCCTTTATATAAAAAGACGTTTGCCTAAACTGTTACTATTTATAAGCATTCGTCACAATAATGATGAAATCATGTTCTGGCCTGACCTAGCTTTTTGCTATTATGCCAGCGAAACTATAGAATGGTTGCAGGCCAACAATGTTTCATTTGTACTCAGAGAAGATAATCCGCCTAATGTTTCCTAAGCATATCCGTCGAAGAATTTTGGATCTTTCTAATCAAAAAAGTTTACGATAATGGATGGGTGGTCGATAACGAAGAACAAGGAGGAGAAGCAGAATTTACTAAAAGATTCGGGAAATCGAGGTTGCCACCATCGAATCACTTATGAGACATTTATGAACAAAAACTGCGAAGAATTGAAGACCATGGGCCGCTGGCTTCATTATAATATATACTTATTGTATAGAAATGCTGTTAACCGATATTTTTTCACATAGTTTTTTTAAAATAAAAAATTTGAACAAATAGCAGTATTTCATTTTTTTGTATAAAAACTACTGTTGCGTACATGTTGCAATGAATTTTCCCCGAAAAAAAATTATTATGAATTATAAGAAATTTTATTACATTTATTTAAAATGCACATTTATTTAATTATTGATTTATATTTTAAAAATGTTTATATTTTTGAATTATTGTAATGACCGGGACTGTATAGTTATTTTGTATAGGATGTAGTCCGTCTTGCGGTCTTATTTTGTAGCTTTGTCGTACGATGTCCGATCTTTTCCGGCATATGATAGATAGAGATATCAAGCTCGTTGCTTTGCACAGTCGGGGGTAAAAAACATCATTTTTTACTTTCATGTAGATTTGATTTAAAGTCGGTTTATTTGTTTTAGAGTGTTTTATGTGTATTTAAATTTCAAATACGTGTTTTTTACGAGTGGTGGCGATCTCGTATTTTTGTTAATTCTTATTATATTTGATATCTCTCGAATTAGTTTTTTTTTTGTGTATAAAAAGTGTTACGTCGATGTAATTACTTTACACATTTGCTTTATATAAATTTTATTTCATTATAATCCTATAATGGTGTTTATTGGTAATTTTAGCATTATTAATGTCATTAGTTTTAAAATATAGATGATTAAGAAAATTACCATATTTTTGAATGAGGGAGTTTTTTTTTGTCAAGATATTCGTTTTATTCAGGATTTTGGAGGGGAGATTTTTTTGTACTTGTGTTAAGTTCGCACAAGTAAAGTAAATTACGAGTTGACGTTTAGTCTATTTACGTTTGAAGTTAGGGGTTATAATTTAGAGTTTGAATTTGAGAATTTTCTTAACAATCTATTAGTTTTATGTTTGCTCGCGAGTCACAGGAGGCTTTTCTCTGTGTGCGTGTTATTTATCACACGGACCTTTTCCTCCAAGCTACTGTTAATCATGCTTTAGCTCCCTTTTCATTTTGAAAGGGGTTTTTCTTTTTTTTTCTTTTTTAATAAAACTAGTTAAGTATAAATGTGTTTTTTCTTTGACATTATTTTAATGCTACTTTGAATTTTTATTTTTCTCACTTCCTTGCTCATGCGAGAGCAAGCCCTCAAGAAATACGTTTCTTGCTAGAAGATTTTACGATTGAACTAGTCCGGACATTTGTTGTGAGCTGACCTAATAAGCAAAGGCACAGTACACAGCAATATGTTATAAGGCCTCCACTCTATAAAATAAGAACAAGGCTAGACAAACTAATGAAATCAGTCTCAAAATGAAGTAAATTTATTGTACTATTAACGTACTTAATTATTTTTCGACGTAATCATCATCCAGTGTCACATATTTCTCTAAACGCTGAATCAATTTCTTCATTCCGTCCATAATAAAACTTTCTTGTTTACTGTTGAACTAGGTGCCCGAACTTCAGTATCTGATAAGAAATGTTGACCTTCAGGAGTGTACGGAGGGTGGGAAGCAACCGTGAATTTCTAGCTGGCTACTGTCTTCATCGCTTCGCTGCTGCAATTTAGTCTGGCGTTATCGTGATGCAAGAAAAAATTTGTTCTTTCCGGTTTCACTCAACGGATACAATTCCTTAAAAATCGTAAAGTTTTGTAGCATCTTACTGAATTCATGAGAAAATCATTTTCTTCATGTACATACTGGTTAAGAAATCTTTTTTCTATGGTCCTTCATGATATCCGTTAAAAAATTCTTTCTTTGGATACTGTGGTTAAGTAAAACTTAAAAAAGTTATAAAGCCTCTTACTACAATTAATAATCGTATCCTAAATACGTATTTCTACAACTAAATTGTCATTATCAGTAGGTACAACAAACCACTAATCGAATTGTTGAACATGGGACACAGTAAAGCTAACACATAGAGTCACGCACAACTTTACACGGCGTCCACGTATGCACTTAGTGTAAACGTGTTGAACATGGGGCATAGTAAAGCTAACACATAGAATCGCTCACAACTTTACACAGCGTCCACGTATACCCTTAGTATATACGGGGACGCCGTGAGGTCATTGTGAAGCTAATACATAACATCACGCACAACTTTCTATGGCGTTCGGGTATACGCTTAGTGTATACGTGGACACCGTGTAAAGTTGTGCGCGATTCTATGTATTACATTTACTTTGCAAATGTTCAACACTTCGATTAGTGGTCGTACATACTGATGATAACAACTTAGTTGTCGAAACACGCATTATTGATACGATTATTAATTGTGCTAATGGGTTTTATGCCTTTTTTGAGTTGATATTCGTTAATCGTCGTGGAGTTCACCTGGCGGAATTTTTTTTTAATTCAGGGAGTCCGTCGATTTTCTTGAATCAGTGCAGAATCAAATAAAAATTGATCATCTGATTCTTCTCATGCGACACCGATACTAGTCGATCTGATCGCTTTTCGTCAAATATCTTTATTCCGCCACTATAACAGAGTTTTGAACGTCGAACCCACTGGCGAAGATTCGTCGCACCCATACAACCGTCGCCATAAAGAACTTTGAAGCACATGTAAACTTCGATGGGCGCGCACCCTCCAGCTTAAAAAATTCTATCATGGATTCTTGCTTGGCACGTATCTCAGAAATCGAACTCATGATAAATGACACTCTTACTCAACGATGGTACACAGAAAAAATAAACTTTGCACGCTAAGACAAGATGCTTGAAATTACCGTTTGCGGGTTAGAACTTGTTTCTGTCCCCACTACTCACACAATGGCGTTATTGTAGATATTATATATGTTTGCTCCTTCGTAAAATAAAAGCAGGAATCAACTTATTATGAGCTATTTTAGTTTCCGAAAATGAAGTCATAATTATGTTAAGTTTATCCTTGGTGACAGGCGGCAAAGTAAACGGAACACAAATGAGTTATCTTAAAAATAGTTTACATAAGCGTGCAAGTAAAATAAAAGTAAATAAAATATGTGTGCTCTCATCCTCCAAGAAAGAAGGAGAAAATAAACCTGTTAAATAGACGGCATAAAAAAGAATGATCGTTTGGGATTTTTTTATACCTCTAGGCAACTACTTCACATTATTTGATGAACACTTAAGTTAAATACAGCAGATTTTATTCAATTTAAGCTAGTCTATATTATTCAATTCCCAGGTATCAAAGGAGTGTATTATATCTACCTACATCTACATACATACACAATCACAAATATATACAAATTTACACCAATATGCTTTTGTTAAATCAAGTGTATTATCTTACCTCTTAGTGTATAACATCTAAAATCAAGTTCAACCACTCCAACCACGTACGTTATAATTTACTCACGTAAACAGTTTATTGTATGCAATTATCCATTCTAGTGTATTTACGCTATTGTGGCTAAACTTGTTTAAGCATTGAGAATTTTACACTCGAATGGGTACATTGTATCTGTTCTGAAAGCTTTCAGCGATAAGAACTGAAGTTATATTCATATAATATATGTACATCTGCGCATTCGGCTATGTCTTCCTTCATTTTAAATTTGAAAACATCGAGATAATTACAATTTACGAGTACAATTAAATGTGATGTTAACGAAAGGCGTGTTTCAGTATTGAAATTTTAAACTATTGTGAATTATACATGTACGATTCGTTTTAAACTGTTATATATTTTCCTGGTCATGCTTTCAAATACACAGAAATGAAGAGAATCAAATTTTCTGTCAAAAAAATTGAACAGGAAACTTCATAAATTCCTATGTAGTATGCATCTAGCCTAAATTGCACATAAACAATGTTATTTCTTTCAATGTATATTAATAATAAAATAACTTTTCAGGACGTTTTATATAAAATATGTTTTACTTTCCAATTTTTCCTATTATGTAGATCGAATTTATAAAATGTACGAATTTTTGATTTGTAATTTATAAGCACTTATACTATTTTAGGGTTTACAAAAATTTCAATTATGTAAATAGCAGGAATGTGATTTGCATATGTAAAACATGAAAATATTTGAAAACGAGACTACGAATTTATAAAGTGAATTAATTCTAATACCTACATATTTGTTCTTAAACTTATTAAAATTGTATATAGTTAACTTTGGTAAATTAAAAAAAAAACACATGTTCAGTTTCAGTTACTTTAACAATTGTTACGATCTATTCGATCATTATCAAGAGAGAGGTAAATTAATAGATCAAATTCCAACACTTATATATGAATGTGTATAATTGTGATTATCTTTAATTACCATTTAATAATTGTGTAATTTTCTACAACTGTATCCGATAAATTAGCATCAGTCTTTGCATATTATATATATTATATATAGATAATTATTTCTTGACCTTTGAATGTTATAGTAGATTAAATTAGTCGGCGTTGTAAGGTCTATTTTACTTTGACATGTATATATTTAAAACAATCTTACATGTTTCCACATATAAAGGCCTTTCTCAAAGAAATTTAAAATATAATATATATATATATATATATATATATATGAACTTCATGTGTATGAGAATTAATAATTATTAAATCTCATTTTACATGCGATTGTCGCTATAATTTGTTGCATTTAATTCTACAATTCGGCAAATCACTTTTGCCCTAGATTGTAGACGCAACAAGCCGCGACACCAACTGTACAAGTTGTCAGTACAAATGAAAAATTTTGTGAAAAACTTATCTGCGCGGAATGTGCATATATCGATATTTCACTGTTTTTTACAGATCATCAGCCTGATGATCTGTAAAAAACATATAAACGCTATAATTTGTTGCATTTAATTCTACAATTCGGCAAATCACTTTTGCCCTAGATTGTAGACGCAACAAGCCGCGACATCAACTGTACAAGTTGTCAGTACAAATGAAAAATTTTGTGAAAAACTTATCTGCTCGGAATGTGCATATATCGATATTTCACTGTTTTTTACAGATCATCAGCCTGATGATCTGTAAAAAACAGTGAAATATCGATATATGCACATTCCGCGCAGATAAGTTTTTCACAAAATTTTTCATTTGTACTGACAACTTGTACAGTTGATGTCGCGGCTTGTTGCGTCTACAATCTAGGGCAAAAGTGATTTGCCGAATTGTAGAATTAAATGCAACAAATTATAGCGACAATCGCATGTAAAATGAGATTTAATATTTATTAATTCTCATACACATGAAGTTCATTACAGTTCGTATATATACACGTAGTATAGAAGTGAATATCATGTCTGTCTTCGGTAAGGTGCACTGATGATCTGTAAAAAACAGTGAAATATCGATATATGCACATTCCGCGCAGATAAGTTTTTCACAAAATTTTTCATATATATATATATATATATATATTTATATTGGAATCAATTATATTGGGGAGTACAGCAACACTATATTCAATTTAGGATGTCCTTTTTATGTTATTCCAGTATTTCGTACATACTTCATTGCTTCCTCAGAGGGATACTACGATAAAATATAATAAGGAGATTAGAAATAGGTATAGGTATAAGTGTAAATATAGGATTCTGGCTTTCATAGCAGTTATGTTGTTAAGTTTTTGTTGGATGGGGTGGTTTGAGTGGTGATTAAGCATAACTGCTATAAAAACTAGAATCACAAAAATTAGTTATTCCAATTTTCTTAAACAGAATTTAAAATTCCTTTCAAACTTATGTTTAAACAATGGATACCCGAAAACATTTGTTAATAAACTTATTTACAGCGCTACTACGGGAAGGGATAATGTTGGTGGTAACAGGGTTAGGGTTACGAATATAGAACCGGTAAAGTAGTTCAAACTACCTTACATTCACAATTTGTCGTATCATTTAGCACGAATTCTAAAGTTTGACAATATTAAATTCGGTTAGTACAACAAATTAACTGTAAAAAACTTCTTCTCTAACTTAAAAGATGAAACACGTTTTAAATATAAAAACAATGTTGTGTACTCTATACTTTGTTCGAACTGTCATAAGGTATGCATCGGCCAGACGGGTAATTGGCTCTCTACGAGACTAATTTTACACAAGAGTGACAATAGAACAAGAAAAACTAGATGCGTGAACTTGATCAAAATCCATGTTTTGAAGATACATCTACCTTAATTTTCTAATAGTAATAAAACAATTAGGGAAATTTTGGAAATGATTCATATTAATAATAACGAAAGTAGTTTGAATTTCAGGCCGGATATACAAAATTTAAACATAATTTATTAACACTTATTAAATCGGTAATGATATTTAAAACTAATCTGCTTAGTTTCACAGTAGTCTAGATATTTTTGCTCACAACAGATGGCATTGCCAATTCTCTAGTATTTATGAGTAACTGTCAAATTTTTATCCCTTTTTTAATTAGAATTTAGTACAACCATTGCTAAGATATTGTCCTGATATCTATTAGAAGTTTAATATGTTTTTGGAATATTTAACTTAGACAAACGATAGAGATGTGCTATTATGTTTAATTGTGTAATTTTTCCATGTGAGTCACTTTTTGTAAGATAACATTTTGTTTTGTATACCTATATCTAATTTCCGTGTTATATTTTATCGTAGTATCCCTGAGGAAGCATTGAAGTAAGTGCCAAATATTGAAATAATATAAAAAAAGACATTATAAATTGAATATATTGTTGCTGTACTCCCCAATACACTTGATTCCAACCTATACACCAACGGCAAATATTTTACGTATTTTATTATATAATATATATATATATATATATATATATATATATATATATATATATATATATATATATATACATATTGCAGTGGAATTTACTTTGATATTGCTTATTACTTTTTTATTCACACTACAGCTTATATTGCCGGCTATTCAGTCTAGTAGAATCCACGATCTCCCATCTCATGAATCGTTCCTCATGGATCAGGTTCAAGTTTTTTTTCCCAGAATAAAACGATAAACACAAATAAAAATCTAATCAGTTCCTTTGTTAGTTTATTTTAAAAAAAATAAAAAAAAATCCCTCTACAAAGTGTATAGGGTGCTAAAGCATCATCAAACAGTAGCAATGAGGAAACACTCTTTGTGAATAATGACTCGCACACAGAGAAAAACCCCTTGTGACACTCGATCAAACATAAAACTAATAAATACTAGTGAAATTTGTCAAGTTTAACCTCTACTTTGACCCCTTCAAACAAATGTCAAAAACAACTAAGTTTTCGAAACTCACGAAAATTGAATTTTGTCATGCGCAAAAATAACACAACAAGATCAATCCCCACTAAAGAAAACTCCAACCTTGAATTCAAAAATGTTCTCGAAAATTATTTTAAGAAAAAACTTCCCTTACAAAAAACATGACAACTTTCTCTAATACCCATATACTACTTTCAAATATAAATTATTACAAGAAATACATGAAATTATAATAATGAAAATAATCGTGATATCAAATATATAAACAAAATATTTTATCAACTTACATAGATCCATGTACAATTTATAAAATGCACGAGAGATATCTTTTTCATAAAAAAAATTCAATAAACATCAAAACACTCGCATAAAACGAATTAAGATTTACATGCACCTTACAATAAATGCATAAACAATATTCAACCCGATTTTATAAAACAAAGAATAAAATTGAGAATTTTATTCTTTAATAAACCGATCACTTTAACCGTCAAGATATCTCTAACTCAAAAATGAAATTTCAACATCCGCCTGACCATCCCTACCATCTATAAATTCAAAATATATACAGACAACACATTTTAATAAACACAATATCCGGAAAAGCGGCAAGTTCAATCCTCTGGTCAACCTAAATATACGAGGGTTAATCATAATTTCAAACATTATAAAAATTTTATACTTATAAAATAAAATATATATATAACGATCCCCGTCTGAAATAAATAAACATACAACTGAAATAGCTAATTTTTTTAAAATGTACTTCATTATAGAGTTCAAAATTGTTCAATCATTTTTCCTTTCTTGTCCAAGGAAAAATCTATAGCATGATTCCCCGAATTTATCCGAGAACAAAGTCAGAACATCCATGAACTTTTTTCAATGATAAACTTCAGCACAGCACTCGAGACAGTAACGCACCCTGTCTTTGTTCCCCGCACTAACTTGTTGTATTAGTGTTGAAAAGGATCCTCGTCGTTCTGATGCTGTAGTGTGATAAACGGATGCAATGCACTGATGTGATATCGTCCTTTTTTCTTACGTCCATCCATCGAGTACAGCTCATACGTCACATTATTGAAGCATCTCGAAATCCGATAAGGTCCTGTATAAGGCAGATCAAGCTTCTGACATTTGCCTTGATCTCTTCTGCCCAAACGATAACTTTTTACTATCACCACATCTCCAATATCAAATCTTGTTCTCGTCGTAATCTGCTCATTTTGTTTATTTAGGTATTTCTGTGCGTTTATTGTAATTCTTTGAGCAACTTGGTTTTTTAATTGTACCAGGTTGTCAACCCTTTCATTTTGTGTATTCCAGGGTCTGGCAGGTTTCGTCCCATACATCACAGTCGCAGGACATTCCAGTGTGACAGTATTGGGTGTGTTGTTGATGTTATCTTCGACATCCTGGACATGAGCGACCCATCCTGCATGATTTTCATAGGTTTTGATCCTTAGAAACTTTACTATTTCCTGAATGTATCTCTCACATGGATTCCCGCATGGATGACGTATGGAAGAGAAAGAAATTTCAATATTACGATCATGTAAAGCAGTCTTAAATCTATCATTATTAAAATACGAAGCATTATCAGCTAATATTCTATTCATTTTCCCTTGACGCATAATCCATGAATCAATACACTGTATAGAGGTATCTGTATTATATTGCGAAGTGGGAAATAATTTAACAAACTTTGAAAATACATCAACCATTACTAAAATATTTTTATATTCAAATTCTCCTGGAATAAGATTCCCTAAATAATCTATAGCTACCAATTCTAATTTTTCATGAGTAATTATACTCTTTACCTCATACTGACAGGTTCTATTCTTATGTTTGCCCAAACGACAAGTAATGCAATTTCTGACCACATCTTTAGCGATTATGCGATCTTTCTTAGCATAAAATGCCTCTCTAAACACTAACCATACTTTATATCCCCCTATATGTCCCAAACTTTCATGAATTTGCAACATCGTTTGCCTTGCATACGCATCATTTACAGCAATATAACTTATTTCCCTAATCACTTTCATAATCAACCCCTCTTTCATAATAACATTTTTATAATTATCTTTAGTATTTAATTGTTCCCTTATTATATTAAATCTTTCATCTCGCTGGACCTGAAGGATCATCTCAAATTCAAAATTCCCCGTAGCATAGTGTCTATTATATTCATTCAACTCTACATAATGAAATTTACTTTTACTGTTGTACATTCGTGACAACGCATCGGCAGAAACATTTAGAACGCCTTTAATATGCTTTATTTCAAAAGTATACTCTGACAACAATAGTGACCATCGATACACTCTATTATTTTTAAAACGTGTATTCAAAAGTGATGTCAAGGCAGCATGATCTGTCTCTACAACAAAGTTTTTTCCCAATAAATAATATCTGAGCTTTTGAATCGCGTGTACCACAGCCAACATTTCCTTTTCACTAATGGTATATTTAATCTCATAGCTTTTCAAAATACGAGAGATAAAACATATCGGTTGTTCTATCCCTTCGTCATTTATTTGAATTAAAACTCCGCTTATAGCGACATCACTAGCATCCACTCTCAAAATAAACTGTTTATTAAAATCTGGTAGTATTAATATTAATTGATTATAAAACTCTTTCTTTAACTCCTTAAATGCATTCATTCTTAATTCTGTCCATTTAAACTTTTCATTCTTTTTAAGCATTTCATACAAAGCAACACTAATACGTGCCAGGTATGGTACAAAACGTTTATAATAGTTAACCATGCCTAAAAATCCTCTCAACATTCTTATATTCTTAGGTAGAGGATACTTCTTCATGAGTTCCAATCTACTCTCATCTACACTTATATATTTAGTACTTATATTATATCCCAAAAATTTAATTTCTTTCTTATAAAATTCACATTTACTCAAATTTACCTTTAACCCTTCTCTGGCTAACACTTCCATGATCTTCTCTAAATGTTGTGAGTGTTCCTGCTCATCCCTGCTGTATATTAAAATATCGTCCACGTAGTGAACCACAAACTCTTCATAAGGTTCTAAAATTTGTTGCATTGCTCTAATTAAAGCTGCTGCCGAACTGCTCAACCCATATGGTACAGTCCTAAATTGATATACTCGTCCATCTACCATAAATCCACAATATTTTCTGGACTCCTTTTCTAATGGAACCAACCAAAAAGCACTTTTTAAGTCCAATTTACTATATATTCTTGCATTGTAACATTTCGCCAATAAAAGTTCTATCGTAATAGGCGTCTCAAACTGAGGCTTTGTTCTTTCATTCAGTCGACGTGCATCTAGACATAATCGAATGTCTCCTGTTTTCTTTTTTACAACTACTAATGGATTAACATAACGCGTTTTACCTGTTTCAATAACACCATCTCTCAGCATCCTTTTGATCTCATCATTTACTTGTGATTGAATATTTTTAGGAATGGGATAATTTTTCACCTTAAATGGTCTCGTCTCATCTACCTCTAATGAATGTTGGTAATTTCTGGCGATACTAGGAAATTTATTTACTAAATCTATATTCTTTTTAATTAAATTTTTTACTTCTACTTCCTCATCCTCTATGCAGTCCAATTTCATCATATCTATATCTTCAGGGAACTCCACTTCTCCATTTTCTTCCTTACCCATATCTTCCATCATCATTACCTCCTTTTCTTCGAAATCCTCTTCTTCTATATTATTAATAATTTTTTCACCATCCTCTTCACACTCCTTAATCCATTCGACTTTCGTATTATTAATTATTATATCCCTTTTTTGTATATCTATTATCGCATTAATCTTATCTAATAAATCTACTCCTAGTATTCCATCCCTTCCTAATCCTTTTAATACTATAAATTCTCCCATGAACTTATTATTATCTATCATAAATTCAACAATAAAAACTTTATTCACTACTGTTAAAATTTTCTTTGTAGCTGTCACTATTGTAATTTTACTTGTGGGCATATATTTCCCCACATTACTTTTAATCAAACATTCAATCACATTCTCATCTAAAAATGACGTTTCACTTCCTGAATCAATTAAACAACTTAACTCTTTATCATTTATTTTTATTTTTATATGAGGTAAAACCGTATTTATTGCGTATTTCGACTGTTCATACAATGCATTACATTCATTCTTTTTGGTTGGTCTTTTTAAAAATCCTTACTACATGCTAATTCTACTTTACCCTGTTTATCGTTTGTTTCTAAATTAAAATTACATCGACTATCTTTAGGACGTGTCCCAGTATAGTTTTTAACTTCTGCTAAATTTTCCTTTCTTATATCTTTACTATGATTATCATCTATTCTACCTGGTGAAGCCATTTGATTATTTCTATTACTATAGTTATTTACTCGCTGAGGACTTGAATATTTATTATTATTATTATTTTCTATTCTGGCATATGACGATCTATTAACATTTCGATCTATATAATTATTCTGATATCTCTTACCATATTCCATGTCATCTAATCTTTTCAAAAGTTCAATAAATTGTTGCATGTCACTTATATTTTGAATGGCTACTGCCTGACTAATTTGTGCATCAAAATGAGTACTTAATTGGCATATTAGATCTCTATCAGTGATTTTTGGTTGCAAATATTTCAAAATTGAGTGTCTCCTCATAACATACGACGCTCGTGACTCATTACTATTATTATTATATCTACCAACTAATAAATCATTTCTTACCCTCGTTTGTCTTGTTGTTCCCCAGAATTGACTGGTAAATCTGACCTCGAACTCCTCCATCGTCTTCACCTCATCCGCGATCATGTCCCACCAGGTCATCGCATCGTCCTTGAAACAGTTCCCTATCTTCTGGAGCTTCTTTTGGTCCCCTGGCACATCCTCTAGACTTTCCTTTAATTTTTTTAGAAAACCCATGGGATTTGTATTTGCCATACCATAAAATTTCGGCAATGGTTCATTTTGTACTGGTACAGGGATGAACACAGGCACACTCTCTTCACTCTTCTCTTTTCTCACTTGTTCAATTTGTTTCTGCATATACGTTAGTTTCTGTCCCTGCCATTCTCTCTTTTCCTTTTCTTCTAAGAATTGATCTATGCTAACAGTGTTTTGTGGTATGTTAGGTTCATTTGTTGTTGTTCTATCCTATTCATTTGTTATTTCATTTCCATTATCATTTGTGTCATTGTTTGCATCATGTCCATTATCCCTCTACTGTTACCTCCTTCCTGTCCTGCTTCATGTATGGGATTTAGATTGAGGTTACTTATACCTGCATTCGCACCTTCTAATGACTCTTGACTGCCAATTAGTGGTGGCTGTCTCCAGTCATTTACATTCGAAATACCATCCATCTTGCTTGTTATTGTTTACTATTTCTTCAATATAACTCTTTTAATTTAGTTATATTCACGTGACACTTTATACTCTCCAAATTTATAAATTATCTTGTATTTCCAAATTATTTGCTTATCTTCATTCGCCGACACGCTGGGCTGTCAAAATTGTAAATTTTGTCATTCGCTTTGCTTCATACGCCGACACGTTGGGCCGCCATAATTGTGCAGTGGAATTTACTTTGATATTGCTTATTACTTTTTTATTCACACTACAGCTTATATTGCCGGCTATTCAGTCTAGTAGAATCCACGATCTCCCATCTCATGAATCGTTCCTCATGGATCAGGTTCAAGTTTTTTTTTCCCAGAATAAAACGATAAACACAAATAAAAATCTAATCAGTTCCTTTGTTAGTTTATTTTAAAAAAAATAAAAAAAAATCCCTCTACAAAGTGTATAGGGTGCTAAAGCATCATCAAACAGTAGCAATGAGGAAACACTCTTTGTGAATAATGACTCGCACACAGAGAAAAACCCCTTGTGACACTCGATCAAACATAAAACTAATAAATACTAGTGAAATTTGTCAAGTTTAACCTCTACTTTGACCCCTTCAAACAAATGTCAAAAACAACTAAGTTTTCGAAACTCACGAAAATTGAATTTTGTCGTGCGCAAAAATAACACAACAAGGTCAATCCCCACTAAAGAAAACTCCAACCTTGAATTCAAAAATGTTCTCGAAAATTATTTTAAGAAAAAACTTCCCTTACAAAAAACATGACAACTTTCTCTAATACCCATATACTACTTTCAAATACAAATTATTACAAGAAATACATGAAATTATAATAATGAAAATAATCGTGATATCAAATATATAAACAAAATATTTTATCAACTTACATAGATCCATGTACAATTTATAAAATGCACGAGAGATATCTTTTTCATAAAAAAAAATTCAATAAACATCAAAACACTCGCATAAAACGAATTAAGATTTACATGCACCTTACAATAAATGCATAAACAATATTCAACCCGATTTTATAAAACAAAGAATAAAATTGAGAATTTTATTCTTTAATAAACCGATCACTTTAACCGTCAAGATATCTCTAACTCAAAAATGAAATTTCAACATCCGCCTGACCATCCCTACCATCTATAAATTCAAAATATATACAGACAACACATTTTAATAAACACAATATCCGGAAAAGCGGCAAGTTCAATCCTCTGGTCAACCTAAATATACGAGGGTTAATCATAATTTCAAACATTATAAAAATTTTATACTTATAAAATAAAATATATATATAACGATCCCCGTCTGAAATAAATAAACATACAACTGAAATAGCTAATTTTTTTAAAATGTACTTCATTATAGAGTTCAAAATTGTTCAATCATTTTTCCTTTCTTGTCCAAGGAAAAATCTATAGCAATATGTATATAGATATATGTATATATATATGTATATATATATATATATATAAATATATAATCGCCATCTGATTGAATTTACCATATCATACCAAGGTCACGAAAATATTATATTATATATATATATATATATATATATATATATATATATATATTAATATGATGCTGAATAGGCCTTAATGATAAATATAAAATTTAATGTTAAAAATAAACTGTTGCTGATAAGGTATTTTCTTTTTTTAAAAATATTGAATTATAAATATCTATATGAAATAAGCTATCCAGTGTTACACATAGATGGGGTTGTATAACGTTAAATCTATTATTTGCGTATGATGCAAAGATACATAATCGTTAATAACGAAGTATACTTAACCTAAACAGCTGTTCATGTATATAACTTCTTATAAGTATATTTGGGTGGGCGAAAGTTTGTGTTAAGTGTCCGGCTAGGAAGAACAATTTAGACTCTTGTTGTTGGGCATAGAAACATACCCTTTAAATGGTAAGTTCGGTGACTGCAATAGGACACTTACAAAATCAGCTGATGCCAATGCAATTAATAATGGTATTTTTATATTCAAAACTACGAAATAAAACGAGTGAGATAAGGACTAATATTAAAGACTTTAATGAAGTGATTGCAAAGAAAGAACAGGTGAGTGAATAAATTGATTAAATTATGAATATATAAAATGTATCATGTCACGTGATTAAATAAATATGAAATAAAATTTAGGTTAAACAACACAACAAAATAAATGTGACATGAATAAAGCTAAACGCAAACATAATTCTATTATCTACTTTTAATTATTTAACAGTAAACTGTATTCTTCGTGACTTAGTTTTAATTAAATTAATATTAATATGCAACATAGGTTATAATTATTAAAACTAATTTGATACTGGTTTCATGTGTTTAAATAAATTAATTTATCATTTTCAAAAAACTCGTAGGATGATTAAAAAATACTTATGTGGATATGGACAGGACTTGATTATTCTGGATTTGGCTGGTAGATCCGTGAATGCAGGATACAGGTATGAACGGCAATCGGATGGCGTCCCCCGCTTGTTGTTCGATCTAACTGCCGGCTTCCCGGTGAAATGTGATTTTCGTTTTCTTGGACACCGGTTACCGTCTGGACTCGCAAAATGCGTTAAACAGGAGCTGGATATACTGGTAAGGTTTGACTAGATTTGAAGTATTGGTTTTTTAGATTTATTAATGCTTTTTCTTTTAATTTGCAGAGAGGCACTTAAAATACGTCAAGGTGTTTTTAATGGAGAATTTTCTAGTGACGCCAACTCTCATTTGTTCTCAATCCTAACTTCTGATTCGTTCAACTGTATGTATCTTTATAATCTCGACGTTTTATTAAAATGAAAATGACAATTTAATCATTTTAAATATACATATGCTTAATATAAATTATATAGTTTAGGTTAGTGAGTACATGTTCATGTTAATGAGTGAATGTTGATAATTGTATATAATGCTAATTTTATAGTAGGGATAATTCCCGCTGTAATTATTTTAAATTAGTACAGTGTCGCCTAAATAAATGGCGTCATTTATTATTAATCAATTAAGTTGAAATATCTTTGGAAATACAAGATATCGGAGTAAAATGACTTATGCAAATGAAAAGATAAAAATAAACAAATGTGAGAATGAATTAAAAACAATTAAATACGCGAAATCAACTTTATTGATATTACATATGAAGAATTCAGTTTCATTATTTTTTAATTATTCTACAGATTACATATATATACCTTAAAATTCTATCTTTTGCTAACTGATGCATTCTTAGGTGTAGGCTTGACCTACATCAATATATATATATTATCAGAAAACCCTTATACCCTTAGGGTGTCGGGTGTTTACATTCTTAGAACTAATTTACAAATATTCCAATTTTAAACTTTAAATTACAGAGTATTCTATAACACCAACTACAATACCAAAAAAATTATAGATTATAGACAAATTTCTTCCATGACTTTCTATCAGTGGCCAGTGTTTTCGCTTCTCTCCATGTTTTTCCTCTGTTCTGAATAAATTGTCCAATTAAGTTCTTCCAACCTTGTCGCGGTTTTCCTCTTTTCCTCTTATATTGAATCTTTGCTTCATATACCAACTTTACTGGTCTAGTGTTCTCCATCCGTTGAAGATGTCCCCACCAGCTTAATTGTCTCTGCTCCATGAAATCCATTATTGATAGTACCCCAAGTTCCTCTCTTATTTGTGCATTCCTCATTTTGTCCCATCTTGTCACGCCCCTCACTCTTCTCAGATATCTCATTTCCGCCGCTTGAATTTTACTCTTTTGCTTATTATTTAGGAGCCATGACTCACATCCATATGTCAGGACTGCTCTGTATACTGTTTTATAGACTTTTAGTTTGGTATTTCGTGTTATTTCCTTTTTATTTATAAAATTCCTATTCATAGCGTAATACAGTTTTGTTGTTTTTTCAATTCTCTCGTTAATTTCTGCTTCGTTTTTCCCTGTGTTTTCTATTGCGACACCCAAATAGTGGAACTGGTTTACTTGTTGTATATCTACTCCTTCAATTTGAATTTTTAGTTGATCGTCTCCTATAGTCATTACTTTCGTTTATTTTTATTTATATTCATACCCTTTTTCTTCAATGTTTTATTCCATATATCTACATTATCTTGCAAATCCTTTTCTTTCTCAGCCATCAGTACTATATCATCCGCGAATGCTGCCTCCGCTATTTGTATCCATTCTGGATTTCTGTGCCCTATTTTCATTTTCCTCATCTGCTTAGAGCATTGTTTTATAACACCGTCCATAAATACGGTGAATAGCACAGGACTTAATCCTCCACCCTGTCTTAACCCTTCCTGTGTTACGAATCCTTCGGATCTCATGTTACTTCTAATTACATAATTTACATTATTTTTATATGACCTTTGAATACATCTAATTATTTTTTTGTTAATTCCTCTTTCCTCTAGACTGTTCCATATTTCCTGTCTGGGCACTTTATCAAACGCTTTTTCCAAGTCGATAAATGCGAAATATGCCTTTTTTCCTTGTTGTATTCTTTTTTCAATTATTTGCTTTACCGTAAATACATGATCTTGTGTGTTCCTTCCTGGCCGAAAACCGCTTTGTGATTCCGAGAGTGACGGTTCAATTATTGGTCTTAATCTGTTGTTAATTAACTGCTCGTATATCTTTACAACTGTGCTCAGTAAAGTAATGCCTCTATAGTTATTACAGTCCTTATGATTCCCTTTTTTATATAATTGGTGTTATTAGTGCCACTTCCCAATCTTCCGGTATGTCTTCATACTGCCACGCCTTGTTGAAAATCTCTAATAACATTTCTGTGCCTGCTTTGCCTATATTTTTTATCATTTCTGCCACTATTTTATCATTTCCGGGTGCCTTCCCGAACTTTAACTTTTTAATTACATCATTCAGCTCTACCATCGTAAATTCTATATTGTCTTCTGTTATACTCACACTTTCTGTTGCGTTCTCTCTCTTCCCTTGTCTCTTACTACAGAGCAGATCCTCAAAATATTCTTTCCATCGGTTCATTATGTCACTATCATTCGTAATAACTTCTCCTTTTTTATTATATATGCGTTTATCTTCTATTGCTTTTTCTTTTCTACACGATTTTAGTACTTTATAGAATAACTTTTGGTTCCCTATACTATCTCTTTCCATTCTATCGCCAAATTCCTTCCATTTGTTTGCTTTTGCATTTAACACTAGTTGCTTTACTCACTTTCTTTGGTTTTGATATATTATATATTGTACTTCTTTTTTATTCGATAGGTACTTTTTCCACAATTTCTTTCTTTATTTCTTTCGTCTACCAAGCTGTCTGTTTTCTCTTGTTATTTGTTTTACATACTCCACATATTTCTCGGGCAGCCTCTACAATTATGCCCTTGAACATGTTCCATTTTTCGTCCAAGTTGGCCAGCTTAATTCTCTCTGCATTTTCTTTTATTTTCCCTTTAACTAATTGTTTGTATAATACAAAAGTATTTTTAATAATATAAAATATTATTAAAAATGGGGTATGAAGAACACAATACAATACAGCAGGGGCGTACCGACGATCCTGTAGAAAGGTGAAATACGTATCTGCGTCTCTGGAGAGGAGATACATTCACAAATATATAACTTGTATTGTGTTCTTCACACCCCATTTTTAATAATATTTTATATTATTAAAAATACTTTTGTATTATACAAATTGGTGTGGTTTTTACCCACTCATGTATGTTTCAAATTATTTTGTTATATACGCATTCGGTTCGCCCGACAAGTAGTGAAGACACGATAATACAGTTTTTTATAGATATGGTTGTTACCATCTATAGAAACACGTTGCTTAGTTCGGCAGTTATTATGTAGACAGCGCTGATTATTCTTTCACGCTCTGTCTTAATAATTTCTGGTTGATAGCAAGGTAGTTATGTTTGGTCGAATGTATCTCTTCTCCAGCAGGGGCGTACCGACGATCCTGTAGAAAGGTGAAATACGTATCTGCGTCTCTGGAGAGGAGATACATTCACAAATATATAACTTTTATTGTGTTCTTCACACCCCATTTTTAATAATATTTTATATTATTAAAAATACTTTTGTATTATACAAATTGGTGTGGTTTTTACCCACTCATGTATGTTTCAAATTATTTTGTTATATACGCATTCGGTTCGCCCGACAAGTAGTGAAGACACGATAATACAGTTTTTTATAGATATGGTTGTTACCATCTATAGAAACACGTTGCTTAGTTCGGCAGTTATTATGTAGACAGCGCTGATTATTCTTTCACGCTCTGTCTTAATAATTTCTGGTTGATAGCAAGGTAGTTATGTTTGGTTGAATGTATCTCTTCTCCAGCAGGGGCGTACCGACGATCCTGTAGAAAAGTGAAATACGTATCTGCGTCTCTGGAGAGGAGATACATTCACAAATATATAACTTGTATTGTGTTCTTCACACCCCATTTTTAATAATATTTTATATTATTAAAAATACTTTTGTATTATACAAATTGGTGTGGTTTTTACCCACTCATGTATGTTTCAAATTATTTTGTTAATTGTTTGTACTTTTGGGCTATCTCGTATTCCTTTAGTTTATATGATTTTATTGTTGTGTATTCCATTTTTTTTTATTTGGTTTGCTTCATTATGTTTTTCTCTTATCTCTTCTTTAATTCTAGTGACCACCAGGTAGTGGTCACTATATATCTCAGCTCCTCTCCTAACTTTGACATCTGCCACACTTTTTCTATTTCCTTTCTCTACCAACACATAGTCAATTATCGTATTTTCATCTTTTGTGTGTTGTACACGTGTGTATCTGTGGATATCCTTGTGTTTGTAGAATGAGTTAGTTATTATTAGATTATGGTTCATACAGAAATTCAGCATTCTTTCCCCATTGCCATTTCTTGTCTCTTCTCCATATTTCCCTATAACTGTCTTATATATATATATCATCTTTCCTACCCACTCTACTATTAAAGTCGCCGGTGATGAACAATGTTCCCTTGGCATCCTCTGTTACTGACGTCAGGTCTTCCCAAAATTTATCTTTTTCTTCCACTTTATCATTGTCACAAGGACCATATACTGCTATTACTGTCATTACTTTCTTTTTGATACCAATCAGTTCCACTGTTAAAATACGTTCTGATACAGCTTCCCATTTATTTATGCTATTTTTCAAGCTTCTATGTATTATCATACCTACTCCAGCTGCTGCTCTGCTATCCGTATTTACTCCACTATACACTAAAGTATGGTCATTTTCTAATATCTGTTCTCCTTGTCCTTTCTTCTTTGTTTCACTTATACTTAGTATTGTTAGACCTGTTTCCTCAAATTCGCTTATAATTTCCTCTTCCTTCCCGTGTATACTTCTGACATTCCATATCGCTAATTTCCATTGATTCTTTATATTTGTTGTGTCATTTTTCCGTTTGGTTAATTCCATTGTCATTGCCGTGTCCGTTTCCTTTGTTCCATATGTACCTTGTTTCATTAGTTTTTTAATGTTTTATTATCCTTCGCTCGTACTAACTTTTCCTCATTTTTGTTCCATATCCATTCTTCTTCTTCTCCTATATATATTTTTCTGTATGCTATTTTAGCACTCTTCCCCCTTTTCCTTTCTTCGCTTGCCCTGTCTCTGATGAATTTCTGTATATCTCTGTCTGGTTTAGATAAATCGTCATTAATAAATACTTTGTCGCCTTTCCTTCCCCTTAGTTTGTGTTTGTTCTGCATAAGTTTCTTCTTATCTACCGCATTTTCCATTTGTATTAAGCAAATTCTTTCTCCAAGTTTAATTGCTCCTTTAACTTTGATTTTTAATTGTAGCTCTTTCTCTATAAACTCTTCCATTTCTTTCTTTATTTCCGCTTGGTTATCTAATGGTAATCCCTGCACAACTACATTATTCCGCCTTTTTTCATTTTCTAGCCGCTCTATCCTTTCATCCATTGCTGTCATTTTTTTCTTATTTGATAATTTTCTCTTATTAATTTTTCATTTTCTTGTCTCATCTCTTAAAATTCCACTTTGTATATCTTCTGTTCTTCTCTCATTTCCTTTACTTCTTTTTCTAAGGATTTCATTGTTATTTGCATAGTTTCCATCATGTTTATCATTACTTGTATATTCTCCTCCATTTTCTTTTGTGTTTTCACAGGCGATCTATTTATTTTCTTACTTTTATTGAAGACTCGTTCTTCGTCTTCTTCTCCAGAATTCTTCCTCTTCCTGTCGTCTGATGTGTAGTCATCACTGTCTTCGGTTCCCTTCATTTCTTGAATATAACTTCTTATTCTTATTTTATTTTCTTCCAATTATTTCCTTAGTTCGCTCCTACTTTCACTTTTAATTTTGTGCAAAACTGTACAAAAAACCGTGCCGGCCGTTTTTATTTCTATATGTTTTGTCACTGCGCAAGAAGCCAAACCCCGGTCGACCCGTCGAGAGTTTGACCTCTATCGGTGTATTCTCAGTCTCTCGCTCACTTATTTATTACAATATTTCTATTTATATTATTATTCAATTCTTACCGTCATTTAAATTATTCTTAATTCTTAGTTGGTTTTTTCTACACTACTTGTCCTAACTTATAAAATTTTATTCTCTCGTAATCTCTCAATATATTGAGTTTAACTACGGAGCTATTTACTACACACACTCGTTACTCTCTCGCACTCTAATCTATATATATATATATATATATATATAATATATATATATATATATATATATATATATATATATATATATATATATATCGGACGACGAAAATGTAATAATAAGGATGCAATGAATAATTATGAATATAAAAATTGCTAGCTCAAATTCGATAATTCTAGAATAAACAATAATTACAAGAGAACTTCTTAATCTCAAGGTCCCAAAGTCTGTTCTAGATACTCAGCCAAAACACATATATACACAAAATAAAACGAAATTGTCGAAAAATAAATATAAATATATTTGAATAATATTATGCCGTTAATCTTACAAGATACAATGTTATATTCTCAAAAGCACTTATTATGCTAAAAACATACATATGGCAAATATGGTAGCATGTAACCCTCCTTATAGCAAGTTATATTGGGTTGCCTATTCAGTATTCAAATAGTACATAAAGTAAATGTCACGGTTTTAGTTTATACAAGAATGTGTCAGTCATGCTGACTGGGAATAATAAAAGATCTCATGTTTTGTACGACTATATTGAATCTACACTCCATTTTTAGAATTACACTAGTTATTTATCGATCTGCGATTGATTATTGATATTACGCTTAACCTATTTAAGGCGCGTAAATTTAAGTTTTAAATTTAGTTCAATTTGATCATCATTAATTACTCTGTTCAATCAGATCGCACATTGATTAATTATTATATATATATATATATATATATATATATATATATATATATTTATATATATATAGATAATTATTTTGTGACCTTTGTATGTTATGGTAAACTCAATCTTTTGGCGCTTTAAGGTCTGGTTTTACTTCAAAATATATATATTTAAAACAACCCTACATGTTTCGGCAAATGATGCCTTTATCAAGGAATATAAAATATATATATACATATATATATATATATATATATATATATATATATATATATATATATATAACGGATTTATAAAATGTACAAAAAGTACAAATGTATTACAAATTATACATTAGCATTTTCGCGATATAACATGAGTACAATACTCAAAGATTTTATTAGATCCTCAGTTTCCTGTAACAAACTTTAACGGCACTTACTTCACAATTACATTTTTTACGAGAGAGGCCTATAATTATGTAAATTTCAAAAGGAAAACATGGTAAAACGCATAATTAGAATAATAACGAATTAGAAACTGCCTTGGATGCACACAATATGACTTCATGATTTATAACTATACCTATGTACTCGTATATATGCTCGCATGCAACGAATTTTACGAGTTCGTTAATATAACACGATTATTAAATTAGTAATTTGGTTATTTTGTTCCTATATACACATTATGAATGTTATTAAATTGCAATATAGCGTGCAAGTTATATTTATACAGTGGGAATTATTTTAAAATGAATTGAATAATTTAACTACACATACAACAATAACAATATTTGCGAATCCCAATAAATACATTAAAAATAATATGTGTGAAGTGTCATTATTATAATTATTACACAAGTACTTTAAGAAACATGTCAAAAGCTATTGTACAATATACGAAAATTATTTTACAAAGCAGTGGCGTTTCAATGAAATACCGGTTTTAAAGCAAAAACGTATTTTATGTTTCAAATAATTCTCATCCAATTGTTTACACTTAGTCCAATGATTTTTTTAAACCGTCTAAATAGCAATCATTCGAAAATTCATAAAAATAGGCATTTCTTGCGGTTATGATCTTATTTGTTCCCAATATTTTTCCGAATATGGTGAATGAGGTAGCAATTCTCCTAATTTAACAAATTAAAATGAATGTAATTAACATTAAGCGGATTATAAGAAACACCTGCTGTGAGTTTACCTGTGGGGCATGAAACATTTAGAAATAGTATTTGTCTATCAGGAATGTATTCCGAAAAATTGTAAAGCGGCAACAGGTGCTGTTTTAAATAATTAATATTGATAATATTAATCATCGAAGTTTATGATATATATGACCATTTTATTGGGAGAATTGTGATACAAGTATATCTTCTATAAAATATTCAAAATCCACTTCACGTACACTTGCTTCACAAGCCCATGGCCGCCACATTATCATTTCACGATGTATTATATGAACACGAACAACTAATATGCCTTACATCAGCTACCTATAATAAGTAGTGTATAGGTACTACTGCTGGCAAAGTAATATAAAAAAATATTTAATACATAGAGAATTTCTAAGTATATATAAACAGGTAATTAAAATTTCACCCACAAATACATATAAACGTTTTCAATTAATTATTTAGAAAAGTAAACGCAAAATTCATAATAAAGGTAAATAATACATTTGGAACAACATATTCAACCAATAATAAATTTCATTTGGAACTTACTGCAAGTGAGAATTAATGAATATTAAATCTCATTCTTACATGTAAATGTCGACTTATCTCAATCTTTTGGGGTCTGGTTTTACTTCAAAATATATATATTTAAAACAACCCTACATGTTTCGGAAAATGATGCCTTTATCAAGGAATATAAAAAATATATATATATATATATATATATATATATATATATAACGGATTTATAAAATGTACAAAAAGTACAAATGTATTACAAATTATACATTAGCATTTTCGCGATATAACATGAGTACAATACTTAAAGATTTTATTAGATCCTCAGTTTCCTGTAATAAACTTTAACGGCACTTACTTCACAATTACATTTTTTTACGAGAGAGGCCTATAATAAGAAATAAGAAATTTTCAGCAATTCTTAATTAAATAAATTTCATAATAAAAAAAAATCAATTAGTGGGATCATTTAATTTCTTAAATTATACATTTATTAAATGTAAAAGACAATATACAAAAAAGGTTTAAGTATATCAATACGTTAAGCACGTATTACGCATTTGTTACAAATGAAACAGACATGCAATATACACATCTGTAACTGTACACATGGACAATACACCTCGTATTTTCCAGCATTTACTTCTGCTTAAGACGTGTTTTTGCCATTTACTATTAGGCGTCATCATTAAGCTAGTGAAGTAACTAAAGCTTAAATCGCCTATAAGGTATAGCAAATTTTGTCCTATCAGGTAGCACCATATAATATAGTGACACTGACGGACGAAAGAGACTATGCCGAAAATGGCAACCCTTCCCTTAACCGGCTTTGCCGGTACAGAAGGGAAGAAAATACGTATATAGGTGTAAGTGCATTAACACGATGCAAGATGGCAGTAAATATACAAAAAAGGTTTAAGTATATCAATACGTTAAGCACGTATTACGCATTTGTTACAAATGAAACAGACATGTAATATACACCTCTGTAACTGTACACATGGACAATATACCTCGTATTTTCCAGCATTTACTTCTGCTTAAGACACGTGTTTCTGCCATTTACTATTAGGCGTCATCAGTTAAGCTAATGAAGTAATTAAAGCTTAAATCGCCTATAAGGTATAGCAAATTTTGTCCTATCAGGTAGCACCATATAATATACTGACATCTGACGGACGAAAGTATTTTCTTCCCTTCTGTACAGGCGTAGCCGGTCATGGGAACTGTTGCCATTTTCGGCATAGTCTCTTTCGTCCGTCAGATGTCAGTATATTATATGGTGCTACCTGATAGGACAAAATTTGCTATACCTTATTGGCGATTTAAATTTTAATTACTTCACTAGCTTAACTGATGACGCCTAATAGTAAATGGCAGAAACACGTGTCTTAAGCAGAAGTGAATGCTGGAATATACGAGGTGTATTGTCCATGTGTACAGTTACAGATGTGTATATTGCATGTCTGTTTCATTTGTAGTAAAAGACAATATTGTAAAATCGGCCTTAAGAATATTCCACCTTAATGGGATCCTGCTGTACTTTCTACTGCTACTTACAGTTTCAATTCGCGTAATCTTTAAAAATCTCATTACCTTTATACAAGTCATTTTAAATTATTTTGACGAGAACTATACACCCTTTCTAGAGCAGAGGTACAAATATCGCTGACTACGCCGACTGAGCGCATTTTCCCTAGAACACCCTCTAAAAAAAGATGAGGGAGAGCTCATTGAAACGCTAAGACAACAACGGTTCGACTTAGAACCAGCTCCAAACGTGGACCAAGACCTGGAAGAAGATCGTAACATAATTATTATTGTTCTCAACTAACTTTTGTGAATATCGTACCATGTGTGCCAAAATGTGAATAATCGTAATCCACAATCATGATTGTGCAGTCTCACTAAAATGTATACTCTATTTGTATTCTATTTATGAAGCGGTTAATTCAATCGAAGAACTGAAGTGTTTTTTACTTATCTCCAGGATGCGGTTCTATTAAATATACCAGTATACTTTTGTATCTCTGTGAATTATTCAATTTAAAAAAATGTGTACTTGTAGATTATAGATTTTATAATAGGTATATATTATTGTTTAAGAAAACAAGCTTATTTAATTAATAAATTCATTTATATTTTTTAGACAAGGGCTTAATTTAAATGTGCGAAAGATCTTTGTTACTGTGATTAAAATGATCTTTCTATTAACATTTTAATGTTTCTATGGCAAATGTATTTTTAAATATATATTAACAAACTAGTCATTATTAACTAGAAATCTATATATAAAATAAATGAATGATTTGAAATACTAACTTCCCAATTACTATAATACTGTTTCCTCTTTAGGAATAAAATAGTAGTCTCTGGATGCAAAATGTTGTTATCCTTCCTATATGATTACGTGGATAAACTTGACTTAATAGGCACAGAACAACAATCGACCTGGCTCGTAATACGTCGCAATACCAATTACTGCTTTGGGATTTCTATGAAGGTCTCTGGATATAGCTTCCTGGATAATACTTATGAACTGATATAAACTTGAATCCACAAGGAAATCGGGATCAAATTCCGTATTATTTCTTCGAATGTCCAAATATAACTTTGGTACAATAAAATTGTAGCTGTAAATGAAATAGCTAATAAATAGCTTAGAAGTCTTTAAAGATTCTTATAAGCTTTATCGCAGTATTATTTTAATTATTTTAATTAAACGATCGTATTCTTCACAAGTCTAATTTTTGATCAATGTAATTATTACATACATAGATATTTAATTATCAAGATAAATGCCTTTTCTTCAATGTAACGTTTTCTAAACTAGTATGAATTTTTATTTGTGCTTTCTTTACAGATAAAAAAATAGTTATCCCTTTTGTTTTGAACAAAACGTTATCATGGCCATTTTTGAATCAATGTAGAGATGTTCGTTAAAATATATATTTTGAAAATTTAAATTGTAATGTAATTTTAAATTAAATATTAATTATAAGTTGGGCATGTACATATACTTAAAAATAATTAGCACTTGTATTCTCAGTAAGAGTATACCATTAATATATATATATATTAGATAATTTCTTAGCGGCTCATTTAATATATCAATTGATAAACTCTTGGAGTTCTTCGGCTTTTTATATGAAATATTTATAAATATAATTAAATTAGTATGTAATTGTGAAGTAAATGTGAATGTAGACAAATGAAAGGCTAAGAAATTATCTAAAATATACTATAGATATGGAAAAGTAATTAGCAATTTAAAACCTTCAAAACTGACATCTGCTTTCAAAACTGACAACTGCTTTCAACAACTGACATCTGCTTTCAATAACTGATATCTGCTTTCAAATTGACGTCTGCTCTCAAAAAACTGACATCTGCCTTCAAAACTGGGATCTGCTTTCAAAACTAACATCTACTTTCAATAACTGAGATTTGCTTTAAATAACTGACATCTGCTTTCAAAACTGATATCTGCTTTCAAAACTGACATCTACTTTCAACAACTGACATCTGAATCATTAACATTGTCACCTTATAATGCGTTTCTGATTAGCTTGAATCAAGTTTTATCGTGGCTTAATTGGTGAAAGCGACGGTCCGACAAACCATAGACTTGGGTTCAGGTCCCAACGTAGACAAAATTTTTTAATTAAATTTCGTATGACTTGCGTTGTAATTTGTAGACACATTTACTTCACCATTACATACTAATTTGATTATATTTATAAATATTTCATATAAAAAGTCGAAAAACTCCAAGAATTTATCAATTGATATGTATATATATATATATATATATATATAATTGAAAAGAAATTATCGACCGTGATATATTATCAAAAATTAATTAAAATTCGGGTAAGCGGTCAATTAAAAAACTCCTTTATTAAATTACCCAGGGTAATTTAATAAAGGAGTTTTTTAATCGACCGCTTACCCGAATTTTAATTAATTTTTGATTATATATATATATATATATACATATATATATATATATATATATATGTATATATATATATATATATATATATATATATATATATATATTGTAATGGGGCAAACTGCATCCTAATTCCAGCAACTGTAATTGGAAAAACAGTATTAACAATTAAATATCTCACAGAAGAAGGGTTAAATTGGCGGACTTAGTTTGTAAAATTAGTATCGAAATGTAAATAAATTAGTATGACGATAACTTTGTATTTTATAAAACTAACTTATTTTTATTTCTAAACTTATTTTTAATATTTTAATTTTCAATTTCATAATTCAAATCTTTAGCGCGAAATAACAGATATATAATTTATCTGTATCAATATTTTGTATCGATACTAGTTAGACACGCCCATTTTTTTAAAATGCAACTAACCCGCGAAAATGTTAATTTCTACACACGAATATAACATAACCTAGTATTGAAAAGCATGTTCTGACAGTTTGAAAAATATTTTATAAATTTAATTATATTGTCAAAATTATTATATTATTTATATTCTTTATGCTTATGGATGTAGTAAAAGTAAAACTTAGAGGCTATTGAGGCTTTGAAAATAAATAATCGCTATCGGCGTCATTATCAGAAATCTAATAACGAATGGCCGTAATATAGTTCAACTCCTAAGAAAATTTAAATAAAAATGAAAATACCTGTGATATAATTCCAAATTTATGCTGAATCGAAACATTAATACTTGGCCCATCTTTTGAAAACATACCTGAAGTCAATCACTTGGAAACTAATAAGATTCGAGCCGAGCATCTTTTGTATTGGAGATCTGAGATTGGAGGACCCGTACTTTGTATTTTCCCGATCACATCGCTTTCATTCTGGATAACTGCAGAATTCGATGGAAAACAGATTCACTTCAATCATTATCCTATAAAAAAGTCCTAAAACTTAATATTATTTATTCAAAACAAACTTCTTAATACAATAAATTCCAGAATTTTACATTTATACACATTGTTGATAATAAACCTATATAAATAATTTAAACGTTGTGGTACTTACCTGAATTGTTGTGTTAACTGTTTGTATTGAATATTAGACCATATTTTATTACTAAACATAACTAAACTATTTTATTTGTCGCTAGGCACATTAATTTGTTCAAAGTTACAGAATCCTTATTTACTTCAATAAATTATTTATTGTTATTTCATAATTCACTCTTTTATTTGCTAGTGTTTAGTTTTAGAGTTATTTTAATATTAGATTTATCTTTTCAAACACCTTACATAGGAATAAACATACACATATATTATCGACGAAGATCCTGAGGAGTCAAATTTTACTTATTTCATGCTCACGACTGCTAGTTGGATTATTATGAAAGAACATAGATAGCATTTTTTGTATTAAAGGCCCCCAATTTATAAATTCAATTCAATTAACTTTTACTTTCATAACCTTTTATTTTTTAATCTACATTAATCTTTTATTCACATTTAGATCATTCGCCGTTTATCATTTGACGAACTAACGTGGTGGAATTTTTTATTACACCATCACCAGCGTTTTATCAATATATATTTATATATTGTTGTGATGCATGTTATCCATATAGAGCTGCATCTAAAATAGGAAGAATAAGACATACAAAGTGAAAAGGGTTATAATATAATGGTTATATAAATAATATTATTAAGTCTTAGTAGTATCGAAGTGCCTATGTATTTTTATAACGATCATTTCATTCTTTAAATTACTATATACATTTTCCTTTCATTATTTAATTTTATTATATCATATTCAAATTTTCAAATATTAGCGCGAAAAACATATTCAAATCCATATGCAACTTTGTATTATATCGACACTAGTAAGACACGCCTACAAATTGACATCTCGCTATGTTTACATTTATCATGCGCAGTATGCGATTTGTATCATTCAAATTTATCTTAACCTAACTTGGTAATTTATAATATAATTTTTAAAATCATTTAGATAATCTAAATTAATCAAATTCTTTTTATATAAAATTGTTAAAAGGGTAAATCATCGAGATTATTGATATCAATAGATAGCGTGTTTGGTAATATTCAGACAAGTGCTGTCGAATTATTCGATCCTTGAATTTGAAAAAGAAATAGACGCATCTTTTTAGACCAAGCCTTAGAAATCTTGTATAAAACACAAATTTAAATTATAAATTCAGCTAAAAGTGATAAAAAGTATCCAGAATATTAATTAACTCGATCGTCAAGTGAATTACTACAAGAATTTTCGGTAATAACGAACTTTCAAACAATATAGCGTCACAGACGTAGTTCCACCGAAAACGATAGAAAATCAGAAGAAATATATATAAGAATCCATCGCCGAACTTCAACAAAATAGTCTAACGTACATCAACAACGATACCTGAAATTCTACAGCCAGAAACGAGCGCAGTGAGTAATTAGGCACCGAAGACGAAGTCCGAGGAAAATCTTCGATAGCGTCTGCGTAAACAGCCACCTACACCGCCATCGTTTTGTGCTGCACCCGAACATTTTCGGATCACCGAGGATCTTCCCAATTCACACAGACGATCTACAAACATACATCAGCATCATTATTATAACAGGTTTTCAGATAATATTTATTATTTTTTTCAAAAATTAAATTCTTTAAACTTTTATTCAACAATATTCTCGAATTATTTACCTAATCTATCACATCCTGTCATGATCTTTATATTTAATTAAACAACCTATTTATATCTTAGAGATAACAATAAAAGGGTACTCACCATAATTGTAATAAGAGTATTTACATTTATATTCATATTATTTATTAGTTTAACACACATAACCTCTTTTCACATTAGTAACACCTTGTTGTTTATGCGTATATGCAGTTTCGTTAATATCACATTTGTAATACGTTATATTTTTACAGTTTCCTTTAATTTAATAAACATAATATTTTTAATTTTACATGAATCTTTTATTTGTTCATATTTATTTGTAGGAGTTATTATATTAAGCGTCAACATTAATATTATTCTCTTTTTTGGAAGCAACAACCTAAAACTCACAACGAGCCCGAGATCACCCACATTTAGTAAAGTTTTATTAAATATAGTTTCTTGCTTTCCGACTAGTTGGCTATTTGAGATAAAGATAGCGCAATCTGGGGTGAGATTTTATAAATTAAGGCGCCCGACTAATCTTTTCAAATACATAATTTTATCGTACACTTTTATCTCATTAACATTTTATAATCTCACCACAGCCCAGTAAAGGGGGCCGTTATCAATTGTCGCCGACAACGTGGGCCTGTTGCTTCTTGTTGATAACTCATCTACAAAGTTAAATATTGCAAATAATTGATACTTTTCAAATTGTTTCATATATTATATAGACAAAAAGGTGTAGATTATTATTGTCGTTGTGTGTACATGTTTTTCCTATTATAACAGCAGATTGTTACCTTTATTTCACTACATCGCAGACTTTGGAGGATTCTAGGACATATTAAAGGTTAGTGAAAGGGAAAATATCACCTTGTGCTTACGTTATTTTATTTAACTTTTGATTCACTAATAAAATTACGGTGTCTCGAGTATTATTATTCATATTTTAAACATAACTTTGTATTTTTTCAACTATTTATTATTATTATCATACTTTAAAAATAAAGGATACATCTTTATATAAATTCATTAAACTTTATAAATTTAATAAATATCAAAATGGATACTCGACATAGAACCAAAGCAGTTAAGGACAGTACTGAAGAAGATAGGGTTGAACAGGGAGACATTCCCGTGGCACAAGCGTCTACAACTGAAGGGGTAAGTCCACCAGACAATGGCCAGGTAATGAACATGTTACAGGTACTAATGACACAAATGACTAATTTGAAACAAGATTTAAAACTAGAAATGAAAGACTTAAAACAAGACAATATAAATATGAACAACAAATTAGATACAAATAATAAGGAGTCAAAACAAGATAACAAAGACTTAAAACAAGACTTAACAAATAAATTAGACACTAACAATGAAAACTTAAAACGAGAACTAACTAAAATGAAAACAGACATAAGCAACATGAATAGTGATCTAACAACTAAATTAGAGACAAACATGAACAGTATTAATCAAAAATTTGAAATAAATAATGCAAACATCGACAACAAATTAAGTGCTTTCAAAGTTGATTTAGAGGGTAAGATAGCAGAAATTTCTACAGCTCAGAAAAACATGGAAGAAAACGAACTCAAGTACTTAATTAAACTTGATGAAACCGTTAATCTACAGAATTTACATTGGGCTAAGCAGTTAGAGACCGCAACTACTGAAATTCAAAATAATACTGAACAGAGACTTAAAACTACAACACAAGACATACAACAAAACATAGACAAAATGATTTCTGAAAATAATAATTTGTTTAATACAAAATTGACCAATTTTAACAAATTAAATAATGATAACACAGAACAATTAAAATCATCGTTAAACCAATACAACGATCATAATAAACAAGAAATCAATATTGTCAGACAAAATTTAGATACTATAACTATAACTAATAATGAAAATTATACGACTACACAGACTAACATTAAACGATTGGAAAATAAAATAAAAGGCTATTTTACATCAACAAATTATATTAATACTAATAATAGCTCTATAAAGATAGAAAATTTACATCATTTCGACGGGGATATCACACGTGTACATCCTATGACGTATCTTAGTTGTCTTTTACGCTACTTAGAGGATATACCTGAGGAGAAGCAGAGGATGGAGGTCATACGAGTAACTTTACGTTACAGTGCACAAGAGTGGTTTCAAAGAATTGAGGACCATTGTAATTCTCTTGACCAATTTGTTACACTCTTTAAGAAGAATTATTGGGACGAAACGCAACAAAACAGAGCTAGAATACGGTTGTTGACAGGCAAATATCGATTGGGACAAGTATCACGCGAGACATACGCTTCCCGTATCTATAACCAGTGTAAACACCTGAATGACATGGAAGAATCAATGATTGCCAGGCAGCTCCTAAATCATTTCATCTACACCGATACACAGGCTATCATATGTCAAAGAGTTACGGATATGGACTCTCTCATAGACATAATGAGACGTCTAGATGATTATTCGGAGAATAACCTTCAGCCACAACACATATATCGCAATCCCAACTCTCGCAATCATCCGTCACAAAATTCAAATAATCCGAACAATAACCCAAATAACTCACCACCGCAACGTTATAATAATTTCAACAACAATAATAGAAATCAAAATTTTACAAGAGCATATAATAATAATAACAATTCTAACAATAATATGTACAATGATCGGGATAATAATAATTCAAACAATCCATCAAATAGACCTAATTACAACTACCAGCCATCCAGATACAACAGTAATAATTATTTCAATAATTACAATCGCACTACGGATCGACAAACAAACAATAACAATACAAACCATAATACTAATCAACAAGGAAGAGGATTTAATCATATCCGTAATCGTGGACGTGGTCACGTAAATAATATTAACAGACGTCATCGATCTGTATCGCCGATACGAACAAATATGGAGGAGGTATTAAAAAAAACGCCAATTTTAACAGAGGACCTCTACACCAACCCAACACAAGGCCCATCATCAGCACAAAATTAAAAACCCATGACGACTGTAACATACCTTTTAAATTTGAAAATATTACTTTCTATCAACATCCGGAAGAATTCATTACTGTAGAAGATGCAGGCAACCAAACTACCCAAATATATACTTTACCTATTGTAAAATTAAAATTCGAAAATATCTTTTTATATTGCTTAATCGATACAGGAGCGGAAATAACTTTATTAAAGGCAGAGAAAGCTACGAATATACGGGGATACGAGAAGAATATTGTAAAAACGAAAGGGACAGATATCATTGCAGCGAACGGAAAACGCATGGGGACGGTAACAAAACAATTATCAACAGAAATATTAGTCGACAAATCAAAATACATCATACATTGCTATATTATAGATAAACTACAATACGACTGTATTATAGGTATTGACAGTATTAAAAAACTCAAAATGATCTTAGATTTCGAAAATGGTATACTAAATATAGATGTGAATAAAGTTATATTTGAAAAACAATTATCAGAAGAAGAGTTAAAAGGTTATAACCTATATAAGAAGGAAGTGCTTACGAGTGAAATAAATAATATTATATTAAATAATGAACCGTGCAATAGAAGAGATTACGAGGGGAATAATGAAACAGATGGAAAAATAATAGAATTTAATAATACAAATATTGGAATAGAGAGAATGGTAGTTAGGCAAGGAACGAAGGATTGTCACGAGCGAGGAGATGTTATGGAAGTTAGAATGGATAATCAAGTAGTGAAAACAATTAATAATTATGATGATATAAAGAATTTTATAGAGAACTCTAAGATACCAGATACAACTGTCATACCCGACTTAATAGCAATTTTATACAATAATATTACTCTTATTAACAACGATGTAGTGTTTGCAAAAGGATATCAGCATCCGATTAAAATAGATAACGAAGACCCACTAATTAGTAAAAATTACCCCATTCCGTATCATTATCAGCAGAAAGTAAGTCAGGAACTGGAACGATTAGAACAGACTGGCATTATAGAGAAGTCAAATACCTACTTTATAAATCCGATAGTTATAGTCCAAAAGAAAGACTTATCTCTACGCATATGTTTAGATGCAAGAGCATTGAACCGAAGAATTAAACCCGAATTCGAAATGCCGCAAAATATCGATGTATTATTAACAAAATGTGGTAATAAGCCCATATACAGCAAGTTAGATCTTAAGAACGCATTTTGGCTTATCAACTTAGAACCAGAATCAAGAAGGTACTGTGGTGTTCTAGTGAATGGTATTGTTTATCAATTCAGAGTGTGCCCATTTGGCCTAAAAACATCGCCCGCCGCCCTTATTAGATTTTTACATAAAATATTGGATAAATACGACGAATTCGCATTACACTATCTTGATGATATAATAATATTTTCCGAGAGTGTCGAACAACATTTACAGCACCTAAAAATTATTCTAAATACTTTAACAACAGAAGGTATGAAATTAAACCTTTTAAAATGTCAATTTTTCCGTCACGAAATAAATTACCTTGGCTACGTGATAAATAGAGATAACATTTTACTTGATCCAACACGCCTGGATGAAATTAAGAATTATACAAGACCTAAAAATCTAAAAACACTACGAGGATTCTTAGGGGTTCTTAATTACTATCGCAAATTCATATCCCGTTATAGTAAAAGAACCATACCATTATTAGATCTATTGAAGAAAGGCAAGAAATGGTCGTGGACCGCAGAACATGAAAGTTGTTTTAATCTGTTGAAAGAAAGCTTTGTTGAAAACTTAAAACTTCACCACCCTGATTTTACATTGCCGTTTGTAGTTAGAACTGATGCATCACATCAAACCATCGCAGCGGAGCTTGTTCAAATCAAAGATAACATCGAAACACCTATATACTTCATTTCACGAACACTCAAAGCATGTGAAACCAGATATACAATATCGGAGAAAGAGATGTTAGCTATTGTTTTTGCACTTACAAAGTTAAGATATTACCTTATTGGAAAAAGTTTTACCCTAGAAACGGACCATAAAGCTCTGGTTAATATAATGAGTTGCAAACTGAATAATAGTCGCATTTACAGGTGGACGTTGCTCATACAGCAGTACGAATTTAACATTGTATACAAACCAGGTAAGGAAATGATAACAGCAGATGCTTTAACACGACAGGACGGGGATGTGAAACGACAAAATATTTGCATAAATTTGGTACAACTTCAAAGACAGGGAATATTTTCCATTAACAAGCTTTTATCTATACAATCAGGTCCAGATTTCACTGAATTACATCAACAGTTAAAGGAAAAGGGAACTTACAAAGGCATGTCACTTAAGGATAATTTAATAGTAAAACAGATAGGTAGGAACATCGTATATGTCACAAATGAGAAACACACCAGGGAGATAACGGAATATTTACATTATTCATACACGCATATAGGAGGTAGAAAATGCTGGTTACTGTTTAGAGAGGCATTCTACTGTATCAATGATGAGAGAATCATCAAAAGCGTAATTAAACACTGCAGAACATGTGAACTTGCGAAGGACAAGAACTTTACGAATACCAATATCTGCCACAATATTGTAACTTACGACAAGTTAGAATTGATATCTATAGATTTTCTTTCAAACTTAATACCAAGTACGAAAGGTTATAGAAATATTCTTGTGATTTGTGATATCTTTTCCAAATTTATCAAACTTATTCCTACACAGAAATGCGACACCAATACTGTACTACAAGCGTTAACAGATTATTTTACCCAATTTGGAAAACCATTAGCAATACTATCCGATCACGCTACATACTTTAACAATGACAGATACAAGGACTTTCTACATTCGCATAACATCCGCACCTACTATACATCAATACGTTATCCACAGGGCAATCCAACAGAACGATATATACGAGAAACTCTGAAATATTTAAGAATACTTCTACATGACAATCATAATAAATGGGCCAAATATTTACAACAAATAGAACACACCATTAATAACACACCCAGTACAGTTCATAACCATTGTCCCATAACAATTTTTACTGGTCAGCCACCGCAGAGACCTTGGACAGATCCAGAAGCCATCAACTTCAACGAACGACTTATAGAAGTAAGAGAGAAATTATTGACAAAGAAAATTAAATGGGAAAGAAAGAGGAATACCGTTGATAAGAAATATAAGACATATAATCTTAATGATAGGGTAATAGTGAAAAGATTGAGAGTAACTGATCTTAAAAATAAAATAATGGGAAAACTGCTAAAACCATATCAAGGACCTTATATTATTAATAGAATCTTAGGCAACAATACCTATGAATTAATGGAAGAAGAAACCGGGTACATAAAGGGTAGATACCATATTTCGATGTTGCAGGATTATTTAACGGAACAGTAATATACAATTGAACAAATACAGTCATTAAAATTATTAATTACATTGAAAGGTATGTTATAGCTCGCAAAATACATCAATTAAATGAATACTACAACTAAACTATTTTTATATAATTACAAATAAATATACTTAAACAAGAAACATTAATTTAGACTGGATAATTTGAATTTGGACAGCTTGAATAAATAAAGAGAAGTTACAAAGAAACAATAGAATAATAGTTGATAATTAAAAAAAAAAAAAAGGAAGAAAAGACTTTGGTATACTAATATAATGTTAAGGAAGTTCATCACACAAACAAACATTTCGTTTTTACAATTCATAAAGTTTTTATATTATGGTGTTAACTTATTTTTCTTTCTAATTGTTTAATTCGAACGACACGTAATAAGTTTAGAAAAACAAGGTTGTTATCTTTCATTTCCTACATCTTCTTCAGCGAAAAGAATGTCCTCATTTGTACATTCCGACATTTTTTCGACGGGGACATTGTTGTGATGCATGTTATCCATATAGAGCTGCATCTAAAATAGGAAGAATAAGACATACAAAGTGAAAAGGGTTATAATATAATGGTTATATAAATAATATTATTAAGTCTTAGTAGTATCGAAGTGCCTATGTATTTTTATAACGATCATTTCATTCTTTAAATTACTATATACATTTTCCTTTCATTATTTAATTTTATTATATCATATTCAAATTTTCAAATATTAGCGCGAAAAACATATTCAAATCCATATGCAACTTTGTATTATATCGACACTAGTAAGACACGCCTACAAATTGACATCTCGCTATGTTTACATTTATCATGCGCAGTATGCGATTTGTATCATTCAAATTTATCTTAACCTAACTTGGTAATTTATAATATAATTTTTAAAATCATTTAGATAATCTAAATTAATCAAATTCTTTTTATATAAAATTGTTAAAAGGGTAAATCATCGAGATTATTGATATCAATAGATAGCGTGTTTGGTAATATTCAGACAAGTGCTGTCGAATTATTCGATCCTTGAATTTGAAAAAGAAATAGACGCATCTTTTTAGACCAAGCCTTAGAAATCTTGTATAAAACACAAATTTAAATTATAAATTCAGCTAAAAGTGATAAAAAGTATCCAGAATATTAATTAACTCGATCGTCAAGTGAATTACTACAAGAATTTTCGGTAATAACGAACTTTCAAACAATATAGCGTCACAGACGTAGTTCCACCGAAAACGATAGAAAATCAGAAGAAATATATATAAGAATCCATCGCCGAACTTCAACAAAATAGTCTAACGTACATCAACAACGATACCTGAAATTCTACAGCCAGAAACGAGCGCAGTGAATAATTAGGCACCGAAGACGAAGTCCGAGGAAAATCTTCGATAGCGTCTGCGTAAACAGCCACCTACACCGCCATCGTTTTGTGCTGCACCCGAACATTTTCGGATCACCGAGGATCTTCCCAATTCACACAGACGATCTACAAACATACATCAGCATCATTATTATAACAGGTTTTCAGATAATATTTATTATTTTTTTCAAAAATTAAATTCTTTAAACTTTTATTCAACAATATTCTCGAATTATTTACCTAATCTATCACATCCTGTCATGATCTTTATATTTAATTAAACAACCTATTTATATCTTAGAGATAACAATAAAAGGGTACTCACCATAATTGTAATAAGAGTATTCACATTTATATTCATATTATTTATTAGTTTAACACACATAACCTCTTTTCACATTAGTAACACCTTGTTGTTTATGCGTATATGCAGTTTCGTTAATATCACATTTGTAATACGTTATATTTTTACAGTTTCCTTTAATTTAATAAACATAATATTTTTAATTTTACATGAATCTTTTATTTGTTCATATTTATTTGTAGGAGTTATTATATTAAGCGTCAACATTAATATTATTCTCTTTTTTGGAAGCAACAACCTAAAACTCACAACGAGCCCGAGATCACCCACATTTAGTAAAGTTTTATTAAATATAGTTTCTTGCTTTCCGACTAGTTGGCTATTTGAGATAAAGATAGCGCAATCTGGGGTGAGATTTTATAAATTAAGGCGCCCGACTAATCTTTTCAAATACATAATTTTATCGTACACTTTTATCTCATTAACATTTTATAATCTCACCACAGCCCAGTAAAGGGGGCCGTTATCAATATATATATATATATATATATATATAATTATATACATATATAATTAATGAAAAATTCATGAAACACAACAGCTATTTCCCAATGTCTGAATGCATTTCGCCCCTATTGGAGCTTGTCAACACACAGTATCTTGGGCAGACATCAATTTTCACTTCTATACTTCGCTTAGTTAGTATAATGAACTTACTGTAAATGGAAATTAATGAATATTAAATTTCATCTTACGTGCAAATGTCGCTTAATGTGTTGCGTTGATTTCTAAATTTCAACAAAGTAAGTTTGTACCAGTATGCAGAAATGCTACACGTCGCTACGCTACCTTCCTGGTTGTTAGGATAATGATAAATGCCTGAAAAACCACACCTATCCCGGAATGTGGGGAAGCATTTCGCTCTTATTGGAGCTTGTCAACACAGTATCATAGACAGATATAATTTTTCACTTGTATACACTTATCACACACTTTCTAAAGCGGCTTGTAATTCCTTTTCTGATAAACATTCTTGCAATACATTTTTGCACCACCCCCTAACGCCTGGCGATATTTGGTAACACTATGCATATAGTCATATGGTTAAAAGCTTGTATAGATGAATAGTCAAACATGTTTCAACTTGCATAAAATAAAAAAGAAAGTTATGTTGATTCATTTATATTCCCAGTCGTGCGAGAATCCATTGTATGAAAATCACAGGTTCCATACAAGTTATATGCCAACTCTAAACCTTATGATAAGTAATATGACATATAAATGATGACTGTATATTTAATAAGTATACTTACGTTAAAAGATTCAAAGAAATTACATATATAAATGATATTTCTATGGTTCTAATAGTAGATACTAAGTGATCAATATTTCATCAAAGTTTTAAATGCAATGACATTCAAAATACTTCAAAAGGCATGTACTTTCTTAACACATTTAATAAATATACCTACTTAGAGACTAGTGTGTGTTTTAGAAATTAAAAATACAACGATTCCCATTACTAAAAAAATGTATATGATATGGTGCGAAATCGCACTAGTGGGATTAAACGAGTTAACTCATTTATTCCAATGTTATTAGTAGGGGCCGAACACGAGAGGCCGAAATTACGACGGACCATATAAATAGTCTATAACATCGCTAAGTACAACAGGCAGTTACTGAATATCAGTATTTATTCGGTTAACCGCACATCTGGCTTTTGTCGTTGAATTGTGACGCAATTACTTCAATATTATACTTAAATTCCTTTTTTCATGAGCGTAGATAGAAGCGGGAGAAGTGTTTATAATTTGTTTCATTTATTAGTTTATATTTCGTAAGATAAATAATGTACGGTGAGTTAGTTTCTTTTTTCATTACTTTAACTGTTAATTACAGGAAATAAATACAGCGAGGACGGGGCAAAGAGGGTTATACACCCACCAATGCTGCAATAGACGTTTAGCGTGACAGTGACTGCCAGATTTGTCAGCTCTTTATTTCTTACTTTGGGCATATATTAAAAGTCAAATTTATAACAATAACAGACCAATAACTTTACCAGAGCTGCGACAATAACCTGTTTATTATTTCACGTTAGAAGTCCTTTTTACGATAGGATTGGATTTTGTTTGTTGCAAGTAGACCTTTGAACATTTAATTTAATTCAGAATTTAATTTGACTAAACAATAATGTCTAGAATGAATTTTATTTTGTTTTAAAGAATTTATCTGTCATTTTTATTTTGATAAACAACTTCATTAAGAATGTTACATATTGCATTTTGGTTTAGAAATCCCAACATATTACAAACAAATAAAAGAAGCACGTGTGCATACTTCGTTCACATTCTCAAGCATAGCTGATATGCGACTGCCTGACAGTAGCTATTTAGCAGAGACCGTCATTGTTTCCGCTAAACGTCTACTGCAGCAATGGTGCGGGTATAACCCTCTTTGTCCCGTCATCGCGTTAAATTTCCTACATCTCAAATCTATCGGTAGACGTAAGTGTCCAGTGAATTTCATTAAGTTTCAATAACTTACGCATATATTTTTTATTTTTTTTTATTTAGATCTAGAACATTGTTTAAGTTACTTCTTCAGATATGATATAGAAAAATGTCGAGAATGACATCCTGAAACATTGTCGAGTTGGACTAAGGGTCAAACTGCTTCTATGTCAATGGCCAATGACTCCGAAATGATTGCAAAGTCTGCAAAATATCGTTAAAAAATTCCAATAAATTGCACGTAAAACGTCACTTAGCATCGTAAACACATACACAGAAATTAGACCCGTTGGAATCTGACAATTTTAACGAAGAACTAACTTAAGATTTTAACGAAGAATATTTCATTCAATAAACTTAAAAATCCTACCTTCAAAACATTTCTCCAAAAATATGCTGGTCGAAATGTTCTTGATGAATCCACCTTACGCAAATATTATGTTCCTAAGTGCTACACGAAAGCAGTAGAACATTAGAAGCCATCTTCCCCAAATAAGTACCTATCGATAAGTGTCGACGAAACTATCGATATATTAGGACGCTTTGTGGTAAATATTGTACCTGGTGTACTACATCCAACTATCCCATATAACGCATACGTAATGGCAACAAAAGTTATAAGTACAGCTGATGCGGAAACAGTAGCTAAAACCATTTACGAGAATATGCACCAAATGCTTCATTCGGACGACAGGTACAAAGAAAAAATATTTTTATTTGTCAGTGACACTGTTGCATATATGTTAAAAATAGGCAGACTATTAAAGGAAACATATCCTAAAATGCTGCACATTACTTGTGTAGCACATCCTCTCCACAGAATCTGTGAATATATCAGAGACACCTTTCCGGAAGTTGATAGACTTGTATCCGCTTTTAAAAAAGTTTTCAGGAAAGCACTATTGAGAGTAGCTCTTTACAAGGAAAGGCTTACATCTTTGTCACTGCCTCCCTCTCCAGTAATAAATAGATGGGAAACATGGTTGGAAGCTACTAGTTTTTATGCAGAGGATTTCGATAGTTTATAAAATTTCCTGACATGTTTAAATGACGATACTCGAAGTATTTCTTAGTGCCAGGAATTAATGCAAATTCCAAATTTAAACAATTAGATGTACTTTCTTCAGGAACGCTTTGGAATTTTGCCAAAATTAATAATTTATTTTGAAAATCAAAATCTCAAATTAAATGATGGATTAACCAGAATAGATGTGGCTATTAATAATTTGAAAAATATTTCAAGGGACTTCGGATGTGGCCTTCGGCAAAAGTTAGACGAAGTTTTTAATAGAAATCCAGATATAATAACATTGCCGCAGTTGTGTACGGGGACAAAATCTAACTGCTAAATACGGTGAAATAGAAGAATATTTCCAGTATGCACCTATAATCAGTTGCGATGTAGAAATTACATTTTCTATCTACAAGAATGTATTTCATTCAAAGAGTACAAATCTCACAGAAGAGAACCTTGAGAAGGTATTGCTAGTTGATGTTAATACTCCCTTACTCAACTTTAGCTACAAATAGAACAAATAAAAATGTATTTCATATTTTATAGATTACCACCCGTTTGTTTTCCAAATATATAAATAAAATTAAAAATACAAATTTTTAATAGTCCACCCGTGGGCGATAAGTCATAGGCCTCTAGTGCCCAGTTCCTAGTTATTAGTTTGATTTGAATTTATATAAAGGCAGAGAAATGTGTTCAAATTTTGATTTGGATTAAATTCTAATAAAGTAAAAGCAATGAAATCAATCCATGCAATGTTTTTAATTTTATACAATTTATACAGTAGTTAATGTGATAAGATATCTTGGATGTATTTGTATTTATGGAAAGGAAATTAAAATTTGTATAGTCGTCAAGATTTCAAAAATTATCATTCTTAAATAAATATAATGAAATATAGAAAACCCAAATTGAACTTATAGAGCTGTTTTTTTCAATTAAATCTATAAGTAAAAGTCAGTGTTTTATTTATCAAATTATTTTTTTGAAATATTACTAATGTCTACAACGACAGATTCAATATCAGCGCATATAGATACATAAAAATGTGGTTAGAGTTGAAGTCCCAAAAAATTATGTTCAATTAATCACATTAATCACATTAACCAGACTTCATTGGTAATTATTCATAGTAACTATTTTATGTAATTATATACGTAAAGCGTTTACAAGCCTCTCAGGCCCATTACTTCGTCATGTTATTCCATTTCTTCCTATTCCTTGCCAACAATCTCCAATTTTTGAGTCCCTTCCTTTGTACATCCTCCATAACCGCCTCCTGCCTTCTTCTTCTCGGTCTACCTCCTATATCCTTAATTAGCTTCTCTTTCCCCTGATCTTTGAAGATGGCTGAGCCACTGGAATCGTCTCATTTTTATGAAATGTATTACGGCAGATTCTCCATCCAAATTTCCTCCAAAGTATCCTTCTCTTCCAGACCTCCAGCTTATACTGCACTTTTTAGTCATTATCCACAATTCGCAGCCATATGTCCGCGTTGGTCTTAATACCGATTTATATAATCCTATCTTAGTTCTTTTTGAGACCTCTTTTGATTTAAGTATTCTGTTCAACCCTCCTGCACATCTATTACTTTTTGTTAGTCTTAAGTCTATCTCCATAACATTGCTACATTTGTTGTCTATTAAATCTCCTAAATATATATAATTATCTACTTCTTCAAAGGTCAACACTTCTTCATCCTTGTTCTGCACTTTGAACGTCTCTCTTAACGCACCCTTCAGACCGCCTTTAATCTCCATATATCCACATTTCGTTCTATTTATCTGTAGGCACATATTGCTTGCTGCTTATATAAATGACTGCGTCTTGGACTATAGCTCTTTCTTACTTCTTGCCATTAGTAGTATGTCATCTGCGTATATAAGGCACTGGCGGCTTCGATTAAAAAGCGTAGCCCTGCGGTTTTTATCTGCGTCTCTTATAGCTTTCGCCAGGACTATATTAAATAAAACTGTCGAAAGTGGATCTCCTTGCCATAGCCCTCTTCGTACTTGAAAGTCTGCTTAAATTTCTCTATTTACTTTGACTGCGCATGTTGTTCTCTTCAACGTCATTCTAAGAAGGTTTACCAACTTCCCCGGGATTTTAAAATCTTCCGACACTTTGAACAGTTTCTCCCTATGTATTGAGTCGTACTCTGCTTCAAAATCTATAAAAAACATATATACTGGGATCTCATATTCATAGCAAGCTATTAGAATTTGTTTCAGCATATATATCTGGTCTGTCGTTAATCTATTTCTCCTAAAACCTCCTTGATATTCTCCTATTAGATCTTCTATAAATACCTATACTCTTCTCGTTATCAGCGATGCTACCACATCATAAACCGTGTCTAATAAGGCAATACCCCTATAGCTACTGCATTCCATCACGTCACCTTTCTTATAAAGGGGCGATATCTGGTCTGTCGTTGATCTATTCCTTCTAAAACCTCCTTGATATTCTCCTATTAGATCTTCTATAAATACCTCTACTTTTCTCGTTATCAGCGATGCCACCACCTTATAAACCGTGTCTAACAAAGCAATACCCCTATAGCTACTGCATTCCATTACGTCACCTTTTTTATAAAGGACGATGTCACTGTTTCGTTCCATCCTTCTGGCATGGTTTCATTTTTCCAGATTCCTTTCTTAATTCGAACATTTCTCTTCTTCACATTAATCACATTTCATGTGATTAATGTAAATTATTTACCACACGTACCAAAAAGACGTAGTTACTATTAATAATAACAGACGATTATTAAAAATAATCGGGTTTATTACTTTAACCGTAATATATTATATTTTCAGGGGTCACTAAATAAAAGACAAAATTTTGTCCTTTAACTTTTTAAAACTTTCACAAAGTCTATTGAGTCGGGCGTGCTGGGACTTTTAAACGTATTTATAGCAAGCAATTTTGTATTTATTTATGTTCATGTTCGATGTGGTTATGTGCATTTCATTCCAGGCAAAGTCACTCTTGTTGATCGTCGTTTTTTTCATGCTTTCGCAGTTTTATATATGTCTGGTTTTCTAACAAGAGGTACGCGTACACCTCGACGAGCTTCAAACAGGATGCTTTATCTGTGCGCATTTTAGACAAGATATGCAAAAATAAATCTCTTATTTATGTCTTTCATGAGAACATTTCCGGTTTAATCTTTTCTTTTTTAAATTAACTTCTAGGATAAGAATATTAGTCGTACCTTAATACTTTGCGTAAAGGTCTATTGAAATAATATTGCAATGAAACATAATTCGAAACAAAGTACAAATATAATATACATAAAAACAGACATCTTTGATAGTCATCCTGTTCAAGACACTTCGATCTAATAATTAAAACACCGATTCAGAGATTGGTTTGCCGCAACAGGTCAATTACACTGGTCAACACAGTTTGGTTTTCTTATACACCAATACGTGTAGCTTATGTCTTGTGTCATGCTGATTCTGAATCTTATTTAAAATTTGCTTCATGACGTTGAGATTTTGAGATATTTTCTTAAACAGTTTTTTTTAAAACGTATTAAATTTTATAGAATTTCAAATTTACTTTTATATAAGAAATATACCACTGAAAATATTGTTCTGTCGAACATTGAGTGGACATGTTTGAGCATGTCCTTCCATGTTTCTTGCGTCGGAGCATTTAAACTACGCCAATTTTTCTCTGGAATCAATCAAATTAAGAATTGGTAGATATCTGGCTATGCGGGTATATAATGGAAGTCGGTTTGTGATAGTGTAACATCTTTTTATTTCATAATGCCGCGTAAGTCTATAAATAATCCAAAAGCTTCTGATAGTTATATGAAGAATTCACTACGCACCAGCACAAGCGGAATATTACACCTTTAATAGAAAAGTTATATTTTCACTATTTTGGCTTAACCATTGAACATCAAGACAAGCCATGGGCTCCTAGTATTTGCTGTGTACGCTGTGCTGTTATACTGAAGGGAGGAAAATAGCTGTCATATACAAGACTTGTGATTTGACGTGAACAGAGTGATTACTACTTTTCCTGAACGAAAACTTTGGGGTTTTCCAACGAAAATAAGAAAAATATTAGTTATGCTAGTCTGCTCTCTGCTACTAGTCCAGTACCTACCTCATTCGGCGAAACCACACTGCGAAAAGTTTCATTTTTGTTATTGAAAACCGTTATCGAGGCAAGTGTAATGGTAAAATGCTTGTTGATTACTGTTCGATATTGATATCAGAAAGTGCCAAAAAACGGTATAAATGAAAAGCAAGAAGGAAAACATTTTAAACAGGACCATACAATTCCATATAATGTACATACCTAATGAATATTATTTCATGTACTTTTCAATATACCTTTTTCCAAAAGCTGACGTGCCAGAATAAATTTGTTGTCATTAGTATTGTCAGAAACGAAGATTTTTCTAAATTTTCTAAAGAAAATTAAAAAAATGAAAATTTGTTGACCAGTATTATCACCACCTCAGAGATCATTTACCCGTGCGAAGTAGGTATACGGGTTAGTTATATTTGTAATACATATGAACCATCTGAATGTGAGCTCAATAATTCTAAAACACCTTCTAAGAAATGTAATTTTATTCATTATAATTCCATACAATAAATGTTAGACGCCTCATTTCCCTACTCAGTAGAAATAAAATAATTATTGTAGCAAAATCCAAAAAGTGCCCGCAATAAATTATTTCATACCCTCCCATAACCCTAACTTATTACCATACTATCCATACTATTCAAATAAGAGAAATATAAATAAACTAATAAACTAATTAATTTCTCTTCATCTGGTTCCTGATATAATACTTATTGATCTTTAATAGGTATGTGATATTAGTTACTTTAACAAAGATAGAATAAATTATATGATATAGTATAGAAAGAACAACACTTTGCAAGACTAAAATTGTATCGGGTTTTACCTAGATAGAAAAAACCCTCTCCTTGCTATAGATGTTAGACAAAAATGTAGTTGTTAGTGCTCGGTGATGAAGATTCTCATTAACCGCCGGGATGGTATTACATAATAACTCCACCTGACAATCAACATTGAAAAAAACTAAATCAATAAATCTGCTATAGGAATTTGTTATATGGTTTAGGTGATGTAAATCCAAAGAAGCCATTATCGCAACAAGAACATAAACTTACATTCAAACGTGTTATTATTAGAGTTGAAGAGAGGATAGTTAAAATCAATAAGAATTAGTTTCCTTGTTTAAGAGTTCAAGACTCAGCCCGTCAAAACAGATCTCAAAATTGTCACACAAAAAAAAAATAGGAAGGATATAGGATAAACCACTAAATTGGAAAAGCAAATATGAGATATATTTATATCGACTAAAAACACCAAACAAAGACACGCAGACATTAATAGAGTCAGAATAAGCAGACAAATGACTTTCACTTGAAAACAGCCCAACTTCGGTAAACTTTCGATAATTTCTCATAACAGAATATACAAATATACAAATGTCAAATATACAAATCTTTTATTATTCATAAGTAGTACGGCTTTTTTAGTAATCTTCCTGCTTAGCGCATATAAACTGTAGAATTGGTTTATATGCTCAAAGCAGGTACCCTACTAAAAGAAGGGTATTTTAAAATACTTCATATTACATGCATCGCTTGCGTAAATATATTAGAAACCAATTTCTCGACGAAGACTCATTAATAAATAGCGGAAAAATATTACTAAAAGCTCCGCAAAGAATGTCTCCATATAAAAAAATATCTATCTCCCCATTACCTTCTATTCTCGTCATTACTCGATGGGGTAGGTAGGTAGGAACGAGTTTTTTATTCTAAAAATATATCATTATTCAAAGACGTAATATATTCAAATTGAGTGCAAGCAGTTATTCAGAAAAACGGATTTATTAAATAAATTGAAGTATATGCAGTGAATTCTTTCTCAAATTGAGGAATTTATATTGATATATAAATGAATGCGACAATTTGCGCACTAAATTTTATTGTAAAATAAAACCCAACAAACCTTAATGACGTAAAGAACGTAGTTTTGTTAACAGATATATATTTTTATATAATTGTTTACAATATCTACAGTATGACAAAGTTTTGTAAATTTGTTTATTAATTTAAGGTGATATTTCAACTTTTGTACACCATTGTACAAAGAATTCAAATAAATTTTACCTCAAAGTAGCCCTTGGAAATTATGATTATGTCTTAGCTTGTTACTAATTTTAATAGGAATTTTGTTGGTTATGAGATGAGATATTTGATTGAAATGACAAATGTCAAAATAATAAAACGAACATATTTAAGTGAATGAAATATGTTTATTTCCAACAAACAAGCAAAATTTTATAAAAATTGTTCAAAGTGTCCACCACCTTGTTCGAAACATTTCTCACATCTTCTTCTAATGGAGGAAAAAGTGTTTTGTAGTATCGCATTGTCAATCCCATTAATTCTTTCAGCAATTCTGATTTGAAGGCCTGCAAGATCAGGTATCTGTACTTGATAAATTGAGTTCTTTAAGAATGGCCATAAAAAGAAATCACATGGGGTAATGTCACAAGATCTTGGTGGAAATTCATGTTCAGTGTTTAAACTTATCAACCGATTTTGAAAAAATTGCTGCAGAATATTAATTGTTTCACCTGCTGTGTGTGCTCTAGCTCCGTCTTAAAAGTCTTTGAAAGTAACCCTGTGTTATTTCTTCGTCGTCAAGCTGTTCGATAAATGGCATAATAATTTCTTGTCGATACCTTTCTCCTGTTAAGATTCCGTTAAAAAAAATAGGGCCAATAATTCTCCTTCGACTAATCGCACACCATACACCAATTTTCTGCGGATGAAGTGCGGTTTCAACAAAAAAATTATGTGGTTTCTCATTAGTCCACATCCTCATATTTTGTGAGTTCACATATCCATTCAGATAAAACCATGACTCATCAGAAAAAAAGGTTTTGTCAAGAAGGTCATTATCAAAATTATTTAAGAACCACTGACTAAACGTTATTCTTCTGGGATAGTCGATTTCCTTGATAACAGGTCATGTGATATGGAAATAAATGTAAGTCCTTTTTCAAAATTGTATGACATGTGCCAATTGACACACCCACTTGTTGTGATAATGCTCGTACGGAAGTTCTTGGTGTATTATTTATAATTTCTCTTACATTATTACTAGCTCTTCTGTACGCTTTTTCGCCCGACCTGCGCCTTCTTTCTGTTTAACACTCCCTGTTTCTCTGAAAACCATAACGGAATGTGTCACTGTGTGCCGAAAACTGTCATAATTAAAGATGACGTTAGGGAACTCATTTCTAAATTCTTCTAAACAATCTTGAAGAGAATACTGCCATTGTCCGTCAATCTTACGTCCGTTTCGAAAATAAGATTCTAGCATGAATGATTTGTGTTGTATAGTAAAAACCATGTTAAATCAATTTTAAATTACAAAGCAATTTTTGTCAACTATGCATCTGTCTAATTGACAACTAATGCAAATTTAAATTATTAATAATCATACGTTTTTAAAGGAATGGTCTACTAGAGGCAAAGCTTATTTGAACGCTTTTTATATAGTCTTTTTTTAATTTGTATCCATTGATAATTATACAGTGATGGGCGAATGTGTGGAATCATGTAAATATCTATTAAATTAAAAAAGATATTGTAACAAAATTATAGACACGAAAACTAATGATGAAGAGTTGTATTTTTTAAATATACAAAAGTTTTCGAAAATGTAACGTACTAAAGTTATACTTTTTTTAATAGATTTTATATTTTTTACATTTCGGGATTGTCCTCGATAACACAATTTCAAAAAACTATGAAATATTTGTAGTCTAAAGTATATTTTATTTATTGATTAGTAAGCAGAAGAAAATAAAAAAGCGGTCATAAAATCAAACTTAAACTTAATTTGTGAGATTTTCAAAATGGTTGCCCCCTAATTTCTGACACTAAGCCAATATGTTCTGTAAATTCTTTTGGAAACCTCGCTATGATGTCTGGTGAAATGTTTCGTATCTCTTTATTAATTCTTTCAGGTTTGCATGGTTCCACACATTTGTTCATCACTGTATAATCTAAGTGTTTAATTTTCTATTATAAGTTTATATTTAATATTCATAGGAGTTATTTTATTATTACTTCACCCCTCCGTGTATATATTTCTTTCTGCATTGCTCAAGTATGTTCTGTAGTAGTGTAATGTAACACCAATATTTAAGTATTTCAGTCTACAAACATATTTATATTTAACAGTTATTATGTTAATACAAAGGTATTTTTAATAATATAAAATATTATTAAAAATCTGGTGTGAAGAACACAAATGCAGGTTCACTATTAATATTTTCTGTGAACGTGTCCGAATATATCCTATCCCCAGAGACGTAGATACGTATTTCGCTTTTCTACAAGCTCATCGGTACGTCCCTGCTGGAGAAAGGATATTTCCAGACACATTCACAGAAAAGAACCACCTCGCCCTATCACCGTAATTATCCAGACCGAGCGCAGAAGTAAATTCGGCGCTACCTGTTGTCAGACAGCCGAAGTACCTCGCATACCGTCCACATAATTAATGTGAAGTAACGACGCCCTTCCAAAGGTTAGCACAGCCAATCTGTCTAGAAAACTGCATTTTCTTTGTGCCTTCACTCATACTACGGCTTAACCGCATGTGTAATGTATCAGAATAATTGAAACATACATGAGTAGGTAAACCCTACCAGTTTTGTATAATACAAAGGTATCTTTAATAATATAAAATATTATTAAAAATCTGGTGTGAAGAACACAAATGCAGGTTCACTATTAATATTTTCTGTGAACGTGTCCGAGTTATTATGTTATTTAATGTCTAGATTTATTACCTTATTTACACATGACATTTTTTTTTATTTATTGGATACATATTTATATTTAAGATGTTATACCTATTTACATTTGCTTTTAAGGACAAATCAATTGTACGCGATCATTTTTACGTTACCTATATTATTATGCTGTCAACGTTATGACTTGATAACTTACATGCAGATGGCGACAATGGTTTTTGTGTCTAGTGAAAGCAAGACTTTTATTTGGAATTTAACAATTAAAACTAAATTTATATTTCTGAATAATTTTAATTGTCGGCATAATTAAGGTATATTGTATACATAATATAAGAAATCTTATAACCTACAGATATTAAGCCAATACGTTTCGCTGTGTCGAATTTAGGTCCATCTTGATAAGTCGCAGTCGCGATGTAAATTTTGAGAAGTGATGTTTTTGATTACAACATCAGTAGAGTTTGTGTTAGATGACAGTTATAATCAACTCACGTTCTTAATTATTTAAATATTTTAATAATTTTACTGCAAAATTCGAGAATATTGTATTCATACAAAATATTACCCATCATTGATTTATTTTTAAATTTAACTTTTAATTTATTATGTCGAATAACCATATATACGAAGGAGAGTTCAATAATATTTGTAAAACTGAGAGATTTGTGTATTGTTTATAATTAAACTTTTTGAGTTTAAAATAATTAAATTAAGGCTTCTTGTTACTTCAGGCGTATTATAATTTTCCTTACTAAAGTCAAATATTTTTAGACATACCGTATTCCGTAGGAAGTTTTCTGCATTCAACGAGGGTGAAACAATATCCTCGTAGACGATTAGTATATTCTATGTTTTGTTATAATCCTATCTATTCATTATTTGTAATACTTCAGACGTCAATAAATGAAAAAGCAAAATTGGAACATATTTAAATTTGTAAAACTCTTTAGTAATAAAATAAATTCTTTGTGATTATTTCTCTGGCCTTAAATATTCCTTAAGATTGTTTTCTTGTGGCGTCTTATACTTCCTTAATTATTGCTTCGTATCCTGGCTGCTATTCAATATGAAATGAGATAATTGTTTTTCTGACGCCTTCAGCATTCCATAAATTTTCAGTTCAGCATTATACACTGTTGGAAAAAAGTGACGAGCACAGCCTGTATAATCTGAAGAAGTGGTTCTAACGTAATGAAATTTTGTATGAAGTAGTACTAACGTAGCATAACTTATCCTTACCTGGAGCGGCTCGTACCATAGCTACACGACGAGGCATAGAGCCAATAAGTCGTTGTATGGCAGCGGGAGGGATGTCCAACCATATGGTTCTCTTCCACAAAGGTCTGGGCAACACGTGCAGTGTGCGGTCGGGCGTTGTCGTGCATGTATAGAAGACGTGGGCGCCGTCGAACGTAGGGAAGCACAACGGGCCGTAACACCTCATCTACATAGCGGCGAGCCGTCATCGTATTCTATATACGCAGCAGACGTGTACGTCCACTATGTGCAATAGCACCCCATACCATAATGCCCTGCTGGCGGTGAATAGGGCGTGGTTGGATGCACGCCTCGAGGTGACGCTCACCACGTCTCCGATGAACCAAAATTCGCGCGTCACCGGTGCTCAATTCGAATCTTGATTCGTCGGAGAACAAAATGTGCCTCCACTTGACAACCCACTGCTGTCTAGCCTCGCGAAATCCGCTGCAACGAACAGCGCGCTCCCAGTCCACTTTCTAGCAAACGCCCCCGTACAGTTCGTGTAGGGAATACGCTTTCACTTCCTGCTGGCGAAACGGCTCCAAGTTGCCTTGAGGAAGACGTACGCGACTCTAAAGCGCTGTGCACAAGGGCGCGATCCTAGCGTGCTCGCGCGGGGCTATCCCGCTCGAGGCTAAAGGCGCGTACGTCCTTTCTTCATTCTCGCCATGCCCGCTGCACTGCCGATAATGACAGCTCGAGACGCCGCGCGATGTCACAGAAGGATACTCATGTCATGTGCATCCCCACAACCATTCCTCGCTCAAACTCACTCAGATAACGCGAACGGCCTTCCATCACACACAAAGTACTACTACAACTACTTGCTTCCACCACACTAACAATAACCGGCTTCTCCCTCCCCGCATCGGTCTTCTGGAGACAACATATTGCAGCTGTCGGAGGCACTCAGTAAAAAATGCAGCTATAGAAAATGTCAAAACTCGCTGCGCAAACTCGTCTAGAGTAAACCTTAATGCTCCACTAAATCTATGCATTTATCTTGACACGTTCAGATTATACAGGGTGTGCCCGTCACTTTTTCCATCAGTGTATATTGTTTTGTTAATCCTCACTGTCACTCTGCTGGAAGTGCATAGATAATACAATTATGAAAACTAAAAACAACACGAAACTATATTTAACTACACTTTATATCCACATTAGTTGGTTCCACGATGTTCAAATCAACCCTACCTATATGCCTTTAAAGCTCGTACTAGCCAAATTTATAATTTCCCGGCCACGTATTCGGTAATATATATATATATATATATATATATATATATATATATATATATATCCGATTTATAAATTGATATATATATATATATATCAATTGATAAATAAATATCAAATTAGTATGTAATTGCAAAGTAAGTGGGTATCTAAACATTGCTTTCTACAAATTACAAAGCAAATCATACGAATTTTTTTTAATTGAAAAATTTTGTCTACGTTGGGACTTGAACCCAAGTCTACAGTTTGCCGGACTGTCGCTTTTACCACTTAAGACACGATAGAACTTGGTTCAAGCTATTTAGAAATGCATTATAAAGTAACAGTGTTAATGAATCAGATGTCAGTTATTGAATGTAGATACGATATATATATATATATATATATATATATATATATTGATATAGTACAGCTTATACCCACAGTATGTAATCGACTTAATAAATTTATATGTCCCAAGATCGTAATATCTAAAAAATAATAGTAAGAAAAACGTTAATGGTTAAATAAATAATATGTAAAAACGATGTAAGATCAAAATTAGTTTTTTTTTATCATGATGCCGAACTGATTTGAATATTTTTAATTGTTTATTTATTTTATTTGGTAATTTGTTAATTTATCATAACTTAATATCGCGAGAAATCAAGAATTTGAAAACTAATTATGATTAAAATATTTATGTACAAATAATTGTAAACATTATTATAAATTTGGCTATTGGCTGAACCCTGTAAAAAGTATACAACTGTGATCACGTGAGAGTATTTTAGTAGAAAGAAAATAGGCTGAGAGAGAAATATCCAATGTCGACATACAAACAAGAAGCATATAGAAATATCTTGAAAATTAATTTATCAAAACTGACAAAATTTATCTATATTATTTGGAGTTATTGCAGAATTTTAGAAAAATATAATTAATTTTCACCAACTTCCTGGGGTAGTCTTGACAATAAAACAAAAGTTGTTGACGAAGGAAATTTTTGCAAAACGAGATATAGGAACGACGATTTTTCGACGCATCTTTTTAAAAATTAATTAAAATCAAATATATAAACCCAATTTTATTATAAATGTCATGTTAAAAATAATAGAAAAAAAAATACCTCATTGGAAGACTGTCTTCCACAGAAAAAGCAATTTTTTTAAAATAATAACCATTATCAAGAATTCTACTGTCTAAGCCAGTTAATTTTAGAAGCATTGGCTTAAAAGAAGTACTTAAATCCTATTCTGAACACCAAGAACCATCTAAAAGGGTTAAATTATTGAACAGAGTTGATAACCTCAAGAACTTGTCACGAAATCTGTCCTACGTAAAGGAAATTTTCCAGCCCTACGAAAAGTGTACCACAACAACCTACCTTCCAGATCCCGTTTGGTATTTCCTGAACTCTCATCAACCTTTACATATATAAGGCCGGAAAACTCCATGCTCTCCGTAAACAACAGGTGCCCAAGTGGAAATAGATATGCTTATTTTCTAAAAAGAAATTACCTCATTTGTTAAATCATAATATTAAATATTAAACTCACGTTATCTTGGGGGCAAAATACAATTTTCGAACAACAGATATACATAGTTTTTCTTAATAGTCTCAAAAATAACCTTAATTTGTTTTGTGATTACTTTACGTACCATACGTTTATTGTGTATGTAACCAAATATAATTAGTAAAAAGGGGTAAAAAGCAACCCAACATTGTTTAATGTTTTGACTTAGCATATTAAGTGCATGTTTGTATCTTATAAAAAAAAAACACATTTAATAATCGTTTTATTTATATATTCTTTTACTCTATGAAATCGTTTTTATTTTATGTGTGTTTGTGAACTGTTTGAGTATCTAGAACATACCTTATAACCTGAAATTAAGAAGTGCCCTTGTTCATTATTGTCCTATTTAAAGATTACGAATTGGAGCTAGTTATAAAGATATTTTATTAAATTTTATATACACAATTCTTTTCATCATTCATCATAAGCATATCATTTGACGCCGAACGTGGTGGTAATTCTTCACGGCATTCATAGTATTATAACAAGATATATATAACATTTGATAAATTATTGGAGTTTTTTGGCTTTTTTTATATGAAATATTTACAAATATAAATAATATTTGTAAATATTTCATATAAAAAAAGCCGAAAAACTCCAATAATTTATCAAATGTTATATTTAATGAACGGCTAAGAAATTATCTAAACACTTATATTTATATATATATATATATATATATATATATATATATATATAGTAAACCTAATCAGTAGGCGATTAAAGGTCTGTATATTACTTCAAAATATATGTATTTAAAAAACTCTACATGTTTCGGCTGTGTACGCCTTTATCAAGAGAATACAAAATATGCATAAAACAGGCATTCATATTTTGTATTCTCTTGATAAAGGCGTACACAGCCGAAACATGTAGAGTTTTTTAAATACCATATCATACGAAGGTCACGCAAATATTATATATATATATATATATATATATATATATATATATATCACGTATAGCCCATCGAATACAGCATTAAATAACATGTGTAAAATGTGAAGTGCTTCGGCAATTTTAACTTTACCTATACAAACCTAAGTATAACAGCACCACGGACTCAGTCCGTAACTTATATTTCAAATAACGCGGGATATCAAAATTTTTTAATAAAATATGTGTATTCGTTTTTGTTTTAGAAGGAGATCAAAACAAAAGAAATATGAACATTATGACATACTAATTTGTAAAAGTGACATTAAACATAAACAATATAGTGAATGTGTATAAATGGGAATTAAAAAAGGATGCAAATTTTTTTTTTATTCGCGTGTCGAATGAAACGAAAAAATGGAATTAGCAAAAACATTTCAGGAGCAGCGGCTTATCTCTCTATAATTAAATGAGATTTTGAAACTTCCAGAGGTAGTTTTTTTTATTTTGTCCTTTATGTAGTAGGAACAGAGTTAATTTTCGAGGCACGTTTCCCGAAACATGTAAATATCTACATAAAGTGTAATTGCAGTTTTCAGAATGTAATGTTAATTTGCGAGAAAAAACACTGAAATTTACTAATATACTGAAAATTTCCGTAAAATTACGTCAAGCAATCGTTAAATACTTCAAGGAGTAAAATGAGTAAATAGAGATCTGCTGGCGAATAAAGTACATTAGTAGTAGACAGTTGGTCGGGTTTTTCACAAGAAAAACGTAAGTTACAGATTAAAGTATTGCTATCTTTTATAGTACTAGTAAGCAAGTTGTATATTAATAAATTAAAAATTGTTCGTATTTTATGTACGTAATTACCTAATTCAATAATTTCACGCTGAATATCAATATTAGTGGCAATAACAGAGGTCGACCTTCATTAAATTCATTAAATCATTAAATCAACAAACCAACTTTAACCACTATTCTAGAATTGTTCTTCATCAACAAATGCCGAATAAAGTTGATCAATGTACTATTATTTTATTATTATTATTTCCTTCTCTTACAAGAACTTTCAATTTGTTCTTTGTTGCCAGTAAATTAAACAATCGGTTCATTTGAATAATATGGTTGGCATAACTATCATCCTATTGTATTAAAAGTTATAATTAGAGAACGGACATTCTTACCACATGACTCGGCGTAATTCAATGAAGTATTTGTTAGTCTTACCCGGTCATCTGGTCCGTTGCGATTACAATGGACAACACAGCGATTGTATTCGGAGGATATATTCCATTAAACGCAATCCGCAATTGGAAATGTTTATAAACTTCGCTGAGTACATCCCGACGTAATACAATGAAGTATTTGTGTTTGACTTTCTCGGACACCTGATTTTCGGAGCGTTAACAATGGACAACGGCTATTGATTCGGAGCACTTAGTCATGTGGTAAGAATGTCCGTTCTCTAGTTATAATATTACATATATTATTATATTTATGTTAGTAAACACGCGCGCGTGTACATTATATATACATACCTTAACACATGCTTCCACATATACATACACACATCCATGTATACATATCATGTATGTATAAACAAATGTCAGTTTAACACGCGGCGTATTATTGCAGCCGTGTCTAACAAAACTTTTCTGCATTTTCAGATAAAGTTTCTGATGTAGGTGTAAAATCTTTATTGGCTTACGTAATTTATGTGGAATTTGTCTCGTTGAGCCAATCACAATTGGGACTATTTTGACTAGAGACCGGACGCATCGGCTCGAAATTACGATATACCATGTAAATAGTCTATAACATCGCGCAGTTATTGCATAGTACTACTCATTCGGTTAACCGAACGTCTGTTTCTTTCGTTGAATCGTGACGCAATTACTTCAATATTATAGTGAAATTCCTTTCTTCATGGGCGTAGATAGAAGCTTGAGGAGTTTTTTTAATAATTTATTTTATTTATTAGTTTATATTTTGTAAGATAAATAAAGTAGAGATAAATAGAGTTAGTTTCTTTTTTTCATTGTTTTAACTGTTAATTACATACTTCGTAATTTTTGCAATGAAACCTGTTTAACATCGTTTCATCGAATCTACTTCTTCCAATTATTTTGACGTAAGTGTCCTGTGAATTTCGGTAATTTTCAAGAGCTTACGCATACATTTTTAATTTTGATTTATTTAAATCTAGAACATTGTTTAAGTTACTTATTCAGATATGATATGGAACAACGTCGAGAATGGCATCGCGAAACAATGGCGAGTTGGATTAATGGTCAAACTGATTGTATGTCCATTGCCAGTGATTCCGAAATTTATGGCAAAGTCTGTAAAACATCCATAAAAAATTTTAAGATATCGCACGCAGAACGTCACTTAGCATCGCTAACATATACACAAAAATTAGACCCGTTGGAATCTGACAAATTTAACGAAGATCTCTGTGAAACTTTAACGGCGGCAAATATTCCATTAAATAAACTTAACAATCCCACCTTCAAAACATTTCTCCAAAAATATACTGGTCGAAATGTTCCTGATGAATCCACCTTACGCTAATATTATGTTTCTAAGTGCTACACAAAAGCAGTAGAACGCATTAGAAGCCATCTTTCAAATCAGTACCTGTGGATAACTGGCGATACTGTCGTAGCTGGTGTAGTCTCCAAAAATATACTAGTCGAAATGTTCCTCATGAATCCACCTCACGCAAAACAAGTAGAACGCATTAGAAGCCATCTTTCAAATCAGTACCTATGGATAAGTGCAGACGAAACTGTCGATATATTAGGACGCTGTGTGGTAAATGCTGTAGCTAGTGTACTACATCCAGCTATACCATATAACTCATATGTAATACCAACCAAGGTTATAAATACAATTGATGCGGAAACAGTAGCTAAAACGATTTACGAGAATATATACCAAATGCTTCATTCGGCGACACGTACAAAGAAAAAATACTTTTTTCAATTTTGCGTTCGAAATGAACTCATTATGAAACCCAAAACAGTATCGAAATGAGCTTCATTTCGATACACTTTTTTCCATTTTTCAATGTTGGCGTTGTTCGAAGAGAGAAATAAATATCACTGCTGTCATTTGATTTTAAGAATTTAAGTACATTTGACAGATATGATATATGTTCGGACTCTACACAAACAACGTATATTGTATACAATTGACAACAAGATATATTAGTTTCTATGTCACTCCTGTTTATATTTTTAAATAAAATATCAAGTAATGTTAACGAAAATTAATAAATAATATGTAATATAATATATTTCGCGGATAGAAAGATTTAAATTTGACAATGTCAGGTATCAATGTGACCAACTGTATGATTTATATAAAAATTAAACTCTGAACTTCCAAATTAAACAATTCCAATTTAATAATGTAAAAAATGCAAAATAGAAAAAATAGCATAAAAAACTCGTTTCATAAGGCCTTTTGCCGCACTCGCTCTGTAGAAAACTCGCCGCTATCGAGGCTCGTTTTCTAAACTGATCTCGTGCGGCAAAATGGTGCCTTATGAAACTTGTTTTTTAATATACTATTATTTGTCAGTGACAATGCTCAATATATTTTTAAAACAGGCAGACTATTAAAGGCATATCCTAATATGCTGCATATTACTTGTGTAGCACATGCTCTCCACGGAATCTGTCAATATATCAGAGACAACTTTTCGGAAGGGGATAGACTTGTATCCGCTTTTAAAAAGTTTTCAGGAAAGCACCATTGAGAGTAGCTCTTTACAAAGAAAAACTTCCATCTTTGTCACTGCCTCCCTCTACAGTAATAACTAGATGGGGAACATGGTTGGAAGCTATTTGATATTATGCAGAGAATTCCTATAGTTTACAAAAGTTCATTACATGTACAGATGACGATGCTCGAAGTATTTCTGAGAGCAAAGAACTAATACAAATTTCAAATTAAAAAAATCAATTCTACTTTCTTCAGGAACACCTTGGAAATTTGCCAAAACTAATATAATAATTTGAAAAATATTCAAGTAACTTCGGATGTGGCCTTCGGCAAGAGTTAGACGCAGTTTTTAATAGAAATCCAGATTTAGTAACATTGCGGCAGTTGTGTATGGGGACAGTGGCTCAAAATCTAACTGCTAAATATGCTGAAATAAAAGAATATTTCCAATATGCAGCTATAACCAGTTGTGATGTAGAAAGAACGTTTTCTATCTACAAGGATGTATTTCATTGAAAGAGAATAAATTTTACAGAAGAGAACCTTGAGAAAGTATTGCTAGTTAATATTAATACTACTTTACTCAACTTGAACTACAAAATGAACAAATAAAAATCGTATTTTATATTTTATTTATATTTTATAAACCACCCGTTTTTTTTTCCAATTATATAAATAAAATTAAGATCTCTTTAAACATACAAATTTTCAGTAGTACACCCATGGGCGATAAGCCATCGCCCTCTCGTGTCCGGTCCCTAATTATTACCTTGTCCATCTTCCACATACTTTTGATTTCATCTCTGAGAGGTAAATATTTATCTACCTTATCACTATAGTTCCTCGTAGTTTTCTTTTCCAATGGAACAATCATGTCAATGATAACATTATCTTATTCTACTTCAATGTCAGTATTATATAAGGAATTTTGTTAGGTATTGGTTTGTCTGTTATTATTTGAAGATTCCAGTATGTTAAGAATCGGCGCAAATTGAATGTGGTTAATAATACGGTATATTTTCAGAACACAACAAGTGTTTCTGCCTGAGCAGCCGATGTATTATTTTCGCAATCCTGTTGTGTCTCTCAAGAAATCGTCTAGAGGCAAGTACAGAGCATCCTGCTATCAAGTGATCAATTGTTTCTTCCTTCGCGTATACGCGACCTTTAATGTCATATAAATTCTGCTTAATTATTTTTTCCTATACGGTCGCGTTGGAAGGACTTGATCCTGAATGGTGACTATAAATCCCTCTGTTTCTGCAAACAGGTTACCTATATACAGCCTCGCCTGCGACGCTGAAGTGTCGAAATTTTCAGATCCGATTGTTAACAGATATTTACCACGAGGAGATTCATTTTCCCATCTCTCTCTCTGTTGGGATATATTTAAAATTCTTGTGGGTGGATTCATCATTAGCCATTCATTAGCAATTCCATTATGCAATCTACTTTCTTTAGATTTCTCCAGAAAGTATTGTCGTAAATTACTTAACTGCGCATAATGCCTGGTATAAATGCTAGGTATTCGCCTACATTCTTGTCTTGGCAGGTGGAACCTTTGAGCAGCACTATGTAGGCGATGTATTCTATATTTTCTGGCTTCTACTCTTGTCTTGATTTAATTCAAATTCAGTATCTGTCCAGACAATTGTTCTAAATCCATAAGTGAGCACGCATGTTGGAAAGCTGTTGATTGCCTTAGTCAATAATAACCGTAGTCTAGAGAAATATTGATCTTTCGCTGATTTTTTGCAATATTGTATTCCACACCTTTAGCCTTGCTCTCCTTTCACTTCGAATCCACTATGTTGAACCAACTGTCCCTTTTCCATGCAAGTTATTTTGCATTTGTACAATTGAAATTTAAGTTGAATACCCCTACTGTAACGGCCACGAGATATACTATCGTTATTTTATTGTTATAATTTTCTTTTTAATTTTAACCCCTCCATCCTTCCACCTTAGCGCAGCATAACTGCCCAGAATTTGAACAATCATCTCGGGAGTCCTCACGTAGTCACAGTCATCCGAAAAAGAAAAGGCCCGACACACGCTCCACACTTTTATTTAATTTTAGCTTTATTTGTGTGACATTTATACATTTAGATGAAACCTTAAATATATCAATACTATATATAAGCAAAATATACAGATTCATGAATATAGTATGAATGTCGCTTGGTGGCGATGGTCTCGTGGTGGCCCTTCGCAGCTCGCGAATACAAAAGTTGAGGATGAGTTTTCGGGTGCACCCACTAAGCGGCCTACTTAGCGCCGCCCCCTCCGAAAAAGTAAAGGCCCTGGCACACGCCTCACACTTTTATTTAATTTTAGTTTTATTTTATTTGTGTGACATTTAGATGGTATATTATATGTGTATATGCTATGAATAAGTGCAATATATTCAGATTTGTGAATATAGTAATGAATTACTGTACTCATACAATGTTCATTGATGGTGGTCGACCGGCCAAAGGATGGTGGCTCTTCGCAGCCCGCGAATAGGAAGGGCCATGGTGACTTCAAGGGTGTGTCCACTAACCTCTGAGGTTTACCAGCTCTACGATATTGGGAAGCTGGTTTCATGAGCCCGTAGGATTCTCAGTGATCCCATGATGACGGAACTTCATATCTCTCACAATGGTTTTAGACGTAGTCACCGGAATTCCCATTCTTTTCAGGTTTTCAAAAAGTTCACTTGTTACTTCGTCTAATACACCAATTATAATCAACGGCACAAGGGTCACCGTGAATTCAGGATAACTAAGTCTTAATTGAAAAATTAGATCGCGATGTTTAACCTTTTTTTCGCGCTCTTTGTCCAGGTTATTCGTCTTAGCCGGATATGACATCTCCACAATGTATATTGTCTCTAATGTCATGACAACCATATCTGGTCAGTTTGCTTTAATTCTTGTGGTTGTGGAGAAGAGAAAAAGCCAGAAGATTTTAATTTTATCATTAGAGACAACAGGTGGTATAACCTGCTCGACATACGGCATTGCCTTGCTTATGCCTGAGGTGGAAGTAGAGCACCTTCAAGGCCGTGTTGTGTCTACTTATGTATAAAGGGTACGCCGCGAGCAAATGCATCGTGCTTTCTTTATGTGTTTTGCAAGTTCTACAATTGACGTCTCGCAGTTGAAGTCCGAGCATCTCCCTCCTATACAGGACGGTCGAGAAAACTCCATCTTGGCATGGTATTATGTACCCTTCAGTATCGGAGAACAGCCTAAGTGACAAAAGGACGGTAAATGTCCAAGTCTCTAAAAGATTTCTTTTTGTATGGAGTGATAGAATTAAGAATGCATCTACTTCCGACCGAGGTCTTCTCCTCTTGGTTTAAACGTGAATCCATACAGATTAGCAGCCCTTTCTGCTGCGGTCAAGAGAAATGTGCCTCTACCACTCAGTTCATGGTGTCTGACGAATTCGAGAAGAGATCCTTGGTATTCATGATTTTCCAGGCAGTAGTTATTAAAAGTCTAGTTATATAATACCTCCACACTCACCAGGGCTCGCCCTCGGTTAACTCTACATAGGTATATTCGCAATCTCGCTCATTTGATTTTGAGGTATACCTAGGTAGGTGTGTGTTTGGTTCCTTTCCAGATATTTAATTGATGAACCATCCATGAGTTCTATCGAAGACACTTCATCCGCCGCATGGCCCCTCTTAAAATGGCTCACTGCACACTTATCCTAGCCAAGCTGCTTACCAACATCACAAGAGTAGTGGTGGGCCAGCCAAATCATTCGCTCTAAACACGGTTTATTAGACGCGTATAGTTTTAAGTCCTCTACATACAATAAATTCGTAAACTTGTATTTTCTGCCCCCGGGCGGAGCTGCCGCGTAGCCCTCACAACTCCGCAAGGCTATCGAAAGCGGCATCAGTGTCAGGAAAAATACTAAGGGACTAAGCGAGCCATTCTAAAAGACTCGACTTAAAAAACTACACCGTCAGAACTTACCTTTGAGTTATCCTTTCTCAGAACAACATTTCGGAGAAAGTCACTTAATTGTCTCAATAATCATATGATCGACCTTCATTGAGCTCAGTACGTTTATTATTAGCTCATGGGATATAGTGTCAAATGCATTTTTGTAGTCTATCCATCTCATTGATATATTTCTCCGGAAGCCAAAAGCGTCTTTGCAAATAGACGTATCCACCAGAATATTGTTTTGGATACCGGCGATATCTTTCCTGGATTCCCTCTGCTCACGTATCGTATCCCAAATAAGCTCGGCAGCAACCGTGATGATTATTATTACTATTACTATTATTGTTATTAATATTATTATTGTTATTATTATAATTTCTTCTACACACAAAAAAATTCACTTTATTCTTGGTTACCTAGAAAGCACATATAAATCCTACCGTTTCAGAAAATAAATTACTCTTAAACATCCACCTGTTTGGCAAAGCTGTATAAACATCTGTCAATAAAATTCTCTGTAATATCTGCCATTCAGTACCTACCGTTACCAATAGTCCCCCTTTTGTTTCAGATCCCTTGTGTTGGGGATGCAGTTGCTTAGATCAGCTGCTGCCACTATGTTATGAACAAGCGATCGCCCTTTGAAAGATGTACGTAAGAACGCTATCAGCTTGTTATGCTGTAGTAAATGTCTAAGATGACACGGCCTCCTTGCGTGATATGTATATCTTTCAACACATACCTTTGGATTGCGACATTATATTTGCAAAATTTACTAGTACGATTCTTTGGAAATTTACAGTTTCATAGTTGACTAAATTATCAAACCCAACCTGTATGGTTAGGTTGGTATAACAGATGTACAAATATTAATTACCTTAACTAAATTTTTACAATAAAGGTTAGCCTTATTAATTTCATTGTATTATTGTTATTATTAAGGTTGCTAGATCCAAGAAAATTACCCAGCAGGTCACATCATTTTTTCTGCATTTTACATGGTATCGTATAACTTCTTGCAACTAGAAGCAGATATAATTATTTTAAGAAATTCTTTGTTAAGATTACACAAACATGTATGTAAGTTCATTTTAGTTAACACTCTTTTGTGAATGCTTTGTGTATTATTTTATACATAACGTATTTTATCTTTCGTCTTCAATACAGCGCAAATGGCTCATTATTTATTCTAACATAAAAATATGCGACAAAAACTTTTGTAAATCTTTTTGTAAGAGATTGAATTTCAAAGTTAGGTCAATTTTGTTAATTTAACATAACTAACAATAGGACTCTACATCGAACGTAGATTTTAAATAGCAAAAACTTCTCGTCTTCGTGATAAGCTTTCCGTAATGAATTCAGAAGGAACGCAAGTCTTGATTTGGGGAGTTCGGGACTCTTTCACGGTCTTTGTTACCATTAACAAGCTAATCGAGTTCTTGACGTACGTCCCGCAATGATTTATAACAATTCTGTAAGAACTTCTATAATACTTAATGATCTGTGCTTTTCGGTCAAAGGAAGCGATTAATTTTAAGTGCAATGGACACTAAGAAGAAATTCATGTAAGGACTTTTTCATTTTCCCATACGAACAAGCCATTTTCTTCATAAATAATGTATTTAAATTCCTAATAGAGCAGGCGCAAATAAATTAAATCGTCTAATGATTTCAGTTCTAAATGAATATATGAATATATTTAGTTTACAGTAAGGTTTCAGAACTTTACTCTTATCACAATAATTTTAAATGGTGATCGAAACCAAAAATTTATTCTCAAATTTTGTTAATATATTCAAAATTTTTAAAATATACCTTCGTACACATATTTTTCTTAATGTCTTATTATTATTTTAAGAGCTCTTCGATATCTTTGCCCATAAGCTCACCAAGCAAAAATTCTAATCCCAATTTCCAAAAACCACAAAAAATAACCGAAAACATTAAAACTTTGACATTAGGGAAGGCACAGGGAAACACACTTCACGCTTCAGGGGCCTATCAAGGCAGACACACACACAAACGACAAACGCTCAAAAGGTAAATTCTCAAAGGTAGAGGTAATAAGAAATGTCGAATTCATCAACTTTATATTTTAATTTTACATGCTACCAAAAATTTTAATATTGCCTCACATACTGTTATTTTATTTGCCCGTAATAATTATACAAAATTAGTGGCCATTTCTAGTGACTAATTGACTCAATAAATAATTCCATATGAATCAGATAATCTGGGCACTGAAATACAAGGTGATTGACGTCCACGTAATCATGTCCGTACTTACACCATGGTGATTCTATTATACCTAGTTTGTGTAAGTGAGCTGGGTATTATCCATCCCCAAACTTCAACCTAGCTAATCGTTGTGTAATTGCATCTTGAAACTTTCTGATTTTGGTACCATGTCTTTCTAAAGATACTGGAATAAATTAAAGCATACTGGGAGCCTTTCTTTTGATATGTGTCCTACCACTGCTTATTCCATTCTTCCTGCAATATTTCTTTCCTCACTATTGGTACCATGTCTTCCTAATAAAGAACCTCGGACACAATGTCTGTTTTGGCTTCTTTTGCTAACGTATCTGCATTAGCATTCTGCCGATGTGCCCTTTCAGCAGGTAAAACTTTATTTCTACTTGCTTCTTGATTAACTTACAATAACAGTTTATAATTCTTAAAACTATCGGATGGAGTTTAAAGATGTTATCTTTAAGCATTGCCTGTAGCACTCTTTTACTGTCGCTCATTGGCATATTTTGCTGCTATTTAGGATGTCTGCATATTCTAAAGCTCTTGAAATAGCTCCCTTCAGTAGAGAAGCTAGATAGCTTAACTTTTTCACGTCCACGCCCACGTCCACTGTCACCCGTCACCCGTCACCCGTCAACCGTCAACCGTCACCCGTCACCCGTCACCCGTCACCCGTCACCCGTCACCCGTCACCCGTCACCCGTCACCCGTCACCCGTCATCTGTCATCTGTCATCTGTCATCTGTCGTCTGTCATCAGTCATCTGTCATCTGTCATCTGTCATCTGTCATCTGTCATCTGTCATCTGTCATCTGTCATCAGTCATCAGTCATCAGTCATCAGTCATCAGTCATCAGTCATCTGTCATCTGTCATCTGTCATCTGTCATCTGTCATCTTTCATCTGTCATCTGTCATCTGTCATCTGTCATCTGTCATCTGTCATCTGTCATCTGTCATCTGTCATCTGTCATCTGTCATCTGTCATCTGTCATCTGTCATCTGTCATCTGTCATCTGTCATCTGTCATCTGTCATCTGTCATCTGTCATCTGTCACCTGTCACCTGTCATCTGTCATCTGTCATCTGTCATCTGTCATCTGTCATCTGTCATCTGTCATCTGTCATCTGTCATCTGTCATCTGTCATCTGTCATCTGTCATCTGTCATCTGTCATCTGTCATCTGTCATCTGTCATCTGTCATCTGTCATCTGTCATCTGTCATCTGTCATCTGTCATCTGTCATCTGTCATCTGTCATCTGTCATCTGTCATCTGTCATCTGTCATCTGTCATCTGTCATCTGTCATCTGTCATCTGTCATCTGTCATCTGTCATCTGTCATCTGTCATCTGTCATCTGTCAATCTGTCAATCTGTCAATCTGTCAATCTGTCATCTGTCATCTGTCATCTGTCATCTGTCATCTGTCATCTGTCATCTGTCATCTGTCATCTGTCATCTGTCATCTGTCATCTGTCATCTGTCATCTGTCATCTGTCATCTGTCATCTGTCATCTGTCATCTGTCATCTGTCATCTGTCACCTGTCATCTGTCATCTGTCATCTGTCATCTGTCATCTGTCATCTGTCATCTGTCATCTGTCATCTGTCATCTGTCATCTGTCATCTGTCATCTGTCATCTGTCATCTGTCATCTGTCATCTGCCACCTGTCACCTGTCACCTGTCACCTGTCACCTGTCACCTGTCACCTGTCACCTGTCACCTGTCATCTGTCACCTGTCATCTGTCATCTGTCATCTGTCATCTGTCATCTGTCACCTGTCACCTGTCACCTGTCATCTGTCATCTGTCACCTGTCATCTGTCACCTGTCATCTGTCATCTGTCATCTGTCATCTGTCATCTGTCATCTGTCATCTGTCATCTGTCATCTGTCATCTGTCATCTGTCATCTGTCATCTGTCATCTGTCATCTGTCATCTGTCATCTGTCACCTGTCACCTGTCATCTGTCATCTGTCATCTGTCACCTGTCATCTGTCACCTGTCATCTGTCATCTGTCATCTGTCATCTGTCATCTGTCATCTGTCATCTGTCATCTGTCATCTGTCATCTGTCATCTGTCATCTGTCATCTGTCATCTGTCATCTGTCATCTGTCATCTGTCACCTGTCACCTGTCACCTGTCATCTGTCATCTGTCATCTGTCATCTGTCATCTGTCATCTGTCATATATCATCTGTCATCTGTCATCTGTCATCTGTCATCTGTCATCTGTCATCTGTCATCTGTCATCTGTCATCTGTCAATCTGTCAATCTGTCAATCTGTCAATCTGTCAATCTGTCATCTGTCATCTTTCATCTGTCATCTGTCATCTGTCATCTGTCATCTGTCATCTGTCATCTGTCATCTGTCATCTGTCATCTGTCATCTGTCATCTGTCATCTGTCATCTGTCATCTGTCATCTGTCATCTGTCATCTGTCATCTGTCATCTGTCATCTGTCACCTGTCACCTGTCATCTGTCATCTGTCATCTGTCATCTGTCATCTGTCATCTGTCATCTGTCATCTGTCATCTGTCATCTGTCACCTGTCACCTGTCACCTGTCACCTGTCACCTGTCACCTGTCACCTGTCACCTGTCACCTGTCACCTGTCACCTGTCATCTGTCATCTGTCATCTGTCATCTGTCATCTGTCATCTGTCATCTGTCATCTGTCATCTGTCATCTGTCATCTGTCATCTGTCACCTGTCACCTGTCACCTGTCACCTGTCACCTGTCATCTGTCATCTGTCATCTGTCATCTGTCATCTGTCATCTGTCATCTGTCATCTGTCATCTGTCATCTGTCATCTGTCATCTGTCATCTGTCATCTGTCATCTGTCATCTGTCATCTGTCATCTGTCATCTGTCATCTGTCATCTGTCATCTGTCATCTGTCATCTGTCATCTGTCATCTGTCATCTGTCATCTGTCATCTGTCATCTGTCATCTGTCATCTGTCATCTGTCATCTGTCATCTGTCATCTGTCATCTGTCATCTGTCATCTGTCATCTGTCATCTGTCACCTGTCACCTGTCACCTGTCACCTGTCATCTGTCATCTGTCATCTGTCATCTGTCATCTGTCATCTGTCATCTGTCATCTGTCATCTGTCATCTGTCATCTGTCATCTGTCATCTGTCACCTGTCACCTGTCACCTGTCATCTGTCATCTGTCATCTGTCACCTGTCATCTGTCACTTGTCACCTGTCACCTGTCACCTGTCATCTGTCACCTGTCATCTGTCACCTGTCACCTGTCACCTGTCATATGTCACCTGTCACCTGTCATCTGTCATCTGTCACCTGTCATCTGTCATCTGTCATCTGTCATCTGTCATCTGTCATCTGTCATCTGTCATCTGTCATCTGTCATCTGTCATCTGTCACCTGTCACCTGTCATCTGTCATCTGTCATCTGTCATCTGTCATCTGTCATCTGTCATCTGTCATCTGTCATCTGTCATCTGTCATCTGTCATCTGTCATCTGTCATCTGTCATCTGTCATCTGTCATCTGTCACCTGTCACCTGTCACCTGTCACCTGTCACCTGTCACCTGTCACCTGTCACCTGTCACCTGTCACCTGTCACCTGTCACCTGTCACCTGTCACCTGTCACCTGTCACCTGCGGTCACCTGTCACCTGTCACCTGTCACCTGTCACCTGTCACCTGTCACCTGTCACCTGTCACCTGTCACCTGTCACCTGTCACCTGTCACCTGTCACCTGTCACCTGTCACCTGTCACCTGTCACCTGTCACCTGTCACCTGTCACCTGTCACCTGTCACCTGTCACCTGTCACCTGTCACCTGTCACCTGTCACCTGTCACCTGTCACCTGTCACCTGTCACCTGTCACCTGTCACCTGTCACCTGTCACCTGTCACCTGTCACCTGTCACCTGTCACCTGTCACCTGTCACCTGTCACCTGTCACCTGTCACCTGTCACCTGTCACCTGTCACCTGTCACCTGTCACCTGTCACCTGTCACCTGTCACCTGTCACCTGTCACCTGTCACCTGTCACCTGTCACCTGTCACCTGTCACCTGTCACCTGTCACCTGTCACCTGTCACCTGTCACCTGTCACCTGTCACCTGTCACCTGTCACCTGTCACCTGTCACCTGTCACCTGTCACCTGTCACCTGTCACCTGTCACCTGTCACCTGTCACCTGTCACCTGTCACCTGTCACCTGTCACCTGTCACCTGTCACCTGTCACCTGTCACCTGTCACCTGTCACCTGTCACCTGTCACCTGTCACCTGTCACCTGTCACCTGTCACCTGTCACCTGTCACCTGTCACCTGTCACCTGTCACCTGTCACCTGTCACCTGTCACCTGTCACCTGTCACCTGTTACCTGTCACCTGTCATCTGTCACCTGTCATCTGTCATCTGTCACCTGTCACCTGTCACCTAAGGCAATGAGCCGACAAACTGGCCAAAGAAGGTACTAATAGGAACTTCATAGGACCAGAACCTGTATGTTGAATCACTAAGGATTCCGCTAAAAGGCAGATCTGGTTATGGCTAGAAAAAGAACATAAAAATAAAATGGAGGTTAACAGAAAGTCAACTTCATACCAAAACACTACTACGGAAAGTTTTCAGCCAACCTAAGTCGTAGTAACAAAAAATTAAAATAATAATTAAATTAATTAAATAAGGAGGAGTTCTCCTTCTCCTCCTTAGAAGGAGAAGGAGAAGGAGAAGGAGAAGGAGAAGGAGAAGGAGAAGGAGAAGGAGAAGGAGAAGGAGAAGGAGAAGGAGAAGGAGAAGGAGAAGGAGAAGGAGAAGGAGAAGGAGAAGGAGAAGGAGAAGGAGAAGGAGAAGGAGAAGGAGAAGGAGAAGGAGAAGGAGAAGGAGAAGGAGAAGGAGAAGGAGAAGGAGAAGGAGAAGGAGAAGGAGAAGGAGAAGGAGAAGGAGAAGGAGAAGGAGAAGGAGAAGGAGAAGGAGAAGGAGAAGGAGAAGGAGAAGGAGAAGGAGAAGGAGAAGGAGAAGGAGAAGGAGAAGGAGAAGGAGAAGGAGAAGGAGAAGGAGAAGGAGAAGGAGAAGGAGAAGGAGAAGGAGAAGGAGAAGGAGAAGGAGAAGGAGAAGGAGAAGGAGAAGGAGAAGGAGAAGGAGAAGGAGAAGGAGAAGGAGAAGGAGAAGGAGAAGGAGAAGGAGAAGGAGAAGGAGAAGGAGAAGGAGAAGGAGAAGGAGAAGGAGAAGGAGAAGGAGAAGGAGAAGGAGAAGGAGAAGGAGAAGGAGAAGGAGAAGGAGAAGGAGAAGGAGAAGGAGAAGGAGAAGGAGAAGGAGAAGGAGAAGGAGAAGGAGAAGGAGAAGGAGAAGGAGAAGGAGAAGGAGAAGGAGAAGGAGAAGGAGAAGGAGAAGGAGAAGGAGAAGGAGAAGGAGAAGGAGAAGGAGAAGGAGAAGGAGAAGGAGAAGGAGAAGGAGAAGGAGAAGGAGAAGGAGAAGGAGAAGGAGAAGGAGAAGGAGAAGGAGAAGGAGAAGGAGAAGGAGAAGGAGAAGGAGAAGGAGAAGGAGAAGGAGAAGGAGAAGGAGAAGGAGAAGGAGAAGGAGAAGGAGAAGGAGAAGGAGAAGGAGAAGGAGAAGGAGAAGGAGAAGGAGAAGGAGAAGGAGAAGGAGAAGGAGAAGGAGAAGGAGAAGGAGAAGGAGAAGGAGAAGGAGAAGGAGAAGGAGAAGGAGAAGGAGAAGGAGAAGGAGAAGGAGAAGGAGAAGGAGAAGGAGAAGGAGAAGGAGAAGGAGAAGGAGAAGGAGAAGGAGAAGGAGAAGGAGAAGGAGAAGGAGAAGGAGAAGGAGAAGGAGAAGGAGAAGGAGAAGGAGAAGGAGAAGGAGAAGGAGAAGGAGAAGGAGAAGGAGAAGGAGAAGGAGAAGGAGAAGGAGAAGGAGAAGGAGAAGGAGAAGGAGAAGGAGAAGGAGAAGGAGAAGGAGAAGGAGAAGGAGAAGGAGAAGGAGAAGGAGAAGGAGAAGGAGAAGGAGAAGGAGAAGGAGAAGGAGAAGGAGAAGGAGAAGGAGAAGGAGAAGGAGAAGGAGAAGGAGAAGGAGAAGGAGAAGGAGAAGGAGAAGGAGAAGGAGAAGGAGAAGGAGAAGGAGAAGGAGAAGGAGAAGGAGAAGGAGAAGGAGAAGGAGAAGGAGAAGGAGAAGGAGAAGGAGAAGGAGAAGGAGAAGGAGAAGGAGAAGGAGAAGGAGAAGGAGAAGGAGAAGGAGAAGGAGAAGGAGAAGGAGAAGGAGAAGGAGAAGGAGAAGGAGAAGGAGAAGGAGAAGGAGAAGGAGAAGGAGAAGGAGAAGGAGAAGGAGAAGGAGAAGGAGAAGGAGAAGGAGAAGGAGAAGGAGAAGGAGAAGGAGAAGGAGAAGGAGAAGGAGAAGGAGAAGGAGAAGGAGAAGGAGAAGGAGAAGGAGAAGGAGAAGGAGAAGGAGAAGGAGAAGGAGAAGGAGAAGGAGAAGGAGAAGGAGAAGGAGAAGGAGAAGGAGAAGGAGAAGGAGAAGGAGAAGGAGAAGGAGAAGGAGAAGGAGAAGGAGAAGGAGAAGGAGAAGGAGAAGGAGAAGGAGAAGGAGAAGGAGAAGGAGAAGGAGAAGGAGAAGGAGAAGGAGAAGGAGAAGGAGAAGGAGAAGGAGAAGGAGAAGGAGAAGGAGAAGGAGAAGGAGAAGGAGAAGGAGAAGGAGAAGGAGAAGGAGAAGGAGAAGGAGAAGGAGAAGGAGAAGGAGAAGGAGAAGGAGAAGGAGAAGGAGAAGGAGAAGGAGAAGGAGAAGGAGAAGGAGAAGGAGAAGGAGAAGGAGAAGGAGAAGGAGAAGGAGAAGGAGAAGGAGAAGGAGAAGGAGAAGGAGAAGGAGAAGGAGAAGGAGAAGGAGAAGGAGAAGGAGAAGGAGAAGGAGAAGGAGAAGGAGAAGGAGAAGGAGAAGGAAGGTGGAACCTTACCGCGTAGACAATGGTCTCAATTAAATAGGTAGCGCGGGCCACGGAAGGTTCAACTCAATGCTGTGTAAATGGAAACTTGTCTCTGGGACTGCGGAAATGTTGAGTACACTATGAGCTACATAGTAAATGACTGATATAGAAGAAATTTTCCTGATTTCATCTATGATCTGACTAAGACAACTCTTGCAGCAATGGATTGGTTGAAAAATTTAGAAATTAATATATAAATTAGATTTATGACTCTTTTTGACTAAGATATATACATATTGTCAGATTTCGCTTCTCATGCCAAATAAATAAATAAATGTTAATTAGTATATTAAAAACCCTTTCGAAGTTAAACGGTATATTTAATTTAAAGAAATAAGTAAATATATTTTATTTCTAAATGTGAAATAAATAAATTAAGATATCTTCATTAATTAATAATGTTAAAATGAATAATAGAGTGGTTTAATAAATTTCTTTAGGGGATGTTGTTCGTAGTAGGGTTCCATGGTGTAATGGTTAGCACTCTGGACTCTGAATCCAGCGATCCGAGTTCAAATCTCGGTGGAACCTCGGCTTTTTTTAGATATCATATAAACCTAAATTTAATTATATCTAATTTGTAAGAATTGTATTTATTTGAATTCATTCGTATTTTATGATAAAATAAACAAGAATCTTTGAAATTGTAGTTTTATTTACTTAAATGTTCATATATTTTTTTAATTATCGTATACCTATATATAATGCCCCCTCAGGTTAATACTTTTAAAATACAGGGCGAAGATATCCAGAGTCACTTCTTTAAGAAAATGTCATTGGCATAAGATGTTTAATGAAAGAAAGAAAGAAGAATGAAAGAAAGAAGAATGAAAGAAAAAACTACCACGTATACATGCCACCACACACACACAAAAGAAGAAAATACAATTTTAAGAAATTTAATACAGAAAAGTAAATATCTTCGATTATAGTCGCAGGTGATGTAAATTAAGAAAATATATTTAGCCACACCAGAAAGTATGAGTAAACTACGAAATATTGTGCTACTTGTTTTATTTTATTTTTAATAAATAATTAAAAATAATTATTAAGATTGAAGCAAAGAAACACAAAACAAGAAATTTGAATTTTATTTTTTATTTATTATTTAGTTATTTATTCTTATGTAAAATTAATGTCCAAAATTTCTTAACTGATCTTATTTTTTAAATAAATATATTATATTAAAATATATTTTATTTTTTCTTTCTTTTTGTCTACTTTATATGCACTAAACCAATGCTTACCAAGTTCTTTGGATTTTCTGCACCCTTGATGAATCCCAATACGCCCTATGTCAAATTCTAACAACTGCTGTTACACTTTAAAAATGATCATTTTACCGTTTGGGCATTTTCAATAATTTATTTAATAAATAATTAAATAATAATAATAAATTAATTGCTAACTCTAAATCATCATAGGCTGTTCAAAATTCAATATTATCGTTTAATATAATTTATTTACTTTAATTGCTAATTATCGAACATCATAGGCTATTTCAAACTTTAATATCTTCATGTAAGTATGCATGTTAAAATATCTTGGGTGTCACTATAACCGTTTTCCCGGAGTCGGTTATTTAATCCGTTTATTTTTAATCCGAAGCTTTGAATCTATGCATGTGCAGATTAAACTTCTTGACATTTTATGCGAGTTATAGTTCGTATATTTGAATTTATATTTCAATTATAGTTCCTCTTAGGCAATTTCAGGTATACATATAGGACATTGTTATATTTTTTATTAGAATTTTGTAAATCTATTAGGATGGTTTAATTCATCTAATAACCATTTTTTTTTCACTTAATTCTGGTCTTCACATTTTGGTTTGTTTGGAGAGCCATCTAGGCGAGACTTTTTTTAAACTATTTGCTATAGATCGCTGTAACGGCTGGTATAATTTTAAATCGGTTATAAACCCTTAATTACTGCGAATTAATTAATGAATTTTTGAAGTTGGCTTCCTCAATTGCTTTTTTTATCCTGTCAGGATTCTGAGTAATTATCTATCTTTTATAGATATAATAAAACACAGTTGTATAGTTTCAAAATTATATATATAATGTTAACACACTACATATGTTTCACCACACTGTGGCTTCATCAGGTGGATAAAAATACTATTTTAAATAGTATTTTCATCGACCTGATGAAGCCACAGTGTGGTGAAACATATGTAGTGTGTTAACATTATATATATTATTTTGAAACTATACAACTGTGTTTTATTTTATCTATATAATGAAGTTTCAACAAGTATCTCCTTCGTCGATTATTAATCTATCTTTTATTTCAATATTCCGTCTGGGGGTAGTATTTTTTTTGTTACTAATGATGTATTCATCTTTCTGTTTAAATTCACGCACAATCATTCTGGACGTCCTATTTCTTAACGATTCCGCTTTGGAGTAAGGCAACGAGTAATAAAACTAAAAGTCATTTTGATTTGAAACAGTGTTACTGTTCTGCGATTTTGCAGGAATTGACAAATTGACTGTATTTCATTGAATTCACTAGTATAGGGGTATTTAGTCGAGGATGTTTTTCCCGGGATTTGAAAGTTTAACGACCACGTGTTTGCTTCAGGTGAGTTTCTAAGATAAGGGGACGGCTGTAATTTTATCACGGCATTGTTCTCCGTTTATTATATATATTACTCTGGAATCTTCCACTTATTCTCTTCTTTTCTCATTTATTTAGGGCTGTTAGTATCAGCTAATGAAAAGCTGCTGTGTTATTATCTGCTAAGAAAAGCTGCTGTTATTATCTGCTAGGGAAAGTAGCTATTGTTAGTATCGGCTAATGAAAAGCTGCTGTGTTATTATCTGCTAAGCTGCTGTTATTATCTGCTAGGAGAAGTGGCTATTGTTAGTATCCGCTAAGAAAAATTCCTTGTTAATATCCACTGAGGAAAACTGCTAAGTTATTATCGGCTAATGTGAAATCCACCAAATTAGAGGAGAGATTGATTTCATTCGCAGACATCTCATTACCTGGACACAAGAAAACAACGCAATTGGATCTAAGGGTCATCTATCATGCAAGGTAGTGTGTGTAGAATAACATTTTTTATGACAGAGTCCCAGAAAATTAATATAATAGTGATTTTGGAGGACCGCATGGTGTCCTAAAACATGTTGTTCGACTCACCATTCCATTTATTTTTTTCTTGCATCCATATAAAATTTAACCAAGTTCATTACATATATAAATCGCTTAATTAGTTTCTAATTCAAATTGCAGTAGTTTTTTTTATAGTATCAATCTCACATGTCAGATTTGTCATAAAGTAAAGAAATTTGAGTAATTAAATTTAAATATTGAGTAAATTAAATTTTAATATTTTTTTTATCAGTAACGGAATCCTATGTGATTTGTTATATCTAATTTTGTTTAAATAATATATTTTCCATTTAATTGGTGAATTTTCACCATTATAGAAAAATATTGTAGTTACATTTTTTTTTTTCTTAAACATATATTTTTGCATATACAGGCTGAGCCTTATTTTTATATTACTATCTGATTGGAGTATCCGATTATGTGAATACATTGTGATTTAATAAGTTATTGCATAATTAATTTCTATTTGTGTGTACCACCTAAAAAATTATTTCATATACTGACTATACTGTATCGAACCTGTGTAAGGTGCATTAAAGCTTTGATGGAGTATCTATGCAATAATCTATAGTTTAGAATACGATACTAGAATGATCAATGATATTCCAACTATTTAAAGAAGTATTTTGTTGGCTCCATACTTATACCTCTCTGGTAAAATATATATATATATTTTTTGTGGGCTTATATAAAAAATATAGTTGTTATTGTTATGAACTCTGTTTTTCTTTTTTTTTTAAATTGAGTGTCAACTTATTCGAGATTACTAAGTTATCCAGTTACTACGGCAGAGTCTGTGTTCTCTGTTGGCTATAGGTAAACATAGTGGCGCCCTTTTTATGTAAGAACCTCCCCGCAACTCGCCTCTTAACTGAGGTAGCTCTTTAGCCAAAAGATCTCCGGGGCAATCATGAGTTGTAGGTAAGTTGGGTAAGTGTAGAAAGATATTTGTGGGCGCAAGTCTAGTGTTTGTGGGTGCATATAGCACTGCACTTCGTGAAACAGTGAATATGCTTGTTAAATTATATGGTCATTAAAAGTAAATGAAACGTATTTAAGGTCACAAAAAATAGAATATGCGTTATTAGTAGAGATCGGATGCATCAGGCCGAAATTATAATGGATCATATAAATAGACTATAACATCGCTAAGTACAACATGCAGTTATTGAATAGCACTATTCATTCGGTTAACCGCACATCTGTTTTCTCTCGTTGAATTGTGACCCACTTACTTCAATATTACAGTTAAATTCCTTTCTTCATGGGCGTAGATAGAAACGTGAGGAGTTTTTATTATTTATTTTATTTATTAGTTTATATTTCGTAAGATAAATAAAGTTCGCTGAGTTACTTTCTTTTTTTCATTGTTTTAACTGTTAATTACATACTTCCTAATTTTTGTAATAGATCCTGTTTAATATCGTTTCATCGAATCTACTTCTCCCAATTATTTTGACGAAAGTGTCCAGTGAATTTGGTTAAGTTTCAATAATTTACGCATACATTTTTAATTTTCATTTATTTAGATGTAGAACATTGTTTAAGTTACTTTTTCAGATATGATATGGAACAACGTCGAGAATGGCAACGCGAAACAATGACGAATTGGATTAAGGGTCAAACTGATTGTATGTCCATTGCCAGAGATTCCGAAATTTATTGCAAAGTCTGTAAAATATCCTTAAAAAAATTCAAGAAATCGCACGCAGAACGTCACTTAGCATCGCAAACATATACACAAAAATTAGACCCGTTGGAATCTGACAATTTTAACGAAGATCTCTTTGAAACTTTAATGGCGGTAAATATTCCATTAAATAAATTTAACAATCCCACCTTCAAAACATTTCTCCAAAAATATACGAAATGTTCCTGATGAATCCACCTTACGTAAATATTATGTTTCTAAGTGCCACACAAACGCAGTAGAATGCATTAGAAGCCATCTTTCAAATCAGTACCTGTGGATAACTGGCGATACTGTCGTAGCTGGTGTAGCACATCCAACTATTCCATATAACGAAAATGTAACAGGAACAAAGTTAGAAATGCACTTAATGCGGAAACAGTAGCTAAAACCATTTAGGTGAATATGCACCAAATGCATTCGGACGACAGGTACAAAAAAAAATACTTTTATTTGTCAGTGATAATGCTGCATTTATGCCAAAAATAGTCAGACTATTAAAGGAAACAATCAAACATTGATGCAATGGTATACTTTAATAAGATAAATTATTAAATTTTGATATTTGGACATAATTTTTGTATTGCTATTATTAAATGTACAGCTATAGTTCATAAAGTATTTCTTTTCAGTCACATGACCAAATTTACGGCGTAAGAATACCGTAAAATTACACATGCTGAATTGTAGCGCAAAGATATTGGTATTCCGTTTTTGATTAAGATTATATATTTTCCTTGCACTTTCTGTACTTCCAATAGGTTTCAACTGGGTACATATGTATGTAGTGCTATATGCCCCCACGAGCAAGGCTTGCGCCTGCTTATTTACCGTAATACCTACTTTGGATTTATCAAGTCGCCCTAATAACATGATTGTCTCAGAGATCTTAGACTAAAGAAACCAATTCAGTTTATAGGCGAGCTGTATGGAGGTTCTTATATATATTAGGCGCCACCTTGTTTATATTCTTTAGTCGTTACAGTGAACATAGACACCGCCGATGGTAACTTGACTAAATCATAGGTATCTACGTGTATCGTTATTATTATGATAATAAAACAACAAATGTGAAAGAATAACAGTAGAGGATTTATTGATAACCAATAAACAACAAACAAAAGAAATGTTAAACCAAAATGTCAAAATTCTTATCGCTACAATTTTGCTCAAAATAATATAGAAAAGAGCAAAATTGAATGACTAGAATGCAGTAAAGAAACTATATATAATATTGACCAATTCGCTAATTACCTTAATATAGTTATATTAATTCTCAATCAAACAAAGTAATGCCTGGTCCTGAGTAAAAGACTCACCCAGTATGGCAAAGTAAATGAAAGCACTAAACCGGATACGATAAATTGACTAATAAGTAAATTAAACTATTTGCACGTTTTAGATAAATTCAAAAAATGGGTCATAAAATTTATAAAAAACGACGTGTGGAACAGATTGAATAATAATTGTGAGCGAACTAAATTAATAGGAATCTTAATTTAAAGATTGCATAAATAATTTATCTAAGATCGAGATTTTGGTACACACTGTATATGCAACAATTATTAAATATAACACACTATTAAATGTTTTATAGCGTAAATTACAAATTACGAAAATTTGCCAAAATAAATGTATTAAGATTTGTCCACACTTTATATGCAGAAAATATGAACTATTATACCAAATTTAAATGATCGATAGTTTCAAATTTATAATAAAAAATATTACACAAATTAAAATGATAATTATTTTCCACACAGTATATGTAGAAGTTATTATTATATAATCAAAAAAATTAAATAAATGATCGGTTCTATTCTTTTCACAAAGAAAATGGCACAAAGCAAATCTATAATTATTTAAATGACATTCTGTGTTTCATATTATACTAAATGCTTCTAAATGATATATAAAAAAATGCATAAATGAATCTACTGAATTAATAATTAACTGACAGTTACCAAATTTAATATGCCTCTAGGGTAACATCAGGCGATCGAACACCCTATATTTATGACTTAGAATTTCTGAACGTATACCAAAAAAATGTACTTATGAATTAAGTAATTAAATACAGACAAGAAAAATAATTAAACGAAATTATATCTATTTCATATACAAAATTGTAGAGACGTTTCCCCCTTGTGAAATGACGAACAATCTAATTATAGTCTTCAGTATTATAAGGAGAAATAATTGCTACCTTATATCCAATGGTGGTACAGAAAAAATTCTACCTCGTGGTCAAGACCAGCGGAAATGTCTAATGTGACATCTTAAATTGAACAGGTTCTGATTACGTCCTGGATGAAATCCTTTCCACGTCCAGAAGTATTTCTTTTTTTTCTTCTTCTTATGTTTGCACGAGGATTAACCAAAGAAAAGGCGTGTCCAATTATGTGGTTAAAAAAATTAATCTTTAATGATCCGCTCTTATGAACGATAAAATCATTAATTAGACCCTTGTCTAAATTTGATTTATATTCAGCAGAAGACTTGTAATTCGCGAAAAAGGCGAGTCGATTGTAGACTTCAATTAAATCTACTGCTCTAATTAATTTGTCGACACAGGAATGGCTGAAGTAGTTAACCCAGAACTAACACAAAAGAAAATAAGGACGAACACCCTTTGTTTCGTGTTTTTATAAGACTCGACACGTAGTTCGTATACTAAATCAACAAAAGATGGAGACCTCGTCGAGAAAATTATATAACTGAATCTTTTAATTATCAAAATACTAATTATAATCCAAAAAGTGAATCGAAGATCTAAAATGAACCCATATCTATACTACTGAGAATCCAATTTAAATATCTTTAATAAAGAGCAAACGGCCAATCAAACAGTTCCGTTATTAGACCAACTAATTACTCAAAGAAGTTGCACTTTTTCGGACACAATAAAAAATTTCAATTGAAGAAAATACGACTTGCAAAAATTCCCAATAAATAATAAGATCCCATGTAATTTCAAACGCATACAGGCACAATTCGCATGTTCGTATGAACCTCTAAAACCATGTGTGAATGGCTTGACAGACTAAAGTACTTAACCTGTCATGTAAACAAATCAAACCGGAGAAGAGATTTAAATAAACTAAAAGTCATACAATAACCCCAAATGACTCTAAGGTATTTATAAAATGATAATAATAATAATAATAATAAATATAATACATATGTGAAAAAGAATGAAAAATAAAGTATAATTCAATTATATAATCAAACTACATAAATATAAAAGAATAGTGAAGGAAAAGAAAAAAAAAGAACATTAAACGAAGAAACAAATTAACGAAACATGTCTCCAGAAAAATTATTTAAACTGTTGAAGATCTTGGCAGAATGCTCCATGAGAGCCTTCAGCAATATATTTGTTCTAGCCGTTGGAAGTAGAAGCGTTTCATTCACTCTTGAGTTTGGACGAGGTACTCGAAAATTCACTTCTGCAAGTAAATCAGCTGAGTCGATCTTATAAAGAATTACATTTTTGATAAAATTTGAACTAATTAGGTGACATCTTGCTTCCAGCGATTCAACTCCATGACGATCCAAGAGTAACCTGTAGTCCAAACAATGAGGAGGGTATGCTCCATCAACTTTATAACTTAAATACTTTAGAAACTTGCGCTGTATGGATTCAACTGCATTAATATAGCAGTCATATATTGGATACCACAAGACAACGGCATTTCTAACTTGCTAACAACTAGCGCATAAAAAAATGACTTGAGTGAAGCTATGTTATCGAAGTCCTTACACGTATGGATAATGAAACCAAATGATCGATATGCTGACGTAGTGACTTGGGAAACATGATCAGCGAAGGTCAGATTTTCATAAAAAATAACTCCTAAATAATTGACATGTGTTTTTCGGTTGATTGCGATATTATTAATAGAATAATTGGAAAGATATCTATTGAGTTTTCTGGTGAAAGATATGAAACAGCATTTGTCGATGTTTAAATTTAGTTTGTTTGAAGAGCACCAATTTGTGACACGATCCAGGTTCTCTTGAAGAAGGGCAGCATCTTGAGCACCACTAATTCGATGAGAAATTTTTAAATCTTCCGCATAAGCCAAAACAAGACAATTAATAGAGCTTATTAAATCATTAACAAATATGTTAAATAATAAGGGTCCAAGATTGGAACACTGGAAAACTCCGGAAGTAGAAAGATACGTTCTAGTTTTTTGCAGCCATTATAGTATACAAAATTCCTTCCACCAGTAAGGTAAGAAGTAAGGAGCATTATTAGTGAGTTGCTGAAGCTGAACAAACTCATTTTAGTCAAGAGAGCAGCAAGGTGAATGGCATCGAAGGCACGAAAATAATCAGTATAAATGACGTCCATCTGCTCTCCCCTATCAAGAGTTTCACATACAGCCAGAGATAAAAGAGCTAGGTTTGAAGTGGTAGATTTTAGACATAAAACCATGTTGATTTGGCGACAGGAATGACTTGATGTTAGTATAAATATGGTCATATAGTATAGCCTCATACACCTTTGCAAAATTGGGTAGGATTGATATTGGCCTGTAATTATTAACATCAGAGTTATCTCCTATTTTGTTTACAGTACATGTAGTGGCGACTTTCCAGGTAACAGAGAAGACAGATGTTTGCAGCGATAAATTAAATATCTTCCAAAGGGGCTGAGCAAATATTGTTGCACAATCACGAAGAAGGAAGCTGGGAATGCTATCATGCCAGGAGGTGAAAGTATTCTTTTTTTTTTTAGTTGATTCAGTACATCATCATATACAACACTTCGAATATTCAATGATTGCAAATTTGTATGCAGGTCTTGAATGTCACCACTGCTAGCACTTGGCAGGAATACATGAGAGAAAACTGATGCAAAAGCATCAACAATCCGCTGAGAGTGGTCGAATTCAGAATCGCCGTTATAGAGTTTACCAGGAATTCCTGAGCTACCACGTTTAGATCTTACAAAGTTTCAAAAAGATTTAGGGTTATCCAGAAGGGAATGCTGAATACAGTCAATATAATTTTGATAGGCTGTGACTATATTATCCTTAAGAATTCTTCGTGCACGCTGAAATTCATGTTTGAAGATATCATCCCCAGTCCGCTTCCATCTTCGATGATAATAAAGCTTAAAATCCAATAATTCTGCCATAGATAAGATAAGATTGAATTTAGCGTCATTACGCACGGAGCTGTCACAAAAAGTCGGAAGATTGAAATCACCGACTAACAGCACTAGCTTATTTAACAAGAGTATCTCAAGCATATCAAGAAACTGTTCCAAGACACCAACACCAGTATCTGTGTGGTGGAATATAAATAACAAAAAAGAAGGAAGAAATATTGCACAAGCAAACTTTACAAACAATGACATCAATTGAAGGCACAGCAATTTTAATATCACTAGTGTGCAGCACTTCATGTTGAAAGTAATCACGTAATGCCAGCAAAATATCACCACCAAAAGATTTACCGGTTACGGTTGCTTCTCTGTCACATCTTATAACACTGTAAGTAGGTGGAAAAAGTTCATTATTTGAAATAGAATCACATAACCACGTCTCAGTCAAAAAATAGAATAAAAATTGACGAATATACACTGGTCAGGATTGAATATGTTTTACTTCGGGACCCACGAACGTTCTGATACAATGGGTTCTATTGTACTCAATTAGTTTAAACTTGAAACAAGTTTAGGAATGCCATTTATATATTTTACCCTGATATCTTCTTCCCCTCTCGACTTGCGTTCATTGAGTTCATCCCTGACATTTTTAAAAAGCTGCGACTCCGTTGGTGTACGGTTGCGAGTTATAAATACCCTAGCAAATGTAGGGTTATCTTGCAGTAGTCGACCCTTTTTCAAGACTTTCACGACTATACCGGGCTGAAGAGCAACTTATAGGACGCTTAGGACTTAATAGGACGCTTATTCTTCAGTTTTGAAGAGTTGAACCTCTCCAATCTCCTCAATTGAGGGTCCTCAACCCCTACACCAACAATCTGTAATAAGTCCCGAATCTTAGCCTTATCAGCTGAAACACTCTCTGTTCTAGAAATGCAGTTAGTTTCTGTTAAACCATGAATGATAACATTATCTTTACGACGTTCTCTCTCCAAAACTTCTTGTATAATTTCCTCAGTCATCAACATAGTAGACGGAACAAAATTAGAATCGGAAGGCATAGCTTTTAAAGACTATTTCCTCTTGAAGAGAGGCAATTACAGATCCTAACTCTACTAACTCAGTGCTAAAACTAAGACAACCTTTTCAAGACCAGAAAAGTCCACAGTTACTGTTAACATTTTTAGCTTAGGTTCCAGATAATCCTATAACAAGTAGATTTAAAGTTCTTTTTGCAAATACTGCAGGCAATACAGACTTCATCTTTAATTTGTCTAGAACAACATGCACAGGTAGAATTCATGACGTTTAAGTTAAATCAAGTGTGCCAAGGAAAAAAGACAAAGGTCACTCTTCTGCGCTAGCGGGGTCCGTCTCAGCGACTTCAAGACACACAGGAATAGACCAACGGATACAAAACATATAAGGAGTACACAGGAAACGGTATTAATTCAACAAAATAATAAAACGAAATTGAAAGAAACGCACTGTATATAAATATCAGGTTTATAAAAAACAAGGGATGATAAAAAATGCGAAAAAGGAACTCAAAAGAAAAATACACCAGCAAATCGTATAAGAAGAAAAATATGACAATCATAAATAATCGCAATTGTATGTAAAACCAATGAAAAAATTCTTATAAAAATGATATAAAAGTAAAGACAAATTCTACTCCACAAAATGATATATATATATATATATATATATATATATATATATATATATATATATATATATATATTGAATTTAATTGGAGTGAGAAATAGCAATTATTCAAATCTCCTCTCACATGTAATTGTCGCTAAATTTGTGGAATTGATTCTACAATCTGACAAGATTGCACAAATTTAGCGACAATTACATGTGAGAGGAGATTTGAATAATTGCTATTTCTCACTCCAATTAAATTCAATATAATTCGTATATATACACGAAAGTATAAAAATAAAATCATGTCCATGTTAGAATATCGTGTAACGATCTGTAACGACAGTGAAATATCGATATATGCACGTTTCTGGACGGATGTGGTTTTTTTCATATATATATATATATATATATATATATATATATATATAATAATAATAATAATATATATAATATATAATTATATGTCGGTTACTTGAGAGTCGGTTGTGTTTAACGTGTTCTCGTGAATGTTTCCTGATAAAGAAGAGAAAACCAATAAAAACTTGTGCGAAAGTTATATCATCGGATAGGCAAAGATTGGTGTTATTCAATGGTAAAAATGCCGTTCAAATCGGATGACTATGTATAGAGATATCTTGATCTAATGTTTGGTCTGTCAGCAAAAGCAAAAAACTGAATTTCTTTTCGGTTGTTGTTACGAATATTTGCTTAGAAACTTCCGTAAAATTTATATATTAAGGAAGCTGAAAACTTGTATGCTTTGGTAGTGTGATTTTCATCGTAATCGACTGGTTATTAGCGGTGGTTGTTCAATTGAAAGTCGTAGTTATAGACGTGACAATTTGTTCTTGTTTCGCGAACACCTTTTTAGTGAATAGAGAAAATCGATTGATTTTTTTTTCCCGCTCGCAGGTGTGTTTGACGGCATAGTTTTTCTCGACCTAGCAACGTTCAATAAGAAGTATGGAAAATTTAGTCAGAATTTATAATTTAAGGGTGCGCGATCTAACATACCAATTACAAAGGCGGAGTGTATGCTGCAACGGCAATAAAAGTGCGCTTAATGAAAAACTAAACTAAAACTAAAAAACTAAACTAAAAAAAGGTAGTGGGTTCGCAATATATAACATTAACACGGTGATGCAGAGAGCCAATTTAATAACTCGGTTCGAACTGTAGTGCAGATCGGTGTGGATAAAAAGCGACGTATGAATAATAAAAGGCCGTTTATGCTATTAAATAGAATACTCGTAGATTCTCTTGAAAAAGCAGTGTCTTCCTTACGGACGCAGGTAAATAAATTAAGGAAGAAACAAAAGGAATTAACTACTAAGACACATGTAATCTCAAATATCCTGGAAGGAAACAGAATAGTACCTAAGGTAATTGAACAGTCTAGTTCAAATCTATCATCTAACGAACCACGTATCGGGAATTAAACGAAGGTACCAGGGGATGTGGTAGAAGTGTGCGATTGGCCGGTTAGGGAGCCTATTTCGGAGGATCATCCTATAGTAGGGCGCCCGGGCATTATGGCGGGCAGGGAAGAAATGGGATTACAGCCATATATTATTCAAACAGGAACCAAACATAAGATATTAATTACAGCCGACAGTCATGGACGAAATTCTGCGAGGATCCTGGCCGACTGTCTTGATGATGGGTTCTCTGTGAAAACTATATGTGAGCCTGGTACGAATTTTGGACAAGTTATTTGTGACCTAATAAACTTGAGTAGGCACTATGACAAAAATGATTATCTGGTAATTATGGCAGGATCAAATGATATTCTAGTGACAATCGGATTTGTGCGAGTGTATTTGATAAACTAAAAACTGTTTTTGTAAAAACAAACTTAGTTTATGTCTCTGTGCCTTATTGGAGGAATCGCTCAGCACTGGATGAATCTATTTATAAATTTAATTGTAAAATATACTCTTTTATTACGGGTTTGATATGTAATTATGTTGATATTAATTCAATAATTAATTTAAATGACAGACTTCGGAAAGGTATACATTTGCATGATTCGGAAAAACTCAAGCTGTTTTCTTATATTGCACATTTAATTCTCAACTGTAATCAAGGGGTGAATAACTCTAATCTTATATCTATAGACTGTGGGGCTGTTGTGACTGATATGACTAACACTGATACGAATGAGCATTTTTTATGAATGCTCAAAGCTCTATTACTCTAATGCATATGAATGTGCAGTCCATTTCCAACAAAATAATGCGGATTGAGTCAGTGCTCTTTAACAATAATGTTGATATTCTCTGTGTATCTGAGCACTGGTTAGATTCTATGGTTATGAATAGTATTTCCTTGGTAAATTTTAAATTGGCCGCTTCTTTTTGTAGACATAAATATATTCATGGAGGTGATTGAATATTTCTAAAAACTAACATAAAATTTAAATCAATGAAATTAGAGAACTATTGTAGTGAGAAGGACTGTGAATTTTGCGCTGTTAGACTTATTGACCTGAGTTTGATAGTAATTGTTATTTACCGATCTCCGGTGGGCAATGGTAAGTTCTTTGTTGATCGGCTTACTGCTGCAATTGATATGGTTACTATGATATATCCGAATGCTTAGACCTGGTAGATGGGTTCATAATGGCTTTAATAGGCGCCTGACTATCAGTCATTATGTTCATTCTTTTGTTTGCGCAGCCGGCTTCCCGAATTTTCTCGGCGCAGCCTGCGACTGCAAACAATTCTGCCTGGAAAACATTAGTATGTTTCTCCAGACATATCTATATCTTCCTCCTAGGGCACATTCCGCATATGCCTGCACCTGCCCCCTGACTAGATTGTGATCCATCAGTGTACCAGGTGCCGGCACCACAATCGATTGAGCAACTTTTTGCCTGCTCCCTGGTCGGTATAAATCCCCAGGTCTTGCCAACAGTTCTTCTGCATCTCCAGAAGACAGAGGGCATGTCCGCCTTCTCTGCCACTTTGATTAGGTGTCTGCTCCAATTCAGTTTCGCATCAAGTTTTATGCCTAGATACTTCACTTCATTGGTTAGTTCTAACTCTTGTCCAAACTGGCTTACGCTACTTAGATCATATTTAGTTTTCTCATGTTGTTAAAGGCTACCAACTTGGTTTTTGAGGATTGACAGTTAATCCCTCCTCAAGCACCATCCTTCCAAAATTCGCAGAGCATCTTGTTACCATGTAACACAAAAGAAAGGAATAATAAACATTAAACGAACATTAAACATATAATTTACCGCAATAAGGCATTAACTGACCACAAAAAATATCATTAGAAAGGCAGCGCAATTCACCATTTGTGCAATATATATACCTAATTAACCCTCTAATATAATATGAATTGCAGAATGCCTAATACACGGCTATTTAACCAGAATAATGACAATTAGAACCTACATAAACAGACGCTGATGCTGTAAAAATACATTCGTAATACGATCATATTTAATAAGGAACTAAGATATTAAAAGACAATCAGGATGTTTAGATCATCACCAGCATGATTAACGTTCTATATCACGTGCGTATATCAAACAATTAACTATTAATGAAAAAATTAAGCAGTACAAGGGGCACACATTATTCTAGGTACTAAAAATCAAGAAAATCGTTATTGAATGGTCTTTATACTCTTTAAGATAGAATATTAAAAGTGAAATTATAAATAATTTCAAATTTAGATACTACACAAATTCAATTTTATAAAGTATCTTCGGAAGAATGTTGAATAAAATCTATTATTTCTATAATTAAATCTAATTCGCTTAATATTTTTAATTTTATATATAATCTGCTTATAACTAACGTTTTTAATACTATAAATTTCTTTATATATCTGATATTTACAAATATTATTTAATATTTCATTAATTAAAATTAATTTAAAATCTACTAACCATGTAACAATTAATACGAATTCCTGTGTTTTAAGTTTTAGTAAATATTCCAAAAGTTTTTTATTTCTATTACTTTGTTCTAAGATAATTAAACAATTCAATATTAACTTTTGTTCATCATCTGAATATGATTTTTCTATTGATGATAAGATAGAGCTACTTCTCAAATCATAAAAATCTAATTCTTCTTCATAAAGCCATTCTAATGTTTTATCGAAGTTAAATAAATCTATAAGCTTCTTAATTTTTTCTTTGTACATTTACATATAAAAAAATTCTTAAATATTTTCTGTAGTAGTATTGTTTATAACATCATAAACAAATTCAGATGTTTACATTAAACAAATATAACAGTACCTTCTTTACTACCACTTAGTGGGTTAATGTTTTTATCAAAATCAACATATAATACAATATTGTAATGACTCATCCAACGATACGTCACGCTCCTGGCGCCTTCTCGACAGATCTAGAAACGGAAAGATCGAGACTAAAGAAAACACGAGAGGCTCGGTGGCCGATATATAAGCCGTCGAGGAAGGGATTTCAATTAATTCGATACCAAATCATCGCCGAGTGAACGTACATATTTATAAATACATAAATGTGCTTATTGTTAGTAATTAGTTTTAAATTGTTATACGTTTTTATTATTAATATAGTGTGTGCCTACGTTTACAGTGGTGTCCAGTGTAATTTAATTAATAAATAACGGACTAAGTGGACAATTAAGTGTTAATTAAGTATTCGCTTAAATAAATATGCAGTGCGAAAAGATGTTTATTTTAAATATCGTGATGGCAAATAGAGTGAAACTCACTGAATTAAAAGTGACTGATTAAAAACTGCTTCGAAATGTGTTGATCCAAGAAGGCGAGGATCCAGATTATGTCTTTCAAGTTCCAGGTGGAGATGCTGACGTGAATTCGCTGTTGATGAAAATGGAACAACGGCTGATAGACAATTCGCAAACCTTGGAACAGCGTCTAATAGATTCACAAACTCAAATGGAGAAAAAGAATCTGGACTGTGTAAAAACCTTGGAACAGCTTCTAACATATATACAAACTCAAATGCAACAAATGGAACAAAAAACCTAGAAATTGCTAGAATCCTCGTGAAAAATCTGGAAAAGAAATTACTAGAAAATTATAGAAGCTTCGGAAAAAGTCTGGAACAAGTGAGAAAGTTCTAGAAGAGCGATTAGCGAAAAAATCTGAAGTGTTAAAGGAAGAGATTTTCATAGCTGTAGAGGAAAAATTTGGAGAACATTCTAGACTTTTAGAGGCAATAATGACTCATATGAAATTACCTGTTACCACGAGTCATTCTGATCCCAAGCAGGTCAACGAAAAAGTCATACCACGACCCATTGAAATAAAAGAAGAACTTGTAGCTATTTCGAAGACCAGAATCAAGCTGCCAACCTTTTTGATGAAAAGACGTCAGGTAAGTCGTTACCTGACGCAATTCGAAGCAGCCGCAGAAGCAAACGCATGATCTTCTGTCGAGAAGGCTACTGCTTAAATCATAGCATTGAGGGGTGATGCTAGTGATATTTTGCAGACATTGCCTACTGAGGAACGTAAAGATTATTCCCAACTCATAGAACACTTGGAGATGAGATATGGTCATGCGCAATTTGGAGCAAGTATACCATATCCAACTGAAGAATCGATCACAGAAGAAAGGCGAGAATCCTCAGGAATTTGAGGCAGATATTGCTCGTCTAGTTCGACTAGCATATCCGGTGACGCCAGACAAATTCATGGAACACCTAGCTGACCAGATGTTTATAGATGGTCTCCGGGATATTGATACGTAGCAAGCATTAAGGTTGGCACGACCCAAAACCTTGATCGATCCTATGGCGCATGCGCTTGAGTTTGAGACTGCAAAACAAGCCTATCGGAACCATGCTCGTGTCTACACTGTTGCCAAACAGGAAAATGAGGAGTTCATGGACCAGGTAGTTAGTAGAGTTCTAAACCAGATCAAACCAAATAAAAGAGTACTGCGATGATGGAATTCGAAGTAAATGTGGTTGCCAAGAAAGCATCGTGTGAGCAGCAGGAAAACTAAAGTGGGCCGATGAGCGGGGGCAATGATTGATCCAGCATCAGGAAGCCCCAAGGACGCTTGCCTGGTATATCTCAATGATGTGATTGTGGTAGGGACGACCTTTGAAGATCACATGGAAAATTTGGAAGTAGTATTCCAGAGGTTGCGACATGCCAACCTGAGATTAAGTCCAAAGAAGTGTCACCTTTTCCGCAAGGAAGTAAATTACCTTGGATATGTGGTTTCCGGAAAAGGAGTTGCTGTTGATCTAGGAAAAGTAAAAGCTGTGGAAAAATGGCCTGTACCCAAAGACAAACATCAGCGAAGAAGCTTTATGGGATTATATAAGTATTATCGACGCTACGTTTCTTGAATACTCTAACATTGCAAAACCACTTAACCGCCTAACAGCAAATCGTGCATTCATTTGGAACAATGAATGCCAAGCGTCCTTTGAGTTGATAAAAGGAGCTTTGATCAGTGCACCTGTTTTAAACTATCCACTGTCATCTGGGAGGTTTGTTCTGGATACAGATGCCAGTAACATCGGGATTGATAATGTGGTCTCTCAAATCAAAGATATACAAGAAAAGGTCATTCGGTACTCCAGCAAGACTCTGTCCAAACCGGAGAGGAACTACTGCGTAACCAGGAGAGAAATATTGGCAATATTTAAGACCATTGAGCATTTTTACAAGTACCTGTATGTGCAGAAATTCCTGATCCGCACTGATCATGCCGCCTTAAAGTGGCTCTTAAAATTTAAGAATTCCTAGGGTCAAGTAGCTAGATGGATTGAGAGGCTACAGGAGTATGACTTCGCCATTGAACACAGAGCAGGCCTCAAACATCGAAATGAAGATGCTCTTTCCAGAAGGCCCTGTCCAGAAGATTGTCGGCATGGCAACCGAATCGAAGACAAATCGGCCAGCGTTCTTCGAACCACCGTGGTTGATGGATCTTGCAGTGAGGTCGAAAATCACGATGGAAGCTAGAGAAACAGAAAGATTTGTTTATGGTGCCGCCAGACTACGCGCTTGCTCATTGCGTAGCACGAGATCTGCGAGTGGCCAAAGGAATTGCCAGAGAATTTAAAGAGAGATTTGACAGAATCGAAAAATAAGGCAGCAGGGACCAGCAATTGGGAAGAGTCTTCAAATAATAAATGAAAAACAGCCCATATTTTATTTCGTCACGAAAGAACTGTCAAGCCTGAAGCCAACCTATCGTGCCTTATGGGACGCCGTGGTTCATTTACGTGAACAAATGTTACAAGACCTTTTGAAATTAGCAGTTCCAAAATTAAGTTGTGGCTTGGACCGCCTGGACTGGAGAATTGTAAGGAGCATGTTAGAAGTAATCTTCCAACATACTGGTATGTAAATTCTGGTATGCAGTTACCGGCTTGAATATTCCTGTACATCCAGGCAAGATAAGACCGTGGACTGTTATTTCGATATGACATCACAATGTAACAAAGGACCTACCTGTCGATTCCGCCATCGTTTGAGGGAACCAAGACATGACATGCTTCGGGACGAAACTTCATTTTTAAGAAGGGGGCAATGTGATGACTCATCCAACGAAAAGTCACGCCCCTGGCGCCTTCTCGACAGATCTAGAAACGGAAAGATCGAGACTAAAGAAAACACGAGAGGCTCGTTGGCGAATATATAAGCCGTCGTGGAAGGGATTTCAATTAATTCGATACCAAATCATCGCCGAGTCAACTTACATAAATATAAATACATAAATATCTTTATTGTTAGTAATTAGTTTTAAACTGTTATACGTTTTTATTATTAATATAGCGTGTATCTACGTTACCGTTAGTTTTATTTAAGAACCGGAAAAGACAAACTGTACAATATTATTTTTTGTGTTTGAGATACTTTCAGATTGATTAATCATATCTATTACATACATTAGCCATTCATTTTTAAATTTATCTAAATCTAAATACATTAAAAGTAATTCTGGATAAGATTTATAAAATACTTTTTTGTAATCACAGTACATATTATAAGCAATACCAAATTTCACCTTATTCTAATCTAAATTAAGTGATTTCTCTGGATATGATACCCCATTAACTTCGAATCGGATATTTTTAACATTACAATCATCATAGCATCTTGAATCTTTTTCTTGATCATCTAATCTGTTTGAAATACAACAATTCCAAATAAAGCAGCACGTATACTTCAATACTGATCTGATATAGTGAATGCTAAAGTTTTTCCAATTACATTTTTATGTTGAATACATTGCCATTTTTTTAAATAAAATATATACTGGTTTTCCAAAGATAATTGTTTCAATTCATTAATTAATTAATTGTATTTTAGCAATATTTTCATATACAGGTTTATTAGCTCTTATTATAAGTTGCTCTATAATAATTTTTCCTTGATAAGGTAAACCACTACCATCAGCATTTTTCCATCTCTAATGTATAATTATCACTATTTCTAGTAAATATAAACTGTAAATTTGGTTTATATATTGGATACTTAAGATCTTTAAAAAATCCAAATCCAAGATCACCTGAACTGCATATTACTTCAAAACAACCTCTTCCTGTGAATCTCGATTGGAAACCAGAAATTATTTGGGGTCCATTATTATTTGATGAGTTATTTAATGTTGATAGTATAGTGCTTAATATTCCAGGATATTCAATTTTTTCTATAGTTTTGTTATTACTTAAAAATTCACATTGTTTAAAGAATTTGCTCATAAAATCATTAACTAATTTCACATTTGAATATTTTCCATATTGTTTATCATCATCTTTGTGATATATCGCCTATATGCAATAAAATTTAAACTAGGTCCGACCATTTCATCTCCTGTTTTAATATTAATAGTTGTATCTTTATTGATAGCATCAAGGTTTAATATTGATTTTGGTTGAAATTTATGAAATTAATTTTTTTCAACTCTTGTTGAATATTTCTCCAATATTGTTTCCATTTAGTTAGTAAAAAAATTACTCAACAATGATAAACACAAATGACCACAAATAGGAGTATCATAAAAATTTTTAATTGTATCATAATTATAATAAAGATTATCCATTCCTAGATATTTTATTAAATCTTTAGAAGGAGAAGCATCACCATCAGAATCAAAATAAAATTTAACATTTCCTTGTTTTATCCAAGCAGTCCAACGAGAACCATTCTGATATGAATTTTTCAAATTTCATATTCCACATTCTGTTTCTTTTGGGTATTTTGGTAATTCATCTTTCATATAACATCCTCTAAAATTTTTAATATTTTTACCATATTTTTCAATATCGAGATTAGTTAACGGTTTTATTTCCCGATTTTTTTTTTAATCCTTTTCCTTCAATTGCTCTATTATGTCTTTTTTCTTCTTCCAATGAAACATCTTTTGCTTGTTTATTATTTACTGCCACTATAATGGTTGTTATTCCTTTAACAACAGCTAGTCCAATACCAGCTGTAACTGCTGCTTCTGCTAAGAATCCGCCTTGCTTTATTTGACCATATTTTAATTTTATTCTAGTACCAACCCCATCTTTTTTTGCTTTGTTTAATTTATTAATTTGTGTAGCATCTTGTTGAAATTTCCGATCTCCAGTATCGATTTGATTAGATTTTAGTTGAATTATAACATCTACTTTCTTCTTACGTGCTGCAATAATTTTTTTTGATTGATATTCACTTAGATTTAATTTATATTCCATTTAAAAAGTAGAAAATATTAATATTTCAAACCCATTCCAAAATGTCTCTTTAATTTAGTTATATTTTTAACTCCCCAAGCATTTACTTTTTCACCAAAAGTCGCATCTTTAGATTTTACTCTTTCTCATGCTGTATTTTCCAAGACTTTATCTGCTTTATGTCTTTCTTCTGTATCTTTATTATCTCTATAAAATATATCATACTCTTGACAACCTTCATCCAATTTATTAATTGGTTTATCTCCTCTTGCCAATATTTTTTCCAATTTTGTACCAGGGCCGCAATAATTATAGCCAGGTAGATGCATCTCAAATGGTAAATGATCTATCATATAATTCATTAACCCTTCTTCTTTAATAATTTTCTTTGGTAAGGATAATATAAATGTTGTTAAATATTTTATACCTTTTGGAGTATCAATAATTTTTTCCAATTCTTTCACAAGAAAGTGTAAAATTCCAAGTTTTTCATTATGAAAATTATTATTACCAGCTTGTTCTTGAGCAGCAATATAATTCATTGTACTTGTTAATTCATTTAAATTTTCAATATATTTATATTCTATTGGATTATTATTATATTGAACTAATCCAGATCCTATGAATTCCTTACCACGTTTTATATATTTTTCCCACATATTTGAAACTAATACATTATTTTTGTTTTCTTTACTTGATTTTGGTTTTCCAGTTGATTTATTATTACTTTGATATATTGACTCTGTTTCTATTAATATATTTTTATATATTTCTAAATCAGCCTTTATATATAAATCTGTTTCTGTGAGCATTAACATATGTTAATAATCTCCACAATCCTCTTGTTCCTTTTGTTTCTTTATCATTCAGAATAATATCATCACCATCAAAAGATATATTATCTTTTCCAATTCTATATGTGTTGTTTTTTTCTTCAAACCATATACCAGAAGCTCTATCATTAGCTCTTCATAAATATTCTTTAGCAATTAGACCTAATTGAATTACTTTCTTGGATGGACAAGTAGCTGGGAGAATAGCAGGAGAACTTTCAACAATTGATACTTTTGGAATTAATGGTAAAACATTTTTAATATGAGGGTCAACTTTTTCAATTGCTGATTCTACTTTTTCTAGAGCAGAAGTGATTGGTTTCAAAGCTTTTTCTTTATTTTCTTCTCCACTTCTTTCATTAATTATATAGATTTTTTTAAAATTTTCTGTAAATCCTTCCTAGTACTTTCTAGTTTTTTTTTTTAGTTTTTCTGTAGTTAGTTGTTTTTCAGGTTCTTTTATCATTTTTATTTCATCGTCTAGTTCAGGTTTAAACTGTCCTATTTTTTGTTTGTGTTGTGGGATAGTGATATTAGATAATGTTTTTTGTAAATCTTCTTTAAGTTCTTGAGCTTTCTTTGATGTTGCAATTTCTTTGAGGATATTTTTTTAAAGTTTTTCAACATACATTTATAACAAAAATTAACGTTAATGTTAACGTCAACATAATGTAACGATTATTCCAACGTGAAATAAGTTGATTCATATAACGTCTATTTTTTAAATCAATTGAAATAAATAAATAATAAATCCATATTTTGGTTTCCAAAATTTATTACAAATATCTTTAAATTCTTTCAATGTCATGTCACTCCCAACAATGTCTCCCCATATCTTTTTAGTATAATGCTCACTTTGTTCAAATATTATTAAAAAATTAAGATTTGTTCTAATTACTTTTAGATCTACAAGATACAAGATTGAGAAGATTTTATTTTTTGGTCTTAATCGAACAAAGTATTTTTTTATAATACCTTGTTTCTCCAAAATACAATCATCGAAAATTATTAAACTATTTGGTTCACATTCATCAACAGGTATTACATCATCACAATTATCATAAAAATGTGTTTAAATAACTATGCCATCAAATACTTGTTGTAATGTTCGATAAATTGATTGTTCTATTCATTTTTTGAAAATATATAACTTTTTATAAGGTATCCAATATTTTGTGATAATATTCCATAATAATGTTGTCCTTCCTGATCCTGATTTACCAATAATTAAACATCTAAGTGGTAACGGAAATATTGAGTTCGATTCTTCTTTCTCAAACTCTATAGGTGTTATTTTAAATTTTTTCATTTACTTCCAAATTTTTTTATTTATAAATATCACTACTAAAAGTAATTAATGCCTCTATCAATTGTGAAAATCCTCTTACAATTAATGATGAATATGAAATCGGTTTGTCTGGTATACTTTATAATGAAGAAAATGTAAAAACAAATTAAGGATATTAAATTAAATTCAAGTACAAACATTTCATTTGCTAATGGAACAATATTAAAAGTAAATAAAGGTTTCTATACTATATCAGATTTAAATGATTTAATTAAAGATTGTTTGAAACCTTTTGGTTATGATTTTGTATTTCATCAACAGGGTTACACACAACTTCAAGTTGTTGCAAACGTAAGTTTCACGATGGATCCCTTCTTCTTCTTCTTCTTCTCTGTTTTGGGTTGGACCCCACCACGTCCAGGCACTTGAGCACACTGCTCTTTGTACTATCCCCAATAGATCTCTCATTCCACTATATTAGTCTTGTGTCCTCGATAAAAGCCACTATCCTCCTCAAGGGAAGTTTGAATACACTCGAAGGATCCAATAGATCTCTCCCGAAATATTTCTGTCTGAGTTCCTTCAGTTCCTCACACGTGCATATACATGAAGGCCAGTTTCCGCCTGTTTTTCACATCTCCTACACCAGGGCTCGCTAACCAAGCCCATGCTGTACAAATGCTTCCTTAAAAGACAATGTACGGTTATTAACCCCGTAATTATTTTAATTTCTTTTTTGCTACTACGAATTACGTTGGCTGAAAACTTTCCGTCCAGCTCCCTTAGTAGTGTTTTGGTATGGAGTTGACCTTCCGTTAACCTCCATTTATTTTTATGTTCTCTTTCTAGCCATAACCAGATCTCCATTTTAGCGGAATTTTTAGTAATTCCACATACAGGTTCTGGTCCTATGAAGTTCCGATTAGTACCTTCTTTGGCCAGTTTGTCGGCCTCATTGCCTTTAATTCCCTCATGTCCTGGCACCCATCAGCGACACAGAAGTGTCTTGTGCTAGGTTCTTCCTTCTAGGGCACATTCCGCATATGCCTACACCGGCCCCCTGACTAGATTGTGATCCATCAGTATACCAGGTGCCGGCACCACAATCGATCGAGCGACTTCTTGCCTGTTCCCTGGTCGGTATAAGTATGTTCAGCTTAGCTGTAAACATAATTTCAGGTGCCATACTGTCCACCGGCATTTGAAATATCGGCACTTCCAGTATAGTTCCTGTGATATCTGTATTGCCTCCGCCCTTATAAATAGTTCCAGCGGAGGGAGACCCACGATGGCCTCCATGGAAGCGGTTCCCGTGCTGTTCATAGCTCCCGCGATTCCCAACAGGGCTTGTCGCTGGAGAGTCGTGAGGAGCCCCACCGACGATGTCCGCTCCGTCCTCCTCCAAGAGACAACTGCTCCATAGGTAATCGTCTTATGACTGCTGAGTACAACCAGATTACCACATTTGGTATTAGTCCCCAGGTCTTGCAAACAGCGCTCTTCTGCATCTCCAGCAGAGCTGCGCCGACCTGTCTGCCACTTTGGCTAGGTGTCTGCTCCAATTCAGTTTCGCATCAAGTGTTATGCCTAGATACTTCACTTCATTGGTTAGTTCTAACTCTTGTCCAAACAGCTTTACGCTGCTAAGATATCTACCATATTCTATCTATACCATATTCTATCTACCATATTCTTAATATTAAAATATTTTCAAACTTTTTGAGGATGTTTGTAATCTTTTGGATATATTTCAGTCTTAGTTAATGATGAATAGAATGATTTCATATTTTGTAATTATGTTTCATTAAATTTCTCAAATGAGTCCATATATTCATATTGGTAAGTACCTTTTTTATTTTTTTCTCTAAATAGATTTATTAAATCTAAATCAGTAAAATATTTTTTATTTCTCATAGTTGATCAATTTCTAAATTAGAAGATAGGGCATCTAAACTCCTATTTGAGAAACTATAAGTGTCAATAAATATTAATTCAATTGAATCAGCACAATATTTTAGTTTCAATCTTTTACTGAAGCTGGTACATTTTTCTTTACTATTTGGAATTATATTTAAGTTACTATTATTTTCTCCTAAGTTTTTTATAAATATATGACAATCGTAACTTTTTAAATTATGAAAGAATATAGGAATAAACATTGGCCTTTTTAATTTTGAATTACAATTATTACAAGCTGCTCCTCTGTATTTACCATTATAGTGATCATGGGTCTCTAACTTTTTTATTCTAATCGCTAAATTCACTGTTACATATATAACATGTTTTACAATTAGCATATTTTTCTCTCTACAGATGTCATTTGTTTATTTTCTTTCATTAAGTTATATACTTTTTCAGCATATTCACTTAGACTATTTATGAAATGTTTATCAGCATTTTCTTTCTATATATATCTGTAGTGGATTATCTATATAATTATAAACACTGTTAACATATAAACCATAACTACATGGAATATGTAGTTGTTTGTTATTTACATAAGATTTGTCTGGATCTGGTTCGCATGTTTGAATTGGTTTTAGAATTGACTCAAAATCAGAATAAATTACATAGGATGTCTAATCATTCTTTGAAAATTTTTAAATATTATTGTTGGATCAATTACTTCAATTTTAGAACCAGCACATAACTCATTAATATGTTTAATTACTTTAGACTTGAATTTAGATTTTATATTACAATTACTGTAAATATATCTAATATCAGAATATTTACAAGACTCTTTATTATGTGCCACTATTTTATCTTGATTTCTTATTTTACAACTAATACACATCTCTTCAATATCAGTATATTTACATGGATTATTAATGTGGTTTTCTATTTCATCTCTATTTTTACCTTTCATTTTACAGTTACTACAAGCATACTAGTACATGGCATATCAGGTACACATGATTCACTATTATTACATAATTCTTGATGCTTTTTTAAACATTCTATATTCTCTGCATAGGTCATACCTCTACAAAATAATTTCTTATGACTATTTAAATTTATTTGATTATTTAATAATCTACTTAAGTCTTTTATCCAACAATAATGAGAGTTATTAGGCACCATTTCTGAAATATAGAAGATCTGTGTATCTTTCATAAACTTCTTTCCTTTTTGTTAATAGTGGATAAATTGTTTTACCTTCATATGTAAATACATAAACAGTAATTTTATTTTAATATTCAAATTTATTAATATCTTGTATTCTCACTGGAAATTCAATTCTATCAAATTTTAGTTCATTAAGATATGGATTATACTTATTGGATCTCTCAGGTTTTTCATTCTGAGAATATATTGCAGATAGTATTGCATATTAAAAACATCTATTATCATTATTTTTAACATTAATACAAGCTCTTTTACTTTTTATCCATCTAGGTAAATCAATATATGAACTACCAGATAATGGTGTATATTTATTTATATTAATATTTAAACTATTTACTAACTATTTACTCTAGAATCCAATTTGAACCTTTTTTTCTTGAAATTCTTCTATTCTTGAAGTAAATATTGATCTTTGTGTATCCCAATATTCTTCTAAATCATCTTCTTCATATAGTATTACATTTAGTAATTGAAAATTATATATCATTTCTTCATCTTGATTAGTAGCTCTAACAAACGCACATTCCATAACCAAATTGATTTTAATATCCTTATGTATTATTAAATATTTTTTAATTAACTTAATTGCGTTTTCTTTTAGATAATTCATATAGATATACTCACTATTTATCTTTGAATTATTATTATTATGTCTAAATGTTATTATTCTTGATTTATATTGTTCTTCTATCTCAAATAATTCATCTGTTTGATAATGTGTTGCTCTATGTCTTTTCATTAATTTTTGTTTTACATGTATCACATGGAATTGTTTTTTCTTCTTTTATTTCATTATTTAATTTTTCTTGATTTAATTCTATTATTTTATTTATCTGCAATCTCCATTCATTTGCTGTAATTTTTTTATCTTCTTTTGTATATAACTTTGTAATAATTTTCCGTAATTCTTTTGTACCATTATTAGAAACATCTTCATCTGGATTAAATGCCAATGGTTTTTTATAAAGTGATTTAAGTAAGTTAGGATACCTATTGTTAATGTTATTTATTAATTCATTTTTATTTAATCTATAATATTGATAAATTCGTCTACTACTTGCTAAAATCATTTACTGTTATTTTTAATGTTGGTTTACTATTTATTATATATGGATTATTACATCTTTTTTAATTAATAATTTCTAATATAATTTCCTTTATTCTTTCTTGTTAAATTTTATTGAATTCATCAGATGGATATATTTTCTAATATTCTTTTCTAAATTCTCTAATGGTGTTTTAATACCTAGATTATTAGATTCTTCTTTAACATAATCTATTGTTAAAAAATTATTTTCTAATTCAAATTTGATTAATTCATAGTTAATTACTAATATTATTATCTGAGCAATATTTAAGTAAGTCATTTCTTTTATAATTATGATAATACTTATCTTCAAGGTTTTTCATAGTTATTTCATTATCGAGTTGTTGATCCATTTATAAGGAAAAAAAATTTCGATTAATTATGTTCAATCTATTTTTATGAATATTATTAGTTAAGTGATCTTTGAGATAATATTTACGAACTTGTTTTCCACATTGACAATTAATTTTTTTAGAATTATTAATATAGCTACATTCTCTACATATAAATCCGATACTATCTCCTAATAATTTATTATTATGAAATTGATCATAACTTTTCTGTATTTTACAATAACTACATTTTTTTATTTTATTCATTCTTTGTTTGTTGATATTAGAATCTGAGCGCGCTTTTAGATATTTTTTATTTATTTTTTTTCCACATTCACAATCAACTTTTTCATCATTATTTGTGAGAACATAAACACATTGTTTACACTATGATTGTAAATTATCTTTTGTTATTTTACTTTTATGATATTCCTCAAAAGGTTTGGAAATATTACATTTAGTACAAGTTTTCAGATCACAAGTCTGCGAGAACGATAGATCGATCATATTTATTAGAATCAAATTTTATTCAACATTGTTCCAAAGATACTTTATAAAATTGAATTTGTATAGTATCTAAATTTGAAATTATTTATAAATTTTTTTTTAATATTCTATGTTAACGAGTAAGTCAAATTTTCATAATATATAACTTTGAAATTACTTAAATTTTTTTATTCTTATGTTCTGTATGAAAGGGTAAACCCGAACTGAGGCTTAATCTTTAAAAGTGCGTGAATTTTTTTTTTTTTGAAAAATATCCTGCATGAAAGTGGGATTGTCATGAGAGCGGCAAGAAGCTACCTACTAATAATCGTGTGAAAATTGCCATCCAGATATGCGGATATTCGTTTTGTTCTGCTATAGACTCGTATATGCATCTGTTTGTGTGATAGTGGATTAATTTAGTGTCCGTCTGTTACAACTATGATCCTCCAACGGAAACCACTTGTTAAGTCTTACACTTGTCAGCAGGATGGCGCTGATTGGCTTGCCCATTGTGATGTTGACAGTAGTCAATGAGCAGCCCTGAGTTTTCTACCATACCATTTTTTATGTCGGGGCTATATGCAATAAGAGAATTGGTGTTTTTGTCTATCCCAGTATCGTGCACTGACGAGTCTATAGCAGCACGAAACACGTGTCTGGGTGTATGGATTGCAATTTTTAAACAAATATGAACTTGCATTGTGTTCTCTGCATTTTTAATAAAATTTTTGATGTTATTAAAGATATTTTTGTAATTTACAAATTTCTTTTGAATGAATTTAATAAAATAAATATGGATTCCTAGAATAGCCTTGACGAAATTATAAAAAAAAGGAAAAATATGGTTCATTATTTCACAAAAATATTTTGAAATACATCGCTTCTTGAATTTTTCATAATAGATGTCCATTAAAAATTTGAAATCTGCACAGCATAAAATATATTCAGAGAAGAAAATATATAGGGAGCAACGGGCACTGTACACAAAAATCATTTTCGCAATGTAGTAACGAAATGACCCCAGTTCGTTAATACTGACAAAATAAACACATCGTACCCATTATCTTCATGTAAACCTGCACACATTTCATTTTGCAATAATGAATGTGTATAAATTAAAGTTATTGCAATACAATATCTCCATATATTTTGGTGCAACATTATTCATTCGACAACGGAGACAATCTCTTGTTCTGTCGTTTGCGATTATACTGTGCAACTAAAGTTCTAATGCTGCTATTATTTATGTGAATAGACTACGTGTCGGACCAAAATTTAATACGATTAACTTGCAGAAGAAGTTTCATTCCAACACGTAGATATGTAATTGTAAATTTCGTAGTAGTATTATGCTGTTCCGTGCAACAACGAGGACAAAATTAGTTCGGCACCAGCGTCTATGTATTATTGGGTCTTGGGAATTAACATCTGGATATAAAACAAATTTCTTTTTGTAATGATACTTTTATTGCGTTCGAAGAAATGGTACTAGTATAACGTGCGAAAAATACTAAAAATTCTAATTAATTACCCAGAAATCCCCGGAATTTAAAAGTGGCGCGCAGAGATGGTAGTACAGCTCTATGTCGCTAGATGGTGTGAAATACGGCTATACTAAGTCAGTTTGTCAATCGGTACTTTGTTAGGTCACGACAAACAGTTTTTGTGTTTATAATTGTTGAGTTGTGTTTGAGCTATTCTGCGACATTACTATATCTGATGTGAAAAAGTAAAGAACGTGCATAAAATTCTGTTTCAAACATGGTAAAATGTCTGTTTTAAATCTGAACGTGTGTGGCTTGGTGATGAGCGTTCCGACCATTCATCGACGGAACACACCCCACAAAATGTGGGAAAAGTGCGTGATGCAATCCTGCAAGACCGAAGGAGAACAACCCATGACATTTTTAACATGCGGCGTGTTGCTGCGAAATTCGTGCCAAGGTTTCCTCAGCATTGAATAAAAACGACAACTTGTTTATATGTGTATAGAGCTGAAATAAACCGCCGATGGGGTTGCGAACTTCAGTACCAGAATCATTACTGGCGACGAATTATGGGTGTATAAATAAAGCAGCAGTCATTGCAGCGGAAGACGCTCTCGTCACCACGACCGAAGAAAGCACGACAAATTCGAATCAACGTCAAGTCGATGTTGATTTGCTTCTTTGACGCTGATGGCATGTGCATAAAGAATTTCTTCTACCGGGTAAAATAGTTAACGGACGATCCTATTGCTGTATTCTTCGCGACTAAGAGAAAAAATTTCATGCAAGCAGCCCACATCACGACAAAGCATCAACCTACACGTCACTTGCTGTGCATAATTTTTTAGCCTCATCGAAGACGGCAGTACTATTCCACCCTCTCTACTCCCCATTACTTATTTATTTAGCGTTATGGCTGACATGAATTATACATATAAAAGTTGAATTTTAAAATCGAGGCTATTTGTCCAGTCCAACGCGGAGTCAATAGCTTGAAAGAAGTCACTCATCTCACCTCCATATGCTGTAAGGGGGCACTCAGCTTTAAGATGGTGAATAGTGTGGCGAGGTTCTTCGCATTCGCAAGTTGATGTCTCAGTCATTCCCCATTTATAAAATGAGTCACGACAAATTCCGTGCGACGTTCTCAATCTATTGAGTGTCTGCTACTCATGGCGAGGCATTTCCATTCCTGGCATTGACACAATAGCACCAATGACATGGGCCGCTCGAGTGGGTTTCAAGGCTTCCTAATACATTCTCCATCTACAATTTACCATCTACCGCAGAGCTTGCGGATTATGTTATTTCTAGTGCTTATTTTAGCTGAAGTATTCTATAGATGTGTTTTTATATGAGAGTGTTCGATCCATTGTTACTCCTAGATATTTTAGGTAAGGATTATAACGTAGCAAGTTGTTACTGAAGTATACTTGCGGCTCTAGACGTGCTTACTTATTATTGAGGTGAAAGCACGACCTTCTGTTTTATTCATATTCGGGATTAGTCTGCACTTCGCGAAGTATTTTCCCAGCACGGGCAGGTCCTCTGTAAGTATATTATTAGTTGCCTCTATGGTTTTATTCCCGCATGCAGAGTTAGTTGAGAAGTTGAAACTGGAGCTCAAGTGTGTGCGAAAGTGGTGTCGAGAATTCTCACAATCAAACTAAAAGAAGATCGTGAAAATGATTGTAGTGCCATTGAAAATGACTCGAACTTCTTGACAAGAATGAAACCATGCGATGAATCTTGGGTTTTCACCCGTAAACCAGAAACTTAGCGTCATTGAAGAAGCTCAATTTCACCGAGAGCTAAAAAATTGCGAACGAGCATATCAAAATTCAATTTTCGATACTCTTGGGATTGTGGTACCTTAACTAGGTTCCTAAACGTCAAACTGTTAATCCTCATTACTATCTTAACCTTTAACCACCCAGGTGCCGTCTGACGGACTACGCGATAAATATATTATGTGATATTTCTGTAATTCGACCGTCCATAAATCGGTTGCTCCATCTAATCATTTCTCTATTGTTGCTCCCACCACTACTCCCTACCCATGAGTCTATCATTACTCGTAAAGAAGTTATCGTATTTTACGTACACAATTCAGTTTGTCACAATCTGTCAGACGGCACCTGTGTGTTTGTGTACTAAATATTGTGTGACATGAAATGGCGGGTCCGTCGAAAAGAGTTCGGTTTGGCGATAAAGATTTTGACGAAACTGTTTTGAAATGGCTTGAGGAAGTAGACGATGATGCAAGTGACATAGGCAGTGCGTCAGAGAACGAAAATATAGAATCAGAACATGATTCTGCTTCCGAAGTTTCGGAGGAAGACTCGCCTGATTATAGTGATGTTGATGAGAATATGGTAGAACATGGTGAAAGTTCAACAAGCAAAAGTTATTTATATGGAAAAAACGAGTACAGATGGTGTACTACTGAGGTAGTTCCTTCATCGCGGGTGAGAAAACACAACATTGTATTGAAAGTTCCCGTTCTCAAAGGAAGTGCTCGTGATCTTGGCCAAACTGCAGATCCAATTTCTATATGGAATTTACTTTTTTCGGAGGATATTCTAGTTCAGATAGTTGAGTGGACAAATCATAAACTATTTCAAGTGGGATCAAACTATACACAAAAATATCATGTAAGTGATGTAAACATGATAGAATTGAAGGCCTTTCTAGGACTCTTGATTTATACTTCAATATTCAATTCCAATCCTGAAAACATGGATACAATTTTCGCTACTGACGGGACAGGCAAAGATATATTTAGAGCGATGATGAGCAAAAATCGTTTTTCAGTTCTGCTGTCTGCCCTAAGATTTGATGACCCTAGGACAAGAACCGATCGTAAAAAAGAAGATCCAACGGCAGCAATTTCTCAAGTTTTTCACAAATTTATTGAAAACTGCCAAAATATCCAATGCCAAATATGGGGGATTCGGTGACAATCGACGAGATGCTTGTAAGTTTTAGAGGGCGAGCACACTTCAAGATGTACATGCCAAATAAGCCGTGTAAATACGGCATAAAAATTATGTGTCTAACTGATTCCAGAACAAGCTATTTATACAATGCCTACATTTCCAGCGGAAAGGGTTCCGATGGACTTGGACTAAGCGAAGAAGAACATAAATTCTCTAAGCCAAGACAGGCAGAAATACGTCTCGCGAAACCTCTCATTGGTAGTAATCGAAATGTTACTGCCAACAATTGGTTTAGTTCTATAGAACTTGTAGATATTTTATTAAGAAACAAACTAACATATTGCTATAGATTTTTCCTTGGACAAGAAAGGAAAAAAGATTGAACAATTTGTGGACTCCATAGTTAGGGACATTTAAAAAAAATTAGCTATTTCAGTTGTATGTTTATTTATTTCAGACGGGGATCGTTATATATATATTATTTTATAAGTAAAATAAATTTTATAATGTATGAAATTATGATTAGCCCTCGTATATATATAGGTTGACCAAAGGATTGAACTTGCCGCTTTTCCGGATATTGTATTTGTTAAAATGTGTTGTCTGTATATATTTTGATTTTTATAGATGGTGGGGATGGACAAGCGGATATTGAAATTTTATTTTGATTTAGAGATATCTTGACTGTTAAAGTGATCGGTTTATGAAAGAATAAAATTCTCAATTTTATTCTTTGTTTTATAAAATCGGGTTGTATTTTGTTTTTGCATTCATTGTAAGGTGCAAGTTAATCTTAATTCGATTTATGCGAGTGTTTTTTTATGTTTATTGAAATTTTGTGAAAAAGATACCTCTCGTGCATTTTATAAAATCGTGCATAGATCTATGAACGATTCATGAGATGGCAGTTCGTGGATTCTACTAGACTGAATAGCCGGCGATATAAGCTGTAGTGTGAATAAAAAAATTAATAAGCAATTTCAAAGTAAATTCCACTGCACAATTATGGCTATCCCAACGTGGTGCGAGAATAAGTAATTTAATAATTGGACTGCACAATATTGGCAGCCCAGCGTGTCGGCGTATGAAGCAAAGTGGAAATACAAGATAATTTACAATTTTGGCGAGTCCAACGTATAATTGGAAGAAATAAAACAATATAATTCAAATATGGAAAATATAATGGAAAATTTGAAACAAAGAATGGGTAATGCTAGTTACATACATGAAGGAGGACACAATGAAGACAGGAGTCAAGGGATGATGCATATGATGCACACAATGATGCAAACGATAATGGAAATGAAACAACAAATAAATAGGTTAGAACAACAACAAATGGATATGAGACGACAACAAATGGATATAATGCAACAAAATCACAATGAAATAAAACAAAACTATAATGATATGGAAGAAAAAGTGGAAGAAATAGTGGATCAAATAGTACCAATGAATAGCAGTAACAATCGAATAAACAAGGAAAACACAATAAATAAAAGTAAAATAGCACACGTCGAGGAAAAACAAGCAACAGAAGAAAAGGAATTAAAAATAATGGAACCAGAAGAAAAGGAATCAATAATAATGCTACAAGAAGAAAACGAATCAACAATTACAAAAGAAAGTTTAGAGGACGTGCCTGGGGAGGAATCTATGCCACAGGACGAGGGAAATGATATTGATATAGAAATAGGAAGAAGATATAATCAAATTAGGGTAAGCGAAGAAATTACATTAAATAAAATTAAGTTTGAAACTAACGAGAAAACAGAATTTAATATAATTAAAATAAATGCTAAGGTAGAATGTACGATGGATAGAACTAATCATGAGAAAATGATCAATCAATTAAATAAACAAACAGTTGTCATTAATGATATTAATGATAAACGAACTAAAATTAAAATGAAATTAATTTCTAGAAATATCATTTATAAATATAATTTGAATAATTATATAGAAAGTAAACGCAAAAATTCCCGTAATGCTATTTTTAAAATCAACTGCTTTTTAAATAATATAAGTCAGATCCATGTCAATAATGAAATTTTAGAATATGATACTCTGAAAATTAGAAAGTATAAGGGTACTAAATTTAAATTAAATAGACCTACATTTTATAGTAAGGTAAAAGTAAAAATGAAACTACAATTTATTTACTGTCGGATATATTAAATAGGCCCAACTTAATGAGAAATTTCGTTGTAAACTATTTAGATGTATATGCGAGATATAAGGATTTTTGCTTTTGATTTAATTAATTGGAATGTGTTGTAACAAAAGGATATATATAAATAAAATTTGGAAAAGTAAATAGGATTTGATAAATGATACTGAAATGGATTTAACGTAAAATATAATTAGGATTAGATTATTAGTATAAGAAGAGGATGTAGAAGTAAAATAAAAAGGTGTTTACTGAATTTCGTCGTGATAAAAAGTTATATGATATTGAATATGAAAAAATTTTCGTCGCTAATATATGAAATAAATATATGAAATATTTATATGAAAATGAAAGTGTATTTATAGAAAAAATTTTCGTCGGTATATTTAAATAGAATTTCGTCGTTGATATATGAAAAAAGTTATTATGATAATAGAGATATATATATATATATATTGTTGAAATAAAATTATGGTATTTATGAATATATAGAAAAAGAATTATTGGTATGTTTAAAAAGGTTAATGAATAAAAATATTTGAATAGGATGGTATACGATATGCTGATTTAACTGACCTGGTAATAAATTGGATTAAGCAAATGGATATATACAGGATGAGTTATAAAATAAAATTTATTGTTGATATAATTAATTAATTAAAATTTATCTGCGTATAAAAAATTATTGATAATGGGAATTGCGTTGAAAAAAATTAAAATTATATAAATATAGGAAGAAATTGAGCTCATGATATCATTGTTATGATTATTATGGTTATTGTTATTATTGTTATTGCTTGGAAACTAATGGTGTTATGAATTTGTTTATTATGATGATGATTTGATATATGAGATTTTGATGCTATGTTTTTCTTTTATCTATGAAAATTCGTTGGGGATGTTCATGTCCATGTGATCGAGAGAGTGCTCGAATATTCGACGGGGATGACTGTTGCTTCGGCGTGTTCCTTCGTCTGTGATGTTTGTAACGAAGCCCATTCGAGAATGTCAAGCAACATGACGTTAACTAAATTATGTCAAGCAAAACGACATAACAGATAACATGTCTTAAGCAAAATAAGACATGTATATTTATAAAAAATTATATACAGAATGTATATGAAAATGTTGAATCCGTTTATCACACTACAGCATCAGAACGAGGATGATCCTGTTCATCAACAATGCAACAAGTTAGTGCGGGGAACAAAGACAGGGTGCGGTACTGTCTCGAGTGTAGTGCTGGAATTTTATCCTTGAAAAAAGCTCAGGGATGTTCTGACTTTGTTCTCGGATAAATTCGGGGAATCATGCTATAGATTTTTCCTTGGACAAGAAAGGAAAAAAGATTGAACAATTTGTGGACTCCATAGTTAGGGACATTTTAAAAAAATTAGCTATTTCAGTTGTATGTTTATTTATTTCAGACGGGGATCGTTATATATATATTATTTTATAAGTAAAATAAATTTTATAATGTATGAAATTATGATTAGCCCTCGTATATATATATAGGTTGACCAAAGGATTGAACTTGCCGCTTTTCCGGATATTGTATTTGTTAAAATGTGTTGTCTGTATATATTTTGATTTTTATAGATGGTGGGGATGGACAAGCGGATATTGAAATTTTATTTTGATTTAGAGATATCTTGACTGTTAAAGTGATCGGTTTATGAAAGAATAAAATTCTCAATTTTATTCTTTGTTTTATAAAATCGGGTTGTATTTTGTTTTTGCATTCATTGTAAGGTGCAAGTTAATCTTAATTCGATTTATGCGAGTGTTTTTTTATGTTTATTGAAATTTTGTGAAAAAGATATCTCTCGTGCATTTTATAAAATCGTGCATAGATCTATGAACGATTCATGAGATGGCAGTTCGTGGATTCTACTAGACTGAATAGCCGGCGATATAAGCTGTAGTGTGAATAAAAAAATTAATAAGCAATTTCAAAGTAAATTCCACTGCAATATGTTGGCACTGTTAAAAAAAATAAGCGAGAAATACCAAGCGAGTTTTTGCCAAACAAAAGAAGAGCGGTAGGATTATCATTTTATGGATTTAGACATGAGAAAATTATGTTATCTTACGTGGGAAAAAAGAGAAAGGCTACCATCCTTGTTTCTTCTATGCATAGTGGTGCATCTACCGATCCAGACACCCAGAAGCCAGACATTATCATGTACTACAACCATAACAAAGGAGGAGTAGACACAATTGATGAGAAGTGCGCAAAAAGTTCGTCAAGCCGACGCACTTGCAGATGGCCCTTGGCAATCTTTTTCAGAATCCTTGACATTTCTATTGTTAATTCTTATATTCTGCATCAATGTTACACGAGAAATTCGGTAATTAGGGAAAAGTCGGTATTTGCAAAACAACTAGCGGCCCAATTAGTACGTCAGCACATGGAAAGGACACTAACAAATCCTCGAATATCTCGCGAAGTACGTTCCAGCATTAGCAGAATTTTGGGAATTCCAGAAACAATTGCGCCATCAAGTGGTGAAGACCTTTTATTGGAAAAACGAAAAGGATGTTATCTGTGCCCGAGGGCCAAAAACCGAATGACGAAATATCTATGAGTGCAGTGTAGAAAAGCAGTTTGTTTACAATGCTCAAAGCCAATTTGTAATACATGTGTAAACCGCGATGTTTAGCTCCTGCCGCAAAGTATTTTTATTAATTTTAGAGTTTTTTTGAGTTTTTCATATACCTAATACAACCTTTTATTAATGAATATGCCTTAAGACATTGACAGGTTTTTATGATTTTTATGTTTATAATGGGAAGGCTTGAATTTATTTTACAAATAGTTCTTTATGTTGTTATTTTTAGTTAAAAAGTTTCCCAATTTTCCTTAGTTTGATGTCTTAGTAGGCTCATTTGTAACTAGTAAATACACAATAAACAATATTTTCAAAAAACGATGATTGTTTTTATGGTCTTTAATTAAGTAGTCTGTCAGACGTCACCTGGGTGCTTGTGTAAAAATATTTCACCTGGGTGGTTAAGGGTTAAGGTTCTTCCTTAACTCCGCGAGAAAACCAGAAAAAAGATCCAAATTATGGAAAAAATAGTCATGGGTTGTTCATCAGGACAACGCACCAGCACACACTGCATTGTCAAGATGTTTCTAGCCAAGTATCACATCCTAGTTTAGACCATTTGTCTTACTCGCCTGACCTGGCACCATGTGACTTTTGTCTGTTCCCAAGATCCAATCTGCTGTAAAAGAAACAAGTTTTGTTCAAACTGTGAAAGAAAAAACGGCATGCGTCATGAACGAGTTCATAGAAAAAGATTTCGAACACACAATGGAAAATTCGAATGCAAGCGTGTAGGGATAAAGAATGGGTATATATTGAAAGGGATAATAATTAAATATGAATAAATTTAAAATAAAAAGTTTTACAGCATCAGTCCCGTTATTTTATAGCCACACTTCGTTCACTATAAACCTGGCATAATACAACTCAGGTCACAGCATCTGAGACGGAGTTCGTCACAACGTAAAACACTATTTCACTGATAGCTGATGTAATTTTTCCAAATTGAAGCACACTTATAGAATATTTTCTAGAAACGTTAAAGCGAAGCTTTATTTAAATACGAGTATATATACTATATGTATAATAGAGGTTTATATTCTAAGACGCTTAAATTGCATTATAGGATGTTTGCACAAATTTACGTTGTAAAAATATGTCCGTACAACGAACAGTAGGTTACTATGCTTGCACTATATTCTATAATGTCATATTCCTGAATATTTCTTAGGGTTTTGATAAGTTTTTGCATAGAAGCCTGATTCAGGAGCTCAGGAATGTTGCCAGAACCGTTTGCTGAAAAACATAAAAGTCATATATAGTCCATAGAATAGGGCGAGATGAGAAGGACAATACTTAAACATTAAAGAAATATAGGCAGCGCTCTACACTCGAGGTATCCCAACAATAGAAAATGTTGCAATAATCACTGCGAATGAAACGGGCATCATCGTCAACGGAAATAGTACTTGCTAGTGAACCTGCAATTGCAGGAAGCATGTAACAAGGTAAATTAATGGACGAACAAGTGGAGAATACAAATTAATTAGAGTAAAACTGTACGTATTTATTTTATTATAAGCGCTAACGACATACGAGGATATATTAAAATATAATGAGACTGGTGCTAAAACTTATTTCACAACTGGGATTTTATAATACAAAGAATAGAACATGAAACCTCCTCTAAAGTACTCATCCTCAAGTAAGCTTTGATTTAACTTTTGACATTTATTACAAATTGATTACCGAAGTGTCAGTATTTAACGTACACATCGAAAAACTGAAAGTGAAGCAAAGGATATGCGATAAAATTTTGTGTTCGGTTGGGTAAAACTCCAACTGAATCTTTTGAAATTATTATAACTGCATACCCAGATCACGTCGTAGAGGGTTTGAGTGGCATAAGAAATTCAAAGACGGTTGTGAATAAGTGAAGATGAATTGGCATATATCGAATTTCTGATACTGTTAATTTCTTTTATCGTTCCAATCAAAAAATTATTCATGAGAGATAAATCTTATTAAGGTGCCTGTAATTGAGCTGAGGCGAATGCTCAAAGAGAGGTGTGTCGGTATACTGGAAGAACAACATCTCACGACCTAACTTTCAGTTTCCTGCACATACCATATTTATACTCGGAAATAAAAGGCCATACAGTTGCCTGTCAGGATGGCGTATACCACACTCTAGAGTATGCGAGAAGGGTCATGGGATAGAATATTGGCGACACTAGGTGCAGTTAATATAAATTAATGCCGGAAACTACTGGCAAGCTGCCAGAAATACCTCTTACATCGACATGATGCAGCTCTTCGAATGATTATATTACCATCTAAGGTATATCTATGAGATCGATGAGAAAATTATTCCTCCCTGCGACGTTACGCAGCTTCGCAGTGTCATAGAAAATAAAAGCTGCAAAATTTGGTGGAATTTTGCATTTATCACAACTAGATAAATCTCTGCTAATAAACCCGATATGGTCCTGCTGGACAACGTAATAAGATGTATGTACATTTTCAAAATGTAATGACCCAGTGAGTACAACATCGCAGTAAAGGAAGCGGAAAAAACAGCCAAGTACCATGACCTTTTATTTGAGCTGCGAAGGACATATGCGGATTACAACATATTCTTCATACCGTTGATAATTGGCGTTACTGGGGGAATCAGCGAAAACATAACGAAAAAATTACTTAAGTGCAAAAAAATAAAAACAACGGAAGTTCGAAAACTTATTACTAGCATGCAAAAATATGTTGTCCTTGGTTCCTTGGGCACCTTAAGGCCCCATGAAGCTAGCTGCACACCACCGGAAGCTGGACCACACGGATAGCCGATTTTATGGAGGAGAAGCTGTACGTGTGTGAAGAGTTGCGACCATTCAGTTCGCTGCAAGATGAATTCCAAAAGTCAATCGAGTGAGTAACTGTGACACAATCCACAGCTTTTAAACAATGTAGCTTAGCGAAGGGAGTTAATTTTGGCACTACGACCCTGAATTAAAGTCTCAAAGTATGCAATGGAACCACAAAGGCAGTTCAACACCACAGAAGGCGAAAATTGTGAAAAGCGCCTCTAAAGTGATGCACTTATTTTTTTTATAAATAAAGCCTTATTTATGATCACATTGTTCCTAGATAACATACAGTAACTGGAGAGTACTATTCTAGTGTACTTCGAGGAACCTTAAAAGCAAAATTAATAAAAGAAAACGGCTTCATCAAAACATCCGTTGGACCCTGTTTCACTAGAATACTCCGGCCCACAGATCAGTGATTTGTCAACGAACACTTGATGAATTGGGGGTTGAAATTATGGTTCACCCTGCCTACTAACCTGACCTTGCTCCATGTGATTTCCCTTTGTTTCCTGAAATCAAAAAAGAACTGAGACGTCGAAATTTTTAGTCTAATTTATAGCTTATGATGGGTATACTAAATAGACTCTCAAAAAATGGTTTCTCAGAAGTTTATAACAAATGGACAAAACGATGGAACAAGTGTGTTGCACAGAATGGAGAATAGTTTCTAAGACAGTTATTGAAGTTTTATAAATAAATGTTTCATTTTTGTACTACAGTACCAGTCACTTTATTTTCTGATATTTCCTCGTAAAATCATCATTAACACCATTTCAAACTGCACTATTGCAGCGTATTTAGAAGTCAATTTGGACGTGTAACTAATGGAGATGGAGCAAAATTATAAAAGACGTAATAGTTATAAAGAAGAAAATTGCAACTGACAATATATAAAATACTAATATCTAAAAAATGTTAAAACTAGTTCGAATCGACTGAATCGTAACTCTAGTGACAAAGGTTATCAGGTTATCAAAATACAAGGATTTCAAACTAAAATCCTTTGTAATATCGTCGATACCCCACGATATTATAGGAATAGCCACCTATCTAGGGATCTGAAGATCCAAAAAAGAAAATCAGTGAGCTTGTTTTATTGAAGATGTGTATGAAGTGTCAAAGAGAGACTATGAAGTTAAATTGTTGTTCAGTAGTCGCTTAATTTGCTAGTAGTAACAATATTCTTTCTATAAACAATATCCTAGATAAATAATAGTAATGATAATAGTAATAATAATATACCCGCACAGGGTAGCCTAGAGATAGGTTACTGGGGACCAGCGACCCCACGGGTTCCTGAGCTAACCGTTGGGTTCGGTTAGCAGCCCCAATGAGGTACACTTGGTCCAAACACTTGATGAAAAGGATACTGTGGTGGGTCGTAGGAGCAGGATTCAGGTAGGATTAACCAGCAAAGACCGAAACAGCGAATTGGAAATGAAACACAAACATGTCATGCTTCAGTAGAAACAAAGAACGCAGGCGAGGACGTTGTTGAGATACCTTCATCTCAACCCACTTCGTCAACATAACAACTAAAGCGCCGGACCCTATGGGCCGTGAAAATGAACCCCCCCCTACATGGTGGGAGGTGTTATTATCTGCTTACTAAGAATGAAGCATGCCATATGGAGGAGAGCTGCATAGTTAGGTTACGGAAAGATACCTGGAAATAAGAAATAATTAACAACAATAATAATAATATTATGATAGTTATGTCAGCCATCTTGTTCTTACGAACCGATGGGTTAACACACTGGCAACCAAGGACAAATTGAATGTTTTTGTGAATGGAGGAAATAATAATATTATTATTATTATTTATGGGTCCACCCTCTTGCCCATTTTTTTGTTATATTTTGTCATAAATAATAATAACAACAACAACAAGTAACAAAGTCGTAATTTAATTGTAACAACCAATTAACTTAATTAATCTATTGGAATAGTTGGTGGGTAATAGTGCCGGGCAGGGAGAAGATGGGGTTGTTGCTTCTGCGCAGCTCGCAAATACGCAGGAGCAACTCTTTACACACGAAAATTTTCTCCTCCAGAAAATCGGCTATCCGTGTGGTCCAGCTTCCGATGGTGTGCAGCTAGCTTCATGGGGCCTTAAGGTGCGCAAGGAACCAAGGATAACATATTTTTGCATGCTAGTAATAAGTTTTCGCACTTCCGTTCTTTTTATTTTTTTGCACTTAAGTAATTTTTTCGTTATGTTTTCGCCGATTCCCCCAGGAACGCCAATTATCAACGGTATGAAGAATATGTTGTAATCCGCATATGTCCTTCGCAGCTCAAATAAAAGGTGACGGTACTTGGCTGTTTTTTCCGCTTCCTTTTCTGTGATGTTGTACTCACTGGGTCATGACATTTCAAAAATGTGCATACATCTTATTACGTTGTCCAGCAGGGCCATATCGTGTTTATTAGCAGAGATTTATCTAGTTGTGATAAATGCAAAATTCCACCAAATTTTGCAGCTTTTATTTTCTATGATACTGCGAAGCTGGGTAACGTCGCAGAGAGGAATAATTTTCTCATCGATCTCATAAATATACCTTAGATGGTAATATAATCATTCGAAGAGCTGCAGCATGTCGATGTAAGAGGTATTTCTGGCAGCTTGCCAGTAGTTTCCGGCATTAATTTATGTTATCTGCACCTAGTGTCGCCAATATTCTGTCCCATGACCCTTCTCGCATACTCTAGAGTGTGGTATACGCCATCCTGACAGTCAACTGTATAGCCTTTCGTTTCCGAGTATAAATATGGTGTGTGCAGGAAACTGAAAGTTAGGTCGTGAGATGTTCTACCAGTATACCGACACACCTCTCTTTGAGCATTCGCCTCAGCTCAATTACAGGCACCTGATTAAGATTTATCTTTTCTCTACTAGATTTGATGACACTGTACTGTAGCTGTAGCTCGCGAAGGGCCCTCTCCGACTCTCCATACAAAAATGCAGCCCTTCCTTCCTCTTCATGTGTCCTAACTATCGTCAGAAGTGGATCTTGTGTAGTGGATGCAACAAGTGCAGTACAGATAACAGCAGTATAAAATCTCTATTCGATGTTCACTAGTCCTCTTCCTCCTGCTTTTCTGGAAATGTAAATTCTCTGTACTGACGCTTGTGGATGGTGGCTTCTATAGTTTGTCATAATTTTTCGGGTGTTCCTATCTAGCTGAACAATAGATTCAATACTCCATTTGATTGTACCAAAAGTGTGAGAAACTACTGGCACTGCTAAATGTTGGTAGCCATTACTTTATTCCTTGCCGACAGTTCTGAACCCCAAATTTTGTGTAACACAGCTTCATATTTCTTGATTAACTGACTAGTTACTTCAGCGCATTAATTTATTTCTCTTTGCTTTATGCTCAAGATTGTGTAAGTATTGTCCACTAGCAAGCTGTTGAATAGAAGTGCCATCCACTAAATCCACATCTCCACCGTTTTCCTTCGACTTTCTCCGTCTAATATGGTGTACAGCATACTTGTCCATTTCCAGAGTCATGCTCATGTCTGAGGCATATGTATGAACCATATGAATCATAGTTTTTAGTTCCTTTTCATTCTGGGCGTAAATCTTAAGGTTATCCATATAGAATAGGTTGGTGGTTTTATATTTCCTATTTAGGTTTTCCTGACATATATCTTGTGGTTTTCCTAAGAGCCAAGGGCAAAGGCATCATCGTCATGCAAAACAGGAGTGGACTTAATGAGCCACCCTGATAGATACCTCTCTTAAATTGTATGGGTTTTATTACTATTTCTTTCCTCCCCTTTCGAAGAATTACCTGGGTTTTCCAGAGTGACATCATTTGCTGCATTACTTTAACTATTTCTGGTTGAACTTTCATAGTTCTCAGTAAGTGTATGATAAGTGCATGCGATGTGGTGTCAAAAGCCTTCTGGTAATCTACCCACCACATTGAAACATTAATTTTATATTGAATTGCATACTGGCATACTTATGATTCAATTAATAAATTTTCTTTTACACCAGCTATTCTTTTTTTTTTCGTCCCCCGCTGTTCATAAACCTCAGTCCAAACAGTCAAGACCAAAAATTATACAATCGAAGAGCTTCGTAATACTATTGCGAATTCTTGTACTGACATAACCCAAAAAATGCTAATAAATGGCTTTGAAAGCATGAAGCGTGGCGTTCAATTTTGTCTTCAAAATAATGGTCAACATTTCCAACATCTGCTTTAGTATTATTTTCTTTTAATTTTGACTATTGTAATAATTTTTTTTAAACTAAATTACTATTACACACATTTACATGACATAACAAAACTATCAAAGTTATATGCTTGTGACAGAATACGTGGACTGTCACCAACCATTAACCCTGCAGAACTCGCGCCTATAAGCATTTCGCTCACACTTAAGCCAGAATTGCTGTATTTTTAAAGAGGGTTGAGATATAGGAACGAGGCGCCCTCTAGCTGAGTTTATGTATCACTTCTGTTTACAAATGCAACCTAAACACCAATTAGTCGTCTGTAGCAATTTCTAGGAAGAACTTGTCAATCACTTGCAGACTGCGTGAGCATTTCGCTCACGGCGCTAGTTCCGGCATTGGTGTTTTGTTTTGCCTATTGACGTTTCTCTCACTACGCGAGTTATAGCATTGACGTGTTTTTCTAACCTTATTTATGTAAGTATTGCATTTATTAGTATTTAGTCGTATACTAAATGTTTTATATTAGCGCAAATGACATATTTACATGACGATGTTATTTTTTTAGTATAATGGCAATGAGTAGAACTCAGAAAATTGTCGAATTAGCAAGACAACAATATGCAGAATTAAATCCACAACCAACATGGATGGCTACTCAACCAGCCCTTGACTAGCAATCAGAAAATTTATTTGATGATGGAGATCATTATGAAGTGGAGAGTGACAATGTCAGTGAACACAGTGACCATCATACAGACCCAGAAGAATCAGATCGTGATAACGAAAATGATGATATGATAGTTGACACAGAGCCTCAATGTGATGGAGAACATCATTATATTGGTAAAGATGGCACAACTCGCTGGTTGGCCCACTCGCCTTATCCTAACACTCGCACTCCGAGACATAATATTGCTAGTCATTTACCCGGTGTCATCTCCATTGAAAAAAATGCAAAATCTGTAAGAGAATGCTGGGAGTTATTTTTTCTGCCTGATATGATTCGACATATTGTGAACTGTACAAATATTTTTCTAGACAAGTTACGCCCAAATTATACGCGAGATAGGGATTGTCGTGCAACAAATGAGACAGAAATATATGCTCTCATTGGACTATTATATATGGCTGGGATAAAAAAGGCTCAATATTTGAACACTCGGGAACTCTGGTCGGACGATGTTACGGCGCCAGAATGCTTCAAGCTTACAATGTCTAGAGAGAGATTTCACCTTTTATTACGCTCTCTTAGATTTGATAACGTAACTGACAGAGTGGAAAGAAAGAAATATGACAATTTAGCTCCAATTCGGCAAGTATTCGAGCAACTTGTAGAGAAATACCTAAACAACTATCAAGTTGGTGAATACTACACAGTCGATGAAATGCTGGAAAATTTTCGTGGCCGGTGCAAATTCAGGCAGTACATCGCGAATAAACCAGCAAAATGTGGTTTGTAGATATGGGCCTTAGTAGATTCTAGAATGTTTTATACATGCAACTTAGAAGTTTATGCAGGTAAACAGCCTGAAGGCCCATTTAAATTGAATGACTCGGCAAGCTCTGTAGTAAGCAACCAATTTTGAACACAGGCCGAAACGTTACGATGGATAACTATTTCACATCTATACCACTAGCCAAAGACATGATTCAAATGAAAACAACTATTGTCGGAACGTTAAGAAAAAATAAAAAAGAGGTACCGCCTTTGATGTTGAATACTAAAATTAGACCACTAAATAGCAGCATATTTGCATTTTGCAAACCTATGGTTTTAGTTTCATACAAACCGAAACCAAACAAAATTGTTTCTATGTTTTCTACATTTCATAGTGATGATAAAATCGATGAAGAATCTGGAGATGCTTCAAAACCGGAGGTAATCACGCTTTATAATTTGACAAAAGGCGGAGTCGATGTTGTAGATGAGCTGAAGTCAACTTACTCTGTTTCTAGATTCTGTTGTAGATGGCCTCTAAGATTATTTTTCTCAATTTTGGATATAGGCGGTATCAACTCTCAAATGATATATAAAAATAATACCGAAATTATTCAAGACCGCAGATTATATTTGAAAGAGTTGGCTCAAGAATTGATCAAACCACATTTGATAAATCGATCTTCAAAAACAGATTTTGCCGGTGAGTTTACGTGCCCGAATTCGAAAAATTTGTAACATGAAGGAACCAACAGTTGTGCGAGAGGTTGCCTCAGGTTTTTGTGCGTTTTGTCCTAGGCGAAAAAATCGAAAAAGCAAGAAACATTGCGAGAGGTGCAATAAAGTGATTTGTACAGAACATGCTAAATATGTCTGTCCCTCATGTTCCAACGTCAATAGTTCCTCAGATCAGAGTGATTAGCATTTTAGAGAATACAGGATTTATTGCAATTTATTTTCGATTACAATTAGAGATTTTAAACTTTTATAAGCAAATAACATGTTTAAAACAACAATAAATATTGACTTACAAAATACTAGTTTTATTTGCATCCTGACGTTATATAAAAAAAAATGAAGCGTGAGAAAAATGCTCACGCGTGAGGGCTCACGTTCCACAGAATGGCGCGAGTTCTGCAGGGTTAAAGAAAGTATGCCCGTCTCTAATGAGGAAAGGTTTTTAAGCCACGTTATTTCGTCTTACTATAGAGTTGCTAGTGCACAAACACTCAAATATGAACTTATGTTGTATTTTCCACATTTTTAATAACATTCTCAATGTTATTAAAAATATTCATGTTTTATACAAATGGTGAGGTTTTGCCCATTCAAGTATGTTTCAAATTATTTTTGTTACGTACGATGTCGGAGCTGTTTGTCTTATACTTGAGACATGCTAATACAGTGTTCGTCTAAAGGAAATCACTTGCTAAGTCTTACAATTCTCACGAAAATGGCCCTGCTAGGTTTGGCGTTCATAATATTGATGTTATTCAGTGAGCGGAGTTTTCTACTATGGTGTCTTTGATGACTTGACTGTATCCAATAAGGGAGTTGGCGCGAAAAATTTTGTGCATCCCAACATCATGGGCTGACGAGTCTATGGCAAGACGAAATATGTGCCTGGGTAGAAATTTTCACACAATCGATATTACTGAAATGCTTTCATCTTTATTTAATTTAAATAGTTTAAATTTTCAATCTGTACATGAATTAATAATCTCTTTTATTAATAAATACATGTATTATATATTATCGAAACTTTTAATTAAATTTTCGTTTGCAAATATGAACAGTTAAAGTACACAAGTCCTACTTGAGAAGCACATATTTCAGACAGACATAAATCGATTTTGAAACTCGAACGTGATGTTTATTAAGAGATGAGGAGATTAATGAAGTAACTCACTGCTTTCCAATTGTTAATACACCTTGTACAACTTACGGAATTATACAAGAGGTATAAACCTTATGACATAATATATCGGCTAGATCGCCCAAAATAATCACAACCAGCAATAGCAATAATACATTCTTCACGTTCCTAGTGTTGAATGACGCTCATAAAACCAATGATATAAAGCTCGTAGAAATGCGTGCATTTCGCGGGAACGTCACGCCAAATCGTTTCATAAATTTCAAACAACGTTCCCACTATGTTCGTGGAAAAACACACAAAAAAGAAAACAGAACGTATCACGCGAGAAACGGTGACGATTGCGCTTCCCATTACAAAGAGACGATTTTTTTATGCGACGATGATTTCCTTTTTATTAGCTCGCATCTGGGTGCAATATACGTTCTGTTCTCCCTTTAGTATATAAAGAATACGAAACAGGAAGAAATAGAGAGACAGTTTAACTTGTCGTAACGACAGCCTAATATCTAATGATATGCATAAGCACTGAAAGCTTTAGATGAGTCAGCTGGGAATCTCTTAAAATCAGAAATTCCTAAGCAAATGAGTTTTGCTACCCTCTTCTATAAAAATTGTAGGGTGCAGAGTTACCTGGGGTGTTATTGTTCAAAGACCAAACCCCTAGACATTCTTTTAATATGATGCGAGAACAAGGCGCAATGTTGCAATTTTTTTTTCCGCTTGATACAATATTTTGACTGAAAGAAAGTTGAAACTTCACCTAAGGGAACGACATCACGTCAATATTCTGCACAAGCTGACTGTATTAAACAGAGAGAGAAACTATAATTTCAAAAGTCAACTGTCGAATTTGTGATAGTTCCACCGAATGCAGTTCGAATTGTCTCATACCTACTATGTAAAAAGTTCAAACTTTAACAGCGTAATATGAATTTTTCTCGTAAACTTCAAGCTGTTACATTGAAATAATACATTGATAGATTAATTGTGTTACGTGTAGTAATTTTGGACTTCATTTATTAAATTTGTAAAAGACTTTCTACGCGGTGGGTCGAAAAGCAGAAATAACGTAACATATTTTGGTTTATAGCTGTAAAATAGTGTTAGTTGAAAGAAAGGTAAGCTGTACCGAACATGACTAACAAAAGTTTGTTACTGTAGATACCTAGTTAGTTTCGCGTACACGTATACAAAGACGATAAATGGAATATAATGATTATTTAATTTTGTGGATACTCAATCTATGTAATCTACGAAAATGTATATTACTTTTAGTTTGTAAACTATAGATCTTGATTTCAGTAATGTTTTGCCCTTAGTTTACTTCGTATATGTATACATGATGCTACTATTTTTCAATGAAGTCATATAGAACATTCTAAAATAATCTTGCTTACTTTGAAGAATGTATTTATGAAATGTATAAGCAATGCATTTGTTAAATGCAGCCTTGTTCCTTTTACAAAGTTCTTCTGGCTATCCATATTAATTAAAAAACATCTTTCTTTTGCTTCAGTCGCGTAATAGTTCAGAGTTGCTATCCATCCTGAATTCTGTTTTTTATTAGTCATTTTACTGCCTAGTCGATATCCAGTATTGTCTTCAATGATTTCTTTAAGTTAACTTCTTGAAAAGTCTTTTATCGAAGACTGTGGCTAAATAAAAACTGACGAAAATTCGTTAATTGGAAATTCATTAGTATTTGTTCAAGGAATTAAAGATTTTGAACTAGAAGACGGGAAGATTTTAGTTTCATTCGATGTAATGTCATTGTCTTCTTCGATACCGTTTCTAAAAATATTGAAATATTAAGAGGGTTGGTTTTGTAAGAACATCGAACCGTTAAAAGCCAAGAAGTACTTGTGGTTGGCAAACCTTCGCATGTCGCAAAGTTGTTTCCAAGTTGGAGGTAAATTTTATGAACATGAAAAAGATACTGCAATGGGTAATGGCCTATCTCCATTCACGAAAAATTTATTTATGTCACTTCCAAGCGGAATTTAAAAATTACGCTAAATATTTTCCAAGAGCTTGGGTTAAGTACGTAGATGATATTTTCCCGATTTTTGATACACGTAGGTTCGAACTGGATATGTTCGTAAAACAGTTAAATTTGAAATTTCACCCTAGTGGAAAAGGAAAACAATGGTAGAATACCATTCTTATATTAGAAGTAAATATAAAATGAAAAACGTCAATAGATATATCACCGCGGATGCAAACTCCAGTTTCCAACAAAAGGCGGCTTCGTTCAATTTTCTAGTCAATCTTGTTTAGCAAAATATAAATACGATAAAATATTCGATTTCATTAAAACCATTGTGATATGTAATGCTTCTGACAGTCAAATAATTAATAAACTAATTAGAAAAACTGATTAAAAAATGACAATCCGTAAATCCACTTGTTTGTTAACGCAACAAAATCGTGACAAACATTTACATGCTTACCATATTATAATTTTACGAAAAACCTAAATAAGGTGGTTAAAGAACAGGATCTCTAAGTTGCTTTTCGTCACGGAAAATCAATTAAATCCCTTCTGGGAAATGCAGAATATTATTGATATTAAATTAATTGTCACGATTGTAAATTGAAGTATATTGGTCAAACAAAACATTCAATAGTAACTCATAATAGAGAACATCTAGCCCATATTAAATTCAAATGACTGAAAAAATCAATTGTCGCCATCCATTAGAAAGCAAACATAATATGACGGCATATTGGTTAAAAGTAACCAAAAATATGACCAATCCAAGCAAATTGGATATTAGTCAAAGTTTTTGCATAATTAAATAAAGAAAAGTAGCACGAGGCAGATTGGGGTCCAACTCTATATGCCTGCTTGTACGACTTTTTAGAATAGATACAAGGAGAGGGCGGAAAAGCACATGTGGTTTTCTGAAGAAGGGTAATTTACCTAAATTTAAGTTTCTTAAAATTCAGTGTATATGTGATAGTCTTATAAAGTCTTTCGCGATTTTTGTGTTAGCTTTTGTTAGATGGGTTACAGAGAGAAACGCATATAAGATTAATACGTATATTTAAATCACGGTAACAGTTAATAAACAAAATCTATAACGCAGTATAGCCTCGAAACGAATGATTGTTCTACGCGCTCACCGTACACTTCGGTCACTACTTCATATCTTTGTACTCCGCACATATCACGCGTTTGAGACTATTAACTTGTTTTTACGATTATACCACGAACTACGACTCGCTCATCGTGTGACCGCCCTCCAACAGCTTCACTGTGCCCCATGTTCAGCAATGTTATTTTTACCTACTGAGGATAACAACTTAATTGTCGAAATACTTGTTTGGATACGAATATTAATGGGGTAAGGACTTTTTTAAGTTAATTTCTTGAATCAAATAATATCTACAAAGATCCCCGTTTATTGTTTTGCTATTGAAAGTAGGTTATTTCTTAGTTAACAATACATTGGAATGCACTGATGTTGTATCGTGCATACTTTTTAGATGTAACGGCATTAATGTCACTCACAACTGTCATGTATCGTCCCGCGAAAATCCCCATGGAACAGTCGAAAGTAATTTCTAACATAAGTTTTCAGTATACATGTGGTGCAGTATGGTCGATAGTTATTTAGTTTGCTCTTTTATTTAGGAGAATCGCCTCACACGCGATAACTACTTAAATGTTTCACAAAATTATTTACACGGACTACTAGAGGATGTTACTTTAAAAATCAGAATGCAAATGTACTACCAGCTCGATGGAGCTCTTGGACATTTCGCTCGTTATATCGAGCTACATTTTAAAGAAAGGTTTTCAGAGCATTGGATTGGTCGTGGTGGTCCTATTAGTTAGCCTCCAAGATCTCCAGACCTCACAGCACTAGATTATTGATGTGTACAAGTGTACAAAATAAAAGTGAACCCTCGAGATACACTAATTCGACGTATTAGAAACGCTGCAGCCGATTTAAGCAAAGACATGACTCAATCAGGAAAGTAACAGGCGCCCTTCGTAGACGAAGTAGAAAATGTTTAGAGTTGAATGGCGGTATCTTTGATCATTTATATATATATATATATATATATATATATACAGGTTGATTCATTTTCGGCCCTCACCATGGGGATCTCGCTTATTATTGGAGATAGAGTATAGGTTTAAATTTGGCAAAGTTGTTAAATTTTGTCTTTGTTATAAATCTGTAAAGAAAATAGGCCTGTGAAAAAAGACCTTCGTTATTTAAAAAAAAACGCGAAAACCCCATTTTATTCTTTTACCTGTAGCACCGACATTTGGCCTTGTAGATAAAATATAAAAACACATCCTTGCGGCAATTTCTAAATCTCTATCCAGTGGTGTACTCTAAATTTTTATACGACGTTTCGTTTCTTTCTGGCCATCACCAACTATCTAATTTCTTATAGGCGCCATATTGGATTTAGACATCTTCAGAAAGAGTTTTTTTTTCTGATTTCAACCATGTACCACATGCTGACTAAAGCTTTTGACATTAGGTTTTACTTGAAAGAATAAATTATGAGATTAAATAAGGTAGCCATGGAATTTCAATCTGTCAAACATTTTATTTATTGTTCATTAATAATACAAAAATATCATACACTAACGAAGAGAAACGAGATATGATAAGTATTTTTTATTCTTCGAACCGAGTAGCGAGTACAAGATATCTACAATTATATCCAGAACGGCAACAGCCTCATCGTACCATTTTTCTAGATCTCGACAGAAATTTGGTCGAGAATGGATCGTTTACTAAGCCGCGTAATGGTCAAGACAACAGGAATTTAAATTGAAATCGACAAGATATTTTACAAATGGTAAATTAAAAGCATGTTTTCAAATTTCAAGGTAATCTTGTATTTTTATAGATAAATAATAATCCACCAATTTCTACACGCGAAGTAGCGTCAGAATTAAATTTGTGCCAGTCCAGAGTTTGGAGAACTTTACGTAAAAGTATGTTTAAACCATACAGGATCCATGTTAGTCACTCTTTACTGCCTGGAGATAATTTGAGAAGGCTTGAATATTGTAATTGGTTAATGGGAAGGATAGAAAATGACGAAAATTTTTTAAGCAAAATCATCTTGTCAGATGAAACAAAATTTACAAATTCTGGAATGTTCAACAGAAATACGGAGCACTATTGGGCAGTACAAAATCCCCGACAAAACAGGGCTAGAAGACCACAACATCGTTTTGGAATAAACGTTTGGATGGGTATTTTGGCAAATCGTGTCTTAGGACCAGTTATGTATGAAGAACATTTAAATGGAGAAAGATATTTAAACATTTTACGTACATACGTATCTGACTATCTTGACGACAATATCCCATTAAATCAATTACAATATTTATGGTGGCAACAAGATGGCGCACCAGCACACAATGCAGCTGTTGTTAGAAATTTCTTAAATCAAGTGTTTGATTGGATTGGAAATAGGGGAGTTGTTGAATGGCCTGCGAGATCACCTGATTTAAGTCCGCTAGATTTTTTTAATGGGGATATGTTAAAAATAATATTTATAAAGTAGATGCGCCACGAAACATTGAAGAATTACGAGACAGACTTCAGAATGCCTTCGATGCAGTTCCTAGAAGAACTATACAAAGGGCAGTACAAAATGCCAGAAGGCGTGCCCAATTGTGCATTACCGAAGATGGCCAGATAATTGAACATTTACTGTAATTGTTTATTGTTTACTTTTCTATGTATTTTTATTAATGTTTTTGTTATCTTGTACTCGCTACTGTTGAATTTCGTTTCGAAGAATAAAAAATACTAGTAATACATACATATTGGACGAATAAGAAGCTAGCATTCGGAACAAACGAGAGTTAGCGTCACTAAGTAAAAAAACTCCATTAAACACATCGACGTATTTAAGTGCGTCTCTGGAAATTAATAGAAAAATTATAAATTAAATTAGAAAACCTATACAACAAACCTAGAAAAACATTACCTGTTTATCCAGCTCCTTTTTGACGCATTTTGCGTGTTCAGACGTCAACCAATGCCTCAGAAACCGAAAATACCATTTTACCGGGAAAAACATGCAGCTAGCCCGAAGCTAAGTGGAAACGCCGCCCAATTGCCCGTCCAAACCTGCATCCTGCATTTTCGGATCCACAAGCCGACTCCAGACTAACCTATTCCTGTCTATTTCTAAATAAATATTCTTTTAACCTCCTACAAATTTTTGACAATGTTGAATTAATTCATTCCACAAAATGAAACCTCTATCAAAGTTTTTTTTAATAAATATACCTTATGGGTACAGTTAATATTAGTATAATTTAGTTTAAAGCAAGAAGAATACAGTTTCCTGTTGACAATAATTTAATTCAATAGTATTATTTATATTTTTAGTCTAATTAATTTCACTTTCATTAAGTCGTTATGCTTAACCTTGAATTTATATTATGTTAATATTATCACGTGACATGATACATTTGATTATTCATAATTTTATTATATTGATCACGTACCTATCATTCAACACCTTCATTAAAGCCTTTTACATTATTCCTTAACTAACTCGTTTTATTTAGTAGATTTGAATAATAAAAATACCATTATTTATTGTGTTGTCATCATCTGATGTTGTACGTATTCTATTGGAAGCACCGAACCTGCATTTAGAGTGTATTTTTCCATGCACAACCCAAGAGTCTCATTGTTCTCAGAAGCCGGACAGTTAACCCAAATTTAAGCCCGCCAGAAAATAACTATAAGAAGTTATACACAAGTACAGCTGTTTAGGTTATGTAGGCTTCGTTATTAACGATTATGTATCTTTGTATCATACGCAAGTAACAGATTTAATATGTTAAACAACCCCATCTGTGTGTAACATTAGATATCACATTTAAAAATAGATATTTATAATTATTTTATAAATATTACCTTATCAGCTTCATTTTATTTAAGCATTAAATTTTGTATTTATTTATTAAGCCCTTTGGCTATACTTCAATATATATAAATTCAGCCTGCTTATATTTGTGTTCGCAAAACTTGAAAAGTAGTCGCTTGATTGGCTTGAAATTTTAAAACAACGTTACGTTTCGAATACGAGAGTGATTTTATAGTAAAATGATTTTTTTTTAATCGACGCTACAAATATCATTCCGCACCGGTGAAATCTACGGTGCGCTTCGACATAAATAGGATAGAAATTTCTCAAATACTTGATTTGGTACTATCTTTTCATTACAAGTTGACGTTTGCTAATTATATACTCTATTTACGATAATATATTGTTAAAAATAAAAATAACTTTGATTTAATCTTGGATGAATTGTCTTATATGAAAATTTAAAATTATGTGTATTGGTTAGTTGTAAATGTCAGAAAGATGTTATTTTTAAAAGAATTATGACAGACAATTGCAAAATTTAAAAGGCGAAAATATTAATGATATTGATATTTGAAAAACAATTAAACAATAGCTGGCTTTTTGAAAGAAAAAAAGGAGAAATAATTATTGAATGACGACGTACACGATATGAACAAAATTATTCCAAACAGAATCGCGGTTGAAACAGTACCATGCGAATCCATTGACTCCATAATGAATCAACGTGAAGTACTGAATTTTTCAACGGAGTTCTCTCGATGTTTCCGGATTACCGTCACACATTCTGAATATGAGAATTGGATTGCCAATTATATTACTACGAAACATCCTTCAGCCAAATTTATGCAATGGCACAGGATTAGCAGTTAAGAAATTGATGATCAATCTAATTTAAGCAACAATTCTGATTGGACCTCATAGAGGTGAAGACGTACTTCTTCCACGAATACCACTCATTGCGACCAACATGGGGCGATTTCAAACGACTTCAATTTCCAATACGTCTTTACGTCGCTATGACTATCAATAAAGCGCAAGGGCAATCTTTGCAAGTGTACGGTTTCAATTTAGAAAACAATTGCTTCTCTCATGGGAAATTATAGGTCGCAAGCCCCAGAGTCGGTAAACCGTCTGATCTTTATGTCTTTGCAGAAAACGAACAAACAAAAACTGTCAATCCTCTAGATTATAATAGAAAATATTTTTTTTAAACATATTTGTGTTCCTTTCCTTTCATTCCACATAGCCACAGCAACGCAAGGCAGGTTATTGAATTGAATGACGTGTTTTCTCGATGAATCTATTTTTGCTACAATATTTTTATTTATTTTCTCATTCATTACATTCATTATATGTCAGACTGAGCCAGCGTGTCCGGGTTTTAACTAGTTTGTTATAATAATGCTATGATTACCAAAACGTTAATATATTGTAGTGTTATTATTGTTACTTTGTGTATAGTAAGTTGCTCGATTTGTACGATGTTTCATAAAAGGTTTGGTGTCTCAATTATAATCTAATTTAATCTATTTCTATTTTCATTAAAACTAAATTTGGGTGGTATTTATAAGGTTGAAAGCATTTTGTATATAATGGAATGGCAAACAAAATTAATCTATTTCAGAAATTTGTAACATTAGACACTAGACAAAATTACATAAAATATCATTTCGTAAAATCCATCTGACCTATTTAAGGAATCAAATAATAAATATGTTATTCCAAAGGCAACTTTATATATACTTTCTTTAATATGAAGTTTTATTTATTTTTAATTATGCTAGAGCTTGAAAGTAAATAAATATCGTATAACAACTTTTTTTATATTTGTGTATGTACAAATACAATCCTGGAGTTTGGTCCGTTCCTTCTGAGTCACCCGCTATATGATATCTCAAAAGTGAATTTTACTATTCCTTTGTGTATGTTGCATGCCATGGAAGAAAGAAAGATAATCGGTGTATTTCAGAGTGGTCGTGTGTATACGAAAGTTGAACAATTAGAAATTAGAAATTCATACATATTACAAATTCCATCTGGTTTATTGAAGAAAAGCCGCTAGCAGTATTTTAGTCCCGTTGAATACCGACAAATTTACGATTTTTTTTTTGTATTATACAAAGACGATCTTCACGTTAGTAGTATTTATGTATTTGAAAAGGAGAAAAAGAGCTTGGGCGTAGAAAATAGGGCTAACATTTAACAGTGCTTAGGGAAGGCCATAATGTTTACAACAAACTGTAGGTGTTGTATACAGTTGTGTGTGAATTGATAATGTGAAATACTGGATGCATATTTATATTAATATATTTGAAGTAAGTGGAAATTATACCATCTACACTTTTCACAAGCACAAATTATTATTAGTACTTCGCTTTAAGCGTTCGCCTCAACTTCAGCTTCGTGTTAATTTCCTCTTGGTGTACTCTCGATTAAGCTGAAAATTATGTAAATATACACTTTAGAGCAGCACAAGCAACACAGAAACGTTAACGTTTTAACTCGGCAGAATCTTAAAACATGATTGTTAATCAATTTCAAAATAAATTAACCATTGTCAATGTTAATTCAGTCTAAAATAATACTTGTCTCTATTTTACAGGTGCCACGAATAGAGGCAAGAGTGATGGTGAAATATGCTAATGGGATAGAAGTTAAATTTACTTGCAAAACAGGATTACCTAGGTTAATTGCTTGTCTAGGGTTTACAGGTAAAAGCTGTGCGCGCTATGTTTTATATATACACAAACGAAAAGTAAATTTTAACATTATTATTAATAACATACTTAATGCTTGTATATTCGCACGTCCTGTGTGACTTTCATTTAATAAACCCAACCTAAATATGTCTGTCTAATGTAACATAACAATGTATAATATGCATAAATAATGTAGCTTAGGAGATTATTAGATGAGGTTTAAAATACGTGATGTATAAGTAAATGTGTTCTTCTTAAAAGTCCCACTTCAAGACCAAAGCAAAAGAAAACGAAAAAGGTGTTAAAACTTAATGAGATACATACTAAACCATTAAAATACGAAATCAATAATATAAGGATCAGTATAACGTATTATTGTTACTGGAATCATCTACAAAATATTAGTTTTGATAAGTATCGATGAAAAATAAGCTCAGTGAACGGTTTCAAATAAAGTGGCGAACGAGCCCAAAGAGCGGTTCAAAATAAAGCAGCAAACCAACCCAAAGAGTGGTTTTCATAAATGAATAGACCATGTAAAGTGCGGTCTGCGCTAAAGAGTTATAAATGTATACGAGCGAAGCCTATGCGAAAGTACAATTAAAATACGTTGACCGCTGTGTAAAATTGGCTGCCGTACAAATAAAATTGTCCAAATATCTCCAAAAATAATAACCAACTACTGAAGTACATATAATTCTCCCAAGAATAGGAAAGTATATGTCAGTGTATATTGGGTGGTATCTCACTACAATGTTTCTCAAGACAACATTCGATACGGAGGCTGAATTTTAGGAGTTGTTTACGTCGTATTTACGATAAACGAAAATACATAATTTTTGCGCAATATGTATATATAGGTAAATGGACAATAAAAGGTTGGACAATTAATTTGATTCGGATACTAAAAGGGGATGACAGCGATATCTGCATATATAGGTAGGTAGGAAGCTTGCTATGGATGAAATATTTATAGTTGCAAGTAATTCCGACAATAGGTCAATTTTTTACAGTTGCTAGCTTACAGCGTTTCGATTGAAAGTTAGAAATGGATAAAATTCTGTTACAAGGTTTTTGTAGGTCTCTGTAGACCAATTGTGTCTTTGCTAAAGCGTGAGTTACATTACACTTTTTTTCGTACTAGAAACTTGAACAAGTTCTTGTACAAGATTTCATACAAGTTTTAATATATGCTATGTTGAATAGAGGGCACCAAACTTTGAGTGCGTTACCAACATAAAATAAAAATTCCTGTTCTTTTGTTATTATATATTTGACGTTTAGATGGGTTGTGATTATTTATTAGCTCTTATAGATACAACAATATTAAAAAATGAATTCTTAAACCGTTATATCGGTGCCCCAAATTTTGTTGCTGGACATTCTTACACAATTTCTATTAATTGCCAGAACAAAACAAACACTACGTAACCTGCAGTTATTTTTATTTAAAATGAACAGTTGGTACAAACGAAATGGTGTTTAATGCGCAAGTCTAGTATGAAACTTGGATGAAAAGTGGGATAGGATCTAGTTTTGTAGTTTAGAAACTTTTATGTGTTTCTTCTGAATTACACTATCAAAGTTTCGACAAGTTCATCTAGTTTGAAAACTTGTCCAAGTTTCTAGACGAAAAAAGTGTAATGTAACTCAGGCTTAACACTTTATCTGTCATTCGTGACGAAATTTTAAAGTAGGGATGGAAACGATTGCGGGTGTTCTTAACACTTTGGTGATAGCAAGATGGCTGGCTAGTTGTTTTGGATTTCGACTAGTAGACGTCCTTTTGGTTGTGAATTTACAATTATATATATAATCCAAAAATCCTTATTACCATAACAATGGTGTAGGGCGTTTATCTTCTTCTAGCTTTTTATAAACGTTTTCCATTCATTTCTATTCCTTGTCATGTTCTTCGCTTCTGTCCATGTTTTGCCTTTCCTTCCCAGTATTTCTGCTATGACATCATTCCATGTTGTCCTTGGCCTTCCTCTTCTTTTATTTTTCATTATCCTTGCTTCCCATATCCTTCTTGTTTGTCTTGTATTTTCCATTCTATATAAATGTCCCCACCATCCTAGCTGTCTTTGTTCAACGTATTCTAACACTGACTGCATTTTCAAATCTTTTCGTATTTCCAAGTTTCTTATTCTGTCCATCCTTGTAACTCCTCTAACTCTTCTTAAATACTTCATTTCTACTGCCTGTAATTTATTCTTTTGTCTTCTATTTAATATCCAGGATTCACAGCCATATGTTAATATCGGTCGGTAAATTGCCTTATATACTTTTAGTTTTGTTTCTCGGGATATCTCTTTTTTGTTAATGAAATTATTCCTCATGCTGTGGTACAGCTTTGTTGTTTTTTCTATTCTTTGATTAATCTCAGCGTCCTGGGTCCCTCTTCCATCAATTCGTACTCCCAAGTACTGGAATGTTCTCACTTGTTCTATTTCAGTTCCTTCTATTACGATTTTCGTATCTACCTGTTCATCTCCCACTACCATTACTTTAGTTTTGCTCTTACTCATCGTCATTCCACAGTCCTTTAGTGTCATATTCCATGTTGTTAAATTACGTTTCAGATCTTCCTCATTGTCGGCTATAACTACTATGTCGTCTGCGAATGCCCCTTACGAAACTTCGACTGCATTCAAGTTAAGGTGTCCAACCCTGAACTTTTTACTTCTACATGCACACTGTTTGATAATGTTATCCATATAAACAATGAACAGCATTGGGCTCAGACTTCCCCCTTGGCGCAGTCCCTCGTTTGTTTTAAATATCTCAGATTCTAAATTGTTAGCTATTACAGCATTAGTATTGTGGTTATATATTTTCTGTATTAATCGTCTTATTTTGCCATTGACACCTCTTTCTCTCAATACATTCCACAATCTTTCTCTTGGTACTTTATCGAAGGCTTTTTCCAAGTCTATAAATGGTAAGAACACTTTCTTCTGTTCTCTAGAGGCTTTTTGTATTATTTGTTTCCCAGAGAATATTTGGTCTTGTGTGCTCCTTCCTCTTCTAAACCCACTTTGTGACTCATGTAACGTATTTTCGAGTTTTGTTCTTAGTCTTTTATCTATTATTTGCTAGAGAATCTTCATTGCAGTACTTAGAAGGGATATTCCTCTGTAATTATTGCATTCTTTCTTATTTCCTTTATTCTTGTATATTGGTACTATCAATGACTTCTTCCAATCGTTTGGTATTTCCTCTTCTCTCCATATTCTGTTATATATTTTCAACATTAATTCTCTTCCTCTTTGTCCTATATTTTTTATCATTTCTGCTGTTATTTTGTCACAGCCTGGCGCTTTTCCATTTTTCTGTTTTTGTATTGCTTCTTCCAGTTCGTCCATGGTAATTATTTCTTCTGTCTCTTCTTCTCCTATTATTTGTTGTTCACTAGCATTCTCGTTTTCCACTCCTCCGCTTAACAATTCCTGAAAGTATTCTTTCCACCTTTCTATAATCTTCATTCTATCGCTTAGGATCTCTCCCTTTTTATTTTGTATATAATGTGTAGATTGTGACCTTTCTTCATTCCTTACTGATTTCAAGACTCTATAAAATAGTTTTTGGTTCTCTTTACTGTTTTTTTCCATCTTTTCCCCAAATTCTTTCCATGTCTCCTTTTTTGCTTGTACTACTAAATGTTTCACTTTTTTTCTTTCTTCTTTGTATATATCGTATTTTTCCACTGTTTGTTCTGCTAAGTATGTTTTCCATGCTTTTTTCTTTATCTTAATTTGATGTCTTATTTCATTTGTCCACCATTTTGTTTGTTTTTTCTTTTTATTTTTCCTTACGCCACATATCTCTTTCGTTGTAGTTATTATTATTTCTTTAAACCTATTCCAAATTTCTTCGATAGTTCCATTAATTTCTATATTTTCTACTCTTTCGGCTATCCTTTTCTGGAATTTTTCAGCAATGACTTCACTTCTTAATTTGTATATTCTAAGTGATTCTATTTGGTCTTGTTTATGTGTATATATATATTGCTTTTCCTTGTTTTGAAGTTTTTCTTTTATTCTTGATATAACCACAAAGTGATCGCTTCCTATTTCCGGCCCTCTTCTTACTTTCGTGTCGCTCACAATTCTTCTGTTATTTTTGTCAACTAATATGTAGTCAATTATGGACCTCTGCCCCCTACTCTTGACTTCTCTAGTATATCTGTGTATATCTTTGTGTTGGAAAAGAGTGTTAGTTATTACCAAGTTGTGTATAATGCAGAAGTCCAGCATTCTTTTTCCATTGTTATTTCTAACAGTCTCCCCGTTTGTTCCCAATACTTCACTATATTCATCGTCTCTTATGCCAACTCTACTGTTGAAATCTCCTACTACAAACATTATTCCTTTCGCGTCTTCCACCACTAATGTTAGTTCTTCCCAAAATTTATTCTTATTTTCTGATGTATCATCTTCGTTTGGCCCGTACACCACTATTATTGTTTTCGTTCTGTTTCTTTCCTTCATCTCTATTAGTAATATTCTTTCTGACCAGGCATTCCATCTATAAATTTTGTTTTCTAATTTCTTGTGTATAATGCATCCCACTCCTGCAGCTGCTCTTTTTTCTTTTCCTACACCACTATATATCATAATATGACCATTGTACGTCTTAATAATTCCCTGTGCCTTTTTCTTTGTTTCCGTAATTGCTAATACATCCACTCCTAACTCTTCAAACTCCTTTTCTAATTCCTTTTCTTTTCCTGTTATGCTCTTTATATTCCAAGTACCAATTTTCCATGTTTCACTTTCTTTATCCTTACTTTTCTCTATCTTTTTTATTTTTTGTGTATCATCATTATCATACTGATCATTATTTTGTTTATTTTCCTTTATCATATCCTTTTTCTTGTCCGGGTCATCATCTTTATTTGCACTAGTCTTTACTATTAGTTTTTTGACACTATTTTTGGGATTTTCTTTTCTCGTGCCAATTCTCGTTCCTCCTTATTCCAATTCCCCTTTTCCCTATTCCATCTCCATTGTTCTCCCTCTACTATTAACTTTTGGAATCCTATCTTAACAGTTTTTCCTTTCATTCTCTCTTCTTTGGCCTTTCTTCATATCTTTTCTTGTATTTCTCTTTCCTCTTTTGTCATGTCATAGTTAATGTATATATTTTGTTCCATAAACCCTCTCAATTTGCCCTTATTTTTCATTATTTTTATCTTATCATCTATATTCTTCAGTTCTATTAAGCAAGTTTTTGGACCCAGTTGTTTCACCGCTTTAATTTCAATTTGTATTTCCATGTACTTCTTGATAATATCCTCCACCGCTACCTTTAATTGATCTTGATCACTCCCATCTATTTTCAAGCCTACCATAACTGCGTTCTTTCTTCTATTCATACCCTCGAGTTTATCTAATCTTCCTTTGGCACTTCTAATTTCTTTTTTCAGTTCTTCGTTTTCTTTTCTAATCTTCTCATTTTCTAATTTGATTTCTTTCATTTCTTCCATATATTTATCTTGTTTTTCCTCTATGTGTTGCACTTGTGTAACTAATCCTCGCATCATTTCCATTAATTTATCTAATTTACTTTCGTCACTGCTTGCTTCTTTGTCTGGTGTTCTGGTCAGCTTTTTACTCTTTTTGAAGATTTCGGCTACGTCTTTTTGATTTCTCTTTCTTTTTCCTTCATCCGTGGTACTTCCATCACTGTCCATCGCAAACAATGTCTATCCAGGCCCCCAAACCACTAAGCTAGTTATCTCGTTAATATTTCCTAATATTTTATAAGCCGGACCTGTTCCTTATTGATATATTTAACCATTTATTTAACTAATTGCTATTTAATTAATAGTTAAAAAGCAGGTAAGGACAAAATCACGTTTGATTCATGTTTGTATAACCATTTCAAATATTTATTTTAAAATTTTCGGATCACATTTATTTGATTTTATTTCACACTAATTCGAAATTCGCTCGTGCGCCACAAATTTATTTATGTCTTACTAGTCCTTGTTTTTATTGTGCCATATGTTTATATTGTCGGATGCTGGCCTCTTTCGCGAGTAACCGCCCACATCTCTCTCTATCTCTTTTCCGTTGTTATTGCAAACACTAACATATATTATTTATTTTAATAAGTTTCGAACTTTTCCTTCATTATTAGACCCCCTTGGGTGAATTTTTCTATCGCTAAGATTCGTGCTATTGTTTTCTACAGGGTGCTAAGTTTACCCCTAACTAATCAAGGTACTCCATTGATGTAAGTAAATGAAACATGCGATATTCTGAACCACGAGTTCGAGTCTGAAGGCATCTTGAAGCAGAAGCTACATGACCCGCTGAAATACCTGTCATTCTTCGATATCAGACCAGTGTAATTTGTAACTTGTGATATTCAAAAAATATATATAATCAGAACTATTAATTACTAGGCGACGAAATTCGACAAAGGACAATTTTGCGACAGCCGTTTTGTAAAGTATAACGTTATAATTTTATTTTCGTAATTTTCTCGTACCGAATTTGTAATTAGAGTTATATTATTTTAATATTTTCTGTTAAATTTATTAAATGAGAAATAAGATATGCACTTTTCGCGTTAAAATTTTGATTGCCGAATTTAATTATTTTATTTGCTTCTCGAATTTGAAATTTTTTGTTTACTTAAGTTGAATTACATTTTCTTTTTTTTAGTATCGCTAGCTAATCGTAACAGTTGTGTTTTTCTTTTCTTTCATGTGAAGAAATTCACTTATGTGTAAAATATTTAAATTTAGATTAGGTTGGGCGATAAACTAGCTTCTGATATGTAACGGTTTTTTTTGTTTCACTTCTTTTTACGATATCTTATGTTAAATTGATTTAGCATCTTATATTTAACTTTGTAGAATACCCTATGGTAATTTAAATTTTGTTCATGATATATTTATCCTATGTTATACCATATGTTTATTTTTATTTGATGTACGTGTATGCATGTTACTGTATGTCACTTTAGGTAACGTAAAATTAGTTTAAATTCTTTATTTGGTGTGATTGGGGAATAAGTAATAGATCTCTAACATACTACTTTTTTATGCCCATGCTGTGTAAAATAATTATTTGCATTTTATTGTAATTATTTATTTCACAATGTTAACAGAATTTGAATTAGGATATTCATAATCATTTAGCTTATTATTTTGACTTGATCTAATAATTTAGTAGCTTGCTCTTCAAACCCTCCTTCATTTAGTATCACCTGGTGGGCTTTTATATCCTGTACGAGTTTCGTGTGGCGTAGTTGACACTACATACAAATAAAAAAAGTTATAAAATACGTGGTGGTGCCCATTTGTTCATTTTTGGACTAAGAATTTTTAACAACGTTTCTACAGAAACCGCACGATCGTCTTCAGGCATAGCTAGTCTGGGTCTGGCTCATTGGTTTTGTATTTGACTACAACATCTCGTTCACCAGAGTAAGTTTCAGAAGCCCTACTAAGTTTTGTAAAATTAATAGCCAGTTTCCTTTGTTGAATAGAGTTACGATTTTGCGTAGCAATTGTTAGTCACGATGTGATTCAATTCTTTTTTTTTTAATGGAAAAAATTGCGAAGAAAGTTCATGAAAGAATTTCGCCTAAATTATGTGACTCATGCCTTTCCTATGAGATCGCGAGACTTTGGGCCAACGAATGCAGACGAAGCAGAACAAACTTCGAAGAGGCACTTTTGGGGCGCAAAATTATGTTGTGATGCCAGACAACATCATTTTGCACGATGAATTATATATGAAAAAACCTAGCGCAAGATGGGTGTCGCGTTTGCTCATTTCGAAGCGCAAACTAAATCGTACGCGAACACCTATCGAATGTTTGCAAGTGTTCAAGGAGAGTCCAGCGGATTTTTTGTGTCGTTTTGTAACAATGAATGAAACTTGAATATTTTATGCCGCAAACGAAGCAGTCAAAATTCTGAATCACACGAGGTAAACTGGCTCCGAAAAAGGCAAAATAATCAGCTGGGAAGGCAATAGCATCAGCCTTTTGAGATGCGAAGGGAATTCTCTTGATAGACTATCTCGAGAAAGAAAAAATCATCACTGGCCGTGGAAGTCTATAAGCCAGATTTCTTTTGTTTTACTTATTTCGTTATTCTTTATTTTAAACTTTAATTCTTTTGTTATTACTTACTGACAGTACATCGGTGTAGTTAAGGATATAGTCAGATATACTTTACTAAGAACAAATACTAAATGGTGAAAATACGTAACTCACTGCGGCACGGCTCCTTTCTTTCGTCTAATAGAATTAAGCTTTTATAACTACAACAGAAAAGCGGTTTATTATCCATTATTATAAGTATTGTAATGCAGTGAAGAATTTCTATTCCAGTTCCAGTTGTACGTAATACGTTAATAACCTGCCAACAGCCGTAATAATCGTACGACGACATTTACAGACGATACGTCCTCAGTTTCGCATTGTGGTGCTCGTACTGATTTATAAATCGATCCTTGGAAGCTTTAGAATGAAGTTTTTTGAACAATGAATAAGTTAATTGATTGAACGGAATGTTAGTTTTTGAAACTCCATGTTAAAATTCAATAATTTGGTAAAAATTATAATAATAATTTATTGTACACTAACATACACTACAATATTGTTTCGTCAAACTTTGGCTTCATCAAGTAATGGTAACTGAATAGTGCTTACAAAATTATAGACATCTGAATTCAACTTTCTTTCTCTTTTATCTTTATCATTCCTATTATATTTTTTGTGGAGAATTGTTTGTTTCAAATGCTACGAATTCATTGTTGGCTTTTTTAATTAATTTTCTGATCTTGACAAATGTTGATCTCACATATGTGATCGAATTATGTTGATCTTTACTATTGTTTATTACTTTCGGATAAATTGATGATTTTTGTGTTAGTAAATTTATTTTATATCCATTATTAAGTGCAATATTGTGTACCTATTATATTTGATTCTATATTAAAGTTATAATTGTTCATAAGTACATTTACTATATGGATAAGTTCTATAAATATAATCTAAAGCTGAATATAGGAAGAGTAATACACTTTAACAAAGAACCTTTAAATGTATTAGAGCTACCATATATGAGGACTATTTTTCTTTCAATTTTCGTTAGGCTGGCAGCAAATACTTCATGGCAACGCGGCACTTGCGTAGTATTGTTTAGTTATCTATCCACCAGTATCTACTTGTTGGGTTGGTTTGCATGTGTTGTCGCACGAAGTGACTTTCAGTTTGTCGTTATTGTGAAGTGTGGTTAGAAAAACAGCTGTTCAGTACCAAAGAGGAGCTGAACACCTGTATGCTCGAATGAGTGAGAAGCCAACCGACAGCATGGGATTAGAAGTGTATATAGAAACCGATTCCCTGTTACGATAAATGCCTTGATGTCGGTGGCAACTACATTCAGAAATGTTTAAGATTTATGTGCAACTCTTGCGTATATTAAAACTTTTCTTTTATTCGTTTTTGTCAGCTCATTGAAACATAAAAAAATAGCCCTCATGTACATTTACTTTCTCTAAAGACATAACGTTCTTGAAAGTGAATTTGACTAGTATATAGCCTAATTCATTTTCGACCCTCACCATTGGAATCTCGCTTATTGCTGGACATAGAGGGTAGGTTTAAATTTGGAAAATTGCTAAATTTTGTGTTTGCTGTGCACTCGAAGAGAAGACCTCTGTCCAATGACGTTCGAGATTTTTTTAAAACGAGAAAAACGAGAAACTCGAAATTTCCATCTGACGTTTCGGTTCTATCCGGCCATCACCGATTTACTTATTTCTTATGGTCACTACGTCGAATTTTAACAACGCTAGAAAGAGTTTTTTCTCAGAATAATTGAAACATACATGAGAGGGTAAAACCTAACCCGTTTTGTATAATACAAAGGTATTTTTAATAATATAAAATATGTATTATTAAACACACACACAAACAAAATGCTGTTTCTAGAGAGACGGCTGTGCCATCTTTGGAAGGGCGTCATTGCTTCGCATTGGTTATGTGGACAGGGCGATGTACTTCGGCTGTCTGACAACAGCCAGCGTTGAATTTACTTCTACGCTCGGTCTGGATAATTTCTGTGATATGGCGATGTGGTTCTTTTTTGCGAATGTGTCTGAAGATATCCTTTCTCCAGCAGGGGCGTACCGATGAGCCTGTAGAAAGACGAAATACGTATCTGCGTCTCTGGGGAGGGATATGTTCGGACACTTTCACAAAAAATATTAATAGTGAACCTGTATTTGTGTTCTTCACACCAGAGTTTTTTTCTTATTTCAACCATGTATAACATGTTGACACAAGTTTTTGATATTATTCTGTAATTCACGAAGAATACATTTTAAGATTAAGTAAGGTAGCCATGAAATTTCAAAATGTTAAACATTTCAATTATCTTACATTACTAATTGAAAAATATCGTACGTCAACGAAGAGGAACGAGATAATAATATGTTAGGTATTTTTTATTCATTGAATCGAAATACAATACGAGCGAGTGCAAGATATTTACAATTTTATTATATCCAGAACGACAACAGCCACATCGTACCATTTTTCCGGATCTTGATAGAACTTGGTCGAGATTAGATCGTTTACCAAACCGCGTGATGTTTATGTTAACAGGAATTTGAATGAAATTCAACGGGATATTTTCCAAAAGGTAAATTAAAGGTGTGTTTTTGTAAAGTCTATGTAAGTCTTGTATTTTCTAGATAAATAATAATTCATCAACATCTACACGCGAAGTGCGTCAGAATTAAATTCATTCTTATTTGTCTGGTGATAATTTAGGGAAACAGTGACATGCAGGAATAAATCCAGGGACCTTTCCCCCCTTTTATATGTAACACAAGATCACGTAAAATTTTTAAGAATTAAATAATTATTAATAGATCATAAATATTAGATCCAACTAGTAGGTCCATATTCTTACTCCTTTTGAGCAGCTTTGCTTCACATGCTTGATGCACTATTACAAGAGCACTTGCAAGTTCGCTTGGATGACATTTATGTCAGCCTAAATTTCAAAAGTCTTACTTATTATTTTACTATATGTCTAAGACAGTTGTTTTCACCATACCTCTAATTTTTCTGTATATGATGGATTTTAATATTATATATTGTCTCGTAGATATTATGTTTTAACAGTACTTACTTATGATACTTATGATATGTGCAGAGCACACGAAATGTACATTTAGTTTATTAAAACTATTATTTTGAAAAAAGTGTTTTGTTTTATTTCGTTATTTCAATAGTTTACAAGTGCTCAACATATAATACTAGTTCTTGCATGCTAATAAAACAAGCGGGACCAATAATTAAATAGCAATACAATGGAAATAGTAATTAAAAAGACGCATCGTTTGCCGAAGAGAGGGATTAAATTGCCACGCGAAACAATACTTGGGAAACCATGTCGATACTGCACAACTGCGAGAACAATAGGGAGCATATATATAAAGTAGCGACATTTATTTCTTTTACAAAAATAGCTACTTGCAAATTGTCCTTGCAACCCATGGAATGTTGGCCAAATCAAATGGAAAATATTTGCGAAAGCCACCAAATATCCACCACGGAAGAAAGAAAATTTGAATCAAACAAGAAAGTGACACAAATCGTACAAGTATAATTAGTTAAAATTGTGTCTCATTAGCTCTTATTTTTTTTTTGAGTTTTTATTTCTCAATAAAAACTTGAAAAACTATGCAAATCTTTCTCTTATTGCTACGTACTTTTGGTAATTAAGAATTTTATCTAAAAAAGATTATATTTATTTGTGGATTAGATAAATCTGTTTAATATATTTCACGAGTATAAAATAAGGTGATCACATTTTTGTGAATGCTTTTAATATCATCACCTCATTTTTCTTCTTGCCATGTCACAGGTGTCCCATCTTAAACTTCCTTTTCAGTTCCACCGCACGTTAAATTTACCGACTTTCCTGAAGTATGAAAATTATCCATAGAGTAGAGAAGACAAGATATAAACCAGTAAAGGTAAGCATGATGAAATTATTTAGGGGATTACGGAAGGGTGCTTTACGCAGTGCCGTTTTCCTTTTCTCTGTTCAAAGAACTACATATAATGACATCAGAGGCACATCGAAGCTTATAAATTATTAAACATAAGTACATATAATTGCTCTATATTCCTTCTGTAATATGTATAACACATTCCAGTCTATTCAAACTATTCGTCACGTTAAACGAAAAGCATTAGTGACAAAATATTTAGGATTCAGTTGCATCAGCTAAATGGATTACCTGTGTAAGTACTATACTTACTTAATGGAGAACTATAGGAACCTGGGTAATTTAATATATATGGTTAACTCTCTATTGAAATAGTTAATACTGCTTTTAACGTGCTTCGTATAACAAATGTAATTCAAAATTATATAATGTATAATCAAATATCTAGTAACGTTTATTACATGTAATTTTAATAAACTTATATAATTAAATTTAATAGAATAACAAAAATGTATATAATAAGTAAATGTAATTTTATATAATATATAATTGTTTCAGCCTTTACTTGGTGAAAATATATTGAAAAGTCTATTTCAAAAAATCCTCTTTTTCAAAATGTATTATTTTGGTACAGATACGTAGATGATATATTACTAGGTTTCATAGGAACAAAGAGACAATTAAATTGATTATTTGATTATATTAATATATTGCATCACAATATTAAGTTTACAATGGAACAGGAAACAAATAATAGTATTAACTTTCTCGATTTAAAGATTACTAGAATTAACAACAAATGTAACTTTGCAATTTACCACAAACCGTCAACTACAGATATAACTATTCATAACACTTCTTGCCATCCGATACAACACAAATTAGCGGCTCCGTTGAACCAAACAAATTTCGAGAAAAGTTAAATTTAATTACACAAATAGCTATCAACAATGGATATAAAAGTAATATAATAGATAACATTTTAAATAAAAAACTCCTTACAAAAGCCATATCACAAGTTTACCCAATATTAAATAATAACACCCAAAAATTTAAAATGATCACGTTTATAGGCTCTTCAAGCACAAAAATTTGTAAATATTTAAGAAACTTTAACATTAATACAGCGTATAGAACTAACAACAATTTATCCAAATTTATAAAAAACAATAAAGATTTAACAAACAACCAAAAAAAGTCAGGAGTCTATGAGTTAACCTGCGGTAGTTGCCCTATGACGGATATCGGGCAGACAGGCAGATCGTTTGAAATATGCATCAAAGAACATTTTTCTTCATTTAGAAATAATAAAAGTGACTCATCATATGCGTCTCATGTTAATTCAACGAACCACAATTTTAACAAAGAATTTAAAATATTACACGTAGAAAATAAGGGCAAAAAACTTAATTTATTAGTCACTTGAAATTAATAAATTAAAGAAAACCGACAAGATCCTAAATGATCAATTAGAAACAAATAATTCACCCTTACTCAATTTATTTATTTGATATGCAGACAGTCACATATTGTATTTTTCCATAAAATTTCATTACCTCCCTGTAATATAATGTGAACCCCTAGTTTTATTACTTAAGAACAGTATTGTATAAACCGTAGTTGAAAGTTTTGTGAATAGACATTTTAGTAATAAAAAGTACCCATTCCTTCAACTATTTAAAATAAAACATGTGTTTGTTACCGTATACTTGTGTTAAAAAATTTGTAAATAAGTTAGTTATATGTCTGATGAAGCTCAGGTTGGAGCGAAACGATCGTTGCAGTGTTAATTAAAAAGTGAAATTCATTAAAATTTGTTTTATTTAATCCTGATAATAGTTATAAATGTAATTTTAATAAACTTGGTGCTAACATAAAAAAAGAAGTTATATGTTTGAGATTCGCCGTCTGATTTTTGATTGGTAAATTAAATGTCGCATGGTGAAAAGTTCCTTACATTAAATTAAGGAAATTTTCTACAAAAATAAAATTGGACATGGACATGTGATAAATACTTTCTTTTAAAACGTATTTGATGAAACTAATTACAGGAAATTTGTTATCTTAAAATCTGGTCCATCGTATTAATCTTATAACTTTCGTTAAACTAAAAATTAAAACAAAATTGTATGTGGACTAACTAGTGTTTCAATAATTTTATGCTAAATCAAGTGTTCTACAAGAACACTGCCTTGGTTCCAGACCTACCTTGAACAACTTCTTTGTAGTTTAGCGACTCATGAGAAAGATCGCTAGTACTATGTTCTTGATGACTTCAATATATATTTCATTACAGATACTTTTGAACAACATTTAGTAAATGTTAAAGTCTATTGTCTAAGTAACCGTACTTTTTTCCAAATTCAGGTTGTTAACCTCTGCTCAACCTTAATTAATTTATAATTTTATGGTGAAGCTGAACTATGAATGCATCAAAGGAACCTTTTTTGTTGTAATCGGGTCTATTAGAGAAACTAAGAGTTAGAATTGTGGATATTTAAATATATTGTAAAGCCAACATACTAGGTTGCAAAGTATTGGTAATATCCATCAACATGTTTTAAACATTTTGTTGAGATAGAAGTAGATGTATCTGTATACATGTTGTCAGTAATGCTGCGCGTCCACACCAAACTCAGCCAAGTTCTGAATTTTGAAACATGGAGATAATAATCCTGGTGTTACTGCAGCTTTTGTAATAATAGCTTCCCATCCTAAAAAAAGAAGAAGAAGATGGTGACAAAGAGTGTTTTAAAAAAATTGGACAGTATATGGCGACAATTTAATGTCTTAATTAATGTTAAACAATGGTAGTCCGTTATGAATTTTGTCACACCTACAAGATCTGATTTTGAAGTTCTTCAGTTAGCAGTTCCTAAAATATAAAAAAATAGTACACACTACCGTGCAGCTATACCGCCACCAGTATAATTTCCGATTACTTTCCGATATTTAGCTACAGATGATTCGTATACGAGTTTAACACCGTCCACACTGAGCGACGTTTTCTTTTTGAAATGAAAAACACAGATACAAGCAACGAGCAACAATTTTATTTGATGTTGTATGGCTGATGTTGACGAGTATTCATCAACATGTTGCTTTTTGATGGGATACATTACTACAACATCATCGTCAACATGTTGCTAACAATTTTGTATCCTGTTGTGTACTAACCTTAATGATGGAACTAAACATTGGACATCTGGTGTATTTTGTTTGTGAATATTTGTAAAGATTTGATGGCGTTGATTATATATACATGTATTCTTCTTCAAAGAATGTATATATGGTTGCAAACTTTACCGGTCATATCATCCTGTGACCTACGAAATTAGAAGGCATAGTAGACTCCCGCTATTCGCGCCCCCTGTATTTGTGGATTCGCGATTCTGTTTTTACTGACATTTTTCGTTATCTGCGGTGCGTAGTCGCGGTTCAGTATGGGTAGTTCTCCTAAAGTTTTCGGTATTTCCCTTGTTCATTTATTTCTTTAAAAGTTCACAAACCTTATTTGGCTCATACGCAATATATATGTCTGTATATCCATTTATGTCGATTACATACATGAATGCCTGTAGTTTATACTCTCATATATACCTATTATTTTTGCACCCTGATATTGGCGGAATTCAATGTTCGCGGTGTTTTCGTGGAACGCAACCACCGCGAATAGCGGAGGTCCATTATAAATAGGTTTCCTAATGGAACTAATATTGACATTTATTTATGTACACAGTTATTACAATTGCAAGAGTGTTATACATACAATTATATTTATTATCCTGTAAAAAAAAAAACCTTTTCAAAGAATAAGTAACGTTTAGGTAAATATTGTTTTTATAATTTTACGATATTTAAAGTATTATTCGAAAGGTAAATGCTCTAATTATATTTTAAGTATTGAGACAATCTACCTGGTAAATTCAAGTTTTCTGCGTGAATTCTCGTATTATTGTATATAGGCAGTTGTATTTGAAACCTCGCTGATCGGATCAGGCAGAAATAAAGACTTTCTTAGTCCTTGAAGATGTTGCCGGAGAATAGGGGAGACCCTTGTACTTTGGGACAGCTTGTACTTTGGGACACACAAGTTTATTATTGTTTTATTTAAAATTGAGCGCCAATATTTCTATCAGTTGTGCATTTGTACACTAGATGTCTATACGTGTTATAATATAGTGATATTCCAGGAGCCATTTTATGTTTTGCGTGTTAAGGTGTTTTATAGGATTGGAAGTGAATTATTATCTGAGAACATCGAACTCGTTTCAATCCAAGGTAAGCTAAATTATTATTATTTGCTTATGTTATCTTGAAGAGCAAATATTAGATTATGTATTTTCAAAAGAATTTGTGTTTTAAACTTAACCTTTTAATAAAACTAAACTTTTAAAAAAATAATAGCTTGGCTTTTACTTTGGGACACCTTTTGGTTTGTACTTTGGGACGTGTCCCAAAGTACAAATCTTATACTAAAATATTTTATTCATCATATGAAACTTTAATTGCAGATGCCAAGAAGTAAATTAAACAAAAAAAGGATTAAACCAGATGAAAAAAATGTTACTGCTGCAGCCCGCTTAGTTTTAGAAAATAATTTCAGCGTTCGGCAAGCTGCTGACCACTATGGAATATCAAAATCTACTCTTTCGAGACATATTCTTAAGCATAAAGCAAGCGGAGGCGAAGAATTTATTTACAGTGCTGCTCAGGATGTTAAAAAAGTTTTAACAGAAACTCAAGAAAATGAATTAGTTGCATATTTGTTAGAATGTGCTAATATGCACTATGGTTTATCAACCCACGAAGTTTAATTTAATAGAACCAACGTAAATACATTTTTTGATAAACTTGAAGATGTTATGCAACGTTATCACTTTTCTCCGGAAAATATTTACAATGTTGACGAAACGGGTATGTCAACTGTACATACTCCAGTTAGAGTTATTACAGCAAAAGGGTGTAAACAAGTTGGTAGCATGACGTCAGCTGAGCGGGGTATAAATGTTACTCTTATAGCAAGTATTAACGCAATTGGCAATTCAATACCGCCTATGTTTGTTTTTCCGCGAGTATATTTCAAAGATCACATGCTGAACGGTGCCCCTGTAGGAAGCATAGGAAGTGCAAATCCAAGTGGGTGGTCAAATAGTTCAATATTTATTGAATATCTACATCACTTTATTAAACACGCTCATTCTACCACTGAAAATAGAGTGCTGTTGATTATGGACAACCATGAGAGTCACATCTCAATTGAGGCTCTAGACTTAGCCAAAACTGCAGGAATAACGATGTTAACTTTTCCTCCGCATACAAGCCACAAATTGCAGCCACTTGACAGAACTGTATTTGGGCCTTTAAAAAAATATTTTAATACTGCGTGTAATGAATGGCTACTGGTTCATTGTGGCACGCCAATGTCAATTTATCATGTGGCTGAATGTGTTGGGAAGGCTTATCCACTGGCGTTTACACCTAAAAACGTCCAATCAGGATTTTCTGTTACAGGAATATATCCTATTGACAGGAACGTTTTCAAAGATGATGAATATATGAGCTCTTTTGTGACAGATAGATTAATTCCACAGACCCCATCTAATTCGGAAGAGCAGCCTGAACCTGGACCATCAAGGGAACATCACACACCAGTGCAAGTACGACCATATCCAAAGGCTCAACCAAGGAAGGAAGGTAAAAGAGGGGGTAGGAAACCAGGAAGATGCCGAATTGTTACTGACACTCCAGAAAAAAATGAAGTTGAAATGCAGGAACAAATGAAAAATAAGACAAAGAAGAAAGCATTAGCTATTAAGAAAAAGAAGGTTAAGAAAATTTTAAAATACAGCAGTTCTGAGAGTAGTTCAGAAGACGAATTGCTGGAAGATACAGATGATTCTCTAGAAGACATTGAATTTGGAGAAGCAGAGATAGAAACAAATAATGAGACCGAACAACTTAAGATTGGCGACTATATTTTAGCAAAATTAGAAACCAAAAGAATAAGAAAATATTACGTTGCTATAATCACAGGCATTGATGAAGATACTTTTAATGTAAAATATTATAAAAAAAATAAATTAACACATAAATTTGCGATTGGCGACAATATAGAGTACGAATTGCCAAAGAGCGATGCCATAATTACACTTGGCAAACCACAAGTAGTTGCAGGTACTGCGAGACAAAATGAGGAGCTTAAATTTGAAATAGACATATCAGCTTATAATGTAGAATAGAATTTGTTAAACCGTCCCAAAGTACAAACATCTATGTCCCAAAGTACATTACAAGGCTTGTACTTTAGGACACAAAGGTTATTACAAAAAAATATTTTTTGTTCTTATGTATTTAATTTTATTAACAGTTTTATTGGTTCCTTCACATAAAAACAAGATTATCTTTTGTATTCTATATTAATAATCAATAAAAATTATACGCTGTAAATATTATCACAAAGAACTTTTTTTTGTCCCAAAGTACAAGGATCTCCCCTCCTCTTCGGTTTTGTAGGATTTGTAAATCGGCGGGACAGCAAATATTGTTTTAAAGGTAGGATATGTGCCTTTAATTTAATTAAACACTATATCTCAGATTACGTTCTCTAAATTTTGATTATTTTATTTACTTTTAGATCGCTGATTTAACATGCCTGCTTTTGGTAGCATCAGTGAAAAAATTGTCCTATTCAATAATATTTATTTTTACCATGACAACGTTAAGTGTCATATTTTTAATTTTTCTTTCTCAAGTTATATAGAATTTAATAATAGTGTATATAATATTATCTGGTGAATAATTTTATTGATTTTTCTAATAGTCATATCGATCACAAGTGCATTTGAATGTGAATTAAATATTTAATTATCTGAGTTTTCTAATGATTAAGTCACGTGTTCTTTAATTCTTGTTCATGCCTATACAAGTACCAACCAAAAGTTTTATACAATTTAAGTCAACATATTTGTACATTTTCTTTTGTAATCATAATTAGTTTTAAAATTATTATTTAATTCCGGTATTTAATGAACAATATTCAAATATGAATAAATCTCTCATTTTAACGTTTCGACGTTTATTATCGTCTTCATCAGAATAATTGTTTACAATAGTAGATGTTTTTCGGTAAGGGTGAATGTAAACTAATAATAGTATCATTACTAATGTTTTTCGTAAATATAAGTTTCAATATATTTTATGGTACATATACTTTTTTTATACAGTTTGAACTTTTTTCTTTAACATATAATGTTCTCTTTTACTTTCTACATATGGAAATAGACTGAATTTTAGGAGACCTAAAGTATATTTTAAAATTTGTGTTTTGTCTTTGCCTGTAATTTGATACTTCCGACTTCGTAGTGGATGGGTTTAAAATATTCAAGTGTTTGTATTGAAGTTTTTGCTTTGTTTATGTTATGTGTTATATTATTGGGAAATATAATTTTGAAAGATTTGAAATTTCATGACGGTCATTAACGGCGTTTCCTAGATGTTTTTTAATATGAACTAATTTTAATACTGATCTTGTTTTGTAATTTGTTTCGGTTTGTAGTATATTAACATCTTTGTAAATGAAATTGTGATTATTTTTAAATTCACGTTTTTTTAAAGCTATAATGTTTTTCAATATTTGTGACCGTTGATTCTGTCTTTTAAATGTTGTCTTTTTTAACCTATATAAACACATCATTATATGGAGCATGAAACTATATATATATATATATATATATATATATATATATATATATATATATATATATTGTTGTGATACAAGACATACCCTGAGCAGCAACTGGAATGGGAAATATAAATTACTCAACATTATAAATATAAATGTAAACAAGGTTATAAAACGGAGTTAGCAAGTTTTAGTAGTGTCGAAATGTATACGAATTTATATAACGATAATATTACAATCTTAAATTAGTATATTTCTTTTTCTTTCATTAATTTCATTTTTATTATTTAAAATTCATAATTCAAATTTAAGCGCGAATGCACCAATATTTAAATTCATATACATCCATACATTATATCGACGCTAGTAAGACACGCCCACTAATAGACATCTTCCCGAAATGTAAATATTTATCGTGCGCAATTTACAAAAAGTAATATTAAGATTGATATTAAAATTAGGTTAGAATTTGTTAAATAATTTTTAACTCTAGATAATATATTATATATAGTTAAAATCTGTCTTAGAAATTAGTTTTAAAGGCAAAACTTCGAGACTTTTTGGATATTAAATAACTAGGCTTTGATTATAAAACAGACGCTATCGGCATCATCTTTTGAAAAATTCATAAACGTAAGAGACGCATTTTTCGATTTACAATTAGAAATTTCAAAATTTAATCAATTTAAAATATATAAACAGTGTAAAAGTGATAATAGATAACCTGAGAAAAGACTGGTAATAGATTACAAGCGAGATTCTGACAAATAACCGAACTTCTGCGAATAAACGCATAATAAAGCGTTAAACTATCAATTTCTTTATCAAGTACACGAAAATACCCAAAATATATAACTAAGAAGAACTACAGGTCATTTTCTACTTGGAGGAGTGTTAGATCAAGCAAATACCTCAAATCCAGCAGTAATACAAGGCCGTAGAGAGATACCAGCAGATTCGTTCCGAGTCCGAAGAAAATTTCGAGAGCGTCATCAAAATCTACTGCCCACGCCGCCAAGGGTGGATAGCGATCGGACAAACCTACATCGTCTGGACTCAACAACATAGCCGCCTAGAACCTAACATCAGTACAACAGGTCAACTATATAAACTGAACTAATAAATATCGTCTTTAATATATTTCTTTAAATATTGAAACACACAAATAAATAAAGATTCTCGAATTTTTTTACCTTTTACCACATATCATTCAAAACTGTAATTTTCCTAAATAATATACCTATTTTACTCAGTACACATAATTAAAAGGTACTCACCTACGTATTAGAGATTGTTTACATAATTTTAGTCCACATTTATTATAAAATAACACACATAACCTTGTTACTCAACACCTTGTTGTTACACATACATTTAGTTCTCATAATTCACTTATTCTTTGATTGTCATTTATGTTATTACAGTTTCCTATTTTTGCATTCAATAAATATTTTATTTTTATATCTATCAAAATCTTTTATTGAAGTAGATTTAGTTGTAGGAGTTATTACTTTCGATATTTGTATATTTAAATTACTTACAAGGAAGCAACTACTATTAGTCACGACGAGCCTGAGATATATCATTTATTTAAACTTATTTACACAGTTTTCATGCACCCTGAGACTAGTTGGCAAGCAAAAACAGAGATTGCGTACATTGAGAAGTGTATTACATTTTTATAAGGCGCCCAATTATTATTTTCAAAATAAAATTAAACTAATCCTTTGTCACCCTACGTAAGTGCTTTACTTAAAATAACAGCTACTCTAGCGATACTACTGATACAAAGTAGGTCATACCCATGTACATAAGAAGCCCTAAAATAAAAATACAGAATAATTCTCAAACTCATAATGTTAATTTAGAATATAAGATACTGTTGGAACTGCATTTTTCACGTGTCATATCTATAAAGTTAATTCCGCGTTTTTAATTGCTCAAATTTGAATCACATACTTATTTATTGTCTTGTAGTCATTTGCTTAAGTCATTTTCATCAACATTATTATTTTATCGAAGATATTTAACTTAATTGATTGGAAATATTTGTGACACATATTATGGTTATAGCTGTACCTTGTTTGAATTGTATACGGCGGGAAATATCCCAATTGCAAACAGGTATCTAGCGAAATATTGAACATTTCAAATTCACTTTTGTCTATTATAAAATTAAAACTATAATTTTTGTGAAATATCTAAACGATAAGTCAGAGTAATTTATTTCATTTATATAAATATTATTGACGAGATTAAATAAATACAAACAAGTATTACAAATAAGACGCCTGGATATTGAAGAAAAACAACCGAGAGTTAGCTTGGAATAAAAATAAAAATTTGTGCACTCGTCGACATTTTTAAAAAGTGTGTTCCTGAAACTAAGTGAGAAAATAGTAAATAAATCATTATAAACTTACCACAAAACATATCCTACGAATCTCCTACCTACCAGGCATCGATCGACGAAGTTTACACAACCTAAAACCTTCCTGGTCATTTTAAAACGAAATTCCTTTTTCCGAGGGACGCTACCTAAATATCTACCCACGCCAAGAGACGATACCAGTATATTTCCACAACCAAAGCCTTTTATCCTGAGTATAGGAATCCAAAACACCCTTCGAATATCCAGTATCCACCGTAAAACCATATTGAGTACATATTTATTTACATCTCCTAAAATATTAAATTTTTTTATTTAAATTTTAAAATAATCGTTGATATTTTTATATGTATACCAACAATGTTAGTATTTAATTATTATACCTTTTAAACGGAAAAATACAGTTCCCTTGTGTTATAATTATAGTTACTTAGATCAAATTTTAAAGCATTAATCTCATAAAAATCAGTTAACTTAACATTCATAAACAGATCTAATCACGTGACTATATATATGTTAATGTATTTCATTATCAGGTTAAAAACTTACCTTTTTGAATAGATTTTCTTATTAAACCAGTGATTTTTGCCTTTCACTCTCTTGTTTTATTTACTAAATAATACATCTGGAAGCATCACACATTGAATAACTTGTTTTAAACATATATCTATATTCTACTGAGTACCGAACTCGCATTTTTATTATTATCATCAAAGTGTAATATTACCATAATTAACAGCTAGCCGGCACTTAGATTAAGATACACATAAAGTATTTAACAATAAGTTTTGCACTTGGAAGAGGCCTATTAAAGTTAAGTATTAATTGTTTATATACATTTATTTATGTTCTGAATATTATACATGTGACAACTGTAATATTTAAACTTAACTCCATCTATAGGTCAGATTTGTAACTACTTGTGAATTTTTAAATTATTTTTAATTTACTGAGCAAATTAATTAATTAATTTTCTATTTATTTCAACGTATCAACATGGGCACCTTCAGCCTAATATCAATATACAGGGTGTTACAAAAATGTAGGGCTGGCTATACATAGACGGTTTCTACATCTAAAAATAAGCAAAAAAGTTGAAATAAATTTATGTCCTAAAATGGTTCGTTACTGAGTTACGGCCACTTGAGGTTTTTTTCTTTTTATTTTAGAAAAGGTTACAGAAAACGGGAGTTTCTTATGTTTCTTATAGTAAATGTTCAAAATGACCTCCACGGGAAGCAACACAAGCTTCAGCTCGTCGTATCATGGACTGCCTCACGCGCTGAAAAATTCCTGGTGTATTTCGAATTTGGTGGCATCCATCTTCCACTCTACGTTGAAGATCTTCAATATTTTGAATTGGAGTAGAATATACCATAGACTTTAAATGTCCCCATACGTAAAAATCTATTGGATTTAAATCTGGAGACCGTGCAGGCCATGCTACAGGTCCACCGCGACCAGTCCATCTTCCAAGATATACGGCATTTAAAAATTCGCGTGCTGTGTGACTGAAGTGAGCCGGTGCACCGTCGTGCATGGACCACATGCGTCCTCTAACATTTAGTGGAACATCGTCCAGCAAACCTGGTAAGTCGTTTTCTAAAAAATAACGATAATTCTGTCCAGTAAGTCGTGGTGGAAGTACAAAAGGACCAATCACAAATTCGTTAATAATTCCGGCCCACACACTAAATGAAAACTGCGCTTGATGTCTGGACTGAATAATAGCATGAGGGTTTTCTTGTTGCCACTGGTGTAAATTATGAAAATTGACGATACCATCTCTTGTAAAGCCAGCTTCATCACTAAAGAGCACACACGACAGAAAGAGATGATCGGCGGCGCATGTCCGTAACAACCATACACAGTAAGCTTCTCGTGATGGGAAATCATTCTCACTAGGTCCCTGTACTCTTTGCAGGTGGTAAGGAAAAAGCTGATTAGTTCTTAAAATACGCCATACACAACATTTCTAAAATAAAAATAAAAAAACTTCAATTGGCCGTAACTCAGTAACGAACCATTTTAGGACAAAAATTTATATAAATTTGTTTGCTTATTTTTAGTTGTAGAAACCGTCTATGTATAGCCAGCCCTAAATTTTTGTAACACCCTTATATATATATATATATATATATATATATATATATATATATATATATATTTGGTAGATTTAATTAGTTGGCGATTTAAGGTCTGGTTTTACTTAAAAATGCATATATTTAAAACAATCTTACATGCTTCGGCAAATGATGCCGAAATATATATATATATATATATATATATACACTCTGTTCGTTTTCAGTTTGCAGTCACATGATCAATTTTCATTTATTTTTAGTAGTATGAATCTAGTCGGTACTTTTGAGTCAAAAGAGGTTTAAGTATTTTATAAATATAAAATTGTTATTTCAATACATAATGTTTTCTATTTATTTTCTAAATGTTTTTCCTGTTTAATCAATCGATGTTATTGACCAATGTAATGGTAATGAAATTGGAACGATGCCGTATGACATAACCTAAAATTTTTGAAGTATAAACACAGTAACTTTGGAAGTTTTAAATCTCAAATACGCATATAAAATAATATTCTTTAAAGAAGACAAAGGTACATGTAGAAAATGCAGCTTTTCATGTATTGTAAACAGATGTTTCACTTCTAGCATTAATCGCATTAAATAAATTTGGAATAAGAAATAATCTGGAAATTGCAGAAATCATACGAGAAGAAATTCACTAACATAAATGAATTACAAAGCAATTCAATATAACCAAAAAGTAGAACAGAAAGGTTGGGAAATAAGAAAATAGGAAGCTAAATTTGGATTATTTCATATGTATAATCAAATTTTTTGCATTAGAAATTAAATAAATAAAAGCTCACCTTGATTATATTGGTATTATTATTTCCAAGAAAATGGTTAATAATAATTACACGAATAATTCATTTGTTTACAAAAACTATAGAGAACTATTAGTATTATGTATAAATTAATTATACAGTTCAATTATTACATTGCTACGCTAAGTAAAACCATTGAAGATATAACTTCATTTGGAATCAGTATGTTAAAAAATGATTATAACTGTTTGTTAAACTTGCTCATATAAAAACTATTCAACTTAATAAAATGCAGATACTTTAATCAATACAATAAATACAAAATAGCGAAATTGTATTATGTATTATTCTATTCTAGTGTTAACAGATATGGATGTGACTGCACAAGTGAGCGCTGATATTTTTTAATGTTATTCTGCATAAGACTATTAAAACCTGATTTTAAAATGCCATACAGCATACTAAACTCAATGAACAACAGTAGTGCAGTATGTGACAAAAGCTATTTTCTTTATCTTCGCAATTTATGTTGGTTGTATCTGCAAACTCTTGAGTTGTTCATATATTAACTGAGCATATTAGAAAATAGAAGTATGTAGAAATAGCAAATAATTCATCTAATTCATAATCGGTCTAATAAGAAATATTTATTTGAATAAAACATATTTACATGGAAGCTTAAATATATAATCTTTCTAATACAATCATAAAAACACTATCATAGACAAAAAATAATGTTGTCTTGTACTAACATAAAATATGACACCTTTAGTTGCAATTACATATATTAATCTGAATCAGAGTCTGATTCTGTACTTGATTCTGTAACATTGATTATTACTGGATCTATATCCAAGTCTACCAAGCAGTTTTCTCTTTCATACCATTGTTTTATTAAATTATCAGTATGCCTTATGCAGTTACTCCATGTATTACTATCACATGTATGTAATGCCTCCTTCCACATTTCTTTCACCTTTTCGTCGGTGTAACCAGCCCTACCGATGTGCACATTGTAATATGTTTTTGCTTTTGCCCAAATTAGCTCAATAGCATTGAAGTCACAGTGGTATGGTGGCAGTCTAAGAATTTCATGTCCTACATTTCTTAACAGTTCATCAATTTCATAAACTTTCTCTTTACGGTTGCGATCCTTTGGAAAATATCCATGTTTCATCTAAAAAGACAACTTGACGCAAACCAGAATTTGTATTCTCAATGTACTTCCTTAAAAATACACTTCGCATTACACTAACATCAGGTTTTTCCATTAATGCTCTTCTATCATCATCTTTTTTATATTTGAAACCGATATGTTTGAGTAAAATGGAAAGAGATGTTTTTCCTATTTGCACCATTTGTTTAGTTTCCAGTTCAGTCTTCAATGTTTTCAATGTAACATGTTTTTCTAAAAAAGTATATCGTTAAAAAATAAATCATTTATGAAAATAATATTGCTTAGAATACTTTGATGAAACATGTCGTATAAAGTATTTCGGACTTCCATTTTCAAGCTTTCTGGCAAATCTTTGGTTTTTGGTTTACGTCGGGGTATTTGTTTTCCAGGTGATGATGTCCCACGTTTCTTGATATTGTAAACGGTTCGGACAGAGATCTTAAGAGCACTTGCTACTCTCTAAAAATATTTTTCCTCATTAATCTAAAGATATTAATTTGGTGTTATCTTACCTCACAAACTGAATCAACAGACAATAATGGACCTCTATTATATTTCTCTTCTTCAAAATAATGAAGAAGGTTGGCAACTAGATTTTGTGCCTGTGAATCTAGACGTTTACCTGGCATATTCTACAACAAAAAGAACACAAACATGAAATTTTATATCACTTCATATTATGAAAATTACATTTTGCGATATGCATATCAATTTATCAAAAAATGTAATTTGTCAGTGTCAAAGCAAAATAATTTAATTAAAAAATATTACGTTAAATACTTACGATTAATTACTCGAAACTGACAATTATTGTTGCAAGAAGAACAGATAAATAAGAAATCTTAAAATATCAACGGAAAAATACAAACAAGAAGTAGAGCGCACCAAACATAACCTGTATATGTCGATAAATACGTATTTTCTTTTTTGACTAAAACAGTTGTCGGTATCTCATATTATACAAGACATGCTAATATTATTTTTCTTTGTCTTTGCTACGAAGAAATTTCAAAGACGTATGTCTTGTATCAAATGACATACGTTTCAATTCTGAATATTTGTATCTCAATATATCTGAAAAACAAAGTATATAGATTCTGTGTCTGAGATAGTATGACATAGTTAGTGATGTGACTGCAAACTGAAAACGGACAAAGTGTATATGAAAAACGCGATGTTAATGACAATTAATAACTATTAAATTCCCACGCTACATGCAATTGTCGCTATAATTTGTTGTATTAATTTCTACAAATGACAAAATCACATTTGTCTAAGAATGCAGATACCACACGTTGCGACGTCAACCGTTCAGGTTGTCCGGGCAAATGAAAAATGTGTGAAAGCCATATCCACCTGGAATGTGCAGATACCGATATTTCATAGTTTTACTAATCTTCAGTACACATTATCCGGGAATAGATACGACTTTCATTTCTATACTGCGTTTATATATACAAATGATGAAAAACGCGATGTTAATGAGAATTAATAACTATTAAATTCCCACATTACATGCAATTGCCACTATAATTTGTTGTATTAATTTCTACAAATGACAAAATCACATTTGCCTAAGAATGCAGATACAACACGTTCCGGCGCCAACCGTCTAGGTTGTCCGGGCAAATGAAAAATGTGTGAAAGCCATATCCACCTGGAATGTGCAGATACCGATATTTCATAGTTTTTACTAATCTTCAGTGCACATTATCCGGGAATAAATATGACTTTCATTTCTATACTGCATGTATATATACTAATGATGAAAAACGCGATGTTAATGAGAATTAATAATTATTAAATTCCCACATTACATGCAGTTGCCGCTCTAATTTATTGTATTAATTTCTACAAATGAATGTGATTTGTTTTACGATATTTTGGACAACATACTTGAAACTTCACTTCCTATTAACTTATTAATTGAACTTAACGATCGAAAACAAAAAGAAACTTCAAAACCCTTAACTGTAGGACGGATACTCTTAATATATAACTGTTAATAGTATTGAGAGTATCGCTTCTTGATGAACACTATTGAGATGAATTTCCAAAAACTTCAAGGAAAACTCGGCGCGTCCATGTAAATTGTGTGGGTGTATAATGAAAATGAATAAGATCTAATACAATAATCGAACGGAACTAATAAAGTGATTAAGGACCGGTCATATTTAGAACTAATACACTTCTACAATACCCTGGACAAAACCTTTAATAAAACTAATCAGAAGATCTAAAATAGAATGCAAAAATATTAAAAACAGATTTGTGATACTTTAGTAAATAGAATAGAAAATAATTTGAAATTTGTTAGGAATTTCTTTAAGCCAGGTGTTCTAAAGTTTGCAATATATGTAATTAAAAATATATATTGTGTATGCCGGTCTCTAATATAAAAATATGATGATAAATCTTCAGTTCAGGTTCGTGTAATAGAACACACCGTAATTAAGAGTAACCATATTAATAAAAGGAATAAGTAACACTAAAAATAACTAACAGTATTTATATTTATGTTTACGTATACATTATGTATAAGATTGATATTTAACGACAATCACTAGTCGAATGAATTCTTTCTAGATTATTCCCTATCTGGAATATCCCTGAAGCCTTATGACGTAAACATCCTGTGATGTCATCGCTTAGGTCCCTGGCAGACGTAAAGTCGCATGACGCACTTCGCATTGTCACCTCTTTAAGGAAAAAGTTGCGTCCCAAAACATGCCATCCTTTGGCTTCATCAAGTTATTACTAAATCTGTAAGTAGGTGCTTTGTTGCATTGCGACGTCATATGGAGGTAGCAATTCACGGCCTTATCTTGTCTGAGCAGAAAAGAATATAGAGACAGGTAACTGCAGACCAAAGTTTGATGTCATAGCTTTTCTTCGTTCTATCACTGGCATCCCTGATCCTAGATATTGTCCAGCCTTCGTTGAAAAGTGCTAACATAATCTTCCCCTGCAAGATATTTTCTAGTCTTACTCTGAAACTTCGAACCACGGAGCAGTCTGAGTTCCTGCTAAATAGCATGTTCGCTGTCGATTGTTCAGTAGTTTCTTCAACAGATGCCAGGTACGGCATTAAGAATAATGGTAAGTGCTCGGTCCAATCTCTCTGATATTCATCCGCTCTACCATTTCATCTAATTGTGGATGCAAGGGCGTTGTTCTTGTCTTTCGAAAGCCCAATAATCCTTACATCTTTTCGAAAAGACTGGATTTGAAGTTTTCCCCCTTGATCTGAATGGAGTTCCAAGAGTACGCCAAAACGACTGAAGAACTTTTTTACAATACCGTCTGCTACAGTTCCAGCCTCTTGATTAGGTGGCATAGACTTCGTCCCATTTAGTCAAGTAGTCCATTACCACTATGATGTACCTATTTCCTTTGTCGCTTTCTGGACAAGGGCCAGTGGAATTTACGAACAGACTCCCCACATTGTATCAGCACAATGGTGTACGTCGACGTCTCTATGGTCCACTACCTCCGGCGCAATTAGCACATTTTCTGTACCACTCTTGAACATCTCATGAATAGTTTACCCAATAAAATCTCTCGTGCACTTTCTCTAGCGTTTTATGAATGTAAGAGCATCAGCATTTCAATGTTTCAGGCCTGCTCTATGTTCCATGGCGAAGTCATATTCTTCTAGCCTCTCAATCCATTTAGCTAGATGCTAGATGGTCTTAACTACTGCCAGTAGTCTAGTCTAGATGAAGGCTCTTGTTGGAGTATCCAATGACATTTTCTTGTCCATCTTGGATTTGTCTTTGGGCACAAGCCATTTTCCACAACTTTTTTACACTTTCTTCGGATCCACAGAAACTCCTTTTCCAGACACCAGATGTTCCTCTTTGCGGAAAAGGTGACACTTCTTAGGACTCTCAGATTGGCATCTCGCAACCTCCGCAATACCTCTTCAAAATTCTTTACGTGATCTTGAAAGGTCGTTCCTACCAGAATCACAAGAGGTAAGATGACTAAGGGATCATCGGCTGAGCAACAGGTAAACTAAAGCGGTATGATATAGGAAGCTCCAAGTACGGATGCCCAAATAGCATTCTTTCAACATCAAACCAACGGCCTCGTAGATACTATTATTTCAGAAAGAAACTATACTACTTGCTTCTTAGATACTGGATCGGGGTAATGAATGTAAATTATTATCCTATTATATTAAAGAAGAGCATCATCAAGATATACCAGGCAGGTATTCCATGACAGTCTCCTCAGTACATTGTCCATGAGTTGCTCAAAGGTAGCGGAGGCGTTACATAATCCGAATGGCATGACTGTAAATTGCCAAAGCCCAGCGCTTAAACTAAAGGCAGTATTTTCTTTGTCGTCGGTGTCCATCCCCACTTGTCAATAGCCGCTTATTAAGTCGAGAGTGTAGAACCATTTTGCTCCTGCCAAGGCGTCTGTACCTTTTCAACTTCAAATAGAGAATAATCAACTGCAAATTAAGACTAATCAATTTTAAATTAAGAATAATCAACTTCAAATAGAGAATAACCAACTTCAAATTGATAATTAACAACTTCAAATTGAGAATAATCAACTTCTAAATGAGAATAATCAACTACAAATTGAGAACTAATACATTTGCAACACGAGTTGATGTATCAAAATAATGCTAAACGTTAGTGTTACTGAGTATCATTTAGCGTCAGTTACCACTGACGTAAAATATTTACCGGGATTTACCATGCCTTACATTAAAAAACGCTAAACTGACAAAGTTAAGCAGCAAATTTGTGCTGTATATAACTGTTAAGGTGACTAGAGAGGGCTTGCGATTAGATTGAGCGTTAAAAAATCGACTGCTTACCGATAGGTAAAAAATCAAGAAAAAGTATAAAAGCCACGTGGGGAACAAAAATTTGTGAAAATCTCGGAGGAGCATCATGGATTTATCGTTCATTACATCGAAGAAAACCCAAAATTAACATTAACAGAACTTAAACTAAAAATGGAAGTGCAACATTAAATAACAGTATCTAAAGAAGCACTTCGAAAAATTTGGACAAATTGTTAAAATACGCTAAAACATAGTGAGTATATTCAGCAACCATTAATTTACCAAGCGGATAATGTGCCAACGATATACATGGGTGAAACAAGTTTTAATTTACTCATATCAAGAGGACAAGGACGATCAAGAAAGGGAACCCGCTGCAGCAATATAATGACTGATTGCCGCGGGGCCAAATACACGTTTTAGGTTGTATTGGTAATATGAAAATGATTCATAACGAGATACCTTCCGAATGAAAGACCCAAATCAATTTGTCCGTCAGTGTTTGTGCAGCCAATAATATTTTTCAAACTCATGTGGTGTTGATACTTGACAATGCTCTTAGCCATGCCGGTATATAAGCTGTATTTACTGAAAATGAATTCAGGAACCATAAATTGCTAAGACTTAGTCGTTACAGCCCAATGTTAAATCCAATTAAAATGACTTGGTCCAGCTTAAAAGCTGCTGTTAAAGGGATTTAAATCTGCGTTTGACACATATTTTAGTTGGTGAGGTCAGAGCAAATTTAAACCAGACGAAGTTTTGTCTACAATAATCAGAAAAGATAATACATACTAATGTTAATGCAATAAATCCGGCAAACTATCCAAGATATGTAGCGCATATTCAACGATTTATACCGGACGCGTTAAATTTAAAAGATCTAATCATGTAATTTACAAAATCCATTTATTAATTATGTTACTTTACATGTTACAATATAATAAAAGCAGTTTTCATTTGTAATTGTTTGTTCTCATTTTGAATGTGTTTTTTCTCAATTTGAAATTGATTATTCTTAATTTGAAATTGAGTATTCTCAATTTGAAATTGTTTGTTCTCATTTTGAAAGTGTTTATTCTTAATTTGAACTTTATTAATCCCAAATTGAAGTCGAAATGTTATAGTGTATCGTCTATTTTTGGTAGAGATAAACTGTCCTTTTTGGTCACATTATTCAATCGACGATACTCAATGCAAAACCTGGTAAATCCATCCTTCTTTCTTACGAGGACCACTGGTGAAGTTCATGGACGAAGCTCATAGGTTGACTTTCCATATCTCGTATAATTTACTTGACCTCCGCTCGTTTTGATAGTTTTGGTGGTCTTCCTGGTGCTTGTGGTATTGGTACTGCAAAGTTGGTATTTATCTTGGTATTTCAACACATCTCGAAGTCGTTGCTGGAGCGTTACTTTCTTACCGGATGTGTCTTGGGCGCACACGAATTGCACGCAAATTACCTGGCCATGGTTAACCGCTATCCCGAATTGCACGAAGATTTTCAAAAAGTTATTTTAATCCCTCACCCGAATTGCACGTAAAGTATTTACGTAGGTAATTTCATGATTTTCTTAACGGCCGTCCTACTTAACTGCATTTTAATGACATCTTAATGATATGTAGTATAGAAACATAAATACCTACTCAAATTCACTGTCGTCAGTCAAAAACCGTATCGAAGTGTTCAGTGAAAAAGGAAAAGTACTTATTGTACTAAATAATTTCAAGTATTACAAGTCTCGGGAGATGGCTTCGTCCGAAGTATATTGGAGATGTACAGTAAGAAAATGCACAGCTAAGGTTTATACAGTGGGCGATGTTATTACAAGGAAGTTTGAGTGTCATAATCATAGTGTTGACAAAGGAAAACTAATACGTAATGTTATTTCTAATTCTGCAAAACGTAAAGCTGTGGAGGACCCTACGGAGCCACCCTCTAAGCTGATTCGTAAGGAGATAGCTAAATTGAGTTCGAATGATTTCAATGAAGTAACAATCATTGATGTACGTTACATTAGAAACAATATAAATTATGCGAGAGTAAAGAAATATGCAAAAATTCCAACAGGAATTCAAGAAGTTCATAGTACATTAGCGAAAATGGATATAAATACAAATCTGAACGAACGCTTTTTACTCTATAATGACAACCACAACAACATTGTGATATTCTCGTGCGAGACTAATCTGAGGCAGCTGTGTAAGAGTGATATTTTATTAATGGATGGTACTTTTAGCTGTTCCACAAAATATTTCTTACAACTGTTTACAGTTCACACAGTTCAAAACAATTGTTTTACACCAACTGTGTATATTTTACTAAACAGCAAGGAATCTATAGCCTACAAGGCCTCTCTACAGATTCTTGCTAGTAAATGTGCGGAATTGTATTTATCACTGAAACTTCAGAGGATTGGTATAGACTTTGAAAATGCCATACATAAAGCAGTGCGTGATTTGTGGCCAAATGTAAAAATCGTTGGTTGCCGCTTTCACTTATCGCAAGCATGGTGGCGACAAATTCAAAAGTGTGGCTTAGTGAAAGACTATAAAGATAAACAATCAGATGTTGGTAAGTGGTTGAGGCATACGTTTGGGCTTACCTATTTACCCCCGGATGAAGTCGGTGACTGCTTTCTTTTTGATTTTCAGTGTAATATGCCAGATAATAACAAATTAGTAAAATATTCTGATTATCTAGTGGACACATATATTAGTGAAGAAGCCATGCTTCCGCCTGAAGTTTGGGCTAAATGTGAGAGTTCATTCTGTAGAACAACCAATAGCTGTGAATCGTCATATTTAAAACAAATGTCTTTCTGCAATGTATATTTATTTAAACGAATGTTGAATTAATTCTCAATTGTCAACTTAATCTCTTATTTATCAATGCTACTTCTGATACCACTGATATAAATCTTCAGTTCGGGTTCGATTAATAAAACCTATGGTGATTAAGGATATTAATAAAAAGAATATGTAACACTAACAATAATTAACAGTATTTACATTTATATTATGTACACATTTATGTCTACGATATTTCACGATGGTCACTAATCGACTGAATTATCCTTTGCAAATACTCGTCGGGTCTTTCTAGATTATTCCACTGTCTGGAATATCCGGGAAGCCTTATAACATGCACATCGTGTGACGTCGCATGACACACATCAAACTATATAATTAAAAAGTACGTGTTCGAAGCCGAGTGGACAAATCGTACGATAATTAATTTGTTTAAGGTGTTCGAGTTCATTGCACACGAAGAAATTTATTTTCATATCAGCATTTCCCAGCATCAGCATTGTTTTATACGGTTTATATGCATTGTATTCTATCGAATTTAAATGGTTTCACACAATTTGTCTCCGAGGTTATCGATAATAGGGGCAAGGTTGATGTAATATATTTCGACTTACAAAAAGCTTTGGATTAAGTTGGCCCTTTCATTCTTCTGGTGAAATTACATCTTTTGATTTTTAAAACTCACTTCTCACATTACTAGAATTGTATTTGCATACCGAGAACGAGGGATTATTAACAAAATCTAGAACGCTCGTCGATATAGTTTGGGGCAATCGATATAATTTAATTAGTTGAATATTTAAGACAAGTTTAAAATACCATGGAAAGCCAATTTATATACGTTGATGAAAAATATGGAAATATTTAAAATCGAAATAATTTTTTATGAAACTAAATTGATCCTACGGAACGTAGAATACAATTTCTCGCATATTTCGTCTTGAAAATGATATTACGTTCATTTGGTACTAAGCTCAGACAATACCTTCATTCCGTCTCCAATGGTCATTTTAATAAAGGGATAAATTCCCTCTGAATTAATTGCATTTTCCGACATAATTAAAAGACTTTAGTAGTGACTAATGTGATTCATTTATTACGTAAAGTTACAGTAAATCGTATTTACATAGTTTACGAAATTTGCATGAAAGTAAAAATATTAATTCAAAATATTTTAGAAGGTATTTTGAAGTCTAAGTTTGTAGTGAATACAGTGGATACCATAAATAAGAGCAGTTTAAATTCCAAGATATTGAAGTGTTTGTAATTTTATCATGTTATTTTTATAACGGCCTAGATATATTTCAAAACAAATTAAATTTCATATGAACATACATACATTTTTAGAAAGGTATGGTAAATATTTGTTCAATTGATTACACAGGCCTGCATAAAATTTGTGATGACGTGATTTTTGTTTGTTAAGCTCAGTTTTTATATAGCAATAACTAATTAAAATACAGTTGGTCTCTACCACCCACAGATTTTTTTTCTGCACAAAAGAAAAAGAAAAAAATATAAAAAAAATCTTATAATAGGCGTTTTAATACATTTTAAAATGAATGTACTACTTCAAATTTTAGGTATTAACTCAAAAATGATTTTCTGTTGTGGTTTTAAAGAAATTTGTTAAATAGGCTCTTATTACCTGATGCAAATCTTTTATTACATGTATTAATTTTGGACAAGATTTCCGCGAATTTTTACCTGCTAAATCCTATTTATTATGCTTTCACTTTATTAGTACTGCGAAGAAGGATTTCAAGTTTAGTGCGTGGTATTTGATAAATAAACGTTGCTTAAAAATATGTCTAGCCGGTGTTGCAAAAACAAACCAGATGATTTCTGTTGTATTTGTTGATATTTCGTCTTGAAAAAGTTTAAGAGACCAATTGGTGAATTTGTGAAAAATGCATATTATGCTTATTTCAAAATCAAATTAGGAGATCAAGATAAAGATTGGGCACCGCAAGTTGTTTGTAAGGTATGTGAAGAAGGTTTAAGACATTGGACCAAAGGGAATTGAAAAAGCCTTCCTTTTGGAATACCGATGGTTTGGAGAGAACCGCAAAATCATCATGAAGATTGCTACTTTTGTCTTTGTGATATTAAGGGGCATAATAAAAAAACTTTGAAACATATTTTGTACCCAAACAATATTAAATCAGCTATCAGACCAGTTCCTCACAGTGATCATGTACCCCCCAAAGTACTACAAGAAGATATTAAAACCTCTTCAACTTCCGGCTCCGTACAGATGGATAGTGATTTTGAACCATCAACCTCAGGTCAAAACCAACCTCAGCTATTTTGACAAGCCGAACTGAATGATTTAGTAAGAGATTTGGGACTTTCAATAGATCTTTCTGAAGTACTGGGGTCTAGGTTGATACAAAAAGAATTTCTTGCCCCAGAAACTACCTTCAGATCTTCCTTTAGCTGAATATGACAGAAAAACAACCAAACGAAGCTTTTCTGAATAACGAAAACGTTTTTTTAAGAAGCATAAAGAATAAATAACTATTTCTAATAGTTTCTATGTGTACAGTGTGGTCATAAAGTTTGGAACCAAGCTTATAACCGCATTATTTTACATTTTTAAGAAAAACGCTCAGACAAGTAAATTTCCTTTTTTAAAACGTCATCTTTTGACATTCAATTTTTTTCTATGACGTCATTGGTTTTCGAGTGATGATGTTATCAACACTTTCTTTAAATGGCAATCATCTTATTTTTTTCTCGTTTTTGGTAGATCTTTATATCCACCAAATAGTGATATAAAACAATTGGCATGTTGCATCACAGTTTTTTTTGAAAAAATGATATAAATTTAGAAAAAAATACGAAAATTTTATTTTTGTACAAAATTAAAATTAAATTTAAAAAAATACATCTGAACTTAAATTTATTGTAACAGTTAACGTAAATTTTCAAAATGGACCCCACCAACCAACGACACTGTCCCAGCCGAGTGTAAACACTTCGTATACTCGCCTCAATTATGTCTGGGGATATTTGTGAAAGTTCTACGCGAATTCGTTCTTTTAAATCATCTAAATTGTTCGGTTTGTTAAAATACACTTTCGATTTCAATAACCCCACAAAAAAAAAGTCTAACGGAGTCAGGTCAGGAGAACGAGGTGGCCATTCTATGGCGCCTCTCCGTCCAATCCATTTATTGGGAAATATTTCGTCAAGATAGTGGCGAACCTCTACACCATAATGGTGAGGCGCCCCATCTTGTTGGAACCAAATATTTGGATGGGGTACATCACCATACTCGTGATTTGGGAAAATAACAGCGAGCGCTGGAACCAGTTCAAATCTTAAAAATTCTAAATATTGCACAGCAGTCAAATTTCCTTCAAAAAAATATGGTCCTAAAATGCGTCGTCCAATCACTCCAACCCATATGTTAACTTTTCCTCTGCGCTGAGTATGACACGCTTGATTCCAATGCGGATTGTTCTGCGACCAATATCTGCAATTATGGCGGTGAACAGATCCATTTAGGCAGAACGTAGCTTCATCTGAGAAGACGATGTTTTCCAAGAAATTTGGATTTTGGTCACAACGTAACATTACGTCTTCACAGAACTGCAGTAGACGATCTTCGTCATCCTCATGTAATTCCTGTACAAGTTGAACTTTGTAAGGACGATAGTGTTCTTTTTTAAATAAGTTGACGAGAAATGAGTGAGCCACCTGATTGGCTAACGCAAGTGGTCTGGTGGAAACATGATGCCTTTCTTCTGCTTCTAGAAGCACATTTAATCATATCGGTAAACTTTCCAACTAGTTTTGTCACCGTAGACCTGGTAATTGGAGGTCTATCAGGGTGTTCATGGTTAAACAAATCGCATGCTTCTGCATGCGTTATTTGTCTGTCCCCATACCCAACCATAATTAAAATTTCGATTCTTTCTCGCTCAGATAAATGTGCCATTTTTTATATTAGCGAAAATGAACAATTTTTACGCAATATCTCAAAAATTTAACGTCAAAAATAGAAGTAAATAATTCAAAAATGTTGTCGCCATAGAAACAATTTCAAACTAAAATGTTTGTACATAAATTGTATAAAAAGAAGCAAGAATGTCATAAAGAAATATCTTTCAAAAAAGTGCGTGTTTTTGTTTTTGTAAATTTTTTGCATAGTAACATGAGTACATGTGCTTTTGACGATCCGGTTTGTTCAAGAAGAATATTTAAGTCCTCACACAAGACAGAAGTGTGAAAAAAACTTACTTACATATTTCAGTAAATTTTGTAAGCTTAATTAGTTTTTGAAATCTTCAATTTTTGGGCGATAATTTTAATTAAGAAATGGTCTGCCACATCATGTCAATTTTTTAAATAAATTAAACTTCTTTGGCCCTTTTTTGTGAAACTATTTAATGTTAAATAAGATTTTTTAATAAGTAATTGGCCGATTGGGAAGACGAATTTCTTTTGACCTGGAGCGAATAACGCAGATTACTATTGATCGCAAAGCATTTACACTCGGCTGGGACAGTGTCAGTTGGTTGGTGTGGTCCATTTTGAAAATTTACGTTAACTGTTACAATAAATTTAAGTTCGGATTTTTTTTTAATTTAATTTTAATTTTGTACGAAAATAAAATTTTCGTATTTTTTTCTAAATTTATATCATTTTTTCAAAAAAATTGTGATGCAACATACCAATTGTTTTATATCACTATTTGGTGGATATAAAGATCTACCAAAAACGAGAAAAAAATAATATGGTTGCCATTTAAAGAAAGTGTTGATAACGTCATCACTCGAAAACCAATGACGTCATAGAAAAAAATTGTATGTCAAAAGATGGCGTTTTAAAAAAGAAAATTTACCTGTCCGAGCGTTTTTCCAAAAAATGTAAAATAATGCGGTTATAAGCTTGGTTCCAAACTTTATGACCACACTGTATATTTTTGTATTTTTTTAATATAATATAAAACTAGCTTATAATTGAAATAAATCGTGTTTTTTCTATATTTTTGGATTTTACTGGTTTGAAAAATAACCTTACGTGATACAAAAAATAAAAGCAGATTTAAAATCAGCGCTACCCAATTACTAGAAAACAGTTAAAATTTTTAAATCAACATTCAAAGAGTTGAAAAATGCAGGTCTGTGTTATCAAATTTATTTGATATTTTCAATTTTGTAGTTTCTACTTAGTGTTTACTCTGCTTATAATATAATATAATTAAAATCGTCCCACAATCATAAATTAATCAAATTTACGTTTGAACGGCAATTCATATAAATTTATAATTTATGGCATTATTCACTTGTCCATTTACAAAACCGACGGAATTACTTAGAATTTCCTCTTGTCTATTGATGTTAATATTCGTATAAGGATATTGTTTGTGTTTATCAAATGTTGCATGTGATATAGAAATCGAACCCTTAAATACGAATATGTTCTTGGTACGAAAGTGGCCAAATGCGGACCTCCCGCTTCATAATATATAGCGAATATCATTTGATACTTGTGTAATAATTAGGGATCGGCGGTCAGGGGTACATGATGTCTGTGCCAGGGACGAAGCAAGAATTTCATGAATCCCGATTTAACATTTTTCACACGCGAATCAGTATACGTATAGAGAAAAATAACTTACCAAGTAAGAGTAAATACTTCTTCTGCAGAAGTAATATTGCAGGGTTTATAAAAAATATCACACGTTCTGACTGTTCACCATTTATATCCAGAGTTCAAATGATAGTTCCGTAAATCGCCAATAATTGTGCCATATGTTCATGTGTTCATAATTGTCTGTCACCGTAAATCCGTTTATATATTGAAAACTACCGTTCAACAGCTACCGATGAAACATTTATCCCCGGTTCGAGAAAATCGCCTTCTTTACCATCAAATAAGTAAACAATTCGGCGTGCAGTACGAAACCCTGGATTGTTATTTAGAACTGCTTAAAATTTTCTTTTTACATTATGTGTAGCAGCTCCAGGTAATTGGGAAATTAATTGAGGAAGATCGTATAACAATATTCATGGCGTTAGCTATAGAATATTTTGGGTTGGTCGGTGTAACCTCTGGATGGCGAATGGCTACAGGTATTGTTACACTTCGTGCATATAAGAATATTTTAATTTTATTTTAAATTATATTTCTTCAAATATATTTCGCATTTAAAATATCAATTCAACTTAGCCATTTTCTGTATATATTCGTTTGCAAAGAGAAATACTTTCCTTTGTTATCGCACTAGGCGACCTACCCTTGGACATCTACCTGGACATGAACGGTCAACTCAAGTATCTAACGTTGGTTTACAAATATAATGCATTTCGTTTTTAAAACCAAGTTGTTTAATTAAATAGCTACTCTACTTTATAATTATATCACGTCGCATATCATTTTAAAGCTTTCTTCATAAGGCATATTTTAATGATATTTATGTCATCGATATCACAACTTTTTAGCTCGCACTTTAATTAGTTCTTAATGCAAAACATCGTCAACTTCATTCCATAATCCAAATTCCATTCCACTCTCCAAACTGAGTCGTCGAACTACCCGATTCCAAACGAGTGTTATCTTCTACACAAAATCCTTCTTCTGTTCCAAACCTTCGTAAGATACACATCGTTCAAACGTGACACGTGACGCGCACAGAAACGTCATTCGGCCTTGCTTTTCACATGTCCGATTGTACAAATGCAACTTTGTACTGTTCTGTAGAGATTAATTTATTTTACTTAATTCACATTAATTTAATTAATTCACTTTCATTTCAGTCTATTTTTGTGTGTTCTTTTTTAATTAATTATTTGCCGCTACTTGTATATTTATATATATATAATCCAAAAATCCCTATTACCATAACAATGGTGTAGGGCGTTTATCTTCTTCTAGCTTTTTATAAACGTTTTCCATTCATTTCTATTCCTTGTCATGTTCTTCGCTTCTGTCCATGTTTTGCCTTTCCTTCCCAGTATTTCTGCTATGATATCATTCCATGTTGTCCTTGGCCTTCCTCTTCTTTTATTTTTCATTATCCTTGCTTCCCATATCCTTCTTGTTTGTCTTGTATTTTCCATTCTATATAAATGTCCCCACCATCCTAGCTGTCTTTGTTCAATGTATTCTAGCACTGACTGCATTTTCAAATCTTTTCGTATTTCCAAGTTTCTTATTCTGTCCATCCTTGTAACTCCTCTAACTCTTCTTAAATACTTCATTTCTACTGCCTGTAATTTATTCTTTTGTCTTCTATTTAATATCCAGGATTCACAGCCATATGTTAATATCGGTCGGTAAATTGCCTTATATACTTTTAGTTTTGTTTCTCGGGATATCTCTTTTTTGTTAATGAAATTATTCCTCATGCTGTAGTACAGCTTTGTTGTTTTTTCTATTCTTTGATTAATCTCAGCGTCCTGGGTCCCTTTTCCATCAATTCGTACTCCCAAGTACTGGAATGTTCTCACTTGTTCTATTTCAGTTCCTTCTATTACGATTTTCGTATCTACCTGTTCATCTCCCACTACCATTACTTTAGTTTTGCTCTTACTCATCGTCATTCCACTGTCTTTTAGTGTCATATTCCATGTTGTTAAGTTACGTTTCAGATCTTCCTCATTGTCGGCTATAACTACTATGTCGTCTGCGAATGCCCCTTCAGAAACTTCGACTGCATTCAAGTTAAGGTGTCCAACCCTGAACTTTTTACTTTTGCATGTACACTGTTTGATACTGTCATCCATATAAACAATGAACAGCATTGGGCTCAAACTTCCCCCTTGGCGCAGTCCCTCGTTTGTTTTAAATATCTCCGATTCTAAATTGTTAGCTATTACAGCATTAGTATTGTGGTTATATATTTTCTGTATTAATCGTCTTATTTTGCCATTGACACCTCTTTCTCTTAATACATTCCACAATCTTTCTCTTGGTACTTTATCGAATGCTTTTTCCAAGTCTATAAATGCTAAGAACATTTTCTTCTGTTCTCTAGAGGCTTTTTGTATTATTTGATTCACAGAGAATATTTGGTCTTGTGTGCTCCTTCCTCTTCTAAACCCACTTTGTGACTCATGTAACGTATTTTCGAGTTTTGTTCTTAGTCTTCTATCTATTATTTGCTCGAGAATCTTCATTGCAGTACTTAGAAGGGATATTCCTCTGTAATTATTGCATTCTTTCTTATTTCCTTTATTCTTGTATATTGGTACTATCAATGACTTCTTCCAATCGTTTGGTATTTCCTCTTCTTTCCATATTCTGTTATATATTTTCAACATTAATTCTCTTCCTCTTTGTTTGTTGTTTGTTTCCTATTTTATCATTTCTGCTGTTATTTTGTCACAGCCTGGCGCTTTTCCATTTTTCTGTTTTTGTATTGCATCTTCCAGTTCGTCCATGGTAATTGTTTCTTCTGTCTCTTCTTCTCCTATTATTTGTTGTTCACTAGCATTCTCGTTTTCCACTCCTCCGCTTAACAATTCCTGAAAGTATTCTTTCCACCTTTCTATTATCTTCATTCTATCGCTTAGGATCTCTCCCTTCTTATTTTGTATATAATGTGTAGATTGTGACCTTTCCTCATTCCTTACTGATTTCAAGACTCTATAAAATAGTTTTTGGTTCTCTTTACTGTTTTTTTCCATCTTTTCCCCAAATTCTTTCCATGTCTCCTTTTTTTGCTTGTACTACTAAATGTTTCACTTTTTTTCTTTCTTCTTTATATATAGCGTATTTCTCCACTGTTTGTTCTGCTAAGTATGTTTTCCATGCTTTTTTCTTTATCTTAATTTGATGTCTTATTTCATTTGTCCACCATTTTGTTTGTTTTTTCTTTTTATTTTTCCTTACGCCACATATCTCTTTCGTTGTAGTTATTATTATTTCTTTAAACCTATTCCAAATTTCTTCGATAGTTCCATTAATTTCTATATTTTCTACTCTTTCGGTTATCCTTTTCTGGAATTTTTCAGCAATGACTTCACTTCTTAATTTGTATATTCTAAGTGTTTCTATTTGGTTTTGTTTCTGTGTATATATATATTGCTTTTCCTTGTTTTGAACTTTTTCTTTTATTCTTGATATAACCACAAAGTGATCGCTTCCTATTTCCGGCCCTCTTCTTACTTTCGTGTCGCTCACAATTCTTCTGTTATTTTTGTCAACCAATATGTAGTCAATTATGGACCTCTCCCCCCTACTCTTGACTTCTCTAGTATATCTGTGTATATCTTTGTGTTGGAAAAGAGTGTTAGTTATTACCAAGTTGTGTATAATGCAGAAGTCCAGCATTCTTTTTCCATTGATATTTCTAACAGTCTCCCCGTTTGTTCCCAATACTTCACTATATTCATCGTCTCTTATGCCAACTCTACTGTTGAAATCTCCTACTACAAACATTATTCCTTTCGCGTCTTCCACCACTAATGTTAGTTCTTCCCAAAATTTATTCTTATTTTCTGATGTATCATCTTCGTTTGGCCCGTACACCACTATTATTGTTTTCGTTCTGTTTCTTTCCTTCATCTCTATTAGTAATATTCTTTCTGACCAGGCATTCCATTTATAAATTTGGTTTTCTAATTTCTTGTGTATAATGCATCCCACTCCTGCAGCTGCTCTTTTTTCTTTTCCTACACCAGTATATATCATAATATGACCATTGTCCGTCTTAATAATTCCCTGTGCCTTTTTCTTTGTTTCCGTAATTGCTAATACATCCACTCCTAACTCTTCAAACTCCTTTTCTAATTCCTTTTCTTTTCCTGTTATGCTCTTTATATTCCAAGTACCAATTTTCCATATTTCACTTTCTTTATCCTTACTTTTCTCTATCTTTTTTATTTTTTGTGTATCATCATTATCATACTGATCATTATTTTGTTTATTTTCCTTTATCATATCCTTTTTCTTGTCCGGGTCATCATCTTTATTTGCACTAGTCTTTACTATTAGTTTTTTGACACTATTTTTGTGATTTTCGTTTCTCGTGCCGATTCTCGTTCCTACTTATTCCAATTCCCCTTTTCCCTATTCCATCTCCATTGTTCTCCCTCTACTATTAACTTTTGGAATCCTATCTTAACAGTTTTTCCTTTCATTCTCTCTTCTTTGGCCTTTCTTCGTATCTTTTCTTGTATTTCTCTTTCCTCTTTTGTCATGTCATCGTTAATGTATATATTTTGTTCCATAAACCCTCTCAATTTGCCCTTATTTTTCATTATTTTTATCTTATCATCTATATTCTTCAGTTCTATTAAGCAAGTTTTTGGACCCAGTTGTTTCACCGCTTTAATTTCAATTTGTATTTCCATGTACTTCTTGATAATATCTTCCACCGCTACCTTTAATTGATCTTGATCACTCCCATCTATTTTCAAGCCTACCATAACTGCGTTCTTTCTTCTATTCATACCCTCCTAATCTTCCTTTGGCACTTCTAATTTCTTTTTTCAGTTCTTCGTTTTCTTTTCTAATCTTCTCATTTTCTAATTTGATTTCTTTCATTTCTTCCATATATTTATCTTGTTTTCCCTCTATGTGTTGCACTTGTGTAACTAATCGCATCATTTCCATTAATTTATCTAATTTACTTTCGTCACTGCTTGCTTCTTTGTCTGGTGTTCTGGTCAGCTTTTTACTTTTTTTGAAAATTTCGGCTACATCTTTTTGATTTCTCTTTCTTTTTCCTTCATCTGTAGTGCTTCCATCACTGTCCATCGCAAACAATGTATATCCAGGCCCCCAAACCACTAAGCTAGTTATCTCGTTAATATTTCCTAATATTTTATAAGCCGGACCTGTTCCTTATTGATATATTTAACTATTTATTTAACTAATTGCTATTTAATTAATAGTTAAAAATTTATGTTTGTATAACTATTTCAAATATTTATTTTAAAATTTTCGGATCACATTTATTTAATTTTATTTCACACTAATTCGAAATTCGCTCGCGCGCCACAAATTTATTTATGTCTTACTAGTCCTTGTTTTTATTGTGCCATGTGTTTATATTGTCGGATGCTGGCCTCTTACGCGAGTAACCGCCCACATCTCTCTCTATCTCTTTTCCGTTGTTATTGCAAACACTAACATATATTATTTATTTTAATTATGTATTTATTTCTCTTACTATTTCACAAATTTATACTTTTGTGTATCACTTCTAATTATTTACTAACAATATTACTTTATTACACTCGCAAAACCTCGTATTCGATCAGGTCTTGCGGAGCCAAAATTACACGTCTATTCTCTATAACTACACACACTACTACTTGTATATTTACTACTCTTAATTTAATAAATTTTAAATATTTCAGTTTCTTATGTAAATATTAAATAATAACTTTAAGGACAATGTTGTTGTTTTATTTAGTTAATAAGTTGTAATATATTTATTTATGTCAGCACACATTATTTAAGTCCTGGACCTTTGATGCAACTTCACCACTATTTATATTTAAACATTTACAGTATTGTTTGAATGCTCCAGCTGGCCCAAAAAGAATACAAATACAATACACCTTAACCCCATCTAGTATTTTTTAACAGTATTCTGGAATGTATGAATATTGTTAAATCTACCTGAATAGTTTAGAAAGTATAAAATATAAACAGCTTCATTCGGATCCAGTAGCTGTATTAAACTTTTAACGTCGTCAAAATACATATGATAATATGATGCTGCTTGTATCTATGTGTCCCAGAGCATTATAACAGGTTCCGGTGGTAATAGCATATGTGGCAGTATTTCACGAAACAAATTCTTGCGTGCAGGTGCCTTCGCAGTAACATTTTTGACAGAAGATATCAATTTATCTGCTTTCGGGTAGCACTTCCTGACTTCTTCTGATACTCGATGAAGAGTATGTGCAAAACATGAGATATGCGTCATACTACCGTATGTTTCTTGTAAGAGCTGATCAGCCGCCTTCATAAATGCAGCTCCTTTTGCTACACATAATAACACTTTTTCTATACCTGTGAGTATATCTTTTCACCCCATAGCGATTTAAAACACGAAGTTACCTTACGTGATATAAATTCTGCCGATCTCTAGTTGTAATGTAATGTATGATTAAAAATAGCTTTTGTTAACAAAAAAAGTCGTTAATTTAAAAAATAGCATGTTTCAAATATCACACTTGTTATCTACAAATATAATGTTTCACAAAAATCTTTAGGAATGTTTGAATACTCCTTACAGTAATATCATACTGGTCCGTTTTCATTACGTCCCGAACACAACTAACATTCTTTTCGTTAACAGCCACTTTGACTTAGGAAGTCGAAGCGTGACATTTAAGGAAGGCGTGTCATTTAAGGAAAGTTGCTAAAATTCATTCAACCACCGCTCTTTGTTCAATTCCATAGTTTCTTGCGCAATTGAGTACTCTTAAAGTTTGTAGTGGAAATAGGTACTATATTTTCTTAACTGTCGCTGTAAATATCTAAAATTTCGCAGCTCATTGGTAAGAGAACAGCCCTAATAGTATATAAGTCAATAATTAGAGAAGTATGTATATACTAACTAAATAATATTTTCTAATTAATTTTATCAATGTTGAAGGGCTGTCTTCTTTCATGAAAATTTAGTTTTTAGAATATAGAATAAATCACACTTATTTGTTTTTTTTCACTTTTACCTTTCTAAACAAGTTTTTGGGTTGTACTTAATGTCTAATTATGCCATGCATGTCATAAATCTAGGCTTGGTTTCAATTTTGTTTCTACAGAATGCGTTTATTGGATATTATTCTATTTATTACATGTTCTTTTACATTCTGAACAAGCTCCACGTTGAAATTGATTTGTATTTATTACTTTACTAAAATATTCCAAACAAGGATTACGAACAACGTTGTGAGGCAGATTATTTAACGTAGCAGGCTAGAAGATAAATATAAAGAATATTCAATTCGCAATATGCGCAGCATTTGTATTAACTGTACAATAAAACGCGAATTGTAAATTTATTAAGTTAAACGTATCAGTATTAGGATCGTAAAAGAAATTTATTTGGGAATTTGAAAATGATACATGTAATTAAACTGATTTAATTATAAATGCAAAATTTAATGTCGATAATAAAATAGGGAAAGGTCTATACAATCCGTGACAATATCCTTGGCTTTATTTGAATATATTTTCTGTGGAAAGCATCATTTGTTAGATATAATTGTATTTATTACCTATTTATTTCTAAATCTGATCAATTGAAATTTTTTAGTAAATATTTGGACAGGGTATTGCGCTGGGTGTTTTCTTTTTTAGAAATTTTATGTAAACCTCCAATAATTTCTTAGAAAAGTAGCGCATTTCGTCTATAATTGAATTCTTTGTAGAATTATTAACACTTATTAAAATGAAATTATCATAAAAAGCAGCGATTTGAGTCAATGTGAATAAAAATATTGATCTTTCTTAGTTTCGTTTCTGCAATTATTCATTTTAAATTAATTTGTTAGGCCCTTATTTCTAGAGTAGTTTCGAAATATCAAAAAAATATTTAGTAATAAAAATAGTAAAAAAATAATAACAATAAATGAATATTTAAAAACTTAGTAGCGCTCTTAGGACTTATCCTGGTGAACGTGATGTTGTTTTGCCAAATATAGAGTCAACGAGCCAGACCCAGATTTGAGTCGAGTGAAGACGATCGTGCGGTTCTGTCAAAATGTTGCCAAAAACTCCTAGTTAAAAAAATAATTAAAGGTAGCCACCGCGTATATTAGAATGTCATAGTTTGTATGCAGTGATGTACGCCACACGAAACTCGTCGAGGATAGGAAAAATACCAGGTGATATTAAAAGAAAGATGGTTTAAGGAGGAAGCTACTAAATTTATTTAGGTTACTTTCGTAAATAATGACACAACGAAAATAAGTAATTAATTAAATTAAGTCAAAATACAAAGCCAAATGATTATGAATTTCATAAGTCAAATTCTGTTAACATTGTTGAATAAATGAAGAAAATAAAAAGTAAATAATTATCTTAATAGGATCGACATCATAAAAAAAGAAGTGCGGTGAAGAAGATCTCTTCCTTATTTCCCTTCCCATTTTAGTAAGTAACAGTTTCTTTTTTTCTCTGGAAAACTGATAGTACGTAGATTGCACTTATTTGTTAATGAAGAATGGCCAGTATTTTAGCAGGTCATGTGCCTTCTGCTTCAAGATGGCTTCAGACTCGAACACCTGATTCAGAATATCGGATGTTTCATTCTCTCACATCAACGGAATCCCTCAGATTTTTGTACCCTGATTAATTAGGAGTAATATTGGCGCCCAAACGGAAATTTTGTAATTCCATGGCGGCTAGTGTTAAATTAATCACCCATTAACGGAAACTTAATTTTATAATTAACGCGACGTTATATCCACACTTGAGGGGCTTATATTTTTCCAAAAAAATCAAAACAATACGGTAAATTCGCAGCGAAAAAGTCGTCATCTAATTGCTTTAACGCATGTAGCTCACAATCACGCTTCCTTAAAAAGTGACGAAGGATACGTGCAATAGTTTTCGTCCCCATTCCAAGATTCTGGAACGCATGGCCGTTAAGGCGTTAGCATAGACGCGAAGAGTATACAAGGACCGACCAAAATATTGTAACAAATGTTATGAAAAAGGAAAATAAAAATAGCTTTTTACAAAAGAAACACTAAACAATGTTGAAATAGATTTTATAGAAGAATAAGACATTAATAAATACTTTGGCTTCCATCAAAATAAAACCTTAAATCACACATGCATAAAGACAGTTAAGAGTTAAAATAACAGTACACCCGTAAACTAATCGACATTCACAAATAATAACTAAATTCTAAAAATTTATTAAGAGGAATTAACACTTTAGCAATATCCACTTTCTCATACTTATCTTGCATTGTAGATGGACATAGACAGACTTTAATAATATTAATTGCACAACCCGCGCACTTATACAAAAATTATATTACAGCTACATCCAAACTCTTTCGTTGAAAGAATAACAACAAGTAGAAAATTAAAAGGAAGAGGTATATCTGATGTATACGCACTGCATGAGAAACAACTACACAACCTTCGACAATACTTTCACGACAAACCCTACACATTGCAATAATAAAAGCAGATCAAAAGTACACACTGTTAAACTTAGCGCAAAAAAACGCACAATTCATATAACGGTCACACGTACATCCAAATGAAGAAGAATATATGAGACGAGAAAAAAACTATATCGAAAACATTGCTCACATATAGCAAGAGAAAACATAAGTGTTGGTGATAGTTACAAATGGCTAGCAAGTGGATAATTCTTATCAGAAACTGAAAATTTCCAAAATCAAGTAATATGTACAAGAAACCATAAGAAATTCATAATTAAAGAAACTACCATTTAGAAAGAGAGCGGCAGGGAATGCAATTCACACTTCGAAACTATAGACCATACTACTGCAGGATGTAAGACTCTGGGAGGAAAAATATAATCCCATTAGTGACACCCTGCTGTAAATATACACCTAGAATAATTCTTGAAAACCAAATATACAAACTCGATTGGTATATCGCAACACACACGGTCAAACCAATTTCTGCAAATATACCAAGCATCGTACTTCAAGATAAAGTGGATCACATCACATATTTAATAGACATAGCTGTACGAGCAGTCAATAACATTAACAGCAAGCACTACCATTCAAAGATCACCAATTAATGCACCGATCAATAATATTCATGACATGTAGTATAGTCCGTAAATGTTTCCAAATAGAATAAATTAGAATTGCTGATTATATAGATTTCTATAATCTGAAGAAATATGGACGTGACAAAAAAGAACCAATAACAATAAATTACATAATAGAAGTTAGTATATAGGTAGTAAAGGTAGTAAATACCGTTCTATTATGCATAACTAACACCGCAACAGTAGACGGGTACCGCCAAGCTCATTCCCTCAGATATGTGGGTAGAGTAAATGTTTCCTGGTTACAGTCTGAGTAAGTTCGAAGTAAATCGACGTAATAATAATAATAATATCCTTAATTTCAACACAAATAATTTTTCCTGTTACATACATAAGGACAATGAAAAAAAAGGTTTTGAAACTTTAAGCCCTTGTTCAGAAGAATGGAGAAAGTTCACCGTTCCATTCTTACACAAAAACCTTAATGCAAAAGAATCAGAGACATTAGAAATACGCCCAATTTAACTTAACATTCATATTCGGCTACTCTTACATGATTTTGAGATGCAAAAGCCAATATTCAATAAGACCTATAGATTTAATCGTGAATCATAAAGTTAGAACAGATAATAACTATAAATAATATAAATACTTAACATTCTGAACTTACTGCAAATGAGAATTAATGAATATTAAATCTCACTTTTACATGTAAATGTCGCTTTATGTGATGCGTTACTAACTAATTTTTAATATAAATACTAGCTTGGCAATTGAAGAAAAAGGACAAAATTTGACGTCTAAATGCCTTTGGCTCCAAGGTTTTGTAAGAAATCGGAACAGAGTTGTACAGCTGATAGATATTCTCTACACAAAGATCCTCTACATGTAGAGGATCTTTCGAAAAGAGTCAATCTATATTTAGTAGTCTAATCAAGTTAATATTGCGAAGATTCGTCTTATCTAGATCAGAAACATCGGAAACATGTACGATAGAACTTTTAAAGTAATAATTAAATTGTACAGATATAGGACTTGAAGCTTCCTCTTCTTAGCCATATTTAGTCACTGTAACTCGAGAAGTTTATGCGTAATTCGCTCAATTTTACGTATACCAAAGATACAGGGTACACGCGCATTCTGAGCTTCCAGTATGTGATCCGATCACCACTAACCAAACAAGGTCGGTAGACTGTGGACGCATAATTAAATTGCGGCGAGCTAAAACTTTCGCATAACATAGTTTTAGTATGGATGTCAAAAATTAGTCAATAGAGAAACTTAATAATTCTTGAAAGGCGTTACTTAAATCTGAAAGTGTTATCAATAATCAGCTCAGATTTCTTGCTGAATCAACCAACAACACTTATGTATTCTTAATTTTAATCTTAATTTGTTCTTCTATGTTCTGAATTAATGTAGGATCGATCAAGACAGCAGTGGTCTTTTCCGAATTGATCTTTAGTACATGACGCTGAGAAAATAATTGTATGCGTTCTAAAGTCTTGGTTGAGCCTATCAACAGTCATTTGAATATCGATTTTTGTGAAACTTACATAAAGATATGTAAATACAAAATAAATTTATTTAGATACCTGCCCCCAGTCTTCGTTTTCCACAGCAGATAATTAAATGACACAATTTTTAATGGCTCTGTTCAGCGCTAGGTCTTTAAAATTAATATTCATTCGACAAATGATTGTGAATTATAACATACTGCACATTTAAAATCTTAACTAACTTCTTGCGAATAAATTGTAATTATAATAATGTTGCATCCTACTGACTGACAAAAATCCATAAGTTTGAACCCACTAACAGTAAATTAATAATAGTCCGTCTTATTTTAGGAATGACAACAAATATATCGAAATTAAACAATAATTTTTTTCTAATTTTCTATTTTCAAATCGAGGATGAAAAGTTCATATTCGAGATATAATCTTGTAGAAGTTATTTCAAGGAAGGGTGAATGTGTCATAACTGATTGGTCGCAAACATATAATTTGTTTACCAAATTTGATTTTAGAAGTTAGAACTTCGTTGGAAAATAAACTCAAAGTAGAGGACACATGGGACTTCGGTAACCAAACTTCGAAATCATTTATGGAATACAATCCACGGTAAAGTACTTCAGAATGATCTAAGAAGTTGAAACACAACCGTAGTTTACTATAAGTCGCCATTTACAAAATATTGAGAAAGTTAAGCCATTAACTCCCAAAGGTGCGCGAACGCACCCACACCAAAAATACAATTTTTCCAACAATGAAATTAATAGATACAATAGTTTAGGATTAGCTTGAAATGACCAACTAGATTTAAACAACTCCCCTCTACTAAATTTAAGATTGTAAAAATTTTTGCACCACCATTTCCCCAATAAGTTTCACATAAATATTCAAACTTGTATTGTACATATTCAGTATTTCATCCACCTGATGAAGCCATTGTATGGCGAAACAATATTGTAGTGGTATTTACAATAAAAGAATTTTTGAAACTAGAAGATTAATTACTTATTTCTTAGCGTTAAATATGGATGTTTTAAAAATAAAAATTTGTATATATTTAAATTTCGGTTAGGAAATAAACTTGAATGTGTATTGGGGTATCTTTGATCAGGTATACGGGGTTACTTTAATCACATGATCAAAGTAACCCCACATGTTGAAGTAACTACGGTTTACGATATATTTTCGTAAAATATTTTTTCTGCATAGTATTATACGGGTTGTTCTTAGTACAGAATAATGCCAAGGACTTATAGAAAGCCGCTTGGAAGTCGACAGTACAAAAATTATTCAGATGCAGTGATTGAAAATGCGCTGCAATCTATATTAGACGGACGTTTGACGATTCGTGGCGCTGCAAAAGAATTTAAAATCTCCTATGGAAGTCTTTACAATAGGTATAAAGGACAACAAATAAATAAACCTGGAGCTCAAACAGTGTTGACTGACGCTCAAGAAAAGGCTATACTTAAATCAGCAGCAAAGTGTGCAGAATGGGGGTTTCCTCTTAGTCTCTTTGACTTGCGTATGTTCGCTAAAGCTTGTTTAGACCGAACTGGGCGAATTGTTGCCAAATTTTCCAAAAATGTGCCCGGTATTGACTGGGCCTACTCGGTTTTACGACGTCGTCAGGATTCTTACAGTCAGCGTGTTGCAGCAAGTATAAAAAGGGCTCGAGCTGGAGTTTCAAAAAAAACTATAGAAGAATATTTTAAACATTTCGAAACTGTTGTTAAAAACGTGCCTAGTAGTAATATTTTGAACTACGACGAGTTAAATTTAAACGACGACCCGGACAAGAAACGCTATATATATCGACGAGGAGTCAAGTATTCAGAAAAAATAATAAACTTTTCCAAGAGCTGCACGTCTATCATGGTTTGGGCGTCTGCAAATGGCGTTTTTTTACCACCTTATGTGATATACAAGAGCACACATCTATATGACACTTGGAATTAGAGAGGACCGTGCGGCTCACCGTGTTGCAATGAACCCTGGTGCTCACGTGGAACTAGATATAACCGAACTACAAGTGGCTGGATTGACAGCGTAACATTCCGGGATTGGTTTATGACATGTTTTTTGCCACACGCGAAAAGACTAAACGGTCGTAAAGTGTTATTTGGAGACAATTTGTCGTCTCATATCGATGAAGATGTGTTACGATTATGTGAAGAAAACGATATCAATTTTGTTTGTTTGGTACCATACTCCACCCATCTGCTTCAGCCTTTGGACGTAGCATTTTTTCGTCCGATGAAAGAGGCATGGCGAAGTACATTAACGAAATGGAAACTTGAGAACTTAAGGCTGACCACTTTTCCAAAAGACGCATTTCCGAATCTCCTCAACAAGACACTTCTAGGAATGGAGGAAATTAAACCGAAAAAAATGGTGGTACCCCCGTTGGATAATGAAAACTGTGCCATCAAACGAAATCTTATAAGTGCATTTAATGCAACAGGAATATTGTCGTTTAACCCTGATCAGGTATACTGACTGAACTATTAAGAACTCAAAGGTTCGGAGAATCATCCCATACTGTAAAAAGAAAGAAAAGACTAAATGTGGCTGCTGGGAAGAGTATTTCGACAGCGAATTTAATAGATGACCCCTCGCCAAGTGTAAAAAAAAAGCGGAAGACAAAGAAAACTAATCAGACGATTGACACACCACTTGAAGAAAACATATCTGATGACAACGATACTGTAGAGGATACATTCGAAGAAGAGGAAAACGAGAGAGAGCATGAAGAGGAAGAAGATAATATATTGACCGAGGGTCGTTATGTATTGGTGACATTTACTTCTCAGCGAGGAAAAAAAACATGTCGTTACGTATGTTACATTAACGAAACCACTCCGCTGGTAGTTACCGGCTTAAAATCGTGTCAAAACAAAAAAAAAACATTCAGATTAATTAAAGACGACATTTCTGAAATTGAACAGTCTGCTATTGTTGCATACCTGCCTATGCCTACCTGTCAAGAAGGGACTGAATTGGTCGTGTTTCCACACGAGATCAATGTTAATGAGGTTTAGAGCTTAAGAATTTGATTTTCTGTGTTTTAAAATGATAACTTCAAATAAAATTATAACTAAAACTTTATTTTTGTCTATATCAAAGTCACTCCAAGTGTTTTAAACAGCTTTATTAAAAAAACCTGCGGACAGATTTCAATTTGTTTTTAAATTTTATGTTCATTTTGAGTTTACTTTCAAATGACATGGAAATAAGCATGGTGATCAAAGTAACCCCGATCAGTGTATAAATTTGATCAAGTGGTTTAATTTTTTTTTCTCAAAAACTAAATAAATTGATAATTTTTTAAGTTAAGTTTCTGGTAGGAGACAAAAAACCGACATTTTGTTTTTTTTACGTATTTTTCTGCCAATTTATACAAAAGATACAGAGTTTTTAAAATAAAAATTGATCAAAGTAAACCCATTTTACGGTACTCGTAATTGTAATTTATTTTAATGATAAATAAAATTAGTTTACTGAAACTGAATTTATTTATGACTAAACCAAATACAAAAAAGGATATTATTTATTATTATAAGCGTTAAGTTTGAAGGGGATGCAAATTTTTTTAAGATACAAAGCAATAAATTTTCTGTAACTTTCCCATCGCGACAGCTAGCATTTGATAAATTAATCCACAATGAACCTTGTCCAAATAAACACAACGGAAAAAAATTGTCGCTATAATTTTTCAGTATCTGCGAAAGATCATTGTCCAATTTTCGGCCGCCGCCCTCTCCTATGTGTAACAGAATTCTAATTCAGACTCGTTAAAAACGCATGAAATTGAATAATACTATAGAGCGGAATTAATTTGTACACTGTAATGAACGGAAAAAGGAATAAAAAAGGCTCTACAAAAAACGAATCTAAAGGAGATGGTATATATATAAATATATTGTAATGATGGCGTTCATAAATCATATGCTAATGATATCTGGTTTTGATTTAACAGTAGAGGCCGTCATAAAAAGAGAAATATACTAGTCGATATTGAAATCGAATATTTATTTTTATTGAAGTTAATGGAGATCGTTAACTACATTACTATTTCTCCTAAGTAACAAAAAAATTAAATAATATTTTATTAAATTAGTTCGGTCCATGTTCGAATAAAGGCCTGCAACATAAATCTGTATCATTTTATTTCATTGACCCTAGAAGTATCTAAGAACATCTTTATTATCTTCCTATATTTTGCATATCTATGTAATATGAATTATCTATTATTTTCGAAAAGTAATCGATATATGGTCGTCAGATATATATATTATGGTATGTTTGCTGACTAGGTGAGTAATTTTATGAGAATTATACAGTTTGTTCCTCTATGTGTAGTTATTATTTATAAATAGGTTCCCTGGAGAAACTTGTATTTATACCTTCAGGCTGTAGTTGCCGGAAAGTATGTTAGTGAATTATTTTACCACTTGTGCACGGGTATAAACCGCGATTTTATTCTTAGCGTAAATACTTAAATGAAAGCCTGATGTAGAGAGGTTTTTTTGAGAAACATTCCATCGACGACTCGTCCTAGCGCGTATATATATTTTGTCAGTCGCCGTCAGATAAATAATAATTTTATTATGTCACAAATAGCCAGAAAGAGAACGTTTTACGATGTATCTCATCAATTCCTGAAACGATTTCCAGATTAATGTACAATGGCAGTAAAATAAATTGTAAAGTATGTGATATACCGCTAACTGTTCAAGGAAATTTCACTGCGAAAACACGTAAATAGTGTAATGCATAATCGCGAAAAAGTGGCGAAATATTTTCATTAATGTGTAACTTTCATATTATATAATGTGCCGTTTAAATTGATAAACAACGAATCATTTCGATCGTTTGGGAAGCACTACAATATAGAAACTTTATCAAGCCGGAAAAGATTATTAAATTTTCTGTGAACGTATTGAACATATGATTAAATTCGTATTGAAAAATAAGAAGCTGTGGTTATCGTGGACGAAACAACATATTTAAAAAAAATCGGTTGTTAATGTTATGGTACTTATAATGGAACCACATCAATCGTGGCCTTCAATTTTACAAGCTTGCAGAAGAGTACAACAATGTATTGCCGAAATAATTTCATAGTTAGTGTTAAACACTCGTGCATTGGAAAAGTTTGAACTTTCAACAAACCGAGTGTTAATTCTTATGAGTGATGGTGCCGCAAACTTGTTCTCTGTAGACTGGTCTCTAAAAAATATTGTGCTAACTTATTACATATTACGTGTAATGTCTGTGCAAATGCATTAATTGCAAGTATAAAGGCAGTGTTTCTCAAATCCCCAAATCATGTTCGCCAATTTCACAGACTGTTTCACGATATTTCTCAACCACCACAGCTGAATCTACCACGTTGTGAAACATGGTTACAGGCAGCGTTCTACTGTTACAAATATTTTGATAATATTAAGAACATGGTTCTTAAATTTGGTCTCAAAGAAGTTGCAGCTATCAAAGAACGTTAGTCAAAATTTCAAAATAATCAGATTAAAACAGAACAAGAATCCCCTGAAGAAGAAGTTTGTGTTAGTCCGGAGCACTAAATTATAATATTAGTTTATACCGAACCCTGCATTATATTTTATTTAAAGAACCCTAGAACGTATAATTATGAACGAATTATATAAATAGCGCGGTCTGTATAAACTTTTACACAACTATACGCTTCTCGTATTTTCTATTTTATATTTATTATTATCTAATTATTATTATTCACTGCTCAGCTATACTCTAATAATATATATATATATATATATATATATATATATATATATATATATATATATTTTGATGTGGTTCATCTGATGCTCTCTTAATTTCTTTCATTTATATGTTTTCTTGTATGGAAATGTTATATCTGCAATTTAATGATATTTAAATATATTATTTAATAGCCAAATTTTTGTATTATTGATGTAAAATTATAATTGGATTTAGAAATATTGATATCGATTAATATTGTAATTTGTATTCATTTTATTTTTATTTCTTGCTCTTAAATTAAATTTTTAATTTAATTTTTCTTTTTTCACGTGAGGATCTTGGTTTTCTAAATCTAATTCTGATCATTTTATATGTAATCATATCCTATTAACGTTATTATTTATTGTGTCTCTGTTTAACTTCAATTTCAAAATCTGTAATTGCGATTACCTGAGTGATGTTAATGAATATTCTGATTAATCTGTCAGAGTTATTTTTATCTCTGGTTTATGAAAGATTTTCTTTGAAGAAACATTTAAAAATATTGCTTTTCAATTTGTCTAATTTGTCTTAATTTTACTTTTCAATGTCACTGTTTTAATTTCATAGAAAATCTGAGTCCTGAATATAGAAATTTCTAATGGGAGTCATGACGATAAAAAACAGAATTAATTAATAAGAAGTCTTTTGGACTTTTTGCAAAAAGTTGGTGAATAAAGGGATATTTTAAAGATTCCTCTTCAAGTTTATGTTTAAAAGTATCATCATAACCGAAATCTTCACAAGGAAGTGTATTATTTATAAATAATTGGTATAAATGCCTAGCCGGAAGGATTTCTTAGAGAAGAAAATAACCAGGAATCCTTATATACTATATAACTGTAATATCTTCGTCACTAATACTAGTTATCGTTTATGCAGCGATTTTAAAGGAGTTTCCAGTTACAACATTGGATACTTTTGGATAATTTACACCTTTCCCTGTTAATTTTAAATACACATAACCTAGCTGATTTCTACGTACATCAGGACCAAAAGCCGATTTACATTTGGTATATTCTACTAGTCGTGTTGGACCAGATTATTTTGATCTTCCACATCTGTACCAGACGGATTACCTCTTGGAATTCAAAACCCAGAAGATACTCGTACATCAGAATTATAGTTACTATTTATGCTTATTGAACAGGTATTTTACATAGTTTTGTTACCTGAAATTATTCTCGAGATATATCATTTCTTACAAGTTTAAGTCATTTTCAATATTACTCACGTAATTCCAAATAAATTACCACTATACTTTAATATTTATATTTGCAATAGATTAACTATACATATTGCAGTGGAATTTACTTTGAAATTGCTTATTTATTTTTTTATTCACACTACAGCTTATATCGCCGGCTATTCAGTCTAGTAGAATCCACGAACTGCCATCTCATGAATCGTTCCTCACGGAAAGGGATTTAATGTCGTTTTCCAGAATAAAACCATAAACACAAATAAAACACGAGTCAATTCCTTTATATTAATGTAATTAAAAAAAATAAAAAAAATCCCTCTACAAAGTGTATAGGGTGCTAAAGCATCATCAAACAGTAGCAATGAGGAAACACTCTTTGTGAATAATGACTCGCACACAGAGAAAAACCTCTTCTGAATCACGATCAAACATAAAACTAATAAATATTAGTGAAATCTGTCAAGTTTAACCTCTACTGTGACCCCTTCAAACAAATATCAAAAACAAATTAGTTTTCAAAACTCACGATAGTTGAAATTTACTCATACGCCAAAAATAGCATAACAAGGTCAAACCCCACTACAGAAACTCCAACCTTGAATTCAAAATGTTCTCGAAATATTATTTAAAAAAAAAAACTTCCCTTATAAAAAACATGACAACTTTCGCTAATATCCATATACTACTTTCAAACATACATTATTACAATAAATACAAGAAATTATAACAATGAAAATAATCGTGATATCAAATATATATAAATAAAATAATTTTTATCAACTTACATAGATCTATGTGTGATTTTATAAAATACACGAGAGATATCTTTTTCACAAAATTTCAAATAAACATAAAACACTCGCATAAATCGAATTTAAATTAACTTGCACCTTACACTAAATGCAAAAACAAAATACAACCCGAATTTATACAACAAAGAATAAAATTGATTATCTTATTCTTTAGTAAACCAAACACTTTAACAGTCAAGATATCTCTCCATCAAAATGAAATCTCCATATCCGCTTATCCAATCCCACCATCTAAAAATCAAAATATATATAACCAACACATTTTAACAAATACAATATCCGAAAAAGCGGCAAGTTCAATTCCTTGATCAACCTAAATATACGAGGGCTAATCATAATTTCATACATTATAAAATTTATTTCATTTATAAAATAATATATATATAACGATCCCCGTCTGAAATAAATAAACATACAACTGAAATAGTTAATTTTTTTAGAAAGTCCCTATTACAGAGTTCAAAATCGTTCAATCATTTTCCTTACTTGTCCAAGGAAAATCCATGACATGATTCCCCGAAGTTATCCGAGAACAAAGTCAGAACATCCCTGATCTTTTTTCAAGGATAACTTCAGCACAGCACTCGAGACAGTACCGCACCCTGTCTTTGTTCCCCGCACTAACTTGTTGCATTGTTGATGAACAGGATCATCCTCGTTCCGATGCTGTAGTGTGGTAAACGGTTTCAACTTCTCCATATACATTCTGTATATAGTTTTTTGAATATATATAAATGTCTTATTTGACTTAAAACATTTTATCTTTTATGTCGTTTTACTTGACATAATTTATTTTAATGTCATATTGCTTGACATTTTCGAATGGGCTTCGTTACAAACATCACAGACGAAGGAACACGCCGAAGCAGCAGTCATCCCCGTCGAATCCTCGAGCACTCTCTCGATCACATGGACATGAACATTTCCAACGAATTTTCATAAATAAAAGAAAAACATAGCATCAAAATCTCATATACCAAATCATCATCATAAACAAATTCATAACACCATTAATTTCCAAGCAATAATAATAATAATAACAATAATAATCAACAATAATATCATGAGCTCAATTTCTTCTTCTTATATTTTTATATAATTTTAATTTTTTTCAACGCAATTCCCATTATCAATATTTTTTTTATACGCAGATAAATTTTAATTAATTAATTATGTCAACAATAAATTTTATTTTATAACTCATTCTGTATATCTATTTGCTTAATCCAATTCATTACCAGGTCAGTTAAATCAGCTCATCGTAAACCATCCTATTCAAATATTTTTATTCATTAACCTTTTTACACATGCCAATAATTCTTTTTCTATAAATTCATAAATACCATTATTTTATTTCAACAATATATATATATATATCTCTATTATCATAATAACTTTTTTCATATATCAACGACGAAATTCTATTTAAATATATCGACGAAAATTTTTTTCTATAAATACACTTTCATTTTCATATAAATATTTCATATATTTATTTCATATATTAGCGACGAAAATTTTTTCATATTCAATATCATATACCTTTTTATCACGACGAAATTCAGTAAACACTTTTTTATTTTACTTCTACATCCTCTTCTTATACTAATAATCTTATCCTAATTATCTTTTACGTTAAATCCATTTCAGTATCATTTATCAAATCCTATTTACTTTTCCAAATTTTATTCATATATCCTTTTGTTACAACACATTCCAATTAGTTACCTCAAAAGCAAAAATCCTTATATCTCGCATATTCCTCTAAATAGTTTACAACGAAATTTATCATTAAGTTGGGCCTATTCAAAAATATCCGACAGTAAATAATTTGTAGTTTCATTTTTACTTTTACCTTACTATAAAATGTGGGTCTATTTAATTTAAATTTAGTACCCCTATACTTCCTAATTTTCAGAGTATAATATTTTAACATTTCATTATTGACATGGGTCTGATTTATATTGTTTAAAAAACAGTTGATTTTAAAATTAGCATTACGGGAATTTTTGCGTTTACTTTCTATATAATTATTCAAATTATTTTTATAAATGATATTTCTAGAAATCAATTTCTTTTTAACTTTAGTTCGTCTATCGTTAATATTATTAACGACAACTGCTTGTTTATTTAATTTATTACTCATTTTATCGTGAATACTTTCTTCCATCCTACATTCTAACTTAGCATTTGTTTTACTTACATTCAATTCTGTTTTCTCGTTAGTTTCAAACTTAATTTTATTTAATGTAATTTCTTCGCTTACCCTAATTTGATTATTTCTTCTTCCTATTTCTATATCCATATCATTTCCCTCGTCCTGTGGCATAGATTCCTCCCCAGGCACGTCCTCTAAACTTTCTTTTGTAATTGTTGATTCGTTTTCTCCTTGTAGCATTATTATTGATTCCTTTTCTTCTAGTTCCATTATTTTTAATTCCTTTTCTTCTGTTGCTTGTTTTTCCTCGACGTGTGGTATTTTACTTTTATTTATTGTGTTTTCCTTGTTTATTTGATTGTTACTGGTTCCTGGTGCCATTTGATCCATTATCCCTATTATTTCATCCATTTCTCTTTCCATATCATTATAGTTTTGTTTTATTTCATTGTAACTTTGTTGCATTTGTTGTTTCATTTCCATTTGTTGTTGTTTCATTTCCATTGCCATTTGCATCATTGTGTGCATCATATCCATCATCCCTTGACTCCTGTCTTCATTGTGTCCTCCTTCATGTATGTAACCAGCGTTACCCATTCTTTGAATTAAATATTCCATTTTAAGAATTTATATTTTATTTCTTCCAATTATACGTTGGACTCGCCAAAATTGTGCAGTCCAATTATTAAATTATTTATTCTCTCACCACGTTGAGTTAACCATAATTGTAAATTTTTCATTTGCTTTTCTTCATTCGCCGACACGTTGGGCTGCCAAAATTGTGCAGTGGAATTTACTTTGAAATTGCTTATTTATTTTTTTATTCACACTACAGCTTATATCGCCGGCTATTCAGTCTAGTAGAATCCACGAACTGCCATCGCATGAATCGTTCCTCACGGAAAGGGATTTAATGTCGTTTTCCAGAATAAAACCATAAACACAAATAAAACACGAGTCAATTCCTTTATATTAATGTAATTAAAAAAAATAAAAAAAATCCCTCTACAAAGTGTATAGGGTGCTAAAGCATCATCAAACAGTAGCAATGAGGAAACACTCTTTGTGAATAATGACTCGCACACAGAGAAAAACCTCTTCTGAATCACGATCAAACATAAAACTAATAAATATTAGTGAAATCTGTCAAGTTTAACCTCTACTGTGACCCCTTCAAACAAATATCAAAAACAAATTAGTTTTCAAAACTCACGATAGTTGAAATTTACTCATACGCCAAAAATAGCATAACAAGGTCAAACCCCACTACAGAAACTCCAACCTTGAATTCAAAATGTTCTCGAAATATTATTTAAAAAAAAAAACTTCCCTTATAAAAAACATGACAACTTTCGCTAATATCCATATACTACTTTCAAACATACATTATTACAATAAATACAAGAAATTATAACAATGAAAATAATCCTGATATCAAATATATATAAATAAAATAATTTTTATCAACTTACATAGATCTATGTGTGATTTTATAAAATACACGAGAGATATCTTTTTCACAAAATTTCAAATAAACATAAAACACTCGCATAAATCGAATTTAAATTAACTTGCACCTTACACTAAATGCAAAAACAAAATACAACCCGAATTTATACAACAAAGAATAAAATTGATTATCTTATTCTTTAGTAAACCAAACACTTTAACAGTCAAGATATCTCTCCATCAAAATGAAATCTCCATATCCACTTATCCAATCCCACCATCTAAAAATCAAAATATATATAACCAACACATTTTAACAAATACAATATCCGAAAAAGCGGCAAGTTCAATTCCTTGATCAACCTAAATATACGAGGGCTAATCATAATTTCATACATTATAAAATTTATTTCATTTATAAAATAATATATATATATATAACGATCCCCGTCTGAAATAAATAAACATACAACTGAAATAGTTCATTTTTTTAGAAAGTCCCTATTACAGAGTTCAAAATCGTTCAATCATTTTCCTTACTTGTCCAAGGAAAATCCATGACAATATGTTCTTGTTTTAAAACCTGCATTTATAATTTGGGTTAGACAACCTATTATACATAACTATATGATAGGTAACATACTCAATTCTCTTTCTCTTCCGAATTGTATCTTATTTATATTTCTTTTTTTTTTTTAAACAGTTTAATTCTTAAATATATTTATTATAAACATTTACATAATTGTTTTGTTTCATGTACTTGAATACCTGATACCTATACGTCCGGAACTCGCCTTTGAGACCCTGAGATTAAGCAATCTTTGCCTTATTTTCATTAATTTTTCAATTTATTTTTGAGCTAGCAATACAGAGTACTTTTCTATAATTAGTATACTATATAGCAATTTATTTTCTCATTTGCGTGATTACTAAATTGACGTCCGAACGTGGGGCAATTCTCCACGACATTCGGGCATTATTACAATATATATATATATATATATATATATATATATATATATATATATATATATATCGGTTTACAACGTTTTACGTCTTCCGATTCCTAATCGCCATTCCCCTCTGTTCATCCATAGGCCCTCCTCCAGATCCGTCTCTCGAATTTCTTTATCCACTCCGTCTCTCCAGCTTCTGCGCGGTCTTCCTCGTTTTCGGTTTCCTTGGGGGTTCCAGTTTAGCACTTTCTTTGGGATTCTGTGTTCTGGCATTCTTTGGACGTGCCCATACCATATTAGCTGTTTGGTTATAATGTCATCTATAATGTCATGTTGTATTCCCATTTCTTGTCTAATGGTTTCATTTGGGACTCTATCTCTCCGGGATTTTCCTGCCGCTGTTCTCCAGAAGTCCATTTCTGTGGCTTTTATCTTTCTTTTCGTTTTTTCTTTTATCGGCCACACCTCCGAGCTATATGTTAATATACTTTTCACGATGGAGTTGTAAATCCTTTTTTTATTTTCTTTTGTAATGGTCTTGTCCCACAGAATACTATTCAGCATGGAAGTAGCTCTTCTTCCCTGTATATTTCTGTCTGATATTGCCTCATCTAGTGTCCCATCCTTGGATATTTTCATTCCTAGGTATTTGTATATATTGCAATGTTTGATGATCTGTCCCGTTGCTAGGTGTAGGTCTTCTTGCTGTCCGCCTATGCACATATATTCTGTTTTTGCTATGTTAACATCCAGGCTCCATTTTCCGTATTCTTCGATGAGCTTTTGGCTCATATATTCCATGTCATGTATATCTTGTGCAATAACTACTTGGTCGTCCGCAAAGGAAAGGATATATACTGTCGTGTCGTCATCCACTGGCATTCCCATGTTATTGCATTTCCGTTTACATGTCTTTAGTGCATATTCCAAGTATATTTTGAATAGTGTCGGAGATATACAGCAACCCTGTTTAAGACCCTTGGTTATTGTGAATCCGGATGTTAATCCTTCGTTGGTTTTGACTCTAGATGTGGAACCCGCATATAAATACTTCACTGCTTTTATTATTTCCGTGTTTATGTTGGTATGTTGAAGAGCCTCCCATAGTTTTACTAAAGGTATACTGTCGTAAGCCTTTCTCAGATCTACGTACAGGAGATGTACCTCTTGATTTCGTGCTGTTTTCTTTTCTAAAAATTGAGTTAGCGTAAACAGGTGATCGATTGTGGATTTTCCTGCTCCGAAGCCTGCTTGTTATTCTGCCTCCATATTGGCATATTCTTTCTCTATCCTGTTCTTTAAGATTTTCCCATAAACTCTACTTATAGCACTTGTAACGGCTATTCCCCGATAGTTGTCACAGTTACTCTTGTCCCCTTTTTTGTGTATCGTCGTAAGGTGTGATGTCTTCCATTCCGTTGGTACTTCGTGCCTGTTAAGGCATCTTTGGAATAAATTTCTTAATAGCCCGTAGAGTTTATCTGTGCCGTATTTTAGCAGTTCATTAGTAATATTACCTGGTCCTGGGGCTCTTCCATTTTTTAGGTTTTTACAGACTTCTTTAGCCTCCGCCACAGTTATCCTAATTGGGGATCCTTGTATAACAATCCCCTGGTTTTCGTTTTGGATGTCTTTGAATTGCGGTCTGTCCTCTGTCAACATCTCTTCAAAGTACTTGTTCCATTTTTCAGGTGTTATAGGTGAGATTATGTCCTTCGTACGTCCTCCTCTCATACTTTTGAGGAGCCTCCAACTTTCTGTACTCTTCCTTCCTCCAATGTATGTATTGATCTTTGAACACGTCCTTTCCCATTGGTTGTTCTTCTTTTCCCTTATTTTCTTCCGTACTCCCCTTTGCATTTCCTTGTACTTCTCCTTGTCTTCCACAGCTTTCGAACTTAAATATACGTGGTACCTTTTCCTTTTTTCTTCTATTTCGTATTCAACTTCTTCGTCCCACCAGTATGGTTTTCTCTGTTTTCCTCGTTTTTTCTCGTAACCCAATGCTTCCTCTGCCGCTGAGCATATACCCTTCTTTATGTATTCGTATTCTTCTTCTATATTTGCGAATTCTGTATTCTGAATTTTGCTGTCCGGTCTGGAGTTGTATAGTAGTTTTGTACTTTCGTGTTCGAGGCTGTTAATTTTAAATCTTTTTGGGGTTTCTTCGTTTATTATTTCACCCTTTTTTTTGGGATTGTCCGGTTCTTCTTTTGTTCTTATTGGTGACATTAGTGTTCCTTTTAGTAGGTAGTGGTCGCTTCCACATGAGGCACCTCTCTGAACTCTTACATCTAGGAACTTCAGTCTGGATTTTTGTTTAATTATTATGTAGTCAATAACGCTTTTTAGATTCCTTGTTGGCTGTGTCCATGTGTATTTATGGATCTCGCGATGTTGAAAATGACCATTAAGAATGGTCAACTGATTTTGTTCACATATTTCTATTAACCGTTTTCCATTATCGTTGACGACTTCTTCTCCATACTTTCCCACAACCAGGTCCTTCTGCTTTCTTCATGTTCTGCCGTTTAGGTCTCCTAGAAGTATTATTTCTCTTGATGTTCCTATTTTTCCTATTTCCTCATTTAGTTTTTCATAAAATGAGTCTTTATTCTAGACTAGTTCGTCGTCATTAATGGCATATATTCCCAGGATAGTCACATTATATCCAAATATTTTTAGATTCATCTTTATCATTCTTTCATTAATCGGTTCCCATGTGGAGATGTACTTTCCCATTCTCCTGTGGATTACTATGGATACTCCTTGCGTAGCTCTGCTTTCCTTGGGTACTCCGGTGTAAAAGTGGTAGTAACTCCCCCAATTTTCCGATCCTTTTTCTTTCTTTTTCGTCTCTGTTAAAACCGCGATGTCTACTTGGAGATTTTTCAATTCGCTCTCAACTTCGTTTATTTTGTTGGATAGGCCCTGTACATTCCATGTACCGCATATCGTTGTCCGTTTTCTTAGCTTGGTTCGTCCTTGTGTGTTATATGTCCCATTCCGAGGCAATTGATTAGGTTTTTTAGCAGGTATGTTTTTTTCCGTAGGGCAGGGAGCTGGCCTATCGCTACAACCCTCCTCCTTCATCCGGGCTTGGGACCGGCAGTGACAGCTATGGAGCTACTCAATCCACCCCACAGCTGCCCCAGGCGGGATATATATATATATATATATATATATATATATATATATATGATAAAAGTCGAAACGTCGCAAACAAATATCTAAATTCAATAAAACGTCGCTAAAACCAATAAAAATCTATTATTTTTAATATATATATATATATATATATATATATATATATATATATATATATATATGTATAGTAAATTCAATCAGTTGGCGATTTAAGCTATGGCTTTACTTTAAAGTATATATATTTAAAACAACCCTACATGTTTCGGCAATGATGCCTTTATCAAGGATATAAAATATAAATGACAGTATACAAAATGTCATATAATTGAGTTGACATTTGTATACTGTTATTTATATTTTATATCCTTGATAAAGGCATCATTGCCGAAACATGTAGGGTTGATTTAAATATATACTTTAAAGTAAAGCCAGACCTTAAATCGCCAACTGATTGAATTTACCATATCATACCAAGGTCACGAAATAATTATATTTATATATATACATATATATATATATATGTTTTCTTTTTCTGTTGTTCTTAGCCCTTCTTTTAATTATAAATTGTTACTTATTTCTTGGAATTCGGCTTGATAACTATTCATTAAACAAAAATGCTCATTTTAACCTTTCGACTTTTATTTTGTTTTCATCAGAATAAATTTTATTACAATACTACAATACCAAGTAGTTTCCTGTAAAGGTAAATTTAAACTAATAATAATATAATAACTATTATATATATATATATATATATATATATATATATATATATATATATATATATATACTTATGGCACAATTCGGATTTTTCTTTTTTTTTTTTAACAGTTTGAACTATGTATTTTACTCAAAATATAAAATTGGCACATTGTACATTCAACTTATAGAAATAGGCTGAATTTTAGTAGGCTTAAAGTATGTATATATTTTTCCGTTTTTTTCCTTCCTGTAATTAGATACTTGCGGCTTGGTGTGGGTGAATTTTAAAATATTTAAGTGTTATTGGATTTTGTCTCTTTGTTCGAAAGGACCGTTTAATCGTTGTTCTCTTATACATGAAGGCGATGTCGTTTTACAGCAACAGTAGTCGGGCATCATGTTTGTATTCTATCTTTCCTGGAACCTCTGCTCCGTTTCTTTTATGTCCTAATAGAACCTTTCTCCTTGTTTTTCGCTCGTTTGTCTCATATTTTCTTTAGAAAAATCAAGATGGGCATGCAAAAAGTGAATTTGGATGCTCATGTTGCCTTAATCGCGAAAAACTTTTTCATAATTCTGTGATTTATTACAAAGTTCCATAACACTTTCGAAAGCAATCCAGCCTTCTCTTTCAGCGGCTGCCAGTAGTTTTAAAGTGACTGTGCAAAACCAATTTTTTAATTCGGGGTCTAATGAAGATACTTTTCTTAAGTTTTGTGCCAGATAAATCGGAATATTTATTACAAAGGTACTTAAAGCTGTTTCCATCCTTATTTAATACAAATTCCTTAATTATAACTAATTTTATATGTAATGAAGACAAAAGCATGTTATCTAGTACTAAACTTTTGTACACAATATTTTTTGACTCCGCTGAAAGATTGAGCCGCAGAGGCCATCGCTTGTTTATCCAGACTCTTTCGCTTTCTGTTTTCGACACTAAAGAAAACTTAACACACAATAAGAGCTCACGACGGTGTTTGCACGAGTACTATAACTGCATAAGGAATGTACCACTTAAGTAAATTCTACAAACAAGTCAGCGTTCGCTCAGTCAAGTTCAGTCAAGTTTAAACATGCACAAGCTTTTCTACGATGATGTTTGCACGAGTTCTGTGATTGCACACGAGATGTGCCACTTATATAATATACATTCTGTGGTTGAGTGAACTCTACAAACAAGCCAGTGTACGCTCAGACAAGTTTAAACATGTGTAAGTTGCTGTACTTGGGACAAATATTTAATACAATTACAAATACAGTGGTATAAAGCTGCTAAACAGTGGCTGAAACTATAGTTATATACAGATTTGCGCATATCTTGGTCATACTTTATTACTAAATTATGAAAAATATTCCCGTGATAGAAAGAAACGAACTTCGGTTTAGTAATCAGTAAACAGGCATTAAACACTTGCACATTCTTCTACTTAAACACATAATGCACTGTAAACCGGTGTAATAGTTTCAATAAAAATCACGCAAATTTATTAATATTTTTACAAACTCTTTTTATATTTTCAGCAAAATATCTATATATAAAAGTAATAGTATATTATCAACAAAATACCTACACAAAACGAAAAATGTAATATCTACAGTTACGTTTGAATTATGAAACGAACACCATTTCTCGATTCCATTTTGTAAAATAAATATCACATTATTTCTGTGAGAATTTATTTTAATTGTTTTGTTATAGATAATAATATTTTGACTTCGGATATAAAACTTTCTTAATTTGTAAAAATTTCTCTTTGATAATTTTTCAAATAATTTTCAGAATATTTTAGGTTTATAAAATATTTCTTTTAATTTACAATATATTTTTTTTGTTTGATAATGTACATCTTTAATTTGACATACGATATTGTGCTTTACATCTAACATTTTGTAATATATCGTATATGTATTTGTAAATTTATATTAATAAAATTCCTGAAGAAATAACTCTTTTAAAGTTACCCTTCATTTTCCATCATATCAATCAACAAGTAGAGTTAATATATTTCGTTTACAATTAGAAAAGAAAAATAATCACTTCGCGTGCACCTGCAAATTACATAGTCCCTATCAGCGACTCCGCTGCAAGTTTCATGTCTGGATTAAAATCATTTCGAGCGCAGCTGCAAATTACAGTCGCGCATATAGGGATTAATAGATTTTATTTAAATTAAGCAAGAAAGAAATTGTAGGTGTTCTTGTAATTTATAATGCATTTTATAACTCCATGAATCTTAAGAGAACTAAGTAACAAACAAAACTCCTGATTAAAAAATTCATATTGTTGGTGAGAACAGTTCTGCTTTTATTGAAATGTTGCGAAGAAGACCATTATCCAAGACAAAAAAGAAAACAAAGAAAAGAAAAATTATGAATTAGAAATAGGGTCTAGTAACGGCAGTTTGAAAGATGACGAAAATGTAAATTCATCAAAGAAAATTTATACAGAGTAACACAATGCAGTTTTATCTCACTTTAAACTAAAATAATTATATTTAAGGTAACTAATAAGTTTATAATATAATTTAACCTTAAAATAGGTACTGAATACTCTAGAACAGCGTTTCCCAAGAGGTGGTGCGCGAACCCCTAGCGGTTCGCGAGCTTTATAAAGGAATTTCGCGGAAAAAGTATTGTAAAGGCGAAATTCTAAATCGTAAACATAGCAACAGGCAAGAATCTGTAATGCGACAAGCCGTTACGCTGCTGGCTATTCGAGTACATTCTCGAACGAGCCGGCAATCAGGCGGGAAGACTTTTCCTGAACGCGCACGAAAGAACTAGAAGAACATCTGTCGATATTAAAACACACACATGTAGGGAAGAGTAGAGTCGAACTGAATCGTTCGATGGGCTAAAGAACCTCGAATGTTTTCAAAAAGATAAATGAGTTAGTACTTAATGCATAGTGTGTACATAAATATTAGTAGTGTAAACCAGTTTAGCAATTTTTATGATGGATCGTTGGTTAAAAACGGGTAGTTTTGTAAAGTCTGACGAAAAGTTGGACGTGCAATCAATTGCTTCTTCTAATTCAGTCCTTGATTTGGAACCAACACAGCGTGACGGTTGTAGGAGCCATCGTCAAGCTACACTGAAAGCAAAGAAAAAATAGGCGAACAGATTGAGAAAAAGGAATGAAACGAAAATATTACAGCGACTATTTACAGTCGGTTTTTATTTCACCGGGGAGGAATCAGAACCTAAACCGCTTTGTGTAATCTGTAATGAAGTCCTGACCAACAGCAGTTTAAAACCATCACTTCTTCGTAGACACCTTGAATCAAGACATCCGGATCACAAGGATAAGCCTCTTGAGTATTTTAAAAGAAAACTGGCAGGTAATAAAAAGTCTACTGCTTCTTCCTTCCTAACAGTTTTATACGAAGATAGTAAAATGGCTGTCGAGGAATCATTTCGAGTTAGTTACAGAATTGCAAGATCTGGACAAGCACATACAGTGGCAGAAAATTTGATTGGATCGTCCGCTAAATACATCACGAAATGTACGCTTGAAGAAAAAGTGGCAAAGCAAATTGTCTTTGTTCCCTATCAAACAGCACAGTATCCCAGAGAATTAATGATTTGGCAAATGGTGTGGAAAGTCAGTGAAAAGTCAAGTGAATTATTTCGCTATTCAACTTGACAAGTCGACCGATGTAACAAACGCTGCAGTATTGCTTGTCTATGTTAGATATATTTTCAAAATTTCCACTCAAGTAGATGTATTCTTTGCAAAACCACTGAAAACCTATACGACAAGTGCAGCAATTTTCGATACGATCAATGAATATTTTGAAAAAAATGAAATATACTGGTCTTTCTGTTTGAGTGGGTGCGCAGATGGTGAAAAATCAATGACCCGAACATTCTCTGGTCTTGTGGTGTGGGTAAAGGAGAATAACGAGAATATTGAATGGACTCATTGCTGCATTCATAGACAAGCACTGGCATTTCATAGGACCAGAACCTGTATGTGGAATCACTAAGGATTGAGCTAAAAGGGAGATCTCATTATGGATAGAAAAAGAATATAAAAAGAAATCGAGGTTAACAGAAAGCCAACTAACTCCATACTAAAACACTACTAAGGAAACTGGACGGAAGGTTTTCAGCCAACCTAATTCGTAGTAACAAACAAGAAATTAAAATTATTACCGGCTCAATAACCGAACAGTGTCCTTTAAGGAAGCATCTGTATAGCATGGGCTTGATTAGCGAGCCCTGGTGTAGGAGATGTGAAAAACAATATGGACGTGTGAGGAACTGAAGGGTCTCAGATAGAAACATTTCGGAAGAGATGTTTTGGATCCTTCGAGTGTACTCAAACTTCTCATGAGGAGGATAGTGGCTTTTATCGAGGACACAAGACTAACAGAGTGGAACTGAGAGATCTATTGAGGATACTACAAAGAGCAATGTGCTCAAGTGCCTGAACGTGCTGGCGTTCAACCTCAAACAGAAGGAGTAGCACTGGCATGTAAGCGAATTCCTGCAGAGTTATCCAGTACTTTAAGCGACGTTGTAAAAATAGAAAATTTTATAAAATTGCTACAAACTCTCGTGTATTCCGTGCGCTTTGTGAGGACTTTCGATGCTTGCCCATTTCTTTACTACTTCATACAGGAGTTTGACCCACTCGTTTGAATGAAAGTCTGTAGTTCAAGCATTTTTTCTTGACCATCCATTTCATTTGTCCTCTTGTGTATCCGATATTCTTTGGGTGCAAAAGCTTGCATATTTAACCGACATATTTTTCTAAATTAAATGATTTAAATTTGTCTTTACAAGGCCCAGGCATCACCATCTTCAATATGCATGATAAAATTGCAACCATGTTAAAGAGGTTCAACTTTTCGATTAAATGTCTGCAGGTGAATGTGAACGAATGTTTTGGTTCTCTCAGCACTATTTTGTCAGAAAATGAAATTCAACTTAACGAAAATATTAGAACGGATATTACAAAATATCTCAAACAGCTTCAGTTCAAGGAATGTTTTCCTAATAAATCTATTATATCTGGATCGAACAACTGGATGTATAATCCTTTTCAAGGAGATATAACTTCAAATACATCTTTAAATTTACTGGAAAAAGAAAAGCTCATTGACTTATCTTCTGACAACTCCCTAAAAGTTGTTTTTAAAGATTACTCTTTGTTTGACTTTTGGCTTAGTGTAAAAAATAAATATCTTATTTTGGCGAAAAAAGCTATTAAAGTTCTACTACCCTTTTGTACAACATATCTATGTGACGAAGGATTTTCAATATACACTTACCTGAAAACAATTTTACTGTTTCATTTACTGTTCCTAATAACTACAAGATGAAAAGTTTGGGAACGGCGGCTCTAGAAAGTAATAGACCATATTTAATAGCACAAAAATTTATGATTAATTAGATTTAAAAAAATGTTAACAGAATCAGGCAAAATATAATTAATTAAGCTATTAAATACATAATATGTCAGGGCCCCATCGGTTTCACAGTTCAAAACTTTCAGCTGTAATAATTTATGGAAAAATGTAAAACTTTCCTAGACATACAAATTAGTTTACTGTTGCAACTTAAAGTATTAAATGTCATAACTACCGTAATATTCGTATCCTATATACGTATTTCGATAGTTAGTTGTCATTTTCAGTAGATAGTATTAATTTTCATTGGTTGACTTCGCAGATATTTCTTGGTGAAACATTCTTGTAATAACTTTATTATTATTCGAAAATAAAACACTTGGCTTAGTTTCACGACTTCTTTAATTAGATATACTAACAATTGCTTCAGCTATTAGGCCATTATCAAAGAGCTATCTAAAAATAAACTTACTCTACTTAAGGTTAACTTATATACCTGTGTTCATTATGGGTGGGAGAATGTGGGTAATTGATATTTAAAATTGCATCGATATAGGGGGTATTTATGAATAAAGTTAGATAGTATTAATGTTGAATATGAGACACAGGAGAGCTAACACCAGATTGCGTAACGTATACACTAAGTATGTACGTTAACGTGTTCAAAACATCCAGCGCAGAAATTTGGCGAACGTTGAATGAATGTTTGTATAAGCGTATGAATGGCGAATGTTGAAGCTAATTTTGGCTTGGAAGATTATGATAGTCAATAGAATTAAAGCGCTTCTGAAGTGAAATATGCACACTGAATATAGTACAGTACAATAAAATTTGTTATAGTCAATATGCCGCATAACTTTGTCATAAAGTAGTTCTCAAGTCCTGGCAAAACATGCCAACCGAACAAATAAATATTCTAACATGCTTCTTGTCTAATTAGCAAATTTTTCGCTTTAAATACATATATGCTCAATGACATGGAAACTGCAACACCAAGAAGTAGTGCGGATTTTTTGACCAAACTTGGTAGGAACGTATAACTAGTCAAACGTAATAATTGGTTAAAATTTTGTTGCGATATATCAAGTGGTCATGGCACTTCTGACACTTCATTCAGTTTTCGCTGACATTAATGTGTAGTGTATTTATTGTTTGTTTCAAATTTATTTCAACGGTTTTGTCTTATTATACCTTTGTTTAACGTTTTAGAGAGTTTTATTATGCCTAGAGTGCGGCAAGGTGGAAATTATCGCCAATTAAGCGAATTCGACAGAGGTCGAATTGTTGGTTTGCGAGAAGGTGGTTTTTCATACAGGGAAATTGCTAATCGCCTTATACGGAACCAATCCACCATTATGCGCTGTTATGAATCATGGACTAGGGAGGGTCAGGAAAGACGCCGAAGAGGAACCGGAGGCCGAAGAAGAACTAATGGGATGCAGGACCGCCGCCTTCGCCTAATGGCACTAAGAGACAGGTTCTCCAGTATCAGATCAATTGCTGATGTGTGTTTAGGTAATCAAGGTCGTCCAGTAACCCTTCGAACCGTTTATCGCCGAATTAGGGGTTTCGGCTTACAATCTTATCGTCCACATCTTGTGTTACCACTTACGGCTCAACACCGACAGCAACGTTTGGAGTGGTGTAGATTGCGAATGCATTGGATCGTGGAGTGGCATAAGGTGGTGTTTAGTGATGAATCTCGATTTTGTCTAGGGATGCATGATGGCCGTATGAGGGTCAGACGAAGACGTGGGGAACGTAGTGATATTCAGTTTTCCGTTGAAAGGCATGTGCATCGAGCAGTGGGTGTTATGGTATGGAGTGCTATAGCATATGGGAGTAGATCTCAGTTGGTGTTCATCCAAGCCACCATGAACGCCTAGCGTTACATTGATGAGGTGGTAGAACCCCATATTCTTCCATATCTTCAAATGCTCGAAGACCCACTTTTCCAGCAGGATAATGCCCCTCCCCACGTAGCGAGAATTTCTATAAATCGCTTCGAAGAGGCTCATGTCAATATCTTGCCATGGCCACCCAAATGGGACGAAAACTTATGAATTTAGCCAATTCCCCGCAGACACTAATAGCTCTCCGGCATGAATTACAGGTTGCTTGGGACTCCATACCCCAAGAGGATATCGACCACCTAGTCGAATCAATGCCACGAAGAGTGAGGGAGTGTGTAACTAATAGGGGCGGCTCGACACATTATTAATAAAAATTATGTTAAATAGTGTTAGTCTTTTGCTTTTTTTCTTTGAAATTTTAATCAAATATTGCCTTTGAATAGTTATACGTTTCTACCAAGTTTAGTCAAAAAATTCGCACTCCTTCTTGGTGTTGCAGTTTCCATGTCATACAGTATATGTATGTTATTTTTCTGGTTAAGTTTTCTGAATTCACACAAAACGTTATTTCTTATCTCAAAGAAAATATTTTCTTGAGATAAGAAACAAAATCACGCGCACTTTGAAATTTAGAAGACATAAATCTAGTTGAAATTAAAAATATTTAATTTAACATATTTAGCATAGTAGTGGACTTAAAGGATGAAAGTTTAAAATATACCGAAACAAACTTTATACTACAGATCTTGGTACATAAAATATTCAAAGCCATTTGAAAAACAAAAGTTTTATAATTTTTTTTTAAATTGATTCAGACGAATATAAAGTGAAAATGAATCTATTGCGAACATTCTTAAAACTAATAAACTAACTAATAAATATTGTTAGTGATAAAATCATCTGCATTAGGACTTTGAAGCTGCGAATTTCAACGCAAATTTCAGAGGTAAGCTATCTGCGATGTCCAAGTATATAAGGTTAGGAAGAAGTAGATAATAAAAAAAACTCTTCATAAATATTTGAGTGATATAAAATATATAGCATTCATAGGGCAGTGCACAATTTGACAAACGATTGTAGCAAAACAGTTGGAAATAGATGCTAAGTCATCAAAACCAGGTTAGATGCTAACACAATTTTGTGTGGATCGCCTTATCTCTGTGATGCCGATTACAAATCTGATTTCCATTTCTTTCTAACACGTAAGGCCTTTTGTATAAGACCGAAAGCATTATAAAAGTTTACACAAAGTTGCGCAATGATACGTAGAGGTTTTATTTATTGTATAAAGATTGCGCAAGTAGTGCAAAGGTATATAAACCACTGCGATCAGTACGCGAGCAGAGAATCGCTAAAAATGAATTCATAGAGATGATTGGAAATTAGTTACAGCGTTAACTTCTTGTCAGGATATTTAATAGAATGACGGGTTCAATTTCTGTTTTATTTAACCACTTCGTATTTCGTAGAAAGACATCGTGGCAATGTAGGCAATACCAATACCAAAAGATGCACGGTTTTCCTAGGAAGGAAGAATGGATACTGATGAAAGCATTGGCGATTTCGGTGCAGCACCATATTCAGAATATATTCCGGCCAACATCTCAGAGACGTCTGAAAAGTTCAGACAAATGGAACTAAATGATTTTATTAGATATAGGAGTCTTTCCAAAAAAAAAAAGAATGAAAACCTCTTTACTTAAAGGACCCAAGAAGTGTATTTACAGGAATCAGGTGTCTCATACTATCGTAACCGAAATTTTTGAAATAAAAGGATAGCATTTATACTACTGCTATGTATCGCATTACTCTAATAAAGAGTACAAGCACCTGGATGCTAGGCATTATGTTAAAATTATCTACAGTCTCATTAGAGAAAACTTCCAAAAATAAGAGAAAACTTCATGTGAAATACAGCTATTGTATTAATTTTTTTAAACAAAATTTTGAAATACATTTTATCAGACCTCAAGTAGACGTCTGTAATACGTGTGAATATTTATCTCTTAAAATAAAAAGCCGTCAGTTAACGATAAGGCCAAGCAAGTTTCAGTTGCTGAGAAAATTGTGCACGAGCGTAGGGCAAAAAAATTCTACAACGCTCTTAAGACGACAACGGAAGAATGCCATCAACGTCAAGATTTAGCCGCATTTTGCTTCGATTTTATGCAGAAACTACACCTGCCGGAATTTTCTACCCAGGATAAATTTTATATGTCATAATTAATCGCCAGCTTGTTTTGTATAACGGATTTAAAAACTCAAAAGTCCTTCTTCTATATTTATCACGCTCTTCCATTTTAGATTATATTAAAATTGTTGTTCCCGAAGAAGTCACCGAGTTGCGGCTGCTTTATGACAATTGCCCCAAGCGAAATAAAATCAACTCCGTTGTTAGAATGTGTACGGCTTTGAAAGAAACTGGTAGATATCAGAAAATTGTGTAATATTATCCGACACGAGGCCATTCGTTTTTACCATACGACCGCGCATTTGGCACAATAAAAAGAAAATTACCAAGATTTGAGAAGGTGTATAATATACATCAATACACAAAGCTTATAGTCCTGGCTAGTGCTAAAACATTTTTACCGTTAAAGAAATAGAAGCAAAAGACATTATAAACTTTAAAAATTGATGGCCAAAATATTATAAGCTCAACTGTATATCGAATCAAACGAAGATGGAGAAAGATAGAAATTCCAAAGTTTAGTTCTTAATTTCGAAGTTTCACCACTTAGTTTATGAAGATGATAATGTGGCCAAAGCCTCCGTATATGTGAATTGTTTTTTGTAGAATATTATTGCCGACATAAGACAGCCCCGATCGTCCAGATCAGACCTTACACTTCCTATGGAAAAGGCGTACAAAAGTACGTAATTGCCCATAAGAGCTGCCACACTTGACAAACCTGAAAACGCTATTATGCTGGGTTGGCTGAGACCATAAGAAATATTACCATAATATTTTACGGAACTACTCACCCAAGGACGAAGAAGTCAGAAAGACAATAACATGAAATTTTAAAAAATGTTTTGTGAACTTAGATTCTTAATTAAAGAATTTTTGTATTTAAAATTTCTTGCAGAAATAAGTCATGTGCATTCTTTTAATCTCATTTTAGAGACCTAAATAAAGAAATATTTTTTTTTCATTACTAGTCTGGAATAAAGTTCAGGCCTATAAAGAGGTCATTATATGTTCTATTAATTTGGAACACGTTTCTTTCATTTCCTGAAAAGTTTACAAAATGCCATTTAGCCTGCTTTAACAATAAACGATTCAATTATTGAAATAGTTCGCTGAAATATAACTGTTTTTTTTAAATCAGGTGTATCAAAAAACAAAAGCTCGTCTAGAAGTTTGTATATTGAGATGACTGAGTAATTGTATTTCAACTTTAATTTCTGTGGCAATGACTAAGAAATTAATATTGTCAGGCTCTGCAGAACTTCCACACAAGAAAACGAAATTAAAAATATTGCAAGCATGGCTTTAAAATAATAATTATACCTACTTGATTGCCAATATTAAGTGACTATCAGAGAAAAACGAGAGCTACAGTGTGAAGACAATCACAACTTTTAACAAACGTTTTCTTGGAAATTTATTTACATATCCTCTTTAGAAGTTCTATAAAAGTTTTTCATTATAATCACATTAAAATGGAATAATAAAGTTTCCCTAATACAATTTGTTCCAACAGCAGTTGCAAATTACTTTCTAATTCTAAAGGCCGGCTCTACTATCGAAGAAGAGTAAATCTAAGCTCGACTTAATTTCACACTGTGCCACCGTTTTCCGTTAAGGTTGCAATTAGTATTCAAGTGAAGTTGTTCGGAAGTCGTCACGTAGCCAATGAAATTGTCAGTAGGTAAGTTTTAACCGATTGTGGGACGTTTCATGGATCCGTAAGCGAAGGAGACACATCACGCAAACAAAAGAAGCCACGCACGACGTTTCGCAACCGTGGTGACCTTTGTATCTATTCTGAACTGAACTGCCGAAGTAAAAATGTCCCATCCAGAACAGGTAGCATTCACAGCTGCAGAGCAATTAAGATTTATTCATGTTTCTGATGAACCGTGCATAAATGTTTGATAGCGAGAAGTTACCTTTTTATTATAATTTGTTGAATGAAATACTAAAGTACAATTCTCTTTGCAATAAGAGAGCACGCAATGTAAGTTCGAAAACTGGTATTAAATTGAGGAGGATGCGAATAAATAAAAAGAATTTGAAATGGAAAAGATTAAATTTTAGGATATAATTTGTTCTAAACTTGAATTTCACAGTGCGGAATGAGTTAATTTGATAAATAGCTGAAATTTATTTCCTTTTTCATTAAAGTATTATACAAAGCGAGAGTCACAAAATTTCCGCTTTAAATTTTCGTTCTACCATTAACCGTTTTATTTAGAAATAGAATAATATGCGCATAATACTTTTAATTCTACAAGTAATTGGTTTATTATTCGCCTTGACACTATATTTAGCAGCAAAATATTTATATTGAAAAAACTATAAAAGTATAAACACTCTTTTGAAAGAATGTCGAAGAACATCTTTATCTTAAATTGCGTTGGTTTTACAATATGAAACAAACATGTAAATAATTTACATATCTGTAACCATGCACATGGACAATACACCTCGTATTTTCAGCAATTACTTCTGCTTAATACACATGTTTCTGCCAATATAGGCGTCCTCAGCTAAGCTAGTGAAGCAATTTATACAAATTAATACAAACCTGTTATAAACAACTGGTTTGTATCTGTATTTAAATTTACTGAAATAGCCCGCAAAGATCAAGCAAGTTCCGTCCTATAAGAAGACAACTATTTAATAATTGACATCTTACGGGCGAAAGATACATTGTCCGGAGATACATTGTGCGTTGGTTTTATTCGATTACGAATGAAATTTAAGTTAAAATGAACAGAAAAGTTAGAAAAAGATGGAATACTTTTATGTTTTCTAGTGCAAAATTTAATATCTCACATAAGCGAAATACAAGGATAAATTAAATATTTGGGCGTTATTGTAACTGGGAATGACTTAGGAACTAAATAAATGTTACAGAGCTTAATAAAGTAGAAACGTCATAGAAGTACTGAATAGGATTTCTTCGAATAAAAACATTAACCGTGCAAGCAAAATGAATTTGATAAGTCAACGTAAAGCCGTCTTACATGTGGTGCTACTATGCGCGCAGGCGCAGTCTTAGCGTAATGAGGACGTTCGGAAAATGTCGAGATCAGTAGTCGTAACCCACAATTTAAAAGGGAGTCTTAATTTATTGTGTATGCGACGAACTAAACTAAAAGAGTTGTACCTAAATTCAAAATAAGTAATCGAAAATAATTAATTCGTACATTGACAAAAAAAACAAAATTAACAAAGTAGCTTACAAGCCGCAAACGAATTTACGTTTTCATAGAATGCCGTTTGAAAATGAACACTCGGTACTTTAAGACATTAATATATATCGGACATTAAACAAGAATATTGCATTAAATTAGTATCATATCAGCTAAATGTTCCAAAAATATAATAAATTTAGTTAAACTGCAAAATTCATAAAAAATATGACAATATAGTTTATTCAAGCGATTTCAAATTATCTTATACTTAGGATAAAAAATTTAGTTCTACGTCAGATCTGTGGCTCAACCGTACAATGGAATTACACACAGTATAATACCTAAGCATTAGTAAAAGCACAAGAAAAAGAATTAATTTAACAGAAATCAAAATTTATTTAAATCTTCTAGCACGCCTATGGTTTGCGTGGTGACGAATAAATGCCCTATATTTCGAGTATATTACACAAAGTTTAAAACGTGCGAAATCTTAAGTTCATAAACGTGTGAAATCAACTTAATTAACACCATTTATTCAAATACACAAAATTAATTCTATAATTTATGTACGACATTTAATTTTGAAATTGTATAATAATCAAACAAATTCTTTTAATAAATTACATGAAATTACAGGATAATTTACCAAGGTCCAAATATACATGTACTACGACTATTTATCGTTTAAATTGGATCAATAATGGATATCTTTATAGAAGCAAATATGTATACAAAAAAAGAAGACAAAATTCGACGAAGATTTAAGTTTCACAAAAGAAAATATGAGTCTTTGTAGAATACCTTGACCGACTGTATGTGTGGGACGAAGATGGATGGACCCACAGCTGATAGGTTTCTTGTGATCAGAGGTTCAGTCAAGAAGATGATGGCTTGATTTTCTGTCTCCTTCGTTTGCTCGGTTGTCTGTCTTCCTCGTTGCCAAATATATTATATATATATATTTATATATATATATATATATATATATAATTTTTAAATCGAATCAATTTTATTGTCCTTGTATGTCACTTATATTATTTTTTTGAACTCTACATTTTTATCTCCGGAAAAAGCAACAAAGTTGTTGCGAAATATAGGGATAATTAATAAATGGGTTTTTAATTGACAGACCGCTTGCGCGCTTTTAATTTATTTTATTATATATATATATATATATATATATATATATATATATATATATATAATTGAAAAGAAATGATCGACCGTGATATATTATCAAAAATTTATTTAAATTCGGGTAAGCGGTCAATTAAAAAACTCCTTTATTAAATTACCCTATATTTCGCAACACTTTGTCGCTTCTTCTGGGGTAAAAAATGTAGAGTTAAAAAATAATAAAATTGACGTAAAAAATATAAAAATGATTAGATCTAATCATTTTTATATTTTGTACGTCAATTTTATTATTTTTTAACTCTACATTTTTTACCCCAGAAGAAGCGACAAAGTGTTGCGAAATATAGGGTAATTTAATAAAGGAGTTTTTTAATTGACCGCTTACCCGAATTTAAATAAATTTTTGATATATATATATATATACATATACATTGTAATACAAAAGATGATGTTTGAAGAACAATATAAATTGTTACAATGAGATGAGATTGCAATGTGATAATTATGTATATAAATATTGATTTACGACATGAAGCTGCCACGTTTGGGTAACATTTTGTAATTTTCCCTTGAGGGTTGAAACTTAATACTAACAATTAATAATAATGGAAGTGAATCTAACAGATTCTTTTTTGATTATATTGGGAAATAAAAGTAATCTCGGTATCATAAGACTCTTTACTCTATTCATTCAAAAATGTCGCTGAGTTCGAACAAATTTTTATTACATTAATGTACAAAAATCCGTATTTAAATTCACTTTGTGTTGTATCGAGTAAGTATTTTTTCTCTATAAATATTATTAGTTCTTTTTTAAGTTTAATCCGGCTAACTCAGTGTATAAATTACATACTTTTTTATCTTAGTAGTAGGTGTATAATACTCATTAACTGACTAAGACACAACAAAACTTATATAACCGTATATAAATAAACAATTTACTGGTGCATATTTAAAACCTCAAATTTTATAAGAGAAACAGAAAATGAAAAGTCATAAATGCTGTGACCACGTGACTTAAAACATGTGTTTTATAAAAGTGATCCTCACCGGCGTAATAATTATTTTATATAAGAAAATAAATGGCCTTATTATACTAAATTAGGATTATGAGAACCGTATATTAATAGGTACGTTTTAACTTAATATTTAGTAATAATTTATGACCTTTAAAATAAACCTAAAGGGTATTGTAGGTTAATGCTTATTTTTGAATGTTTCTTCGAGGAAAATTAATTAAAAATACTAGTAGGGATCCTTGGATAGTCCGGATCAATATCTATGGTCTGCTTTCTGGATTTTGGTCCTTTTAATAGATTTTGGGAAGGTTGAAGTTCGCAGGGTCGGAGCTTGTAATTTGATAACCTTAAAAACTACGATCAGCTTTCAATTTACTGTCATGGCGTACCACTAGAAATTCTAATTCCATGTGATTATAAATTTTAGGTAAGTTTTACTTTTTTACTATGTTTATTTAATTTTTAATTTGGAATCAACGAAGATGAACCCCTTTCTCATGCAAATCGAAGAAGAAGACGCCAACTCTCCATTGTTTTCTCTCGGGCCTCCTATTCGTCCAAATTAGTGTAGTATTAATTTAACTTTTCTTGAATGATTAATTTAAATTAAATAAACGCTGAGATATCTTTCAAACTTCATCAGATTAATTTAGACATTGTGTACATTTTATTTATAACATCCGTAATTTTCTTCTGCGCATTTTTACATATCGCCGGCTTCCCGCGGATTTGCTATTTGAACGGTATAGCACAACCAAGAGTTTATTAGGTAAATTTACTGCTATCAACTACGTCAGAAAAACTCCGAAAATACAAAATTATGAATAAATATTATTGAAGAAGTGTGAAAATAGAATTTTTATAAAAATAATGAAATAATTTACAAAGGGAAAAAGCGAAATTAGAATAGATTAGACGTAATTACGCTCTTTGTGCGACAAACGATATATATATATATATATATATATATATATATATATATATATCGTTTGTTCCACAAAGAGCCAAATTACGTCTAATTGCTTCGCAGTAAGACGCCGAAATTTACTAATGATAGCAGACTTTCTAGTAATTATCAACGAAAATTACCGTAAAAATTAAGGTATAGCGTGGGATTTTTTCTCACGGGGCGCACCAAGAACTCTACTCACTCGCAAGTCTAACAGGATAATCTCATAAAATCGCTCCGTGCGAAGCGAAGTCAAATTCAGTCCACACAATCCATTCTAGATGGCGCAGCCGGGATCACAAAGAGAATAACGAATATAATTAATTAAATTTAATATCTTTTCATCTACAGAGCGTGAAAAATAAATGTAACAGTGGTGGCGAAGGAAAAAGGTGATTGAAACAAAAGCAAAAATATAAAATAAACTCAAATATTTATATAACTTCGCAGATGGCAGTTAAATGAATAATCAAAACGCATGCCGGAGAATTTACAAAATCGAAACAGTAAGATATTTAAAGAATATTTAATGCAGTAAAAAGAGCCTTCAAGCCTCCTAACTATATACGTACAGGATTTTAAGTTTTGTGAAAAAGGAAAAAAGACAATCGGTGCTAATTCAAATTGTTTGCTTCCATGTAATATAATAATATAAAGACAACAAAATCGACATGAAGAGGTAAGGAAGAATATTAAAAGAAGCAATTATTAACAATATTAGGAAGAAAATTTAAACGATTTTGATTCGGCAGATGTCCAGTCAGGTGAAGATAAGTGAAAAGTATTCGTATGTCGAAATAGCCAAGCCAAAACAAAAAAGGCGACCCTGAAAATTCTAAAACCAAATTAAAAAAGTAACTACTCCAATAAATATACCGTGTCTCACAGTTCCTTATTTAACAATATTATTTCTAATATTTTCAATAATTACATTTCCTCTTCAACAAATAATTTAAAAGTTATCATTATAACTTATTTAATAACGATAATTACAATTAGGTACGTTAACAAATATGTAAAATCTATTATGAATTCGTTTTTTTGGTTTCACATATTCAAGAGAACGATGTCATTGAATCAGTTTCGATGCTCAAGAATTATTTTTAATATGATAATAATATTTTCCTTTATTATGAAGCATTGATATGCATTAATTATGGAATCACTACTATATTGTGATGTGAGTCATCCGGCGATACGTCAACCGGGCAGTATCACGCGCCGAATACGTTAAGAAGTCTCTCGGGTCTGCTAGGAAAAGCTACGGGAAGGCTCTCGAATGAGATATACACCAGGAAAAAATCTAGAAGGGCAAGCCAGACTATATAAAAATCGCTCGGAAGGGATTACGAGGCATTCAACGAGTAATCGTCGTCGTGTATAAATGTAAATAAATGCTCATATAAATACATGTGAAATAAATCCTCTTATTATTAATTTTTAAATTGTTACTAGTGAGTTTTGTTGTTAATATAGTGTATGTTTAAATTACCGTTAGTTTTATTTAAAAGAACCCAGAAAGGCAAATATTTCACAATATGTTTTTAATTTTTCTATTGATAAGAGCATATTTCTGTGTGTTTTAAAACTTGTAATTGTTAAATCTCTTCTTATAAAAAGGCGATATAAGATGCCTAATTAATTTTTTTTTTCTTAATATTAGAATCAATTATGAACACAAAATTTATTAACTTCTTAGATCAATAGCTTTGTATACTGTCAGCAACATGGATTTCGAGCCTAGCATTCTACTGATACCGTTTTATTAAAAAAATCTTTACAGAAACATTGATAACTATCAGAGATCATCGAACTGTTTCTTACTTTTGCATAACGAAATTATCAGGTTTTTCTGCAAAAATTGAAAAAAACGAGTATGTTGTGTTCCCTAATTTAACGTCGACAATAGAACCCTTAGGCAACTACATCGACCTTTCTGTACATCCAGAAACATTTGAAGAAATAGATTTTTTTTCTAAAGATCTACTGAGCCGCATTTGATCACATAAGCATAACTAAACGATTTAGCTTGTACTTTAACTTAAGCAAAAGTAAGGCCCAATGGCTTTGCTCTCAATTGAAAATTTGGAATTTATTGAAGCACAATACACAGTAAAATCGATACCAGGCCGGAATTCGTACGTGTTGGGTGATTACTGTTGGTTACTGATTAGAGGGGATTCTAATATCTCGATAAACAAAATAAAACTTTTAAATGGGGTTTAATGAGCTTTATGTATATTTTCTAATATAAAATGCAATTTAATTATTTTAACGATTTATTTTGAAACAAAACCATGTTTTCACTGCAACTGTACATGCTAAGGGAAAAGCAAAAGCAGATTTGGATTCAGCATGACAAAATAAGTAGAAATAGGTGATCCAGATTACCGATTTGTAATTAGGAACAAGAAAAAAGTTTGAATTTGCTAATAGTAGATGCATTAACTTTGTCGTGACTTCGATTTGCTAAATCACTCATTTTATTAAACAAATTGGAATTTTATGGTAACCGGAGTACTTATAATACGAGGTGCTACCCAGAAATTCCTGAAATATTAAAAAAAACACACAATAAATTGTACTTACAACTTATTCACTATCATCCTCTTCAAAGTACTTTCCTTCCGCATGGATATGCCGATCCCAGCAACTTGTCAATGACTGGAAGCAGTGCTGGAAGTTTTCGGCTTGTTAGCATGTTCAACACTGCCTTCGATTAGGTTTGGACCTCCTCAATCATCTCAAAATGGCGCCCCTTGAGCTTCATAAGCATTGAGCGTCATAAGGAGAAAGATCTAGGGAGTATAGAGGGTGGGGTACCGCTGTCTTTGTTGAGGTCAGAAACTGACGCGCAACAGTGACGTGTAGCGCATTGTCGTGATGTAGGATTAATGCTGAGTAATCTTGCGCATGTTACAAATTTCATGGATACGGCGCATGTTACAAATTTCATGAATTATTCTCCTTCGGTCTTGCAGTATAGCATCACGTACTTTTGCCACATTTTTTGGACACGTTTTGCGTCGATGGATGACCGGAATGCTCATCATCATCATCATCAACCGACACATTTCTATTTTTAAAATGGTTGTACCACGCACAAGTTTGCGTCTGGACTAAACCATCCTCCCCAAATGCTTGTTTAAGCATATTCAGAGGTTCCGCTGCCAAGTTTGAAGCATAATTTGATGCACGTTCTTTGCACTTTCACATAAAATACTGTAGTGTCGCAGAATAACTCAAACACAACTCAACAAATATAATCACAAAAACTGTTTGTTACCGCCTCCCTTCGTGTGCCCCATTCAAATTCCAGGAATTTCTGGGTAGCACCTCGTAATTTGTTCAAATCCATTTGTGTGATAGAACACAAAGAGTTCTTTATAATAATACTAAATACGATTCAAGGATTTCTAATGTAGTATTGCGGAAGGTTTGTGATCCCTCGATCCTTGGTTCACACTATTTCAATGTATATAAATGATAAGCCCTCTCAATTCTGTAGGTACTGTTGCTTCATATGCAGATGATATAAATATTCTTATTGAACCTCCTTTATTAAATAGTTTATTTGCTAGAACTGCTTAATCATTATTAGTTTTGTGTATATCAATCATATTAGGTACCTAATATTACAGTATTTAATAATTGTGTACTTTTTAAATACTAAATCAAGTATAGCACTTTCAAATTTACTTAAATGACAATTTTGTTATACTTAATAGTTCTCACAGATTGTCACATTTAATAAATGATGGCGGTTTAAAATGGTCCTTTCACATTGATATATGTAAATATTTATCTTGTATATGTTATATCTTATGTAATCTGAAACGATGTTGTAACTCTAATATCCTTACTACTATTCTATTTCTTGTTCAGAGTTGAGAAACGGAGATATTCACTCAGGTGGATACACCAAAGCGCTTTTTATAAATTATTGGAATAATTAGGTTAACAGATCTGTCATGGGAAGAAATTTAAAAAAATTATTTTCCGACAAACTTTTAAGCTCCTCTATCTTGAAAACAAAAGGCGATCGGACATTAGTGTATAAGAACTTTTTTAGTGTTTTATGATCTTCTATCGTGTGGCACTATGCATTGTAGCTTTTTAAATGTCACCTTGTAATTATGTAAGTTAATAAATGGTACTGCTATGCAGTTTATAAATTTTTACATTGACTTATTGTTTTATATTTCAAGATGGCATGTGAGTAAAGATAAAAATTATTCTAAATTTAGTGGCCACTTTTATTTTTATATTTCTCTTTGTTTGATTTATTTCTGAAAGTTTGTAGGACTACATTTTTGTAATATTTGGTTTTGAAAAATAAGTACATATATTGTTTTAAACACGAAAACAATCTGTAAAAGTTCGGTTTTCAAGTAAGCTATTCTTCTCAAACGCATTTTTTTAATTAAAAAAATTAGTAGCTCACTTTTAAAGACCACGAGGTGAAACAAACGGACTATGTAGCACTTCCTTCATTTTAATAATTACCGTGTTTTTGACAAGATTCTAATGTAAAATCGAATTGTATCATATGCCACAAAAAGTAACATCTTCTTGCTATTTTTTGTAATGTTCGAAAAAAAATATGTGTAATTATGAGAATTTTCGAACGCCTAAGAGGTGTCTCTGGATCTATTTCAAAACTATAAAATAACGTTCCACTAAAGATTTAAATATTGTTATTAATTGATATGTTTTAATTAATAAAGTAATTAATAGTTGCTTCGCTAAGAGTAAATTTCAGCAGTCCTGGCTGCACAAATAAACAAAAAAAAATTAATGAGAAAGGTAAGACGATAAGAATTTCAACTACATCAAAAAGGATTATAGCAGCAGCACAACGCCGAAATGGCTTTTGCTTTAGAATAGGAAAAGTTTTTCCAACCTAATTACTCTTATGAACCACGACATGAGTTTACATCAAAGAAACAATCTCGTTAAGCTTCAATCTTTAACTCATAATCAATTAACTTTGGCTCTAAGAATTTTTCAACGTTACGTCAAATATTCGTAGTATAAAATTAGGTAAGCCAGACGTTTAGAAAATTCTGTTAATTTTTATTTTACAAAAGGCGTGTAATACGCAAATTATGTATTATATTATGGAAGCTTATTATTCATCGCCGCTTTAAAAATACTTGTTTAGTACTCTTTTATGAACTATATCATTATTGTCATCCCTTCAAAATATGAAAGTTATATATATTCGTATGGAATATTCAATAAGGCTTCTTTTCAAATACTTGTTTTTTTATTTTTACATTTTTATATCTCAGAAAAGGCAATATAAACGGCGAAAAAAGTCTATTTAAAGACACACTTTTTTATACGTATATCAGTGGCGTTCACAATCAAGTTGCTATACAGGACAGATTATGTTTATTTAAAGTTATTCTTGTTAATTTCATTAGGAGTTTATTTGTTTAGTATTATCGCTTTGCGTTTATAGTTATATTAATTTAGATTATGGATTCTTTTTGTCTTATTTAGGGTTGCTGTTCTTTTGCAACAGTTATTGTTATCATTACTGCTGTTTAGTCTTTCATTTTATACAATTTTTTATTGGTTATGCAGTTTATATTTTAAGAAGAAGTAAGGTAGCAGGAATTTGAATTATAATACTTCCATTGATACTTATATTAGTAGTCATGAAAATTATTTTTCTATTTTGAAGAAATCTCTCATAAGAAGACCTGTGTTATGGAACCTACGACACCGCCGGAGGTCTTCAACGTGATAATAGAACTAAAGAATACCACATCTACGGAATATGATGAAATATCTGTTCCCGTGCTTAAGGCCGTCGCAGATGGTTGACCCACTGTGTCATATTTTCAATAGATGTTTCGAGACGTCCAACTTTCACGGATGCTTTGAAGACGGTTGTTGTGTGTCCGGTGTACAAGAAATGAGATGTTCATGACATCACAAATTACAGACCTATAGCTCTCATTTCGAATGTGGCCAAGGTGTTTGAAAAACTGATATATAGAGGAATGAATGGGTTTATTGACAAACATAAACTTATCACAGAGAGACAGCATGGTTACCAAACAAGAAAATCGACATGTTCGGCCGTATTTCAGGTGATTTGTGAAATACTTCATGCCTGGTCGAATAAAGAGCAAGTAGCAGTAATTTTTATGGATTTGTTCAAGGTTTTTGATAGTGTTAATCACAAAATCCTTTTGGAGAGATTGGAGAACTTGGGATTTAGAGGAAGTTATTGATATCTTATTAAATCTTATTTAGAGAAGAGAAGACAAAGTATCGTGGCAGTGAATGGAGAAGGAACCAGGATTGAGTCTGGAGGGCTCACTGTTACCAGGCGTGTACCACAAAAATTCGTACTAGGGCCCCCTTTACTTTTAATTTATATAAATGTGTTACCGCCATTACTCAATCATCCTATAGACTTATATGCGGGTGATATTTCATTGGCCATAAGATCAACAAACAAACGTCTTAAGGGAAATCTTCGCACAGGCATTGTCTTCTGTGAGCGAACGATCTTAAGTTGAATATGGGCAAGACCTCTGGATTATCCATTTCGTTGTTTCTCAGCGGAAGATCTGTAATCACCTCGTCTTCTGAGGTAATGTTTCTCGACATAAGGGTCGCTTCACAACTTAATTGAAAGTTCCATATATATCATCTATTTCGGAGGATTTCTCCATTTAATTATGCCCTTAGAGTTATCTCCGGCTCAGTAAACAGTGATGCCAGTTTATGTGCGTATCGAGCTTACGTAGAATTGCTGTTGCGGTATGGTTTAGTCTTCTGTGGGAACAGTGTGGATGTGGGAAGACTTTTTATTCTACAGATAAAATGTCTTCGTACAGTTTTTAAATTGAGATTTACTGACTCGTGCCGAGAAATATTTAGAACAAGAAAAATACATGCGCTTACTAGTCTCTACATTCTGAAGTGTGCTTTGTGTGTGCGAAGGGGTATGAGCAGTGCGTTTGACAGGTATGTCGCGAATCACAAGTGCAGTATTCACGTGACGGAAAGTGTCTATTTTGCAGTGCCACAAACAACTCTGACTAGAGTACAAGGTCAGGCTTTAAATATTTATAATAATATCCCAAAGTACATTAAGGACTTGAGCTTCAGAAATCATTAGAAAATTTGTTTTATATAGGGTAAACCATACAGTTATTGGACACTTAAGGAAATTACAACTTGAAAAGTACATAATTGATAGATTTTTCTAGATATCGCATTGAAATTTATACAAAACGCAGGCCAAACCCTTTATTATAAAATGACTGTAATGGTTTAAAGAAAGTGTTAAAAAATTTTTAGTAATACATATTCATCAAAAAAACTTCTGCTCTTCCACACTAAAAAAATAAAAATAAACTAAAACTTACACAAAAAAAAATGTGTCTGAAGTACGCTAAAGCTATGTACAATGTACATAATCTTTACAATTACTTCTGGGATTCTTTGTATAGCGTGAAAAGTTCGTCAATATCATCATCTTCGATGTCTTCGTCATAATTACCATCAGAGTCACTATCCTTTAAGGTGTAGCAGTTGTGACATATAAATAAATCACCATCGCTTGGTATGTGTTGTTTATGGTTAACAGGAATACAACCTTCATGAAAGTAATGATTACAGTCATCACATCTTAATTTATTCGATTGAATATCTTTTAAACAAATACAACACTGAATTTTTTGTTTTGAATTTTTCTTTTTGCTAGAGAGGTTTTTATTTAACTTTTCCTCTTTCTTCAGTTTTCTCTCCTTTTTTTGTTTCTCTTGCTCTTCTTTCAACTCCTGTTTTTCCTTAACATTTCTTGGTATCGCTCAGATGTTATTGCAAAAGGAAGTCGTTCAATGTTACGTTTACCTTTCCTTTCTGGCGCAGAAGGAGATGTTAAGAAACTACCCAACAAATTGTGTTTAACAATAATTTTGCTGGTAGATGGTATATCATAAACATTAGTGCTATTTTGTTGGTTCGGAATATTGTTGCTACTAGGCTGTAGAGAAATATCTATATTTCCGATTCCGCTTTGCTCCGTTTCTATTTGAATATTTTTAACGGGAGATGTGATGACGATATTCTGAAGAATATGAATTGTTGTTTCCTGGTTTTTTACAACCTTTGAGTTTTCAGAATGCTTTAGATCATCAAAAAAATTCCAAACTTTGTACAACAGACTCAAATTTCCATCGTTACCTAGATTATTCGTTGGATTTTCTTTTATATTCTTTAAACCTTGAATTTTTTCAGGACCTAAGATGTTAACAAGAGTAGTATAGTTCATCTTTGTTGCTGTTGAGGTTCTGGAATTGTAAAATCTTGTGCTAATTCTTTCCCTAAACATTTTGTGAAGTCAATAGCATCAGCTTTGAATGAGAATAGCCCACAAGCCTTAAAACCGTTTACTACTGTTTCTGTTTTAAAGCTTTTTTTCATAGCTTGCTCTAATATAGAAGCAAATACAACTCTATTCACTACCTCTTCTGGATGTTGTTCTTCCCATTCTCTTACCGACTGCCGCCAAGCTTCTTTCACTGGACGGAAAATTGAAACATCACAGGGTTGTAAAATCCTTGTGGCGTTGGGATAAAGTGCAATTATTTCAATTTGGAGTTCATTGCACAACATACTTAACTGGTAACTTAAGTGACTCTTGTGGCCATCTACGAAAAGAATGACTGGCAGCTGAATATTATTTTCAGTGGGGGTAAAAAACATTCGCAATGTACTGATAAAATGTCTCGGCTGTCATCCAGCCGTTATCGCTTCTGCCCACACCCCATTTAGGATTAATACCTTTAGCAACTTTTTCAGGGATACGTTGATAAGGGTAAATAATCATGGGCACGCAAATTTTACCGTCTGCTGAAAAGGTAAACATAACTGTTACGTTTTCTTTTGAACAACTCTTTTCGACACTATAAACATTTTTTGAACCTTTCATTGCAAATACTTTTCCAGTAAATGGACATATTTGAAATCCAGATTCATCCCCGTTAAAAGTCCTGGAAGGATCTTTAAGAACTTCTTCTAGATGTTTTTCTTTTATATAGCTTTCAATGTTGGTAAACCAGTTTTGTATGTCTCGTTCCGAAACACATGCGCTAGCTACCGTTACTCCTTCACTTGTTCTTTTAGAAACTTCTGGATGACGTTCCAAAAATCCCTGGTGTTAAAAAGAAATAAAATGAAAAATAGGTACTAATTAACGTAATTTATTGATAACTTACTTTTAACCATCCATCTCCAGGCCGATTATTTTTAAACTTATTGGGACGCGGATTTTGTGTTAAAAATCTTTGAACACTGGTTTTTAAATCATTGGGCTTTTTTGGAAAACCTTTTGAGGCAGTGTCTTTTATCCATCTGCAATAATTAATTTCATATCAAATATTGCTATTGACTAAGATTAAAAATGATAAACATATACCTAACCAGCGTAATCTCTTCTTCGCAAGTTAAAATAGGAGAAGGCCCTAATGTATCTTTATGCTCAGGATGTTTTAATTTAAATTCGATAGTGGACTTTGGAATTCCATATTTTTTTTCAGCTGTTCGATATGATTCCGTGCCATTTTGGATATCCCTGACAGCTTCTTTAAGTTTCACCTTATCGTATTTTCTTAGTTTCGGCATTCTACCACAATTCTAAAAAGTAATTTCAGTGATTGGACGGTCAATTTTAGTTATTGGGCAGGTGTCCAATAACTGTTAAATGGATTAATAAATTATTTCTACTTCAAACTGTAGTTGATGATATGTAATTACGTTGAAAACTAACGGAATATAAGCCAGATATACTTTTTTAGTGATGGGACAGGTGTCCTATAACAGAATTCATTAAATTTTTTCGTTTGGTTATTGGACAGGTATAATTACAACAAAATAAAAACACCTATTATAGTATACGATGTAACATGTAACAGGGACCAGAAGTGCCTTAAATACACTCTTGTATTTAAAAATAAAAGCTTACCTCAATAAATAACAGTTAGTTTAGAAAACAAGTTAGAACTAATTCTTAACACAATGTTTAGCTTTCACTTCACTCACAATAACCTAGAAATATTTAGCGCCAAAATTCCTTAAACCGCTAAAGTCAGAAGGCAGACGTCATAATTTATGCAATATGAGAACCAGTACTGCCATCTCGTGAAAGATAGACTTATTACTAGAGCTGAGGATGTTTGCGGTACGGCAGGACCGTATGTAGTGCATCCCCACCAGCGTATAAACACGATGCAGCGAAACATTTTAGTTAGTCGTGAACTGGCAACGTGATCGTGTGTTGTCTTGAGTTAATTGTGCGTGTGTTACATCCGTAGATGTCGAGCGGTCTTTCTCAAAATATAAAAGAATTTATTCATCACGGCGTACATCGCTCACCGCTACAAATATGGAAACGTATCTAATGCTACAAACTTACTGCAAGTCTTATCCACTTGGCGCTATGCTATAATAATCGTAAATAAGGTAAGTGTGTTATTTATATACAGTACACATAACTGACATACCTAAGTGATATAAATAGCGAATGCATGTAAAGCAATAAAATCACGCATGCATCACCGATCGAAACAAGGTCATTATATTCGTGCGTTTAACTGAATACTATCCTGGCACACCGCAAACATACCCAGCTCTACTTATTACTGCTTGTAGTACTCTTATAATGTTAAGTTAAAACTGTAATGTCCAATAACTGTGCAGCGTCCAATAACTGGCGTTTTACCCTACAATCTTTTTATTATTTAGATGAATTTTATTTGAACAAAAAATGTGTTGCCTGTGTTAGACTTTATTATGTTTTTATATATTTACATGTACTTGACTATACACTTGTATAACTTTGAACAAATAAAGATTATTATTATTATTGTTAGTAATTACAGTGTTTTCTTAAGTTTGTTGTAAAAACCTAGATGTTGAAAAAATGGTGCATTCCGTAACAAAATCAAACAAATATCAACACAGAATTCGTTATTACCTATGAATATAATTTTCAAGAAAAGCTCACTAATGCATTTATAACAAATATACTTTTACATAAATTAAAGAAATTTTTTATTAAAGCGTTTTCTCTGAAAAATATACTGGCTGATACTTTCCAAAGCAATCAACATTACGTGTCTCAAATCACAGAAGAACCCAAAAGCCACGCTCAAAATAACTTTTTCCATTTAGCATTCGCAACGGACTCATTATGAAACCCAAAACAGTATCAATTCGCTTTTTTTAATTTTTAAATGTTGGCATTGTTCAAACACAGATGTAAATATCTTATTGCTGTCATTTGGTTTAAAGAATTTAGGTACATTTGACAGAATAATCTTCGTAGAAAAGACAAATCCTATACAAACAGCGTATATTGGGGTGAAGTACAAGATATATTAATTTCTACGTCACTCATGTTTACATTTTCAAATAAAATATCAAGTAATGCTAACGAAAATTAAAAAATAATATTTCGCGGATAGCTATATTTGAAAGTGACAAGTATCAACGTGACCAACCGCATACTTTCTATAAAAATAAAACTATGAATTTTCAAATTAAATAATTTCAATTTATTAATGTAAAAAGTGTAAAACAGAAAAAAATATTATAAAAGTTCGTTTCATAAAGCCTATTATCCCATTCGTTTTTTACAAAACTTTTCTAAACATAAACTCGTGCAACAAAATGGTGCCCTATCAAACTGATAGTCAGCCATTTTGAAAGGAGTTGGCCTTCAAAACTTGGTATACAAACAGTAACAAATTTTACTCTGCTCATTTTCTCTTTGAATATAGTCTTGAGTCTGACTTTAATCCATATTAAATGAAAGCAAAAAACAAATTTCCATAAGATTTCAGAATTAAGAACAGGATAGCAAATTTCGGATTAAACGGCCGTTTCACTGTAAATAAAACTATAAACACGGTAAACATTGCTGTCTACAATTACGCCGCTAATTATTCGAAATTTTTATTTTAAAAAATTTCGTCCTGGGTGGAACTTGAACCCACGTCCATGGCCTGCCGCCGGACCATCGCTCTAACCCGCTGAACTACGGGGACTTGACTTTCCCATTTGAAAGATGATATGTTCTCCAATATCCATATATTTGTAATAACACTGTTTTACCTGAATCTTTTATGATTGTTTATAAGAGTAAGTAGATTTTTATTACTGTCACTTAAGTATTTCTTATTTTATTCGCTTTCTAAAATATCATATCCAAATTACATTTGAATTTTACAGTGCAAAAATTATTCTCCAAAAAAAAACAATTTACCATAGTGATGTACTAATTTTCTAATTTTGAAAATTATAGGTGGCCTTTCCTGTTCTTGACATATATAGAATTTCCAAAAGATTGTCACTCTATTTAAATTTGAATATGTGATATAATATTTTTGACTTATTGTTCTTAAGATTCATGTTTTCCATCACATATAACCTTTTTACATTCTTATACATTTTACTTTACATTTCTAATATTAATCAAATTACGTAGTCTGTTGACTTTTGAAATACTCTCTCTGTGTGTGTGATTTTGTATTAGTGTGACCGCGTAAGTGTAGGGTTTTGTATGATAGTGCGCTCGTGCGTGTGTTTACGCGACCGGTCACTAAACACACGCACGAGCGCACTAACATACAAAACCCTACACTACAAACGATGCTAGTGGTTCGGGAACTTATAGGATATCTTTTTGGTAAGGTTTAGGTAATTTATTTTAGATCTTTATCACTTTATTCCTTCACAAACTTATATAAAAAATAGACGCGTTGTACCATTTTTAATTACACAAGCTAACTCTCTATTGTTTTTGTTAATTCTCCAGGCATCTTATTTTTAATGTTGTTTATATTTATTTAATCTCGTCAATAATTTTCTCAAAATAAAATAGATTACTACTACCAATCGTTTTGACATTTCACCTAAATTATTGTATTAATTTTACAATGGATAAAAGTTTATTTTAAATGTTCAATTTCCGCTAAATACCTATTTACATTTGGGGATAATTCCCGCCTTATCTGATTCAAAATAGGTACAGCTATAACCATAATGTGTGACATGTAATTCCAATCAATTAAGTTAAATATCTTCGGAGAAATAAAAATGTATATGAAAATGACTAAGGTGAATGGTTACAAGAAATTCAATAATTATGTGATACAAATTTGATAAATTAAAAACGCGGTATTAACTTTATTGATATGGCATGAGAAAAATGCAGTTCTAACAATGACTTATTCTAGATTAACAATTTAAATATTAATTCTGTATATTTGTTCTAGGCCCCCTATGTACATGGGTTAGCCTCATTACAATATATATATATATATATATATATATATATATATATATATATATATATATCTTTTAAAGAGATTAACATAACACACTATTATTTAAAATCAAATCTGATAATGTTTAACAAGATTTGAAATGAAATTGAAAATATAGATAAGATATGAATAAAAATTTCTAATATATTTTATTTTTTTTGTGTATGTCTATATATACCGCCTCATTCTGAGCAAACGCAACGATCCGAATGTATGAATATTTCTCCCGCTCCGAATAAAAATCACCTGAACGCTTTTAGCCAATCACAAAACAGTCTGTCGCCCAACCATTTGACAATTAATGTCACAAATTAGTGTCACCACCGTCACCCTATACGGAGTCTCTTAAGCGTTTGAATAGTGATCATGCCGCGTTATACACTAGAAGAGAAAGCCGAAATGATGAAATAGTATCACGCTGATAATTCTTATCAAAGAGTATGTGACTTATTTGCCGGAAAATATGCCGACAGGCCCATCCCGAACAAAGCTACAATTTGTAGACTTAAAAAGAAAATAGACATTACTGGTTCTGTACAAAATTTAAAACCATTATTCCCAAAGCGCAGAGTTCCTAATGATACGTCCATTTTAGTATGCGCTGCAATAGAACTAAATTGAAATTTGACACTTAGCGATATTTCCAATGATTTAGGCATATGCTGCTCTTCGTTAACCGCATACTAAAATTAAATGGTTTTCGTAATTATAAATATTCCAAACATCATCAATTATTTTACGGCGATGAGTTTGAACGAATGAATTTGCGTTATTATATAATTAATTTCTCATTATGAACAATTTATTTTGTTATTTGTAAGAGTAAATTTTTCTTTACATTACTAGACTTTAATTTAGTTTTTATTAGTTCTGAAATTTATTTAGTATACTATGAATAGTTTTTGTGACCTTTATTATTAAAATTTAATTTATTAAATCTCTTGATGCCTTATTTGCAATTTTCTTGATCGTTTATTAATAATATCATTACGCTTTGTGTAACCATCGTCAGCATAACGTATTGCAATTTACTCATTACTATAACACAGGACTAAACAATTTATAGTCCTTTAATAGTAATTTGGTAATCAAATAATTTTTCTTACGCGGCTCCATAATATGTAAGTTGTATGACATATGACATCGATGTTAGCGCGTCTACAGCATTCAGGGAAATTGTATTAGGAGCCAGAAAAATAATTGCACATTCGGATCGTTGCGTTTGCTCGGAATGAGACAGACTGTGTTGTGATTGGCTAAACGCGTTCAGGGGATTTTTATTCGGAGCGGGAGAAATATTCATACATTCGGATCGTTGCGTTTGCTCAGAATGTGGCGGTATATAGTTAACCATGTCCACTAGTTAGAGACGTTATTTTTATCTTATCTTTGTAACACAATGACATCGTATGATTATTTGATACTTTCTTCAGAGTAGCAATTTTGAAAGAAATTTCCATTGGCATATGGTTGTAAGATGAACGAGTTGCCTTTGGCGAGGAGTTCCTCCATATGTTACTTTCGAGTCAGTCAACGCTCCTATTTACGCGCTCAAATCACTACGTATGAATTCAAAAACATAAAAACAATCATTTCACTTTATAACTTATATGTTAGATTTAGATTGGAATTTGGTTCTTCGACTTCGGCACGTGTTATTAGAAAAGACATAGACTTATTGTTAGTTGGTAAAATACAAAACCACAAAAAAGCATAAACATAATTCACTTTTCGAATAGTACTATCATATTAAAAGAGAGTTCTTTTTAATAATAATAATGCATGCCTTATCATCCCCCAATAGCTTAACTTCAATTTGAGGGGCTATTGGTAGGCCATGAGTTATTAAGTTTTTTGGCTATCGGTATTCCCCCTAAATAAGAAGCAAAGCCACAAAAACATTCTCGAACAGCACCGGCACGACAGGCCAGTGCGTTAGTATTGCGCTATTATTCGGCTACCCTTGTTACGGCAACGACAGGAATTTACTATGTTTTGCATAATATTTAATTTTTTAATAACTGCTTGGATAATGTCAAGTTATCGTTTCGTTTGTATGTTTGCTGTTATAGCTCACTTAATATACGGGGGCGGATTGATATATAAGGTCTCCAATTCTATAAAGAAGAATAAGAGAAGACAAAATAATGAAATCAGTCTCAAAGTGAAGTAAATTTATTGTACTACCAATATCCATAATTTTTTTTCCACATAGTCCCCATTTAGTGTAACACATTTTTCCAAACGCTGAATCCATTTTTACTATACACTTTAACTATATTTAACTATATTGTTTACTGATGATCCAATTACGAACAATAGCTCGAACTTCAGTATCGGATGAAAAATGTTGATCTTTCAATAACTCCTTCAATTTTGGGAACAACCAGAAACCTTCAGAACTGTACTGGAAGGATGTGTCAATCAATTGGGAATTGCAGGCTCATTACTGTTTTCATCGATTCGTTGCTGCAATGCAGTGTTGTCGTGGTGCAAGAAAAAATTCGTTTATTCTAGTCTTTAGTCTACAGAAACGATTGTTTAGTAATCGTAAAGTTTTGCAGTATCTTATTGAAATTGTTAATCTCTTTGGCAGATATTCGATATGAATAACTCCCTTTGCATTCCAGAAAATGGTCAGTTTATAAACGTGAAGAATTAGGACGACGGTATTCCATTGACTGCTGTTTGTTTTAGGGGTCATAATTAGGAACCCAAGATTCGTCCCTGGTGGCGATGTCCATATGAAAATCATTTTCTTTATGTCGATACTGGTTAAGAAGGCCTTGACAATTCTTTTTACTTTGTTCTTTCATGACATCCGTCAATTATCGCGAGACACATTTTGCCTCTATGATAGAGTTTTGTGCGTCAAACTCACTGGTGAACATTCTTCTCATTCATACAATCATTATTATAAACAGCTTTTAAGCACTTGTAAATTTTGATGGGCGCGCAACTTTCCAACGTAAAAAATTCTATTACAGATCGTAGCTTAGTATGCATTCAGAAATCGAACTCATGATAATTAACACTGCTACTCAGCGACATACACAGAAAAATGAAATTTTGCATGCTAAGATGAGATTCACGAAGTTATCGTTTGCAGGTTAGAACTTGTTTCTATCCCTACTACTCACACAATGGAGTTGTTGAATTTATATATCAATCCGCCCTCGTATATAGAATCTGACTCTTTGTCACTAGTTAATAACACATCTGAGACTCTACAATGTTTAATACTTGCCTTTTATTTGTTAAAGTATATGGTATAGGGTTCATCATTTCATGTACTAGTTTATTGTAACTTGCCAGATCTGTATAATATTTTTTATAATTGCATGTTTTTAGCTTTGATTTAGTCCTTTCATCTTAATAATTGCTCTTAATAATCTCTTGGTTTGTGGATCTTTGTTGCAGTTATAATAATGTAACCGTAATATAAGTACATATTATATTATATCCTGTATGGTTCATGAGTTAAATATATGAATGAATAATTGAACTTTGGTTAGTTTAACATATTCGTAATTTATTTCGTTCTTATGCAATGTAACAAATTAAGTGGAATATCAGTGATTAAGAAAATGTAATGAAATTATCCGTAAAAAATAAGCAAATTTGTTATATTATTTTAAAAACCGTTATATGTAAAATGTTTAAATTGCCTGCAATGAAAGTGCTTAAGAATCAGTTAAGAAATATAAATATATTTTTCAACTATGATCTTGAAAAAGAAGTCAAATTTTAGAAATGACTATTTTCTTGCTTATATATAAATAAAAAGAAATCAAACGCATTAGATTAGTTTACTTGGTTGTGTCTTATCCACCGGATCATTTCGCGCTACTTCGTCCATTTACATGGCTATAGATTCAATAACAAAATATTTAACCATAATGGGATACGTTATCCTTGGAACAATGTCTATATAAAAAGTGTTGGAAATCTATAAGCTTAATCATATCATCGCATTTACTATATGCCATTCCAAATAAGAATAAATCAAATGACGCTGCAATCGAGTATAATTTACACAGGAATTTCAAAAAAGTAAATCATATAGTTACTGTCATAGGTTGAGGTTGTATATGTACTTAAAAAAGGTATATAACCCCTTACCACAATTATTAATCGTATTCTAAATACGTATTTCGACAACTAAGTTGTCATCATCAGTAGGTAAAACCACTAATCAAGGTGTCGCACATGGCACACAGTAAAGCTAGCACAACAGCTTACGCAACAACTTTACACGGCGTCCACGTATACACTAGTAGTGTACACGTGGACGCCGTGTAAAGTTGATGACAACTAAGTTGTCGAAATACGTATTTAGAATACGATTAATAATTATGGTAAGGGGTTATATACCTTTTTTAAGTTTTTACTTAACCACAGGCTCCAAAGAAAGACTTTTCGTTGTATATGTATTTAAAAGATTATTTATTGACTTTTACGTTTGTCTGTTAACATATTTATTATTAAGAAAGCTTAGACATTCTTTAATAATTTTATACAGGAAAGAAGCTGCAAATATATACCAATGCAAGGTATTAGATAGATATAAAATATTTCAATTAATATTGTAATGCTATAGTTAGCAGACACCTAGTCAATGTGGCAGACAGGGAGGCGCAGCTCTTCTGGAGATGCAGAAGAGCTGTTGGCAAGACCTGGGGACTAAAACCAAATGTGGTACACTGGTTGTACACAGTAGTAATAAGACCAACGATTACCTATGGAGCAGTTGTCTGGTGGAGGAGGACAGAGCGGACATCGTCGGCGGGGCTCCTCACGACTCTCCAGCGTCAGGCTCTGTTGGGAATCACGGGAGCTATGAACAGCATGGGAACCGCTTCCATGGAGGCCATCGTGGGTCTCCCTCCGCTGGAACTATTTGTAAAGGCGGAGGTAATGGCTGCGATACTGAGGCTCAAGGCCAATGACGTATGGTGTCCTAATAAGGTTGTAGCGAGCCATACAGATATCACAGGAACTATATTGGAAGAGCCGATATTTCAAATGCCAGCGGACAGTATGGCACCTGAAATTATGTTTACAGCTAAGCTGAACATATTTATACCGACCAGGGAACAGGCAAAAAGTCGCTCGATCGATTGTGGTGCCGGCACCTGGTACACTGATGGATCACAATTTAGTCAGGGGCAGGTGCAGGCATATGCGGAATGTGCCCTAGGAGGAAGATATCGATATGTCTGGGGATACATACTACGGTTTTCCAGGCCGAATTGTTAGCAGTCGCAGCCTGCGCCGAGGAAATTCGGGAAGCCGGCTGCGCAAACAAAAAAATGAACATAGTGATTGAGAGTCAGGCGGCTATTACAGCCATTATGAACCAATCTACCAGGTCTAAGCTGGTTAAATATTGTAAACAGGTCCTCAATAAACTGGTACAAGACAATACAGTGTGTCGCTGATATGGGTGCCAGGACATGAGGGAATTAAAGGCAATGAGATAGCCGACAAACTGGCCAAAGAAGGTATTAATAGGAACTTCATAGGACCAAAACCTGTGTGTGGCGTCACTAAGGATTCCGCTAAAAGGGAGATCTGGTTATGGCTAGAAAAAGAACATAAAAATAAATGGAGGTTAACGGAAGGTCAACTCCATACCAAAACACTACTAAGGGAGCTGGACGGAAAGTTTTCAGCTAACCTAATTCGTACTAACAAAAAAGAAATTAAAATAATTACTGGGTTAATAACCGGACATTGTGCTTTAAGGAAGCATTTGTACAGCATGAGTTTGGTTAGCGAGCCCTGGTGTAGGAGATGTGAAAAACAGGAGGAAACCAGCCTTCATGTAATATGCACGTGTGTGTAACTGAAGGAACTCAGACAGAAATATTTCGGGAGAGATCTATTGGATCCTTCGAGTGTACTCAAACTTCCCCTGAGGAGGATAATGGCTTTTATCGAGGACACAAGACTAACAGAGTGGAACTGAGAGATTTATTGGGGATAGTACAAAAAGCAGTGTGCTCAAGTGCCTGGACGTGCTGGCGTCGAACCCAAAACAGAAGAAGAAGAAGAAGACAGCTGTACTTAGCGTGGGCGGATAACTAGCTAATTTTAATGACAGGACAAATTTAATTCATGGAAAATTTTCTTCTAATTCGATCAATAGATATGCTTGCACCTTGATTCTGGCCTGAATACAAATGGTGGGTTTCGGAATGTATTTAGGATAACTAGAAAGGTGATTAGAATGATGTCCTTGCTTTGAGTTAATTGGGAAATTAATAAATTTCATTAACTTATTATTAACGGGTTTGACGGTTATGCCTAGAGATGGCGTTAACATGTGTTGTCTGATATGCATAAAGACGGTTGGTATTTCTAAAGAGACCAAACTCTTCTCGCGGTTTAAAATTACTGATTGACAGGTGTAACATTAATAATACCTTAATTTTTCATAAGATCATTTAACGGGTTACTTAATCGAAGAATTTCGGATTACTGAGTTATTTAGAGTGTTTTTTCTAGTTGGACGTGCTTTGATCCAATATTCGTATTTCGAGTGCTTTCTTTTGTGAACACGAAGCAAATTATAAATCTAAAAATTATAAACTATGCTCTTAATTGACACGTACAATTTATATTTTATTCTAGAATGTCGTGTAATACACAGAGCCGCGATCTCGTGTAATTTTATTCTCGGATTTTTTCTTAACTAAAATGAAAAATTCTCATGTGACAATTATATTTCTCGCGTCTTACATTTTATTTAGCCCATGTGTGATTCGTTTCTTAATTAATAATTTATTAATAATTTCTACGGGGTTTTGTTCTTTAAGTCTTAAAAATTTGATTATTCATGACATATAGAAACAATTTACAATATTTTGTCTGTAATATACTCAATGGCTCGCCGGACGGTATCTATTCAAATAATTGTGATTCCGGGAAGCGGATAATCAAATTAAATACTTTAATGAAGAACTTTACATGTGATACGGGTTATTCGTAAGCTGTGTGAAAGAACTTACTGAGAGTCTGGGTCTTTAGATTGGCCGGTGCAAGCGTGTCGGCGTCTGGAAACGGTATGTAGCCGGGCTACGAAGCTTGGGGATCTGAAGAAAATCAGGAGAGCAATCTCACAAGCTGCGTAATGGGCGCTCAACTGAGTAAAAAATATCGGGATAATGACAGAAGCTGCGTAAAGGCCGCTTAACTGTTTCTAAGATATCGGGATAATGACAGAAGCTACGTAATGGCCGCTTAACTGTCTCCCCTTAGAAAAAAGTCTGGACGGCTTAAGAGACGTAAATATCGCCAGAGGCCCCTCGGCTGAATCAATGTAAATATCGAAAAAGCGTCCCCAATTTTTCAGAAAACGGCATCTATATGTGATTTGGAAACCCAGAAAAAAGAAAATACTCGTTTCGGGGAGTCGCTGGCGCATTGTGTTTATGTGAGCAGTGTGGGCTGTGGTGAAGTTACGGCTATCACACATAACCTTGCGCTATAAAATATATTATAATACAATTTTGAATGCAAATATATACAAATATGAATATACGAGGACACCTAGAAAAATCATAATTGTGTCGGCGTGGTCTGAGTTTTACAAAATTGACGAAGACTCGCGCTAATGTTCGACACAATTATGTCTTAGCGAATGAAGCTTGTTACAATATCTTATTACTTATTTATTGTTTGAAGGTGTTGCATCTACAACAAAATTGTATCTAAATACTAGAGCTGGGTGATACCGACGTTCTTGGTATCGGGTATCGATACCAATCGAGGTATCGATACTTAGCGATGTATCGGTACTATGCGCGGTATTGATTCTGAGTACTGGAATAGGTAGTATCGATAGGTATCAATGCTTTGAAATCGATACTTTGGAATCGATATTTTGGAATCGATATCTTGGAATCGATACCTTAATTCGATACCTAGGAATCAGTATTTATGACTCGTTTTATAGGTATCGATTGTTTGATATCAGTTTCAAGAGATATAAAATTAATTTACCGATTCTACCATATCTACAGTATGAAATTTGCAATATTGTGATATTTTGGTTTTTTTTGTAATAATTGTAGTTATTGTATCATAATATGGATATTTGCTAAAGCATAATGTAAAATTCAACAACACACACCCTGAAAGCATTGTTGAAGAAACAATTGCACAACAGGATAATAATCCACGTTTAGGCGGCCATAAGATGTAGTAAACCATACTTAATTCAAAAATACAGTTCTAAAGATATGCGACTAATAAAATATATCCTGTAGCATGTGGAACTTTACTACATTCAGGAATTATATTAACAATATTGATGAGACTCTTATAAATTAATTATTTATCTCAGGCGTGTGAAGTAGTCCGTTTAAAAGCTGCGGAAATAAACATACATTAAAAAAAACCTTTATTGATTTTATCAATTTAAAGGGATATATATATCGATCACTTAAGCCGTTTGTCATACATGGTGACATCTATCTAAAGGTAGAAAGAACTTCTGTAAGAAATCAGCAAGATCGTTATATAAAAAGAATTATATAATAAAATTTAATATTTTTTTTTGTAATAATTATAGTTATTATGTCCTAATACGCATATTTGCTACACATAATGTAAAATTCAACAACGTCCTTTTAAATATATATTATATACCTAATATATATAATGTATACATACTTAGAAAGTTATTGCATCCTTTATATACATTTAAATAATGCACAAAGGCAAGATAATATATACAGATATGCGCGCTATTACCAAATTATACAAAAAGGCTAAAATATTCTATTTCGAAATAGAAACAAACCAAGCATGTTTTATACCTACAATAGCTTTATAAGAATTCTCGACGCCACTTTTTTTTACCGTATTAATCTCCATTTGTATGAATGATAAATTAAACTTGCAACACAAATGTAATAAATAAAAAGACGCTATTAAATAAACAAAAAGGAAATTGATACAAATACCAATATATAGGTAAGTCGATACCTTGGAATGAATGCTTCGGTATACATTGAGATAGATTCCTGTCATGTCTATAGTTAGCATCGATTTAGTGGTACGATATCTTAGTGTCGGTTCGTTGGTATCGGTTCCTTGGTATCGAAACTCTGGTATTGTTTTTTTGGTATCGAGACCCAAGTATCGATTCCTAGGTATCGATACCTTAGAAAAGATACTTTCGTTATCCGAGGTATCGTGTAATCGTTACCAGTTACGGTATCGGGTATTGGACGATGTATCGATACTTCGCCCAGCCCTACTAAATACAATAGTAATGTGAATAATGTGTTAAAATTAGCTCAAAAGAAATCTCTAGTATACTTTGATTTTACTAGCAAACAAAACTAAATTAAAATTAAATAAGAATGGATTAATAGCAACAGCGATGTTTATTATAATTATCATAATATTTATGTATTTCCTAAGATTATTGTCTTCTTAACAAATATATCACATTACAAAACACAGTAATTTTAATAATACCTATATATAGAAAGCGATAAAGAAATTCCTTTAGAAGAAAGTATCATTTCACATGTTTTGGATAAAAAGTTTTCTAGACCTATAAAATGTATTTATTTAAAAATATTTTTGTTTTACAAAAAAATACAGTAAGTACGTATTGAAAAGCATGAACATAATTTAAATTTTATTTTGAATTATTATTACAGCAATATGTCGTATAGGTTGGTATATTAGAAATTACTCACTTTCAAGATTAGAACCTGTATCTAATGAAAATTCTAAGGATGATCCAATTTTTACAATAAAAGTGAAATTTTCTAGCATATTGTCAACAATATTATCTAAAATCCAAACCATACTTTTTGTTTTCTTCTGTAATGACACTGATGACTTTATTTTTCCATGCTTCAGTATCAACCATACGCAATCTTACTAACAATATATTTTTACTTCGTACTTTTTATTGACTGCATCGTGATGTTTCACCTGGCCCAAACAAGTTCAATTGGTTCAGATTACAGTAATTACAGGTATATGTAAAACTGTACAATCACTTTCTCTAACTATTTCATCAACCACGTACGAAACTGAATAACAGCATGCATGTGTTAGCATAGTGTTATCCGCTAAAATTCCTTTTATTAAAAATTACTCAATAAGTGCCCCCTTTTTTCACGATAATGTAGGTGACTTTTCTCTTTTAGTAAAATGGTAAGGCGTATTATCCGTTACTATTACGCAACTGGACTCAAGAGAAGATAATACATTTCGTATCCATACAATGAACACTTCGTTATTCATATCATAATCGCCCAATTTCTTGGATTGAAATAACAAGCCACCATTCGCAAAATTAATTTCGCTGCCAATGCGAAGTTAAATTAGTAACTTTCCTTTGCAAGATTAATTTTTTAAGCCAGTAGAAAGATTAAGCACCATATATCTTTCCATATTTTTGCTTTTGTTTGATCAAGTTTCATCTAAATAATTCTGCCTTCTGCATGAAATTTTCTATATTTTTCAAATAACGACGTCTCCATAGATAATATCACTTCTATCTTTAGAATTTTTCAAAGTGATGTTCGCTTTATAGGTGGTAAACTGGCATCCCTTCTAATAATCTGGAAATAAAATACTTACGATATACGAATATTTTATTTTTACGTTATTAGAGGGGATGCAGCTCTAAGAATATATAAATTACCTTAAATGATAAAAACACACAATGTTGTATTAGATTTACACTTTATTTAATAATAATAATGACTATATAACAGCTGTTTCACCGTACAACGGTTTCTTCGGATATAACAAGTGGTACTATAAAACATTTTACTTAAAACGTAAATATTTTTTATTTTATTACTTAATAGTATTCTCAGAAATTGGAAACCGAAATATTTTTACCCGCCTCTTTTAGTAGGGATACATATAGATAACATAAAATTATATTATAAGTGACATATCTAACAAAATATTTCAATCACAAATAGGAAATAAATTCAACAGAGGGGAGGAATTAAGCTCTGTTTTGTCATTTAATAATTTATTTGAAAATTTTTGTTTATTAATTTGCATTGCTTCTAATAAATCAAGTTTCTTACTTTTCTTTTCTTCGTGTAGGATCTTGAAATTATTATTAAAACTATGGTTTTCTTCAATTAAATGGTTGGAGTATGCTGAATCTGTTTTCCCATTTCTAAACGAATAATAATGTTCGTATATGCGCTTTTTGAACGTTCTACCTGTTTGCCCGATATATGTTTTAGTACATGTGCCACAAGTTAGTTTATACACACCTGACTTATTATGATGTGCTGTTTTACTTTTATTGTTTTTGATGTAGTTACTAATATGGTTGTTGGTTTTATACCTGGGTTAGGTTTATAACTACATCAAAAACAATAAAAGTAAAACAGCACATCATAATAAGTCAGGTGTGTATAAACTAACTTGTGGCACATGTACTAAAACATATATCGGGCAAACAGGTAGAACGTTCAAAAAGCGCATATACGAACATTATTATTCGTTTAGAAATGGGAAAACAGATTCAGCATACTCCAACCATTTAATTGAAGAAAACCATAGTTTTAATAATAATTTCAAGATCCTACACGAAGAAAAGAAAAGTAAGAAACTTGATTTATTAGAAGCAATGCAAATTAATAAACAGAAATTTTCAAATAAATTATTAAATGACAAAACAGAGCTTAATTCCTCCCCTCTGTTGAATTTATTTCCTATTTGTGATTGAAATATTTTGTTAGATATGTCACTTATAATATAATTTTATGTTATCTATATGTATCCCTACTAAAAGAGGCGGGTAAAAATATTTCGGTTTCCAATTTCTGAGAATACTATTAAGTAATAAAATAAAAAATATTTACGTTTTAAGTAAAATGTTTTATAGTACCACTTGTTATATCCGAAGAAACCGTTGTACGGTGAAACAGCTGTTATATAGTTATTATTATTATTAAATAAAGTGTAAATCTAATACAACATTGTGTGTTTTTATCATTTGATATGGATTTACATCAAGTAAAGGCAGAATCGATTCAATAAATTACCTTACATATTTATGTACAAGTTGGTAATTCATTTTTTAAGAAAAAGGAATGCTTGTGCCTTCTAATTAATTAATACTTTTTGATGTTTCGTTCAAATTATTGAAAGCATCGTGGTAACTTCGTTTCCTTAAAGGAGAATCTAAAACTCCAAACACAGATATTTTCAGTTCTTTGATAATATCAAACAATATCTTCAGAAAATGAGTATGTATTTCATTTCATTTTATGAGCTGCATAATGAACTAAATTTAATGAATATTAATAATTAATAGCACAATAAGCAACTAATAGAATAGGCAAATCCGTAGTACTGACAGTAACTGAGAGGAAAAGAAATTTCAACAGAACAAATTAAAATTATATTTGATTATGTCTGCATAAATTCGCCCTTTCTTTTAACTAATCACAAGCTTTTATTTTAAGCCCCATATTTCCCAACGGACCAATCTTATTTGGAATAACATATAAATACATTTCTTAGTATATATATGAAATTTTTTTTCGAATGACGACTTAATAATAACTTTTTAGGATAAATCTATTATGCAATGTTTCATAAAATTATGTCCTTGTTAGTTGTATAAAAATTAATTTATGGTAGTTTCTGTCGAAGGAAATTATCTACTCTTTGGGAATTATCTACAAAATTTAAATTTTATCAAATTTTTCGTAGACATTTCTCATAATTGTCAATATTTGAAATTAATATTTAGTACCGAATTTATCTAAATTATTTATGTTATTATTGATCCACGGCTGTAACTGATACAGGCTCAATGGCTCTAAAAACAAGTATACGTGAATGTAATTATGGTATCGATAGTAGGAGCAATATGCCAATAGAGAAGTATATACGCCAAACAGTATGAGGCTAAGAATAACACCCGAAGATATTCCATTAGACATTATTATAGGAGTAGACAATTTATTGTTAATATGTACTTGTTTTTTCTGTCTCGGAAAAAGATTAGCAAAATTCCGTTGCTATTTCTGAATTATGGGCACACCCCAAGACGACGAGCTGAAATGAGACATACCGATATGTGTCAAATACTATGCTACTGTTCAACAATTTGGCTCTCTCCGTGTCTCTCTCTCGCTAAAAAAAAGTAAACTGCTGTTACATATTTCATGGCTGCCATCAACTTGAGGCAGGTCAACTTCATTGCTAACCCTAATGGTACATTGCTGGACTTGTTTTTTACCAATTAAACTGGAGTGTAGAGGTGGTGCGCGACTCATCACCTTTTGTGCCGGAGGATCGATATCATCCTTCCCTTAGTATAGCGTTTCTGGAGGAGTCTACACCAAAACCCAAGAAATTTAATTCAAACGAAAATCCACGATGCAACCTTCGTAGATCCGACCTACCTTCGTTGTACTCCGATTAGATTGTGCTCGAGTACAAACTGTGCAATTCTACTGAACTTTTCCCATGTCGATTCAGCTGTATTTTAATTTTATGAAAATCCATATAGTCTCTTCGACAGATCTGTTCCCAAATTTCACCCAAGCGTATATATATCATTCACTAATGATATAAAACGAATGTATATATCCTGAATGGTTCACTAATGATATAAAACGATTAGTCCACATGTAAGAATTTTATTTAAAAAAATGGAAATCAACGAAAGCCCAATATATAGAGAGAGACTGAGACACGAAGTGAAAAACATGACTCGGATGGCTTTCAATCGCTACCGGAGACAAATTGAGTCAGAAATCGTAACCACCCCGAAACATTTTGGGCATTTATTAACAAAAAACGATCTTGTTCTAGAATAGTTGGACTCATGTTTCGTGGCAACGAGGAACTTACTCAATCAACCGTTGGCTATTGTTAAGACATTTGCACTGGAATTCTCTAATATTTACCAGACAAATACATCTTTGCCCGCAAATTTAATTGGAAACTATCTATTTTTTAATATTGGTTGTATTGACGAAAATGATGTGATGTGCAGTGCCTCTAAACTAAACATGACTTCCCCCCGACATGACTTCCGGTGATGATGGTGTTCCCACGTTCCCACAAGCTTGGAAAATTAGTAAACTTGTGCCAATGCTAAAAAAAATGATAAGTTAAATATTGCGAACTACAGACCAATAAGTATCTTATCCAATTTTAGCAAAGCATTCGAATGCATACTTTATTGTAGAATATATAACAGTGTACGGACCTTCCTATCTGTTAATCAGCAAGGTTTCATTTCTGGAAGGTCCACGGCTACAAACTTAACGGAGATCTCGCAATACCTCTCAAATGCTATTGATAAACGCAAACAGGTCGATGTGATCTCTACACATAGTTTTCAAGGGCATTCGATTCTATTGATCATAATATACTTCTGGCCAAATTGGATGAAATTTGCTTTTGCTCAGCCCTTGTTACACTAATGGCATCTTACTTATTCGATAGAAAAGGCTACGTTTCTACAATGGTTATTCTTCTAATAATTTTTTGATATCGTCTAGTGTCCCACAGGGATCCAATCTCGGTTCCTTTTTTTTAATATATATATATATATATATATATATATATATATATATATATATATATATATAAATTGATCTGATGAATGACCTTGATTGTGAATGCCTGGGGTATGCCGATGATTTGGGATTTTCAGTATTATCAGTAACCACGACGACTGTATTAAACTTCAAACTAAGCTCGACAAGATTCGAAACTGGTGCCACGTAAATAAAATTGGTTTAAATGTAAAAAAATTCGGTTGCTAGAAAGACGTTGTTTAGAGATTTGGGGCTACTCTTCGATGACGGTCTTACGTTTATCCAGTACATATATAGCATCTGTTCTTCTGCTTGCAGGTCTCTCGGTTTCCTTGTGAGATCGTGTCGCAATTTTCTAACATGAACTGTATTAAGGCACTATACTATGCCTTTATTCGATGTGGGTTGGAATATGCATCTGTCGTCTGGCATCCGCATTATTTACACCAGCAAATCTCGGTCAAACGTGTTAAGTTAATCTGTGTGTTAAATTCATTCAACGCGTACTATTTCGCCCTTTGGGTCAATATTTTGTAAGCGTATGGCCCCTCTACCGTTTTCGATTGTATCCGGGCGTGTAGATTCATTCGTTCGAAGGCTGCTAACGAATCCAGTCATGAGTGGTTGTGTGTGTATCCTTCGTATAAGTTTTTTTATATTCATGAAATCTCCGATTTTTGAGTTTTAATTGTCTATGCGGATCCTGTCGTAGAGCGGAAAATATTTAATAGATTTGCCGTTTACCGATTTTGCAGTTTGAGGGGCTTGAAAGGGGAAAACTCCCTTTCTGGCAAGTATTGTTTCTTTCTGGCGGCATTTCTGATACGAATCTCTGGATCAATTAAAACCCTTCTGCGAATACAAGAATTCCAGACGTCTTTTAGTCTGCTGACAACGATTTTGATTCTCCACTACACTGCTATGTAACTTCCGTTTCCGTTTGATTAAGTTGTGGATGCCGATTGTGAGCAATTCCCTGTGGACGTAGCGAAGAAAATAGTAACTCGAACTTTCTTTAATGCTATAGAATTTGATACCTCTAGAACTACTTTAATGTTACGAAGTTTAATTATTCTTAATTACCTATCTTTTGTTTTAATCATAAATTTAACATTTGATCTAAAATTTAATTAACGTTTCGAATTTAATTTGTCATTCATATTAGGAGGAATCGTCTAACGCAATATATTTTTATAAGATCTTTGGAACCTAAACAATTTAAACTTTATTCATATTTCAGATTTGGCATTTAATAATTTTAACGTAATATTATTCTTTTTACTGTATTTAAATTGTTTTTAAATTTCTATTCATTTTGGTACATACTATTTTTAAGTAAAGTTTATTATTGTTACATCTTTTCTTGTATGCACATGTGCGTCTGCTCGATCTCGGCTTGCGAGACTTGTATAAGAACTGTACGTACTGGTGCATCTGCACTTACGATATAGTCGATAATATCTAGCAATACGTTTGATTAAAATTTTTGAATTTCACGTTTGTTATGTGTATAATCGGAATGTATTATACTGCACAGTTATTTCTAAGGATCCATAGAATAGGCTTTTATTTATTTAAATCTATAAATCTAGACTATTTTCGGAATCTCATTTTCTTCTTTTTATTGCGTAATTATTGAATTAAAATATATACCTTCGCTTTCTATTTCTTGAGGTATTTACTTAATGTGCTTTCATTAACTATTACGCTCAGTTTTTTAATAAAACCACCCTTTTATTTTTTTTTGATAATGTTTAAATTATATATTTTTAATCTAACGTTGCTTTTTAATTTGTCAATATACGAGTTAACTATTCTAATATTTTCTTTATCTTTTTTCTCTCTTTTGCAAATTGGCTGCTTTGAACGTTTATTTTCAGATTGTAGGTATCTTGTGGAGCATTTTGCTTTTGGTTTCAGTAGTCTGTATGCGTATGCGCCTACGATCGCGCGATCCCTTTTCTCCGTTTACAGATTTAAGCTGCCGTAAGTAAAACTGAGTGGCGCTACCTACATCTTTTATTTAGTCACCCACGCCGTATCCACTAACTAAGGGCATATACAACAAAATGGAAGCTCCCATAAAATTTGTGCGATACGACTACCGGGTTTTGATCTATTTTTGGCTATCTTCTGGACGCCATCGCTATGCCAGTGCCATAGGTAGCATCCTGGACAAAAACAGTATACTTCATAAGTCACTAGCTGAACCTAATAAAAGTACTTTTACCGTTATACACATAAACTTAGGTTTGATGAAAAATTTCGTGAAAGCAATGCTCACTAGAGGCAGTTTTTTTTTGAACGCACGATATAAGCATCCCTTGATGTTTGTTCCCGCTTGTAAAACAATACTTGAAATTTTTTGCTATAGATGGTCATGGAGGTCGTACTATTATTTGAATTGCTAAAAATATTGAACGAATGCTTTTTATTGCGTTTTAATTTATAAAATTGACACATCTCTTTTGACACCACATTGATAATATTGAAAATATAAATTCTGACATGTTTAGAATTAGATAAATTATTAGTCCAGATAGGAACAACTTCGCCAAGGTAAACAAAGAGAATCTAAAAAAAAATATTTCGCTTCATATTTATCTGCACAGAGAAATTATTAATTCCGTTTGGAAGGGAATTTACGGCGACGTGGATATTTTAAGAGCTTTCTATTACTATATTCAATGCTTATCCCGACTGCATTCAAAAGATCGTGTACACCATTTAATTCAAGTAAACATTTTTTATTAGTTTTTTTATCGTTTAAAAACGGACTTTCTGTCATTTAGACAAAAGTGATTAGAAAGGTTATGTGTTTTCTTTTAGATAATTTTATTTGAATATCACATTAATATTTAGTCATTTAAGCACCGTTTGCATTTAAAACTGCATTGAATCCACGTGGTATAGACTGCATTAAATTCCTGCGCAATCGTTTGTGATTTTCATATAAATCTTCCCAAACCTGATGAACAATTTCCCTTAACTTATTTGCATTTTGGGCTCTGAAATTTCTTTCATAAATGCCTTTTACTTATAAACCTAAAAGATTTTCTATAAGGTTAACATCAGAACTATGAGATGGTCAAGATAATACTTTTATGTTATGATATTGAAGCCATTGTCTCACATCAGTTGCAACGTGAACAGGACAATTATCCTGTTGATAAACAAAATTGTTAACAGGATAAATTTGAGAGACAGAAGGAAGCAATACATTTTCTAATATATTCATGTAATTGTATCTATTAAAACGCCCTTCAACAGGCCAAAATACATCTGGACCATGAACACACATCCAACCCCACACGTTCACCGAGAATCGATCAGAACCATTTGATGTACACTTATGGAAAAAAGTGACTAGCACACCCTGTATAATCTGAACGTGTCAAGATAAATGCGTAGATTTAGCGGATTTAGAGGTTTCCTCTAGACGAGTTTGCACAGCGAGTTTTCACTTTTTCTATAGCTGCATTTTTTACTAAGTGCCTCCGACAGCTGCAATATGTTGTGGATGGAGAGCGATGCGGCGATGCGGCGAGGGAGAAACCGGTTTTTGTTAGTGTGGTGGAAGCTGGTAGTTGTAATCGTACTTTGTGCGTGATGAAAGGCCGTTCGCGTTATCTGAGTGAGTTTGAGCGAGGAATGGTTGTGGGGATGCACATGACAGGAGTATCCTTCCGTGATATCGCGCGCCGTTTCGAGCGGTCATTATCAGCAGTGCAGCGGGCATGGCGAGAATGGATGGAGCAAGGACGTACGCGCCTTCAGCCGCGAGTGGGATGGCCCTGCGCGAGCACAGCACGCGAGGATCGCGCCCTTTTGCACAGTGCCTTAGTGTCGCGTACGTCTTCCTCCAGCCGAGGACATTTGGCTAGCAGAAAGGTAAGTCGTACTAACTACACGAACTGTACGGAGGCATTTTCTAGAAAGTGGACTGCGAGCGCGCTATGCGTTGCAGCGGATACCACTGACTCGCGAGCACTGCCGTACACGGCGCTAGTGGGTGGAGGCTAAACATCAGTGGGTTGTCGACTGGAGGAACATTTTGTCTTTAGACGAATCAAGATTCTAATTGAGCACCGGTGATGCGCGAATTTTGGTTCATCGGAGAAGTGGTGAGCGTCACCTCGAGGAGTGCATTCAACCACGCCCAATCCACCGCCGACAGGACATTATGGTATGGGGTGCTATTACACATGGTGGACGTACACGTCTGCGGCGTATACATCATACGAAGACGGCTCGCCGCTACATAGATGAGGTGCTACGGCCCTTCTTGTGCTTCTTGTGCTTCTTCCTTCTTGTGCTTCTCTACGTTCGACGGCGCCCACGTCTTCTATACATGCACGACAACGCCCGATCGCACACTGCACGTGTTGCCAAGACCTTTGTGGAAGAGAACCAATTGTGGATGCTTCAATGGCCGGCACGTTCTCCGGAACTCAACCCATTCGATCATGTCTGGGATTTGATCGGTCGGAGACTTCAACGTTATCCGGCTCCCCCGGGTACGTTGAGGAGCTATGGAGGCGAGTTCAAGCAGCATGGTTGGATATCTCGCCCGATACTATACAACGACTTATTGACTCCATGCCTCGTCGTGTAGCGATGGTAAGCGCCGCCCGCGGAAGATACTCCCACTATTAATGCATCCCTTCCCAGCAGGGCTGCGCCGCTCTCCATGTGAGGGTAAGTTATACTACGTTAGTACTACTTCCATACCAAATTTCATCGCGTTAGAACCACTTCATATTATACAGGATGTGCTCGTCACTTTTTTCCACCAGTGTATTTACATATCGCTCCTCTACAATCTACAATTTCTTGGTCTGTAAACCCGGATTCTTTCATCATTTGACGATTTAATTTTTTTCATGAGAAAGAACAACTCGTTCCCAAAATTGGAAGAGTCGATAAATGTAACTGAGACAAAAAATTATTCACCCTTGTTCTTGTATAGCATCTTGTGTAACATCTCTAATTTATCAACCTTTTTCAACTGTTGCTATAATAAAATACTTTTCTTGTTCGGAAACTTTCGGTATTTGCATTTTTGATTAACTTAATTGTCACGGTATAACGTTAACAAACGTCAGAAAAAGAAAAATTAAACGGGAAAAAATAGATGTACACGATTTTTTTGAATACAAGCGGACGTATTCACTTAGTATCAATCCATTCGATATTTTGACTTACGCCATTAATTTTCATCCATATGAATCAAATCAATACTTATGGCTCAAATTTATTACTTATAAAATAGAATTGTATTTAAAAGTAAACTGCTTTATATCCTAAATATTCTAAACATTTATAACATTTTTTTATTCATTTGATAAAATTAGCTATATTTATTAAAATGAATTTTAATAAAACGTCAAGAAGAGCATTGTTATGAATGAAATTTTCCATGATGTCATCATGCATCTCATGACATGTAGGTTATGTATTTATTCAAAGAACCAAAACCAGTTGTTTGTGTTATGAAGGGATCAATTATTTGCTAGATAGAAAATTAATTCTAAAAGCAATAAAACGGAAATAAACCAAAGTAAGATGTCAAACGTCAAAATTTAATTATTCGACTATCGTAGTACAGGAGTGTTATGCCGGGCGGATGACCGCATGTTATCTCTGTCTATCTTATTGGTCTTACGGCGAAGACAATCCCACATTTTCGTTTCAATGTTTTATACTTGTTTAATCATTGGGCTTTGAATGAAATGAGAATACATACATTACAGGTGCCCATGTCCGTGATAACGCCATGCAACGCAACGAGTGGGCAGATACTATATGAATTTATTGATTTTAGGTCAAAAATCAATGCTCTGTCATATTCAAATGACAATATACAAATCATATGTTTAATATAAATACGGCCGTGGATTTCAATATCTTTCTCAAATTTCCCAAAATCTCACATGCAAAACTTAAAGAGGGAATTTCTCTAGGATCTCAAGTTAAACTTTTACAATAAGATAAAACATTGGAAGAAACCGTACGTGTTAATTGGAATGCTTTTAAAAATGTGACCAACAATTTTCTAGGAAACAGAAAATCTGACAATTATATAGCACTTGTTAACGAACTTCTTAGAAGTTACCATAAATTGGCCTGTAACATGAGCCTTAAAGTACATTTCTTGCACTTGTATCTGGATTTCTTTCCCTGAATCTCGGCACTTAAGTGATGAACACGACCAAAGATTTCATCTAAACATTTCTGTTATAGAAAAATATTATTAGGACAAGTGGGACAGTGAAATGCTTACTGATTATAAACAGCAAATAATTATGTCCAATGTCCAAAAATAATTATTGTTGGACATTGATAGTTTCGAAGAACAGTATAAAAGAAAAGTAAAAAAAAGACAGTTTAAACAGGACGATATCATACAGGTCCATACAGGTCCATACCTAATTAATATTATTTCATTCACATTTCAATATTCTTTTGTCCTAAACCTAGGATGCCAGAATAAATTTGTTGTTATTACTATTGTTAGAACTATAATAGAAACGGAAATTGTACATAGTTACAAAAGAAAAATTAAGAAAACGGAAATTTGTTGACCTATGTTATTTATGTGTTTATCGAACCCTGCCCTGTTGGTAGAACCACTACTATACTAACAGATTTTGTGTCCCTGTTCAGTAGATCAATTGTAAATCTGGGCGGCTGTTTCATGTGGAAATGTTTTGTCTGGATTCGTGCCCTAGGATCCAATCACTTTTTGCGACTACTGAATTCATTCAGGGCGCATAGATGATCCCATTAAAATTTAGAAATCACCTGCAGCGAGTCTAGTGTCTTTAAGATTGCTTGATTGCCGAAGGAAGTGACCATCATGCTACTTGACCCACCCTGACTATTAATTTCTCCAACGCGATATCATTTTTATTTTGATTGCGTTAATTTCGGCTTCGGCTTGGAATTTTTTCCAATCTTCCTATATCATATAATTATTCAACAGATTTGATAAAAATTAGGCAACTGAACCATGACATTGCGCACTATCCCTGTAAGGAGATCTGTCTTAAGGTCTTCTATCAACTTATAATTTTCAGTGTCATGAATTTGTTACTATAATAGGATATTGACCTGGTATTAGTATGTACTCTGCTGACCTTGCTTCAACAACAAAGCAGCCGCAGCGGTTGTTCTAAGCGCTGCTGTTACACTTAGCAATACACATTTTTCTATGTTACTTATTAGCTTGCTAACTTTTTTGCTCAGTCTTTAGCCACTATAAAACTATTCTAGAAATTAAGATGGGACTAATTGCCCTTGCGTACAAAATAATTTTGGGAGTTATTCAATAGTTTTTTCACATATACACTTACTTCTATCTAGATCAATGATTGGTTTATTGGTAAAATTATATCCCTAATTATATAACTTCTTTGGAAAATGGAATTTTTACGTATCCTGGCTCTGGTATTTGTAAACCATGTCGCGCTTGTAACGGGCTAAAATCGCCTGTTGGTCATTTTTAATCGTTTATTCAATGATTTATGAACGGACCTGTATTTCGTATGATTCCCCATATATTTTGTAATTTCGATCTTTAAAAATGTATATATATTTTTTGGCGGATATTTATCCTATCGTTAGTTGAAACTGGAAATATCTTTGTAGTAAGTTTATAGGTATTATTTTAAAATTTGGTTAATTGAGAAATATTAGTAGGATTGATGTGGGCCACCTTGTTTATATATAGGTAGAGTAGTATCGTTCATATATTTCGCAGGTAGATGGCGTATATTTCATTTTCAATAAAATGCTAACGTTTGTATACTGTAAACAGTTAGTTTGAGAAAATTGTAACAATGTTAATGCGAATCTATATTTTAAAGTTAATTAGATTAGCTTGGCTTGTCTTTTATGAATTTAATTAGATTGTTGTATTCAATTGTCAGCGACATCTTGTGTTTATTGGTCTTTTATTAAAAATTCTACATTAAGAACGTAATTAATTGAAATTATTTTTCAGATGGGTTTTGAATTTTATTGCCTTAAGTTCGATGTAGCGAAATTTTTCCTAATTATGTAATTATTCATTAAATTCTTCTCTACAATGGCTTCACCTATCGGTTGATTTTTTAAGAACTATGGATCTTTTCATATGAAAGAATCGAGTTTGCGAAAGCTCGTTCCTTTTTGCTGTTGAAGCATCACCTAGTAACACGTGTGCTGAAGACGTATTGAGCAATTATTAATGGCTTGATAAAGGTAGTTAATTTACTTCGCTAATACGGTTTTGAGTCATTCTATATCAATGTAAGAGGCAGATGGTTATTTGAGATACTGAAAGTACTATTTTCGTTATATTTTTGAGCAGAATTGGAAACACACATGTGGAGCACGTGTTCGTACGTTTTCCCTATTTTAGTAGGTGAGTTTTTTCACGATGTCCATGTGTAATAGCATTGTCCCGTTCATTATAATTTATTTATGCGACATTCGTTCTTCTTTTCTTTCTGGAATTTAACAAGGTTCTCGTACGAGATTACGTTATAAGTAGTAGGCATTAAAGTACAAGTATCAACACTTACTTAACATACACGTACGAGGTTAAAATTCACATACGAGGCCTACTTTTCCAAGTACAAGTCATCTAAATTCAATCACGAGGCATTAGAAATCTATGCACGGTCGAGTTCTAAAATTCTAGCAGACCAGCATGTCGTTTTCAAGAACGAGGTTAATTAATTTTGGATCGTAAAGTACAAACTATTCCGATCACTAACGTAGGAACTGCTTGTTCTATATTTTCTGGAGACTACAGACAGTCAAGTTAATTTCACTACAAAGATCTGGCTGGTATTATTGAATATAATATTAGCATTTATAGACTCATGTATTTTTTTCAATTTGATTTAGATAAGTGAAAGCAAACGATAACCGTCATTTTGCTTATACAGGGTAGTTGAATTTACTGTCCCTTACTAGGGTCATCTCCGTGTTGTTGTCTGTGAATCATTGTAGTAACGTAATAAATATTTCTAAATCTTAAGTATTAAATATAACTGGATGGAATGATGTAGACCATTGATTCCCAAAGTGGTCCAGGTGGACCCCCAGGGGTCCACTGGAGACTCGACGGTGGTCTACGATGGCGTGGCAAAAAAATGGGGGTTCACAATTCGTAAGCACGCTATTCGTCCACGAAAATTTATCTGGTTTCGATAGTGAAGAACTAAAATGTTGGCTTGAGTTCACCTATCAATGTAGGCAGATAATATTTTAAGAAGCTCGGCGACTGTTACTTGTAAAAACTTGCATATTCCATATTTAGTACCACGTGTCGAGACTTGCAAAGCGCTGCCGCTGCCGCCGTCCGCAATGCTTGTTCTGACGTGCAAAGGGACGAAGTACGACTTGTGGTGTGTGTGCTTGCAATCTTGTATGAACTTGTTTGATTCTTCACCAATATAAATACGAATGCCACGGATAAACGTTACTCATTTGTTTCACGAATTTCGAAAAGAAATGTGAAGTAAAGTGAATCGATGCTAGTGTTTGCCACTGTCGGAAAAGTAAGTACTTACCTGCCTATTTGTTATACATACTTTTATTTTATTTATTATTTATCTATTTATTTTACAATTTATTGTACACGTAAGTAAACAAAAAATGGACAAATTACAAAAAAATACGAAGGTACAAAATGTGGGGCTTATTCCTAAAAGAAATCTCTTCCAACCCACCTGCGATAGGAGATATATTTATGTTGTAATAAGTATAGCAAACGCCAAATAAGTTGGCGCGAGGAGGGGTAAGTTCGCGCAGGATTAGAAGTAGTGGGGAGATTTGTATTTGGTTTTACATCAAATGTCAGATAATTCTAACCTCTGAGCGTATATCTCTTTATGATCCCCCCAAATACATTATATTCCGTCAAACGTCAATGACAAATGTATTCTTGATTCTTGACAATTACTTGAGTAGTGGGGGTAGACGTTTTTAAAAACGTTTTCTGCGCACCCCCTCCTCGCGCCAACTTAATTGGCGTTTGCTATATATTTGTAATGTTTGCGTGTAGTAGGTACGTATTAAAAATTAAATACTGAACAGAGTCATTATTAGATACTTCCATAAAAGTACAGAAAGCCGAGACAGGTTGAACTTCTTGTCCCTACTTTATTAGTAATTTTTTTATTACCCGACTGTGTGGTGTTTCACTAATAATTAAATATATATTTTCATAAATTGTACGTGTCTTTATATACTACATACTCGTAACGTGCATCAAAGTAATAAATAAATAATTAAAATTGCGAAGTCTTGATATCAAAATATTATTTACAAGTATTTTCTATCGAATTTACAGAAATATATCAAAATATAATTTGTAATTAATGAAAAAATGTTTTACATTACATCAAAATCGGTTCAGCCGATTTCATAAAACTCAATCATTGATCTTAGCGATTTATTGCTTTTAATAATTAGAATCAGTTTGCCACCGGTACTTTGTTTATTTCATTGCAATAATCAATTAATCATGTTAAAATAGCCATATCCTGTTAAGTAAAACCGCCTTAAGATTACTACAACAACGTTTTTTTTTATTTACAGGTAGGTAACTGATACGAAACATGGCTGAATCTAAGAAGAAATGTCGACAGTACAGTGTTGATTATTTAAAATTTGGTTTTCTTCCATCAAAGGCAGACAAGCGATTGCCCATATGCCGTTTATGCAACAAAGTTTTGAGCAATAACTCTATGAAACCATCGAAGCTCGAAGATCATCTAAGAAGGTGTCATCCTGATAAAATAGGTAAAGATTTTAAATATTTTCAAACATTGAAGGAAAAATATGAAAAGAGGCCCACCGTGCACAGTATGTTCGCTTCAACGTCGGAAAGCAACGATGATGGCTTGCGGGCATCTTACAATATCTCATTACTTATAGCGAAATCTGGAAAATCGCACACCATTGGAGAACAGTTAATTTTACCCGCTGTTGAACCGGTTTTAAAAACTGTTCTGCACAAATCTCCATTTGACATACTCAAAAGAATTCCTTTGAGTAACAACACGTACAAAGACGTATTGACGAAATGAGCTCTGATATTGAAAGTTTCTTGTGTAATTATTTGCAAACAACTCATTTTTCTATTCAACTGGACGAGTCAACTTTACCTGGCAATGAAGCATTATTATTGGCATATGTTCGATTTGTTATGGACGAAGAAATTCATGAAGAGCTACTATTCGCGAAAACTTTGGAGACGGACACTAAAGGTGAATCAATATTTAATGTCCTGAGTGATTTTTTTAAGGAAAAATCGATTCCATTCACAAACGTTATTTCGGTGGCAACAGATGGAGCTCCTGCCATGGCTGGGCGATGTCGTCGGTTTATAAGCCATCTTAAAAGAATTATACCAGAGGTAACTGCAATTCACTGTATCATCCACCGACAACACCTAGTAGCGAAAAATTTGAGTGCTAAATTGCACCAATCGCTTCAATTTGTGATTAATGCAGTTAACAAAATAAGAAGCAATGCATTGAATAAGCGTTTATTTGCACAATTGTGCGATGAAAATGATGAAGACTTCCAACGATTGCTCTTACATACTGAAGTACGCTGGTTTTCGAAAGGTGCATGTTTAACAAGATTTTTCTCACTTTTTGAATCAGTTTCTGAAAAGTAAAGATCCAGATTTAAATGAAAACCTGATCAATTTGAAAGCAGACCTCGCGTATTTGACAGATTTGTTCAAAAAATTTAATGGCATTAACTGATGACATTAACAATTACAAGGGGACAGCCTCAATTTAATAAAAACAAAGGGTGTAATTTCAGCTTTTCTTGGAAAATTGAAATTTATGAAGCAAAATATTAGTCGGCGCGAATTTTCCCAGTTTTCAAATTTGTCACAGGTAGAATGCCTTGATGAGGATATTCATACATACGTTCAATATTTAATTGCCCTGCATGATGACTTTAAAATCAGATTTGAAGATATTCTGACGATGGAAATACCACCATGGATCATAAATGCACTTGATGAAACGGAAGTGGAGAATGTGATATTACAAGAGGAGCTACTCGAGCTTAGCACTAATGAGGAACTGAAGGTGAAATTTAAAAGAGGGTATCAAACATTTTGGCTGCAGGCAGAAATACCCGAAAAATATCCTGGACTGTGGGGAATTGCGAGAAAGCTTTTGATAGCGTTTCCCTCGTCATATCTTGTCGACAAAAGCTTTAGTGTCGTTACAAACCTTTTAACAAAAAAAAGGAGCAGATTGAATATCACAGAACGGGGAGATTTGCGGTTATTCCTAACAAAACTGAAGCCAAATATTGATAATTTGCTGTCAATCCATCAAGTACATCCCTCCCACTAAAATTATGACTATTTTGTGATTGTCATTGTAGAAGTTACGTTACGTTATTAATATTTAATTTGAATTATATTACAACTGTTATCATATTACAATGTAATATGATAACAATAATAATTAATAGTGTAATAATTACATATTTGAATAAATACAACACAAGGAAATATACTATTTTTCTTTTTATTTTTACCACTCCGAATGGGGAGTTTTCTAAATAAAATATGTGAGAATTGATTGATTTCTTGTCATGTGAGTAGATGTCAAAGGAGTAAAGTTGGATGGAATCACTTTTTTGATTGGCTATCTTTACTTTTTTGACATCCACTCACGGCACAATCAATTAATTAATTAACCAATAACTCAGCCGCAACGCAAATTTCTAGTTAGATATAATCTTCACATTTTTTGTCGAGTTTTGGGAATATGGTAGAAATGTAGCTGCAGTGGGTCCACCGTAACCAGCAAAACTTTCAAAGTGGTCTATGAGAAAAAAAAGTTTGGGACCCTCTGATGTAGACCAATATATCGTTAGAATTTATGGTGTAATTTCACTGTTTCATTTTTCCCCTTCTTACGATTTCAAATTATACAGTGATTTTTTTCTCATATTTAATAATCTAATTATTATACTGAATGTACAAGCATCTCGGCGTGAGATTTATCGAAAGGTCTTTAGATAAATTACAAACTGATTTATTATTAAGACTAAGCATACCATTTACTTATTTATGACTTGATGATTTAAGTACAGAGATATTATTGCTTTTGGTTGTATCACTTCTAATTTAACTTTCTAAAACAATTAGGAAACTTCGATTTAACTTAGGTATTTAATTGCTGGGTAATGTATATTAAATATGCATGATTTTTCAGTATATACAAATTACTATACTGAAGTCATTTACTCGGTGTCAATTTAATTCGTTAATTGAATTTTTGTATTAATTAAACACGTTGGTTATTGATATTTGTTGATTGGTAATTAATTATTAATTAAGGGCTTATGGACCTTATTAAGGTCTTGCATTATGTTGTTTTGCTGATTTATTTACTGTTTGTTATTCAACATTAATGCTTGAGAGCATGAACACGGTGGCGCCTATTATTAAAAAAACCTCCTCCTAGGTCGCCTCTTAACTGAGTTAGTCTCTCAGCCTAAGACCTCCGGGGGCTCTGCTATTTTACCTCCAAGAGGTAGAATAGCATTGTATCTAATGATGCTTTCTCCATGAAGCAATACTTTATGTACTGAATCAGACATCTAGTACCAGTTATAATTTTTTACATAAAGCTCAGTTGTAATACGTGCGTAATTACCAAATTTTATTATTAATGTTTCTACCGCAAGACATAGGTTGAAGTATGAGATAAGATCGTTCTAATGATTCTTAATCAAATTCTGTTATTGCAGCCGTACAAGAAAATTGCTAAAAAACCTTCTCCTGTATTTTAACCGTTGCTAGTACCACTAACTTGGCGAGCTTTATTTATTATTAAACCTCGCTGTTTCCGGAAACGCTCTTGTATAAGCTTTTTCCTAGCATTTCTTTGTTGTTTATGTTCTGTGGTCACTGCGGACAATTTCTTAAATGACATGTTATAGAATACATGAAGTTGTAACTCCATAAATATAATCCAAGCATGTAATGTAGAAAGCTTAAATCTAAATGTTTCTTCACTCTCGGGATTTTGCTTTATATTAGCTAAAAACAAAACACATGTGGAGCTCGATGGTATATCTGTTACAACTTGAACTTCTTGCATTCTTCAAAATCAATGGCAGGGTGAAAATCATATTCAGAAGAAAAATTTAGTAATGGTCTAGGAACTTGATCGGAATAAGGATCACTTAAAACTTCCCAATCATTCATGGTCACGTTCTCACCAAATTCGTCATCATCGGATTCTGAATACGTTTCATCTGTGTCACTATTTATTGAATTATCACTCACTACGTACTCCGGATCATCACTACTATCTGTAGAAAAATCCTGGTCATTCATCATATTTAGGTAAGTCGAAAAAACACTCAAAAATACCATAAAACACACTTTCCCGCCAAAACTCAATTTAGAGACGTATACGACCGTATACCAGCTTGGTTAACTAGGTACTAACAGTTAAAATATTCCTGCGAAATTATGTTGGGTCTTGAAAAATTTTTGGTGGGGATGGCTTTTGTGCCATACCAGTCGGATAATCTCATTACAGCCTATATACCAGTTCCCTGCTAGATGATATAAGCCCATAATAATGATATCCATATGTGGATATTATGGTACCCAGCGAGCATATTTAAAATATCCACATGTGGAGTACTGGATGTGAAGGTGTTAATTTACTTTTAGTGATTTCTCCTGTCGGGACAGTTTATAGATCTGGAACTCTATTAGCCTCGTTTACTTATTCAACTGTTAATTTCAAGAGATCTACTTTCTAAAACGGATGCCCTCTAGCTTTGATGGAATCGCTGAGGAACTTTTTATATCCATACTAATTCATCCCCCTTGTATGTACTTTATCTCTCTGAGAGAAATTATAGCATCAGGCCTAATCTGCCTTCGCTCCTGGCAAGAGGGCTCTTCCGGCTCAGATTAAGTCGCTTAGCTTACAAGTACAAAATTTGATACTTAAGACTTAATGCAGTTTCATTACCGCTACATGCCCTGACGTTATGCTAGCCTCGAATTCAAATTCAAAAAATATATAGAGAGAATATTACCTTCAGCAGAGGTATCTTTCCACACCTGTAAACTTAAATAACAAACTAATACCGCAAAAAGGAAATGTAAAATTTTTCGGAATCTGCCTGAAAAGTTGACTAATATGAAAAAAACACATCCTTTCCAAAAGTAAACAACTTGGTTACGAACTACTGAAAGTCTATTGATTTATGAGTAGGCGAAACGGACGAACAACTGAAAACAAGCAAGTAATATACAAGACAAATCTGGAACTACGGAATGGATATACGGAACATAAATACATACATAAAGCCGTTAATTTTTCATGTGGAGGCCAATGGAGGGAAGTTTGCATCCTTGGTCATAAATACTCATCTCGTCTGTAGGTTAATATAAGAAATAGTGTATCTAATAGGTGTTAACATAAAGTGAAATGTAATAAAATGGAATAACGAATACAAAATACTTCATTTCAAAAAATAAATAAGCTACAAAGATTCTAAGTTTGGTTATATTATAATTAGTGCCAGGGTTAAGTTGATTTAAATCAAATGATTTAAAACCAGAATTTAAAACAAGATTAAAATCAAGGTGATTTTTATTTAAAAAAAATTATGATTTCTTTTCTTCTGATAGTCTCTTATCAGTTTTATTATATTCATATAATTGTTTTAAGCAGAAAAAATTAAAAAAATTATTTTACATGTATTTAGTAACAGAATACATAAAATATTTTCAAAAATAAATAAACATAAGAAAACTATGTGTTTCATATTAATAAAAAATACACGTTGTTTTGCAAAACTAAAATTTAGAAAAAAAATACTATTTTTAATCGTCTGTTGTATTACAGTGTTTTTTTTTTAAAGACACACTAATTTAGAAGCTACCTCAGTATCCAATATATTTCTTAGTTCTAAATGGACAAGCCGATATGATGAAAAAGTTCTTTCGACATCTGCAGAAGAAGCGTTTGCACACAAAATCGGAACAATGATATCCAATGCTTGATTAATTTCCGGAACATTTTTCTAAGATCTCCACCATTGTACTACATTTACATTTAGTAATATTTCTTGCGAAAAGATTGTTTCGTGGAACGGATCTGATTTAGCTTCCAACTTAATGACTAATGGTAATAATCCAGTACCAGAATAATATTTGGAAACTATTTCTAAAGCTGATTTTTTTTCTTGATATAACAACGGGTATTCATTTTTATTTCTAGTACGATCCAGGAAATAAGCTAAAAAGTGAAAAGGTATTGTGGCTTGTTCATATATTTTAATAAACTTTTATTTTATGAAAATTCTTTCAATGGAGACTGTGGTTAAATAAAAATTTAAAAAAGGTATATAACCCCTTACCACAATTATTAGTCGTATCCTAAATACGTATTTCGACAACTAAGTTGTCATCATCAGTAGGTAAAAACTACTAATAAAAAGTAGACTGTGAAGACTGCCAGTCTTCACAGGGATGCAGTGTATAGTAGTTGTGCGGAAGCGTTTTTCTTACTTTACTGTGCCCCATGTGCGACTTTTTATTAGTAGTTTTTACCTACTGATGATGACAACTTAGTTGTCGAAATACGTATTTAGGATACGACTAATAATTGTGGTAAGGGGTTATATACCTTTTTTAAATTTTATTTTATGATTTTTTCAGTTTCTTCAGAACTTGTAAAAGACTGCGCCTAACTTTTTCCATTCTTCAGCTACATAAGATAAACAGGTACGCTTCTGCTGAATTCTATGTATATTGGTTTCAATAATTTTAAAAAGTCCTCGACCTTTCTTCTGATTTGAATATTCTAAACCTTTTTAAAAATCACTGGATCAATGTCATCTCTTCACAAATTTGTAATAATTTTAACCATTCACTGACATATTGTAGTGGATTTTTCTATCCAGAGAGAGAGAAAAAGATGGAAGATTTAAAATTTGTTGTTTTTGACATTTGAAATTGTAGGGGTTAAAGTAGAGGTCAAACTTGACAAATTTCTCCATTATATATTAATTTTTATGTTTGTTCGAGAGTCACAGGGGGTTTTTCTCTGTGTGCGAGTCATATTCACAAAGAGTCTTTCCTCCTAATGCTACTGTTAATGTTGCTTTAGCACCCTATACATTCGGTAAAGGGATTTTTTTTTATTTTTTTTTTATTAAAATTTGTATATTAGCTAACCGAGACTTTTATTAACATTTATTGTTTTACTTCTAACATAACCTGGCCCTAATCTGAGAAGAGCGACCCAGGAGAAGTGATCTCGAGGAATCTACTAGACTGAACAGCCGGCAGCATAAGTTGTAGTGTGAATAAAAAAATTAATAAGCAATTAGAAAGCACATTCCACTGTAATATGTTGCCAAACAGTCAGAAAGTGTATTCCATAGAACTTCGGAAGGTAGTATTATTTTTTTGTTTCCTTCTTGTTTGTACTAAGCATTAGACAAATGCGTATTGCGCAAATATTTTACAACTTGAAGTACATGTTCTTTCATTTGGTTAATTTCTAAATCCTTGGAAAGCAAATGAAGTATATGGGCAGAGCATCCATAAGTTATAACAGAATATTTCAGATTCAGGAGCTCTGGTAGTTTTTTTCTCATGCTACTCTTATTGCCCGCGTTGTCTGTGACAACGATTGTTACTTTGCAATTAGGCTGAGTATCACACTTATTTATTACATCTACAGCGATCTCTGTAAGATAAATATGTGTGAATGCCTTTATGTATCTATACTTTCAAACAAGGAACTGTTTCCATTCTCTGCTGTCAAGACGACACACATTATTGGTTCATTATGAATATTTGACCATCCATCAAGAGACATACAAACTGACTTGCCTGATAGATATTTACAATATTTTGATTTCTTTGCTTCAAATATTTCATCTAAAAGATCCGATGATAACTGAAACCTAGAAGGTGGAAAATATCCTGGCCTCAGCATTTAAATTGCTTTACGAACTTCTTCATAGTCAATTGACTTGAATGAAGACACAATTTGCTGCAAAAATAGCCTATCTGCTTGCTTAAGTCTTTTTTGTCTTGCCCTAATTAGTTCTAACAACAAATGAGCTTAAAATGTCGCTATTGCTACTGCAACCAGCACCTAAATCAAAACTACTACTGCTACACAAACTTCCACTTTTGTTAAACCTTTGCTTTTTATACGCTGTAGAGTTAGAGTTTCTTCTTCTTAATTCTCTTTTGCTGGTTGAGATTCATTTATATTTTCACTTTCAGCGTCACCATTATTTGAGTAATTTTTATTTCTACAAGTTTCCAAATGAGTTTTATGTCTCTCTACCAACCGTTGCATATTTTTACCGCACTTTTTTTGCCAACAATAGTTTGTTTAACAAAATATTGCCAAATACTATCTTCTTTTCTACATCTACTTGTCATTTTCGGGCGTACACTACATATTCAGACGTTCAGATCGAAAGAGTGACTGTGATAAATGTAGCGTAGCATCCGACTTTTATACGGTCCAGCCGTCTAGCGCGAGTTACAAGCTACAAGTTTCAACACGTTCGCGGTAGGATTGCTAACTTGCAGCAACAAAACCGCAAATCGTGTCAGCATTTTACTAATTTCAGATTCTTCGCAATACCTATTGTTTCAGTTCCTTTATATGAAAATAGAATAACACAAGCGTCTTATTATAAAATCAGGATTTTTAATAAAAAATCTACTTTTGATTTTTTAAAAAAAATCGTGAATTTTGTTAACCCTGATTAGTACAATATTAAGTATTGCTTACAGAGTTTTATATATAAATTTTATATGCAATATTAACAATATCTTAAAAGTTTTATCATTCTAATTTTAATTCTTAACTAAACACTGAGTTGCTGTTTTGTATGCTAGCACAATGTTAAAATCAATATTTTTGTTACAGGGAGACGCGTTTGGATTAGACTGAACTCACATTTGTGTATATAAAATTGTACACTTTGTCGTAGAGCATTTTTGTTTGAAACTGGTGTCTCGATGTTTTGCATGAGGTTCGATATACAGCGATCAAATAAGAGATAAAAATACAAATCCTATCTAGAACTCAAAAACAGCATATTTTTTTTACGACGAAGTGATTTTGTTGTAAATGTATGTTCAGCTTTATTCGTAACAAAAATACTAAATTTTTTGTGTAACTGGTTAATGTAAAAGCTTATACTTTATGTATCAGATGACAGCTTGTGATGTTCATAATAATATTTGTGAATTTTTATCCTTTGTACATTACCTTCAGGGAAATTATTTTATTTATTTCTTTTTGTTATAAATAAATGGAACTTCAACATAACTACGTTTAGAGACAAAAATGTAATGTGCTGTCTAATAGATTAAAATTGTTTTTGCCTCTGTTACACATGACGCAGCTGTATTTGGTTATAATATATTCTAAATACAAATATTGAATCACTCGCGTTGAACAGTCAATATAAAAGTCGCAAATGTGTTTCATTTAATTCAAGGTGTGTTTAAAACTCATAAACATAATTTACCTAATAAATCAAATAATATCTAAAACTTTGGTTGTGTTTTTTTGGTGATTGAATTAACTTACAATCTATCGACCTAGAACAATAATTGCCCGTTATGATACTATATTAAACTAACATTGGGGAAGACTTGAGTGCGTCCTTTATTATTTTAATTGAAGTTATATTATGTTACATTATTACATTATCATCTATATAACTGTTCTGAATTTTTACAATGTTAACGGCTTTTACGAAGAACTAAATTTTTCACTCAGGTTTGACGGTTTGAATCACCTTAAACGTCTTCTTCCAATGAAATTATAATTTTTTCTATAAAGTCAATGTTGCTTTTATTATAGTTTTGCAAATCATTATTTCCTATTGTTAATTCTGATTGTCTGCCTTGTAGTTAGTACACCTGCCTTCTTTTAACTCTAACCGCTTGTTTTTAATTAAGATGTGTTTCCTCCAAACCACTGGTCAATTTACATGCATACCGATATATTTCGCCAGTTCTTCATAGATGTCGAGATACATAGAAGAACTCCATATATCAAAAACAGATAATATATGATAGTTTTTTGGAGAACATCCACCCAAGTTTACAACAAATTTAATCAAAAGAGACAGCAAGTTTATTAGGATGATGGTGAGGATATTAAGAGGGCATTATAAGCTTAACAAACATGCGAATAACATGATCTTAACAGAAGAAACGTAGATTCTGTTAAGCAGAATAGGAAATCGCGATTCATGTACTACGCCAATGCGATGGGTAAGAAGCGGTTCATACAAATGGGAGATGAATATCCTAAGGCAGAATTATATTTAGAAGAACCGCCCGCGAAAATGCCAAGCTTAATTAAAAAAGAAGGGCTAAAAAACTAATCTAACGGAATATGAGAATCACAATAGGTCTGGAAAAATCGAAGCCGAATAATCTCTGTGGCTTCTGTTCGCGGACCTCTTCCGCGGGGGTTGAGCTACCCATCAGGCGCGTCCATAGATGTCGGATAAGGGAATGGTCAGGTCTCTCTTGTGGTACCTGATTAGTGGCAGTGATAAGCGGGATGGCTAGGACTAAAAACCTTCTACTCCTTAGTGAAAGCTGTCAATGCGGACCAGCTCTCCCAAGCTACTGTGTAAGGCAACGTGCTTAGAGCTGAATGGCCACTGGGGTATATGTGGTCTCAAACGTTCCCCTGGGGCACTAGGCGGCACTACCTTGTATTTACGCCTTGTGCCCGGATGGGAAGCTCTACGGGAATTGACTCGATACTTCTTCAATGCTCGTGGCAATTAAATGAACACAGAGAATAAAAAACAAAAACTTAAAGAGATGGAGTCTGAAGAGAATTGAAATCCTAAGGAGCCTTATAGAGACTCCCTTGGCAATGGAGACTGATGAGACTTGAAAAAAACAAAATTGAAACGCAACGGACTGAAACTGAGAAAGTTGGGAAGATAGAGGCTGCACCCAAGGAGAGAAAACATCTTTCCGAGGCACAAAGAAAGAAGTTATTGAAGATGCGGAAACAGGGGGTGGATACGAGCAAAATAAGGCTCCCCGTTTCCCAAAAAGAACATCAGGAAGAACCTAAGCCAGCAGGGGCCGTTAAGCGAACCGTATCGGTTAGGGGCACTCCTGAGGATAAAGTAATTAAGCGCACGAAGTTCTCAACTTCGGGCGTGGTTTACAAGGCAACTTTTAATTACATTAAGGCTGCATTAATTCCTAAGGATTACCCGGTCAGCTTAGTGACTGAGGAAAACGAAGGGGCTATACAGGATGATGATGGTCATAGATAGGGCGCAAGAGGCGCCGAGGTTTGAATCCCCCCATCTTATTGACGGCTACTATAGAGTCATCTGTGCAGATGAGGACTCGTACAACACTACGAGAGATTACTTGGAAAAGAAAACAGTTTGAAACCTTGTGAAGAGCGAGGACTTGCCAAAACAGCAACGAGTTTTAGCGTTTCTGCCAGAGACTAAAAATGAGGATCTGACAGTGGGCTTGAAAAGACTCGAGAGTCAAAATACAGGTCTTAAAGTGGACCGATGGATTGCTCTCAATTTCAGATCTTCCGAAGAGGGCCTACATGTGGGCCTTCGTATTGATAAAGAGTCTGAGTAGACGTTGAAAGTGACTGACTGGAGACCTCACTACCGCTTTCAAAGGGCTAGCTTTGTAATCCTCGAAATAAGAAAAGAAACCAGAAACCGGTGAAGCAGGATTAGGGTACTCTATGAGAACCTCAAGCATCAACCTCTGACTGTCAAGATTGTCCAGATAAATCTTCAACATAAGAAAATAGCCACAGCAGCACTTTGCCAAACGATGCTGGCTGAAAATATCGATATTCTCCTCATTCAAGAGCCATGGATAAGTAGAGGTAAGGTGGGAGGACTACATATTAGGGGAAGGGAGCTCTTGGCTGGTGCTCCAGACACCAAAATTAGAACTTATATATATTTCAGGGCCAACCTGGTCGTAATGCCTATCATGGAGCTATGCAGTGGGGATATGACGGCAGCCAAGATCAGACTGGGTGCCGATGGGGATATTGGAGACGACAATCGCGTTTCTATATCTACCCATTGACTCTCCAGAGCTATCAGGGCCTAATCTTGAGGCCGTGGTTGCAGATACCAGTAAGAACAATCTGGAATCGATTATCGGCGCCGATACCAATGTTCATCATAAGGCTTGGGACAGCAAGGATAACAATTATAGGGGTAAGACACTCTTTAGCTATCTCTGTGGTACTGAACTTGACTGTTTGAATCAAAGTGATAAACCAACATTTAGGACATCAAGGGGGGAATCAGTTATAGATGTAACTTTATGCACGTTAGGAGTACGGGATATTGTAAGGGGGCGGCGAGCCGTCGCTCTCTGATCATGTGTATATCCACTATAAATTATGTATAGAATCTAGACTATATAGGCATTCCAAGGGAACAGACTGGGGCTCTTACAAGGAAGACCTGTTCTCTTCAACCCGAAATATCCCTGTTAGAATATGGAATATGGAAGAGATGGAGTTGACTGTTGCATGGTTGCAAGGGACCATTATTTCCTGCTATGAAAATAATTGTGCTGGCGTGCAACCCAAAACAGAGGAAGAAGAAGGCTCTGTGGCCATTTCAAATAATCTAATCCAATTTTATTTTACTTACATATTGTGCATTTCTTGTAGCAGTTGTAAGATAAGAGTGCAGGGACAAGGCAGAAGTATCAATCTACAAATACTGCCGTGGTTATTAAACCAGATTTAGATAGATCTGCCGCAGATAATAGGTATAACATCGGTCACAAGACACTGCCTTGGGGCACCTCAAATGTTATATGACATAGATGTGTTAATATCAAGAAATGCCTTTAAGTTCAATTTCAGTAATTCATAACTCGAATGCGATAGAGTTTCCTTAATTCTATAATACAATTCCTGATAGGACACTTTATCAAATGTTTGATTTATATCGACGAATACCGTACAACAGTGCAACTTTTGTTCAATGCTATTACTTACTTTTTTGAACAAATGATACATATTTTTTTAAGTTTCATGTTTTTTTTCTGAAACTGATAGTTCAAAATTAGTTGTTTTCCTGTACCACTACTTTAAATCTTCTTAGTTTTATATTCTCGAATACCTTTGCGAAAATTGGAAGTAGACTTATAGGTCATTATGATGCTATTTCGTTGGTATTTTGGTAAGATTTGGGCAGCATTATTACCTGACATATTTTCCAGACAGTTGTAAAATGCAAAACATTAAATATGCAATATACTCGTATATATTTTTTCTTTGCTTAGTAGTTTATAGTATTTTCTCATTGATTAAATCAAACCTTGGTGCTATTTGATCATCAATTTCCTTCATTTTATACTATTAACTTCTACAGAGCTTGTTCTTTATGGGAATATCCATACCAGCCGAGTCGACTAACAGTGTATACCGGGTGAACCAATGATCTGACAAAGTACATTTACTCAAAAATGGTGAAAATATTAAAAAATGCATATGCTGGATTGATAGGGTGCTATTAAAAATGTGTAAGACATACAAAATTTTTCGTAAATCTGGAACAAAAAAGATATTTTTTTAAATTGAATGGCCTGTATATAAGTCTAATTTTTGTTTCAGGTTAAATTTGGAATATCTTTTATTAAGGATACTTAGTACCCAATAGTTTTTGAGATATTTACAGTTAAAGAGAAAAATTGGCGTTTTTAATTACTAATAATTAGAGAGTGCCATGCATAAAATAAAATAATTTGATATAGCGTTTGGACAAGCTGTGTCACGAGAAACTTTTGTACGGAAATTATTCTAATGTATATTGGATATTTGTGAAGGTTCGATAAAATTAAGGAAATTTTTGCTAAAAAATCTCGTATATTTTAAATGGAACGCCCTATATATTTTTAAATAGTCATATTAAGTGCTTTAGCAACTCGCTTTTTTGCTAAGTATGTCCTATACCAATCTTTAATATTTTGGAAGATATTCAATTTTCTTTTAAAAATCCGTTCCTCGATATATTAAAAATATGAAAAAACATAGTAGCTGTTGAAAACTGTTTGTGGAAAAAGATTGAACTTCTGTTAAAATAATATAATAAAAACCGTCGTTATATTATTGATTTCTATTGTTATATTGTTGCTGTTTTTCTTGGTGTTCTGAAGAATATTTATTTTAAGTGGAACAAAGCACACACATCCGCGGCTTACTTGTTTTTGTCAGTTATGTTTTATACTTTTCTTAAATATTTTGTGATATATTGCTGAATTTGGTTTCAGAAAATAGTTTCTGAAACCAAATTCAGCACAAAATTTAATGAAAAAATGTAATTACAGAAAACTATTTTGTTGAAATGATTTATTTAAAGCTTATTAAAATAACGGCCAAATAAATTAATAAACAAAAAAAATTCAAAGTAGATGTTCAAAAAGATGTTCTTCTGCATATGTACATAAATTAATCATTCGTAAAAATTATTGTTTGACTCTTTGGAGAGTTTCGGCAGGTAGTTCTCTACAAACAATTCCTATAATATTTTTCATATTCTCTCCTTCCTGGTAAACTTTGCCCTTGATGTAAATCCAAAAAAAAAAATTAAAGGAGTAACATCGCATGATCTGGGTCGCCATTCTGTAAAACAACCTCATCCAATCCATATGTCAGGAAAAGCAACAATTAAAAATTGACGGACATCGCAGTGGTAATATTCCGGCGCTCCATCATACTGGAACCACATTACATTCCTAGTTAGAACATTTACCTGTTTTTGTAAAAGAAGAGGTAAATGTTCATTTAAAAGTGATAAGTAGGTGCCTCCAGTTAGAAGTTCTTAAAAAAAATGTCCGACAATTTGGATATCAATAATACTGTACCAAACATTAAGGATGCAAACATTTTGGTTGGCGGTGTTGCATACCCAATGTGGATTTTCCGTAGAATAATACTGCATATTATATCGATTAACACAGCCATTACTTTTAAAGATCGCTTCATCAAGTAAAAGTATCAATTATAGCTTATTGGGATTACTATTGAATTGTCTTATCATAATGTTACAAAAACGGATAAGTTTTTCATAGTCACAAGGATATAGTCCTATATGATGTAGTTCTATATGAAATGGGTGGAGTTTATACTTCTTCATTATATGGTTTACCATCGACTGCGATGTGTTTACAATGACATTTAATAGTCTACTACTAATGTGCGGATTTTTGTCAACATGTTTCCAACTATACCAAAAAAGTTTAAGTATATCAATACGTAAGCATGTATTACGCACTTGTTACAAATGAAACAGACATGCAATATATACGTCTGTAACTGTACACATGGACATACACCTCGTATTTTCCAACATTTACTTCTGCGATACGTGTTTAGGTCATCTACTATCAGACTTCATCAGTTAGGCTAGTGAAGTAAAGCTTAAAGACTCGCCTCATAAGGTATAGGAAATTTTGTCTTATCAGATGGCACCATATAATCTAGTGACATCTGACGGATAAAAGAGACTATGCCGAAAGTGGCAATTTTTTCTTGACCAGCTATGCCGGTACAGAAGAAAAAAGTACGTATATAGGTGTAAGTCCATTAACACGATGCTAGATGGCAGCAAATATACCAAAAAAGATTAATTATATCAATACGTTAAGCACGTATTACGCATTTGTTACAAATGAAACAGACATGCAATAAACACGTCTGTAACTGTACAGATGGATATACACCTCGCATTTTTCAACATTTACTTGTGCCTAAGACACGTGTTTCTGTTATCCACTATCAGACTTCATCAGCTTTACTTCACTGGTCTAACTGATGAGGTCTGATAGTAGATGACAGAAACACGTGTCTTAGGCAGAAGTAAATATTGTAAAATTCGAGGTTCATGTGTACAGTTACAGACGTGTATATTGCATGTCTGTTTCATTTGTAATACTTCCAACTCTTTCCTCTGCAGCCATATGTATAGTTATTACGGATCTTCTACTTTACTTAACATTACTATTAGCATCAAATCTATGTTTGAGATTTTCAAAGGTTCTCTTCGAGACCTGACATCTAATTTAAATAACGCTTTCGATAACTGCGTAACGCAGGTAAACAATTTTTCTATGCTTCTTCCATGGTGTATACTATGTCAATTAGCTCTTCCTTCGAAAAATTAATTATTATTAAAATAATTTAAAAACGCCAAAACTAATACTGGGAATACGAACAGAAAATGCAACAATAATTGAAACAATAACAACACTAATTAGAGATGAACAATCGCAGCATTAACACCTTTGCGGGTACTTTGATAGGACTACAGTATTTATATTATATCAATTTTTTACAGCTACTACAATTTTTCATGGCGACCGTGATTTTTAATGTATAGAGAAACGGATTATTAAAAGAAAACTAAATATCTTCGAAAATATTGAAGAGTAGCTTGAAGAATGATATTCACCAAACTATTGCGAATCGATGAACATCTACGTACAGCCCTGAAGATGTCCCTTGTAACAGTGGACAAAACGTTGGCAATTACACCTAACTCGACGCGGTTCCAACCCGAAAATCGAGATCTATATTCTGAATATTATTTGAAAATATACGAAAAATAACTTTCCATACATTTCCTTTAGTCTTATACTTTGCCTATTAACAACTAGTGCGTAAGTGCTAAATTGAAAAATTTTGCCTTTTTTCGTTTTTGCAATACATATGAATATTTATATATTTATATTTGCTATTATAATTCACGAACATCAGTAAATATACATTGCCAACCCCAAGATTTGTATATTGCACGTATATTATACGTGTGTAAATTCTGTTCTCAAAATTGCTAAATACACGAACGGCTCCAATTATAGCAAATAATAGTGAACGTGCGAATATCTGATATATGTGTGTAATTATGTCGGTTTGCCGAAATGCTCGGCATAATTGTGTAATTTATTAATAGCTGTGACTGTTATAAACGGAGATTCCGTTAATTCGGTTAGTTCATCCCAGTGGTATGCCGACACTCTAACTACTTAGCAGATAAGACATTGTATTACATGCTCATAATTCTCCGTTTTCTCCTTTTATCTCTAGAATTGTTACCTTTCCTTCTTTCTTTTTCACTTTGACTCTGTGAGGAATAAAAATTAGTATCCATTATTTCTTGTACTGGTATCAATAAAGTGTAAAAGTACCAACGAAATGAGTTTTTTTCGTCAACTATAAAATTAAATAATTAAACTAGGTAACTCCAAACTATTTCACATAATACTTTTAATATATACTGTACAAAGAGTGAGACCAAAAGATAGTAAAGGTGCTTAATTTAATACATATATATATATTTAATGTTGTAGTTCTTCTGATGCTCATAATTTCTTTCATTTAAATGATTTCTTGGACAGAAATGTTATATCTGAAATTTAATGTTTTTAAAAATATATAATTTGATAGCCAAATTTCTGTATAATTTATGTAAAATCATAATTAGATTTAGCAATATTGATATCGTATATAATTGTAATTTGCATTCTTTTTATTGTTGTTACTTGCTTCTAAATTAAATTTTTAGATTATATTTTATGTTTTCGTGATACTAAATCTGATTCTGATCATTTTTTTTGTAATCGAACTGCTATAATCGTTACTGTATATTAAGTGTCTAATTAACTTTTATTTCTAAATTTGTAATTGCAATTACGTGAGATATGCCCATTAACCTTCTGAACAATCAGTCAGAGTTATCTTTATCTCTGGCTCATGTAAGATTTTCTTTGAAGAAACACTTTAAATTTTTCCTTACTAAATTGTCAAAATGACTTTTAATTTAACTTTTGAACTTACTGTATTTATTCCAAAGAAAATCTGATTCAAAAATGTAAATTTTCTAATGGGAGTCATGACAATAAAAAAAAAAGGATAAATAAGATAGTTTTTTTTGCACGAATTTGGTGAAGATTGTTATATTTAAAGTTATCTCTTCAAGTTTATTAATTTTAAAGTAAAAACCATAAGAATTCGATAAAAAGTAGTGTTTTATTAATAAAATATTGGGAAATACCTTGCTGTTAGAATTTTCTACGAGTGGATTATTCCAGGAATCCTTATATACAGTTTTCAACGTTATATCCTCGTCACAGTTATTATTTGCATTTATGCAGAGTTTTTGATGGAGTTTCCAGTAATTACATTGGATTCCGAGGGATAAATTACACCTTTTCCTGTTTATTATATTAACACATAACCTTGCTGAAACCTACGTTCACCAGGATCATAAGCCGTTCTATATTAGGATCATTTCTACTAGATGTGACAAACCAGATTATTGTGATCTTCCACAACTGTAATTGACGATCTACATCGTGGTTTTTAATATCATCCAGAAGATACACGTACTTCAGATTTATTGTTACTGTTTATACCAATAGAACAGGTATTTCATATTTTGTTGTCTGTAATTTTCCTCAAGATATAACATTTCCCACAAGTCTTAAATATTTAATTAATACTCACGTAATTCCAAAATAATAATCACTTTTCAATAATGTTTATATTTGCAATATAAAAATCTTTAATAATTGATGCACTAATAGATCTTGTTTTATGTTAATTTGGGGTAGGCTTCCCATTTTACAGTATAATATAGGGAGTAACATACTCACCTATCATATGCAATTTGTATCTTGTTTTATTTATTTAAGAAAATACAACAGTTTAATTCTTTAATATATTTATTACAAACATATACATATTCGTATTATTTTGTGTACTTAATTCCTGATATCCGAACATCCGGATCCCGCCTATAGACCCGAAGGTTAAGCAGTTTCAGCTCCTATTTCATTTATTTTTCTATAATTTATATTCATTCTCATAATCATTATCCCGGCTTTTATATTTTATTACAAAATTGGCGCTAGCAACTTGGGGCAATTTAACGGTTGTTTAGATAGAGGGTGTTGAGTACATAGAATAAAGGTAATTTATTAATTTAAAATATCTTATATTATTGACATAACGACATTAATAGGGAGTTGTGTGTGGTGTGTTCTAATTCTACAAAATATTAATAAAGAAAACGTCGTTATATTTATTTATTGACTATCTATATTACAAATATTTACAATATAGTTTCATATTTTTAATAACACTTTTCGTTATTCATACAATAAATTTATTTGCGAATAATATATTAATATTTATATCTCTTCGACTATGGAAACAAGATCTCGTTCAGGATCTAGTATGGAAAGATCTGATGATGGTCAGGAGAAAGGGGAAGGAGAAAGATCGACTATGCCAGTAACTCAATCTGCTCGTGAAGAAATGCCAACAGACCAGATGAAGGTTTTGTTTGAAGCAATCATGGAAATTAAAAGTACGAATGAGAAGATAGAAAAGAATCAACAAGATATGAGGGAGGAAATAAGGATAATGAAGGATGAAAATCAACAAGATCTTAAAGAAGAAATGAAGATGATAAACGAGAAAATAGAACAGAATCAACATACTCTTAAAGAAGATATGAAGATAATGAATGAGAAAATGGAACATAACATTAATACTAAACTAGAAGATACAATTAATTTACAAAATAGACAATGGGGATTACTTTTGAAGGATTCCGAAGAACGTATTCAGGCAAATGTGGAAATAAAATTGTCTTTACAAAAAGAAGAGGTTACCACAATTATTAACTCGAATAAAGACGTTCTGGAGGAGCAGATAGTTAAACATCAGGAGAAATGTTTGCAGAATTTTAATACAGTCAATCTAAGGTCTTTGGAGTACGAAGATATTTACAATAAAGAGATCAACACGGTGAAGAACAATTTACAGGATTTGTTGAGGGATCAGTGTAGCAACAAGGATTTTATCGACACTGAAATAAGGAGTATGAGGGATACTATTAATCAAAGATTAGTAACAACAAACTATCAATCTTATGGTCTACCGCTGCTGAGAGTTGAAAATTTAATTACTTTTAATGGCGACGTTAACATAGTACATCCGATGACTTATTTAACTTCAATGGTGAGGTATTTAGAAGATATACCAGATCAAAAACAGCGGTTGTATATATTGAGAGCTACCCTGAAGAATAGTGCATTAGATTGGTTTATGCGCATAGAAGAACATTGCACTGATCTTAATAAATTTGTTGACCTTTTCAAAAAGAATTTCTGGGACGAAACTCAGCAGAATCGTGCCAAGATTCGCTTACTTACAGGGAAGTATAGATTGGGATCAACATCACGAGAGGCCTATGCTTCAAAGATATATAATAGTTGTAAATATGTCCCTGATTTGGACGAAGCTTCAATAGCGCGACAGCTTTTGAATCACTATATTCATACGGATACGCTCGCGATTATTTGCCAGAGGGTGAATGATATGGATTCGTTGATGGACATTCTTAGGAGGTTGGATGATTATTCCGAGAATAATCAGAGAATAGGTGATAATAACAATTTTAGAGGTATGTATAATCGAAATTTTAATTTTAATAGCCCTATGAATATGAACCGAACTTTTAATCAACCTGATCTTCATAATAATCAGACTAATAATCATGTTATGGATAATCTTCGTCACAATTATAATAATAATAGAGCTCCATTTAATATTTATAACAGGAATTTTAACTCACGTCCCCAGAATTTTAATAGAAATGATATTCGTCAAGATTCCAATTTTCCACAACCGTCAAATAATAGATCTTATAATAATAATTACAATAATTTTAATCGTTCTTCATTTAATAATAATAATAATTTCGGTCATAATTTAAGAAATAACCATTTTTCTAGAAAAACTATATATAATGATAATTTTAATTCGAGAGGACGTGGACATATTAATAATATACAACGAAGACATAGATCTTTGTCACCGACTGTTCCAGAACCCGAATCTACCCAAAAAAAAACTTCGATAAAAAAACAGGACTTATACAACAATCCGATTCCCAGTACCAGCACGACAAACATTTAAGTCGGATCGACTGTAACATACCACATAAATTTAACAATATTTCTTTTTATCAAAACCCCGAAGAATTTATTTCTATTTATGATAATGAAAATAAAATATTGGATACTTATAATTTACCTATTATTAAAATTAAATTAGATGATGGCATTATCAATTGTTTGATAGATACCGGTGCAGAGATATCATTGATTCATGAGGACAAGGTGAAACTAATAAATAATTATGAGGACAAAATCATTAAAATTAAAGGCACGGATATAGTCGCCGCTAATAAGAGACGGATAGGATCAATTAATCAAAGGATTTCTACAGATATCATTATAAATAATCATAAATACATAATACCTTTTTATATGATTGAAAAACTTCAATATGACGCTATTATAGGTATTGATAATATAAAAGTTTTAGGTATGGTTATGGATTTCTTGGAGGGTAAGATTTTTATTAAAGATAATATAATTAATTTAGTTGAAACGTTAACTGAGGAGGAAAAAGTTGAGTATTTTAAATATAAAGAAGATAAGTTAAATGAAGAGATAAATAATGTTATGTTTAGGATTAATATGGTTAAGAAGAAGGAAAATGTATGTGATAGTTTGGAAGATGGTTTAAATATTGAATATATGAATATAAATAATGATTATAATGGAGTGGAAAATAGGTTGACGGGATTAGGATTGAATAATTATGAAGAAGAAAATGTTTTGGAGGTGAGAGATGAAGCGAAAGTTGGTAAAACAGTAAATAGTTTAGAGGAGATAGAGGAATTAATTATGAAGCAAAATATTAAAGATGACCATGTTTCTCATAGATTAATTGATATCTTATATAATAACATGCAGTTGATTGATGATGCTATTGTGTTTGCTAGAAACTACGAACATGTTATTAGAATTGATAAAGAAGATCCTTTAGCAAGCAAAAACTATCCCATACCCTATTATTACCAGGAAAGAATAAACAAGGAATTGAAACGCTTAGAAGATACTGGTATAATAGAAAGATCTAACACGTATTTTATTAATCCAATTGTTATTGTGAAGAAAAAAGATGATTCTTTAAGAATATGCCTAGATGCACGCGCCTTGAACCTTAGAATAAAACCGGAGTTTGAAATGCCTCAAAATATTGACGTCCTTCTTACAAAATGTGGTAATAAGAAAGTATATAGTAAATTAGACTTGAAAAACGCTTTTTGGCTAATTAACTTAGAAAAGAATTCTCGAAAATATTGTGGTTTCATTATAAATGGAGTGGTCTATCAATTTCGAGTTTGTCCTTTTGGTCTTAAAACTTCGCCCGCCGCTTTAATAAGATTTTTACACCAGATATTAGATAAGTACGAAGATTTTACTTTACATTACCTTGATGATATTATAATTTTCTCTAACAGTGTACAGGAACATTTTCAACATCTGACTATTGTCTTAAATACTTTAAGAGAGGAAGGTATGAAATTAAACTTAAGTAAATGTCAATTTTTTAGGGAAGAAGTCAATTATTTGGGATATATAATTAATGAAAAGAATGTTTTATTAGATCCTCAACGTTTAGATGAGATTAGGAATTTCCCTCGTCCGAAGAATTTAAGAACATTGAGAGGTTTTCTTGGTATTCTAAACTATTACAGAAAATTTGTGTCAAATTATAGCCAACAAACTTTACCTTTGTTGAATTTACTTAAGAAAGCTGTTAAATGGAATTGGTCTCCAGAGTGCGAATCATGTTTTATTAAGTTAAAGGAAAATTTCGTGGACAACCTTAAGTTACATCATCCCGACTTTAATTTACCTTTTATAGTGCGAACAGATGCTTCACATCAGACTATTGCTGCTGAATTGGTTCAGATTAAAATGGGTCAGGAAATACCTATCTATTTTATATCAAGAACATTGAAACCTTGTGAGATCAGGTATACGATTTCTGAAAAGGAGATGTTGGCAATTGTGTTTGCGTTAACCAAATTGAAATACTATTTGATTGGTAAAAGATTCACTTTAGAGACAGATCACAAGGCTCTTATTAACATCATGAGTACTAAACTTAATAATAACCGGATTTATAGATGGACTTTGCTTATACAAACATACGAGATTGATATTAAATATAGGCCAGGTAGGGAGATGATCACTGCGGATGTCTTAACAAGGAAGGATGGCGATGTTAAGAAACAGAACATTATGATTAATCTGGTAGAATTACAGAAACACGGTATTTTCTCTTTTACGCAAATTAGACAGGTACAATCTTCACAGGAATTTTTACTAATTAAAGAATTGTTAAAGGAAGTTGAAAATTACAAGGGGATGAAAATCAAAGACGGATTTTTACTTAAGTTAATTGGAAAAAAAGAAGTTTATGTTCTAAATGAGTATCATACTAGGATAATTGCTCATTATTTACACACTAGGTATTTACATATAGGAGCACGGAAATGTTGGCTTATTTTCCGTGAAGCTTTCTTCTGTATCAACGACGAGCGCATTATCAAGAGTGTAGTTAGAAATTGTCAAGTTTGCGAATTAGCGAAAGATAAGAATATTACTTTTAAAAATATTAGCCATAATATCGTTTCTTATGATAGACTTGACCTTGTTTCTATAGATTTCTTATCTAATCTAATTCCTAGCACAAAAGGATACAGGATTATTCTGGTAATCTGTGATATTTTCTCTAAATTTGTCAAGTTAATTCCAACGCAACGTTGTAATACCGAATCTGTGTTACAAGCCTTACAGGATTATTTCATGCAATATGGTATTCCAAGAGCTATACTATCAGACCATGCTACGTATTTTACTAATGATAGGTATCGAGATTTTCTACATAGTTATCATGTTAAGACATATTATACATCTATTAGGTATCCACAAGGAAATCCTACAGAGAGGTATATTCGTGAAACTCTCAAGTACTTAAGGATTTTATTAAACGATAAACATAATAGGTGGGCTAAACATTTAAGTCAAATTGAGTTCGTCATGAATAACACGCCGAGTACTGTTCATAATCATCCTCCAATAACAGTTTTTACCGGAGAACTACCAGGAAGACCTTGGGATAACAAGGAACTTTTAGATTTGTCAGAACGTTTACAGGATGTTAGAGGAAGACTTAGGAAAAGGAAAGACAAATGGGAACGCAATAGGATGCTAGTTCAACGTAAGTTTAAAACATATCAAATAGGTGACTATGTCATTGTCAAGAGATTGCGAGTAACAGATCGTAAGACTAAGATCATGGCGAAATTATTGAGACCTTATCAAGGACCTTATAAAATTAATCGTATTTTTGGAAACAATACTTATGAACTTATCGAAGAGGATACTAATTTAATTAAGGGTAGATATCACATTTCAATGCTGCAGGACCACATAGCAAAGGAGAATTGAATTTTACATTTTTACAGTATATTTTAAGATTACAAGTCTAATTTATTATCTAATCTGTTACAAAATGCAAGCCAGCTGTTTTCATGTTAATTGAAGAATTTTTATGTTCAAACGGGTTAATAAGAATAGGGGTAAGTCTATTATCGGTCAAATTGGTATGTTACAGATCGAAAGGATATTTTTATATATCAGTCTTAGTTTAATATACTACTTTTAATATTGATTAATATTTGCATTTCGAAAGAACTTTCTAATACAATAATTATAATTTAATTTTTCAATTACTAATTTATATAATACATTTACCTATTTATATGTTTGACATGTTTTGTTTTTTTTTTCCCCTTTAAAGTTTCATTTATTCTTTAATGTCTATTACTTTTGTTTTATTTTCTAGAGATACTTTAATAATGTTTATACTTGACTAGTTTTCTATATATATATAATCAATATAATGCAAGATACAATTTTAATATGCACCAACCTATATTACTTTTAATAATAACACTTATTTCCAGTTAAAATTCTTTTTCTTAGAATTTTTCCTGTTAACAATGGGGATTAATGTTGTAGTTCTTCTGATGCTCATAATTTCTTTCATTTAAATGATTTCTTGGACAGAAATGTTATATCTGAAATTTAATGTTTTTAAAAATATATAATTTGATAGCCAAATTTCTGTATAATTTATGTAAAATCATAATTAGATTTAGCAATATTGATATCGTATATAATTGTAATTTGCATTCTTTTTATTGTTGTTACTTGCTTCTAAATTAAATTTTTAGATTATATTTTATGTTTTCGTGATACTAAATCTGATTCTGATCATTTTTTTTGTAATCGAACTGCTATAATCGTTACTGTATATTAAGTGTCTAATTAACTTTTATTTCTAAATTTGTAATTGCAATTACGTGAGATATGCCCATTAACCTTCTGAACAATCAGTCAGAGTTATCTTTATCTCTGGCTCATGTAAGATTTTCTTTGAAGAAACACTTTAAATTTTTCCTTACTAAATTGTCAAAATGACTTTTAATTTAACTTTTGAACTTACTGTATTTATTCCAAAGAAAATCTGATTCAAAAATGTAAATTTTCTAATGGGAGTCATGACAATAAAAAAAAAAGGATAAATAAGATAGTTTTTTTTGCACGAATTTGGTGAAGATTGTTATATTTAAAGTTATCTCTTCAAGTTTATTAATTTTAAAGTAAAAACCATAAGAATTCGATAAAAAGTAGTGTTTTATTAATAAAATATTGGGAAATACCTTGCTGTTAGAATTTTCTACGAGTGGATTATTCCAGGAATCCTTATATACAGTTTTCAACGTTATATCCTCGTCACAGTTATTATTTGCATTTATGCAGAGTTTTTGATGGAGTTTCCAGTAATTACATTGGATTCCGAGGGATAAATTACACCTTTTCCTGTTTATTATATTAACACATAACCTTGCTGAAACCTACGTTCACCAGGATCATAAGCCGTTCTATATTAGGATCATTTCTACTAGATGTGACAAACCAGATTATTGTGATCTTCCACAACTGTAATTGACGATCTACATCGTGGTTTTTAATATCATCCAGAAGATACACGTACTTCAGATTTATTGTTACTGTTTATACCAATAGAACAGGTATTTCATATTTTGTTGTCTGTAATTTTCCTCAAGATATAACATTTCCCACAAGTCTTAAATATTTAATTAATACTCACGTAATTCCAAAATAATAATCACTTTTCAATAATGTTTATATTTGCAATATAAAAATCTTTAATAATTGATGCACTAATAGATCTTGTTTTATGTTAATTTGGGGTAGGCTTCCCATTTTACAGTATAATATAGGGAGTAACATACTCACCTATCATATGCAATTTGTATCTTGTTTTATTTATTTAAGAAAATACAACAGTTTAATTCTTTAATATATTTATTACAAACATATACATATTCGTATTATTTTGTGTACTTAATTCCTGATATCCGAACATCCGGATCCCGCCTATAGACCCGAAGATTAAGCAGTTTCAGCTCTTATTTCATTTATTTTTCTATAATTTATATTCATTCTCATAATCATTATCCCGGCTTTTATATTTTATTACAATATATATATATATATATATATATATATATATATATATATATATATAATAACTTCGTGACCTTGGTATGATATGGTAAACCTAATCTGTAGGCGATTAAAGGTCTGTACGATATATTACTTCAAAATATTCATATTTTGTATTCTCTTGATAAAGGCGTACACAGCCGAAACATGTAGAGTTTTTTAAATACATATATTTTGAAGTAATATACAGACCTTTAATCGCCTACAGATTAGGTTTACTATATATATATATATATATATATATATATATATATATATAGATATATATGTATATATATATATATATATATATATATATTGATAAATGGCTGATGGTGTATAAAGAAACGCCACCACGTTCGTGCTCCAATTGATAAAACGCTGATGATCTAATTAGCATTAAAGAATAATAGATGATGATAATAAATAAAAGTTTATAAAAGTTGAAGTTAATGGAATTGAATTTATATAAATTGGGCGCCTTTAATTTGAAAAATGTAATGTTAGATCAACACTATCTATGTTCTATCATAATAGTCCAACTAGCAGTCGTGAGCACAAATGATATAAGCAAAATTAGACTCTATAGGATCTTCGTCGGTATATATTTATCCCTATGTATTGTGTTTAATAGTTTAATCAAATATTTAAAACTGTACAACTAAACACTAACAAATAAAAGAGTTAGTTATGAAATAACAGTAAAAAAAATTATTGAAATAAATAAGGAATCTGTAACATTGAACAAATAAATGTGCCTAGCGACAATTAATATAGTTAACAAATAGTGCACGTGTGTATAATCAAAGAAGTTATGTTAAGTAATAAAAATATGGTCTAATATTGAATACAAACAGTTAACACAACAATTCAGGTAAGTACCACAATGTTTAAATTATTTAAAAAGGTTTACAATTATGTGAAAGTCAATAATGTGTATAAAAGCAAAATTCTGGAGTTTGTTGCTTTTAAATGTTATTTTGAATCAGAATAATATTAACTTTAGGTCTTTATTGTGGAAAAAATGATTTAGTGAACCTGTTTTCCGTTGAATTCCGCCGTTATGCAGCCTGAAAGTGATGTGATCGGACGATACAGAGTGCGGGTCTTCCAAACTATAGTGACGGCTTTAGCGGCGTACAAACACCTTGGTTCTGCCTCTTGGTCGATGATTCTATTCAAAAGATGCTTGGCTCGTATCTGGTTAGTTTTTAAGCGATTGTCTTCAGGATTGTTTTTAAAAGGTGTAGCAAGTATTTATGCCTTGATTCAGAAAAAAATTGGATTGATCTCACACGTATTTTAACTGTTTATTTTAATTTACTTTTGAGTAGATATAAATTACGGCCATACGTCATTTAAGTTTTTTAGGAACCGACGCCGATAACGATTGTTTATTTTCCAAAGCCTAGTTAATATCGCTAAATAGCCTCGAAGTTTTACTTTTATTACATTTGTAAACATGAAGAATATAAAATAAATATTAATTTTGATATGATAATAAAATTTATAAAATAATTTTCAAATAATCAGAACATGCTTTCCAATATAAGGTTATGTTATATGCCTGTGCAGTAAATACCATTTTCGCGGGTTAGTTTACTTTTAATCAGTATCGATACAAAATTTTAAATGTAGATAAATTAGCTATCTGTAATTTCGCGCTAATGTATTGAATTATGAAACTGAAAATTAAAATGTAAGTTTTGAATTAAAAATAAGTTAATTTGAAATATTCAAAGTTATCGTCATATTAATTTATTTACATTTCGATACTAATTTTACAAATTAAGTCCGCCAATTTAACCCTTCTACTGTGTTATTTATTGTTAAATACTGTTTTTCCCATTACAGTTGCTGGAATAAGGCCGCAGTTTGCACCATAACAGTATATATATATATATATATATATATATATATATATATATATATACGCATTGCACACACCACTAGGACCGGTCCTGGGCGTCAACCTGGCTAGGCTGCCGTTAACAGCACACACACGTTCGACGTGTGTGCATTGCCCCCGCTTTTGCGGTAAACGTTAAGATGGCACATTGTGTGACCGTCGTTCACCGAGGTAGTCACTAAGAGTGTTCCCTCGGTTGCGATGAGCGACCCCGTGCAGGGTGCGCTTCGCTGGTCTGCGCCTTGCCTCGTTGGGGCGGGGGTCGGGCCGTCGAAGTACTGCACGGAAAAGTAAAGAAGTTGTCGGGAAAGGGTTGGCGGCCCTACGCACCGGCTGGTTATCCGATCTCTCTAATTTACGTGACCGGTCACTTAACACACGCACGAGCACACCATCATACAAAACCCTATACTTACGCTCTTACACAAACACAAAATCACACACCCAAAGACACGCAAGCTGCCAGCAGCAACCAACACACAAATTCATATCCAGAAAAAGACACAAGCTGCTAGCAGCGAACAACACATCTGTTCTCACCTTGCTATCTATTTTTTGGAATACTAAGGCATGATTTATTATTACTATTTGAATGTATCTTTGAATAATTTAAACCATAGCAACTCAGTTACTTGACATTTATATTCTGTCATTTATATTTTTTATATCCTTGACAAAGGCATCATTGCCGAAACATGTAGGATTATTTTAAATATATACACTTTGAAGTAATAACCAGACCTTTAATCGCCGACTAATTAAGTTTACCTTATATATATATATATATATATATATATATATATATATATATATATGTGTGTATTAAATTAAGTACCTTTATTATCTTTTTGGTCTCACTCTTTGTACAGTATATATTAAAAGTATTATGTGAAATAGCTTGGAGTTACCGAGTTTAATTATTTAATTTTATAGTTGACGAAGAAACTCATTTCGTTGGTGCTTTTACACTTTATTGATACCAGTACAAGAAATAATGGATACCAATTTTTATTCCTCACAGAGTCAAAATGAAAAAGAAAGAAGGGAAGGTAACAATTCTAGAGATAAAAGGGGAAAACGTAGAATTATAAGCATGTAATACAATGTCTTATCTGTGTCTTATCTGTCTTATTATATATATATATATATATATATATATATATATATATATATATATATATATATATATATTGTTATGATACGTATTGCTTGGATATTCCTGTAAACTGTAAATGACAAGATGGAAATTAGCATAAGGTAAACAACATATTGAATGGCTGCATTTTGTGAACACAACTTGTAAAAATTAGTGTCGAAATGTTAATGAATTAATATCATAACTTTTAATAGTTTAGATAAGATTTTATTTATTTCAAAATTTACTTTTTATATTTTTAATTTTCATTTTGGTCATTCAAGTCAATTACGCGAAATTAAAATAATATTTAATTTATTTACATTTGAATTTGATATCGATATTAATTGGACACGCCCACTTTTAAATATGGAAAAACCGCGAACAGGTTATGTATATATTCTAACTTATAACCTAACCTACCATTTAAAAGCTATACACAAATTCATGAAAATTCGAATATTAATTTTATCATTCCATTTGAATTATAATAATATTTAAAGAAGTAATTAAAATAACTATCATTATAAAGTATAAATGAAGATTATTTTTGCTTTTTAAAAAGATTTTGGAAGAAATAAATGAATGTTGGCTTCGGTATTAAGATTTTCATAGAGTCGCATTTAATATAGTCGTCCGCTTTTAGAATTAGTTTAAATATAGAAAAATTAATGATAAAAAGTCAAAACATATACGAAAGGTGCTCATAACGATAAAACAAGTTTTAAGATAATTTTTACCTGATAAAAATCAGTTATCTACGAGAAATCGACCATAGCATAATTTGTGAAGGTCACCGAATGCCCAAGCCACCTAAAGCAATAAAACTTTAACGTATCTGAATTATTCCAAATGAATAATATCCAATACCGGACCTTATACTGAAAAACACCTGATCCATCCGAGAAGATCCTTCCTTTTCCATACCTGGCTGAATATCAAGATTAACCGTAGAATTCCATTCATAATTGCTGCCCATTTCTACAAACCACAGGTTTATTTATTAACTTATCAAAGTACAACAAATTATATTTTAATTATAATTTCAAATTATATTAAAACATCTTGATTTTACTTAGAAAGAATAATCATATTTATACATTAATATAAAGAATATTTGTTAGTAATTACTCAGATAATACTCACCGATTAACATAGTTTAATTGTTAACATTATAATCACCACTTCTTATGTAATTTCAGCTGGTTAGACATAACCACAATTATTCACTTATACTGTTACAAACATAGATTGATAATATTCAATTTTGCCGTTAAGCCAAGTTTCACATCTATTTGTAAAGATATCTTGAGTACAATAAAAATTTATTGTGTAATTTTAAGGAGGTGTTTCTATTTATCTATGCGTAGCTAAATCTATTTTAATTATATTGTTAATGTATTTTTTATCAAGCTTTAAAGAGTGTTACTATTCGCGAAGATCCTGAGGTAGGAGATTTATAAATTCTGTATTCCTTTCATGCTCTAGAACGACATCTATTTATAATTGGGAATACTGCTTACTATCAGCTGTTAGATCAAAATATTTACATATATGTAATAATTCGAACAAAGACGCCCAATACTTATATAATCTATCAGTTGAAGTACAATTATTTACTTATTATTTTTCATTCAGGAGGTCGTATGATATCATTTGTCAGCCCAACGGCGGCGGCTTCCTATCAATATATATATATATATGAAAAACAATTGTTGTTGAGGAATCATACTTGTTTTAACGGCAAAGACTCCTTGTCTACATATATATATATATATATATATATATATATATATATATATATATATATAGATAATTATTTCGTGACCTTTGTATGTTATGGTAAATTCAATTTGTTGGCGATGGTTTTGTTGAAAAGAAGGTATTGGGCTCTTTAATTTGGATAGAAATCTGCTTTCTGGAATAGCAGACGTAAAAACTATTTTGGACTGATGATTTCAATATATATGTGTGTATATATATATATATATATACAAGATGTGTATAAATTGGCGGACCCGCTACACGCGGCGATGTTCTTCGTTAAATTCGGAGTCCAAAATCCTAATACGAAAATGTACTATGCTCTTTGCACGAGGTTCCTAAAGTTTGGACTTTCAGTCTTGAAATAAGCATTATTACTCGATATTTGTTGAAAGAAAGAGCTACAATTTAGAAGAAAGAAGAATTGTTGTTATTATCCTTTCGTTAAAGTTTTCTTTTTGATTTTAAAGTTTGTTTTTAATATTTGTTTATTAACTTATTTTGACGAAAAACACATCTGACAACGTTGTAAAACAATAAGTAGGCAGCCTAATGTTGTTCTAGTCAAATACATTACTACTGTCAAATTTTGACACTTATGTAATCTACCTATTTCATTCGACTTGCTTATTTTTCGGGTTTATTTGTATCATTTTGTTTAGTTTTCGTATTTATTTGTATAGTTTTAATCAGTTTTCGGGTTTTCGTGTTTACTAGTTGTTCTGTTTGTTTATTATGAATTTTACGTTCAACGAATATGCCGATATGTACATGATATACGGTTTCTGTCGTGGAAATGCTAGCATGGCAGGACAGGAATATCGAGTGCGTTTTCCAAATCGGAGACATCCAAGTAAAAATGTATTTCGAAGGCTGGACCAACGACTTCGTGAAACAGGTTCGTTTATTCCAAGAAATGCGAACGCAGGTCGACCAATAGTACAAACAATACCACAAAGATTGCAGCTATATCTACAAACTGATGGATTTCAATTCGAACAATTATGTAGGTAATAATTACATTGATTTCTATCAAGAAGATGTACAAAAATTAGTCAATATTATCAAAAATTTTTAAAACTTTGTAATATTTTCGTAATAAATATGTAATCTAAGAAACCAATTTTATTTAGTTTGTTTCTTTTTTAAATTTAAAATGTAAGGTTCACATGACGACGTGTAAAAATGTTCCGAAGATTATAACTAGCACATGCGTGTTCAATGTTGCCAAATGTATGTTTCCTTCAAATTCATTCTGAGGACAAAGGAAGCCTGATACATCGTTTTAGGATTAGGACTTTTAACTCAAAATTTGACCAAGAATGTCGCCACGTGTAGTGGGTCCGCCAATTTATGCACTCCTTGTATATATATATATATATATCAGTGGCGGTTTCTGCTATGGTTTGCAAGTTTGCGCAACCACCAAAACTAATAGATTTAATTTAATGAAAAAAAGCGTAATTCTACATCTTTTAAATTATAAATTAAAAATTTGTACTACCTCACAGAATAAATGAACTATTATAAATATAATAGGTATATCTAATTCGATATGAATACGTTAAATAAATGAGAGAATAACACACTTGGTTTGCAAACTCATCGCAATCCACGAACGTATATATCCCTATACGGCTGACGAACTTTGTCGAACGTCTTTCAGATATATCTCCATAAACGAAAATAGTGTTGCAGCGGCAGTGCAACCAAAGCGATACACGTATTTCTTGCTTACGGTGCAACGGTATAAAAGCGATTAAAAAAGTTGTATTTGTGTGTTTAAAAGTGTTTATGCTCTTTATTTTTAAATAATAATGAATTCAGTGCAGAGTTTAATAGTGGATCCGTTCTATAAAAGAACGTATGCCGAAAAAATTGAAATAAAGCGGTTGGGCAGACCTGTTCCGAATTTAAATCTGAAACAAACGATTTCCAGTAAGACGCGAACTTTTAATAGACTATTTAATAAGAATATTTATAATAAACATTTGTGGATTTGCGGTTGTAGTATAAAAAATGCATTATTCTGCTTTCCTTGCTTACTATTTGAAAACGCTATCTACAATCATTCTTGCAGAACTAGAAACACACATTAAAGATAACGAAAGAAAATTGATTGCCCAGACATATGATGGGGCAGCCGTCATGGGCGGATCGCATAATGGGGTACAGGCACGTATTAAACAAACTTATAAATACGCTGCTTACGTGCACTGCTACGCGCATCAGTTAAATTTAGTTATGTTGAATGCTGCCTCTGCCAACACTAATGTCCGTATATTCTTTGCAAATTTACAAGGAATTTGTACCTTTTTTTCAAATAGTTCTCAAAGAGTTGCAATATTGGACGAAACAGTTAAAAAGCGGCTGCCTCGTTCGGCCCCAACCAGATGGAATTTTAATTCCAGAATTGTCGCCACTGTGTTTGAACACAGAGAAGAAATTATAGAAACAATGCGAAGAATTTTAAATGAAAGTAAAACTGTAAATATCACTACTATCAATCAAGCTTCAGGTTATATTACGCTTCTTACTAATAAGAGTTTTATTTTCTGGTTAAATCTATTTTACAAGATAATGCCTCAAGTAGATATATTATATGCAAAATTTCAAACTAGAGAAATTGATCCCCTTATGGCCAATAAATATATATTATCATTTGAAACTCAGTTAGCTCAAATCAGAAATAATATAACGAACACTTCGGATACAAGTGACAGTGGGCCCGGCTCATCAACTTCAAAACGACGTAAGATCGATGGAAACGAATATACACGAGAAGCAAAGGAAGTTTGTGATATTATTGTTTGTCAAGCCAAAGATAGGTTTAGCTTTACTGGACACTTAACTGCAACGTCTCTATTTTGTTCTGATAAATTTAATCAATACAGCCTCCATTTTCCTGAAAATGTCTTTCAGGAAACAATTAAGTCTTACCCATACTTTGATGAACGGAAATTCCGTACTGAACTAAGCGTAATTTATGAAACGGAAGAATTTAAATCAATCTCGGGTTTGCTTCCTCTTTATGACATCATTTCACAAAGTGAACTAAGTGCGACTTTTAGTAAAACATTAAAACTTTTAAAAATTATAATTACAATTCCGATGTCAAATATGTATATATATTATATATACAAAAATTATGGCTTTCTGAATATATTTACAACAATAAAATAATGACTAAATAAATAAAAAACTAGTTTTCCTATACATAAAAGAACAAACACTATACTAATATTTTATAAAAGGTTTATAGACATATATCCAATAAATTGGATGTATAACATTTATAGATCTGTCACTTTGAAGTTTTAATAAAGAACTGACATTCCAAATTAAAATAAAAATCCAGTCCTATTTATCGCTCCATTAACCAATTACAATAATTTTGAAAGAAGCCACTTACCGAGCCTCTCTTTCTTCCACTTCATTAACATTCATTCATATTTGTATCCTCCACGATCTCGTTTAACAAAAATACAAAGAAATATACTCCGCCAGTGTATCGAAATTTACAACCACTTGCCTGAGACTTTAAAATAATTGTCAACAAAACAGTTCAAATACCGACTCAAGGAACTTTTAATAAACAAAGAATGATGTAATAGTAATAGCTAAAGACGGCAGACTATGTGCCCCACACTGTTAAATTTAATAATACACATAAGGTGTATCAGATAAAAATGTAGATTTTACAAAATTGGGGCAACTTTTTACCAATACTGAAGATCCATTGTACAGATACATAGCTCAGCTATGGACTTGAAAATTGTTTTTATGTATCTGTTTATTATTTTAAATATACAGATTTTGTGTTTTATTTATGTATTTGTGACGTTTCGTATACATTTTGTGTGTCTTAACGAGTAAAGGTATATTATTATTAACAACTGAAATTCTTTCTGGGACACTCGGTGTAATTATGTCATTTATAATTTCCTTCGATTCGATAGCTCGCCTTGATGGTTTGAGAATTAGTGCAGACATATCTTGTTTACCTGCGTTATTTTGTTTATTAACGCTTACACTGCGTTCTTCTCTAACGTTATCTTGATTTCCGTTTCATTTAGTTAGATCATATGTAATCGTTGCTTCTCCTATATTATCATTTTTATATGTTTTTTAATGACTGACGCTTATAAAAATAAAATGACAGTATGTGTATATCTCTCTGACAATTGTTATTTTCATCTTTTTTACATGGCCTCAATTATATTAATTACATTTTAACTACCCAAACATTTACAAAGCAAACTTAAAATTGAATTACTAAATATATAAATTAATTTACACATATGAAAATCTTAGTTTTCGCTATTAATGTATTTTTCTTGTTCCTTTAGTTAGTATCTCATGAGGCTTGTACCACTACAATATATATGCATAATTTATAAAATAAGTCGCAAACATTTTGACTTAACTATTTAAAAAAAAGATGCAAAGGTAACGAAATAACTTCTAAACACTATTTCGACATTATTATTTTGATTGATTTAATATTGAGAATAAAACACTTTCGAAACATAAGTTTCGGCATTACAGACGAAATGTATGTTAGAATTAGTCTAATAAAACCAGTGAAATATAGCGAAGTATTTAATTCTCAATTTTTTAATTAAGTCAATTACTAAAATATTTCACCAAGAACTGTCTGCAACATCAATTATGCTATTAAATTTTATTATCATAAATCTTCATTTCAGCAGAGAAGAGCATTTAATGCGTAATAAATAAATTTCAATTTAAAAACAAATTAACCGATCAATTCCCAGAGGATTACGGAAACATAATCTAACTATTATAAAAAACGTTATGTTTTAATTCTAATTTCCTTTTAATTCAGTTCATGTTTAAGATATGCCACCTTTTTACACAAATTACAACAAAGCTCTTATTTTGTAGAAGTTGTAATTTTAAAAAAGCAGTTAGTGTTTTCAGTTTATATTAAGGAACAGTTTACAACAGGTGTTACTTCGCGAGAATTTCACAACGCCGTATTTAAGATTTATTAACTAGCTTGGTCGATTATTTTCAGATTACCATGCCTTCAAAACATTTCATTCAAATCTAAAAATAGATTAGGTAGAAGCTGATTATTGTCATATATATATATATATATATATATATATATATATATATATATATATATATGATAATTTTGATGTTCTCGCGGTTGTATGATGAAATGATGGTTTCTCGGGTTCTTGTCCGCGTGTGAGATGTATCCTGAGAAGGATTGTTGTCTCGACGTTTCGACGGGATCGCACTCGTCATTTTCTAGAGTTAGCTGAAGAGTTACTCTTCAGCGTCAAGTGAAAGAACAACTATAGAAAATGACGAGTGCGATCCCGTCGAAACGTCGAGACAACAATCCTTCTCAGGATACATCTCACACGCGGACAAGAACCCGAGAAACCATCATTTCATATATATATATATATATATATATATATATATATATATATACACAGGGTTATCCAGAAAGATGTTACCACTCATATGGAACTACCTAATTTTTAATTTAATTTTCTTTTTTCTAGTTTGAAGACAAAATATGGCCACCCGACTTACTTTGGAAGAGAGAAGGAAGGTAGCGTCTTGGATGGAAGTGTTTGGGTCACCCTCAGTAGTAAGACAAAAATTTCAGAAAAAACCTCCAAGCCGTTTAACTATCCGTCGAGTGCATGAAAAATTTGTGCGCACAGGGTCTGTCACTAATGACTGTAAAGGAAACAGTGGACGTCCCAGAACTATTCGAACGGAAAATAACATCATAAATGTACAAGGTCGAATAATTAACAGCCCAAAAAAATCAAGTACGAGATTAGCATTGGAAAGCGGAATCTCGCGGACAAGTGTTCTGAGAATTCTTCACCTCGATCTGGGAATGAAGCCGTATCACATTCAAATGATTCAGGCCCTTTCTGATGCCGATAAAATTGCTCGTGTTCGAGCTGCAAAAGTGATACTAGAAATAACAAATATAGACCCTAATGTTGTGTTCTTCATGTCGGATGAAGCCATGGGGAATGTTGAAAGATCGCGTGTATGCTACAAAGCCTACTGACATTAATGACCTGAAAGAGCGCATAATAACAGTAGTCCGCTCTAATCCTATGGTAATGTGTGAACGAGCTATGACCTCTATGGTGTGCAATGCCACTATGCAAGGAGTACAGATCGAAGGAGTGCATTAGGTCTATTTTGACTTGTGTACATAATGTGTTACTTAATAAGTTGTATATAAGTGTTTTAGATAATTTCCTAGCCGTTATTAAATATAACAATTGATAAATTATTGGAGTTTTTCGGCTTTTCTATGAAATATTTACAAATATCAAGTTAGTATGTATGTAATTGCAAAGTAAGGGGGGATGTAAACATTGCTGTCTACAAATTACAAAGCAAATCATATTAAATTTTTAATTGAAAAAATTGTCTATGTTGGGACTCGAACCCAAGTCTACAGTTTGCCGGACTGTCGCTTTAACCACTCACCCACAATAGACCTAGGTCTATTGTGGGTGAGTGGTTAAACCTAGGTCTATTGTGGGTGAGTGGTTAAACCTACAGTCCGGCAAACTGTAGACTTGGGTTCGAGTCCCAACATAGACAATTTTTTCAATTAAAAATTTCGTATGATTTGCTTTGTAATTTGTAGACAGCAATGTTTACATCCCCACTTACATACTAACTTGATATTTGTAAATATTTCATAGAAAAGCCGAAAAACTCCAATAATTTATCAATTGTTATATATATATATATATATATATATATAAATTTTCATGTTAAAGTAAATGTAAAGAATATCGATCGCTAATTTAGTTTTATTTTCTACGAGCTTAAGTATGAATTGTTTCAAATTTTAAGGTAATGCCAAATGTTATTTTCCGTTTGAAAATTACTTACAAACTTTTTTTTGTAAATATTTACTTACAATTTAATTTATGGAAATTTTGAGACATTTTTATTTCTTTTTTCCTTTGTTTACTTTTATTGGGCATTGATTTCACATCAATTCTTTTATGACATTATTTAGTAATTTTATCGAATCCGGTAACTTTTAAATCGCTACCGAACCTAATTTAATATTCCTCTGAGATTGTAACGACGTTGACGTCAACTAAACTCCGAAATTGCACTCTTTGCTACCAAAAAAAAACCCCATCGGAAGAATGTACGCCGAATTTAGTGGTATATTTTATTTACCATTAGGTAGACAGAATTCCAGACACGTCCGAACTTTGATGGCCTTGTTTGGCGTTGTACAGGTTTCCAAGGAGACTTGAGACCATGGATTCAAACTGTTCCCTGTACTACAGGTGGACGAGTTCAGACCACCCGTAAAAAGGGACGATTCATTGTAAAGAATTCTAGTAGAGAGGGCAAGAATACATAAAAGCGAGAATACTTTTTCTAGCAGCACTATGTATTGAATATGGATGGCTTTCTATCTATCTAATAATAGATAGTATTATAGTGGGGAGGTATTTACGCGAACGTCTGTTCTATTTTTTTTTTAATTATAAACAATCCATTAAATATTTTACTTCAGGTTCGTGGATCCTTCCATTGACAATGACTTTATAAACGAAATAAATCTAATTGAAGATTCATATCTGATTCTTTTTATTCCTGAAATTTTTATATTACTACAAATAATTACAATTTTTAAATTTAAATAATAATATCTAATCTTTATTAATTTTGAATTATAACTACTTAATATATAATTAAATGTCTGTTAAAATTTCATACATCAAAATACTGTAAAAATTATGAAACTTATGTATACGAAATTTATTCTTTATTTGTTGAATCAAATAGACATTAAATAAACATTCATATTTATAGGTTTGCTTTATTTTTATTGACCGATTTTTTTTATAAATATAGTGTGAAAAAATGTCAGTCAGTCATGAATTAATAATGTAAATAAAATACCTATATAAATTAAGACTGGTTTTTAAATTTTGGAAGTTAAATTTTGTATATGTCAACAATGACAAATAGTATATTAGATAATGAAAGGAAGAACGTCAAATGTGACAGTTAGCCACATTTGACGTTCGGAATCGGAATATATATTAGAAATACCTCCTTTGAATTTACAAATACACTGCAATGTTTATGTTTATAAAAACTGTAACAGATAACGACTGTCAATGTTATAAAAGCCCTTCGATGAAGCAGCTATATTTACTTAGGATTAAGTAACATCAATAAGATTACGTACGAATATATCTGCTTGTGGATCATTTGTGGGCAAATACTTTTAGAATTAACCTTAATCATCTTCTTTTTTTGTGTACTACGTGAATGTTTTCTTTTTGTTACGAGAAGTAACAACTAAAATATTAATATTGTATGTAATTACAATATAAAATAATCTGCTATTGTAAACACACACTAAAATGTTTATTTTTGTAAAAACATTGTGCCTAAGTTTTATTATAGTTAGGATTCGATAACCTTCTATGAAAGTGAGCGCCAATTTTGAAAGATGATATATTAAAAGAACATCTAAGATTTGTACTCTACGGTCAGTTAAGGTCCTATTTAATAACAATCTATCTTTAATCGAAAAATTGTATCGAACGTACGTAACGATCGACTACTGAACGAATCTTAAAGCGAGATGGGTAGTAACAAAGCTATTATTTTGTTATTGTCGTTCGTTTATTTGGAGATTTTTTATTTCTACATCAACTTTAAGTTATTTTAACACAAACTGGCCTAATTTGTTAATTTTTGCTTGTTTTGCTCTCTACAAAAATGTAAGCTATAAAAGTCCACGAAAAACTGGCTTGTTAAATTGGTACTCAATGCAAACACCATCCTTGGACTTACCTTGCGTGGGTGAGAAGATCTTAAATTGACAAAACAACCTGCCAGTGCCAACGGCGTAAAGCTCAGTGCGGTGGTCGTTCGATTCTTACTATAACTTTAAAAGAGGGCGCCACCGTGATATAAGTGCTTCTTCTCGAGGAGATTATATGTCACTCGGAGTTCATATTCGTGGTAACGAACCCACCACCGAAGGACTAAAGTAATTTCCGAAAAACAGAAGGTAATAACATTATAATATTAAATCTTTCACATTCAAGAAAAAGAGACACGTTTATCATAAACGTTGTAATACAGAATAATTATTCAAGTTATACAAATAGTAATGAAAAGGTAATGGACGTCCAACAAAATTAATAATGGGCGAGGCCCTCTATATAATTTTTAAATTAATAAGCACCAAAGTTAAATGAGTTTTTACTCGGATTCATCCGAAATTTAATTTTTAAATTATAAAAGAAATCAAGGCAAATTATAGAATCTATAACTTTTGGACGTTAATGTACGTACATATTTTTGATATTAGCATCAAACAACAAACAAAAAAATAAGGTATACAAGGATGACAAGAAACGGCGAGCGTATACACAAGATCTTATGTAAATCGATCACAAATTTATTTTCCCGCTTAATTAAATAAACATAGGACTATATATTTGATAACACAATTGAAATATACCACAAAAACAAAGGATTCGCGTTCTTATGCACAAACTTTATACACAACTGAATTGCACAAATTTATGATTACTTTAAGTGACCTCAACAGTATTTATGATTAGTTAATATGATAATTTAAATGCTATGTGAGTTAATTTAATAAAAATATCCGAACATAAAAATTAAGAATTACTGTCGACCAAAAAAAAAACAAAAGAAAGAGTTAGAAATAGACATGTCTTTTTTGTTGTGATTTTTTAACGTAGCTGACTTCTCTTCTCTTATGGCCCCATGCTTTTTTAGAGGATTAACAAACAGAAGAATCGAACTAATTAAGCTGCAAATCTAATTAGCTGCACTTAATTATAGCTGGCTGATATTGCTTTCTTGCTGCGCAAGGGTGTCCTGCTGCAAATGAAGTCGGATATGGTACACGAGGTTTGTATTAGAATATCTTTACACTTCCGGTGTTGGACCAACTCAAGCAGCGAAACGCAGTAGACATCCGGAGATAGAGCTCGTTACAAAAACACTATAGACGAAAATTAAGTAGTAGTAAAAGAACGAAATATATAAATGGAGGCACAGAGGGTTCTAGAAAGACTTTAGCGGTTAAATTACTCATCTTCAGATGGTCGAAGAATAGAATTAATATACAGCCTAGTCAAACACGACGATCCAACATACAGAATTGCGGTAAAACAAGCTCAGCATGCCGTTAATTATCCACAAATTTTCAGTGTAACATTTCCAAACACTAAAACTCTAGCGGCACACACACAAATAACCCATCTAGTCTCGCAAAGATATACAACGTATCTCCCCGTAAAACACTACGCGCATCTCCTTCTATAAAAATTCTTCCTCAAAAAGCCGATGATATAGCAATACGTTATATTACAGCAGGAATATACGGGGATCGACCAACAAATCGCCAATATATCGTAACAATTTACTTAAATTATAATTTATTTTACTAAATTTCATATTTTTAAAAATATTTTATTAATAAACACTTCATTTTCAAACTTTTTTATTCTAACACATATATAACTTTCTTTATACTTCCTGCAAATATACCTTCATTTGCATTTTATTTAATTTATATCATGACAATAGATATAACTATATTTAAGATAAGTAACCAGGGAGTTTACTTTAACTGAAAGTAGTGGTTACAACTTGAATGTAAAAACTAAATAAATATAAGTTACTTTTTAAAATATATTCTATAAGTACAGTAACATTAATAAACTACTATCGAAGATAATTACAAAGCTGTTTCGAATACATGTTGAATAAAAATAGTATACAGAAAGGTCCTTATGCGCACAGTCGCCCATATTCTCTAGATAACTATTAACCTTTCGGTCACTCTTATTATGGAATTAAATCGTCGTAATTATATCGAAACCAAAGCCTTCTAAACGGAACAACTTAATAACTGAAATAAATTAATGCTAGAACTCTCATACAACGTTTTTTGGAACAGTTGACTTCTAAAGAAAAAAACTCTTATTTATCGTGAAAAACGATAAGAAACTTAAAAAACCAGAATTATAAATTCCGCCAATAAAAGATAAACAAGGTCAACGAGTGAAGAATAATACAAAAATCAGCCGCATTTGCTGACTATCTAGGAACTGTATATCAACCCTTTCTAACCGCCACAAAATGAACAGAATATATACGAAAGTCTAGATTTATCCCAACAAATGGAGAATGTCGCTCATTCCCAAGTTGATAACTCACTAGAAACAATAAAAATAAATAAAGCTCCAGCTTCTTACTTGATAACAGGAAATTTTTTTAAGAATTCCCTAACAGAAAAAATAAAGCCATCACGCAGATCTTTAATGCGATTATTAGAATTGAATACTTTCTAAGAGTATGGAAGCTCGCATAAATTATCATCATCGAGAAACCTGGCCTCTGACGTAAACAGGTTCGCAAAGATCTAACAGCTTGCTGTCAATTATTAAAGGAATACTCGTAGTAATGAATACCTAACAAATAATCTCATACCACTTGTTTGGTTTCGGAATAAACATGGCAAGAGCAAGGATAGTAGATGAAGAAAATGTAAATATAAAAGATAAAATATTGTTCAGCCGCGTTTTTTCATAGGCGTTTGGTAAAGTGTGGGATATAGGTCTACTTTATAACAGATAGATACTTTCTTATTTAACATCAAAATTAAAGTCAAATAACTTGAATACAATACAATAAATGGTACTGATTGATAGACATACAACGCCAATAATACGCAACTCAGTGTAACTATATCATTGAAATATTGCAATGCTTTCAGAACAAAGTACTACTTGCGATAATTAGTGTTTTCTAGTATGAACCAAATTTTGTTATTGAAAGTGATCTAGAAGTGTCTTTACAAACGGTTTAAACCACCAGTGCTCATCAATGATCTACCGTAAAAAATTGGGCGGCAAGCGCTCGACAAACAAATGTAAGAGTTGGAAGTAGAACTGAGCTCTAACATGACAAGTGGTGAGTGCTGCTGTTACGACTTATGTGTGTTTTTTAGTTACTGGAAAATTGAAGTCCGTATTCTATTAATAGGTACAAACAATACAATGTAATTAAAAATATATTGTTATTGGAAACGATAATTTAATTCCGATATTCTGTTGAATATACGACAAGAAGGAATGTAGTTGTTAACACGTTGGCGGACACTTGCGTTTATAGCCGTCGAAACGAAGTTCACAATGTGACATAACAGAAATAGCCATCCAAAATGAAACGGTCGTGTTCAGAAATGTGCATTTACTGGCGTACTGTAACGAGCCTAGTGACACATTTGCAAAAGTTGTTGTTGGTTGAATTTATTTCCCGTCTACTACACACCTGCAGCTCCAGTATACAAGTGGTTGTGAAGGAAACAGCACGTGCGTGATTTCTATTATATTTAAATTTGTTATTGATACATTTATCGATATTTATAGCTTCTACTGGTAAGTTTTTGTTTATTATATGATTCTAAACTTGAAATATAAATAAAAAATAAAAATTTTCGTGTTTTATTCAATATTTAGAGAAGATGGATAAAAAGAAAGAGGCCAGGCTGTTGAAGCTTTTTGAGGAGTTGAGTAGGGTGGAAAGCTACAGTAAATCTGAACCTGATTCTGACAGTGATGATTCGACTGAAAGAGAACATATCAGTTCGGGTAGTGAAGGTAATGAGGAAAATGAGGAACCTGACATGAGACATGGCGGATCAATACAATAGCTATAAGAAAATTTTTCTTTTATGCGGATGCCACTGGGATTCTTTTAGATACATACGAAAATGGTTCTCCAATTCAGGTTTTTGAAAAAATATAGGATGACCAAATAATAGAAATGATCGTAAATTCTACAAATCATTACAATATAAAACTTAGCAATTAAACACGGCCACATACGTGTTGCATGGTAGGAAGGCAAATTCCACAAATACAAATATCAGTGAAATGAGAAAGTTTTGAGGTTTATGTTTGCTTCGGTCACAGCTAAAATTCTCCAGCATAAGAAAACTCTTTTCCATTGACGCATTGCATTATCACCCAGCATTCCCTGCACGTATGTCAGAAAGGAGATTTGAACAAATATTGAGATGCTTTTGCGTAGAACAACAAAATTCAGACGACCCTTTGAGAAAAATTTAAGAAATATTGATTTACTATTAGAAATGTTTAGGAATGTGTCACCGAACGAAACATTGTCATTAGACAAATCTTTGTTATTATCCAGTCGAAGGCTTTTTTTCGCACGTCCATGAAACGTAAAAAAGCAAAATATGGGATTATATTGTACGAACTTTGTACGGCACTAGGATATGTTTTGAACATCAAAATATATAAAGAACATCGAGAAAATGAAGAAAACATGACAACAATTGAAAGTCTCGTTATGCAATTGATGCAGCCATATTTGAACAAAGACCATCATGTTTATGGATAACTAATGTGCGTTCAAATAAATTTTACCTCTAGTAGTCCATGACAATAAATATGTTTGTGGTAACTATACTATGTCGAACTATTTACATTTGCATCAGTTATCAATTTGACAGACTATTTATTCTGATGTATACTTAGTTGGACCTTTTTTACATTGCTTTGTAACTTAAAATTGATTTAAAATGGTTTCCACTATTCAACACAAATCATTCATGGTTGAATCTTATTTTCGGAACGGACGTGAGATTAACGGACAATGGCACTATTTTCTTGGAGAATGCTTAGAGGAATTTAGAAATATGTTTCCAAACTTCGTCTTTGATTTTGATAGTTTTCGGTACACAATTAAATATTGCACTAAGATTTTCAAAGAAACAGGAAGTGTTATACGGAAAGAAGGCAGTGGTCGGTCGAAAAAACATACGGAAGAGCCAGTTGACGATGTAACGCAAATTATGAATGATATACCAGGAACTTCCATAGGAGTATTATCTCAACGAGTGGCATCAATTGGCACTTGTCATACAATTTTTAAAAGCTTTTTTTCTGATGAATCATGGTTTTATCTGAATGGATATGTTAACTCACAAAATATAAGGATGTGGAATACTGAGAAACCACATGACTTTTATGTTGAAACCTCACTTCATCCACAGGAAATTGGTGTATGGTGTGCGATTAGTCGAAGGAACATCATTGGCCCTATTTTCTATAACGGTACCTTAACAGGAGAAAGGTATCGACAATAAATTATTATGGTATTTCTTGAACAGCTTAATGAAGAAGAAACAAATCACGGTTACTATCAACAAGACGGAGCTAGAGCGCACACAGCTGGTGAAATAATTAATATGATACAGCAAATTTATCAAAATCGGTTGATAAGTTTAAACACCGAACATGAATTTCCGCCAAGATTTTGTGATCTTATCGCCTGTGATTTTTTTTCTGTGGCCTTTTTCATAGAATTCAATTTTTCGGGTACAGATACTGTCAACTCAAAAAAAAAATGGGGAATCTAAAATTTGCTCGTGGGCTATTAATTATCAGCACATGTTAGTTTTATTCGTGTCAAACGATTGTCAAACATTACTTTTGGTTTTAGTTTTTAGTTTTAAGTATGCCAAAATCCCGAATCTTAATCCAATTGAAAATTTGTGGCGCACATGAAAAAAAATAATGAGTCATAATAATTTTAGACAGACAGGAATTGATTAACGGCATTAACGAGTGTTAGCAAAATTTAATTGCACAATATTGTGAAGCTCTAATTAGATCTATGTCTAGAAGGATTAATTTGGTGATAGAAAGTAATGGCAATGCAACAAAATACTAAAGTATTATATTTCTGTTAATAACTACATAATAAAAAATACGACCTTTATTTTATTGCCGAACATTATAGTACGACGTCTAATTAAATTATTTTGATTAATCATTCGAAAAGCAATGTCAGATCATTCTAACCTCTTTGAAAAAAAGCCATAATTAAACATATTAAAAAACGTAAAACAAATTTCTTTGTACGTCAATTTCCCATTTTCTTTGGTGGGATGCGTGCCTGATCTTGCAGACTTTCAAATCAGAATTGCTGAAAGAATTAACGACATCGACGATATGATACTACAAAACGTTTGCTCCTCTATTAGAAGAAGATGTGAGAAATGTCTCGAACAAGGTGGTGGTCACTTTCATCAATTTCTATAAAACGTTACTTGTTTGTTGCAAATAAACGTATCTCATTCAGTTAAAAATTTTAATTTTATTATTTTGACATTTGCCATGTCATTCAAATAGTTTATAAAATTTATTTGAACGCTCTTTATTACAACAATTTATCGTTATATACAAATTAATTAACGAGCAAACACATGTGACAGGAACTCTTCGTGCAAATGGGAAAGGCTTTCCACAAAAAATAACGCGTCATAAGCTAAGAAGAGGAGAACATGTATGGCGACGCCAAAATCAAACATACGTGTCCAAATGGTAAGACAAACGGGACGTTCTATGTCTAACAACAGCTTACCACCCCAGTATCATTAACGCTTCTAACACATCTAACAAGAAAAAATAAAACCAATAGAAATAGTATATTATAATAAGAATATGTCAGGTGTTGGCACAGCACATCAGATGATGTCGTACTGTACCTGTCCAGAAACAAGAAGGTAATATTTCATCTACTGGATGTAGCAGTGTGAAATTCTCATTATATCTGCAAAGAAAAGGTAGGTTCTAAAATGCAGTTTATAGAATACAGAGAAGCATATATTCGATCATTATCTTGTATAAATTATAAACAAGATGGAAGGTCAATGGTAGATTTTCAACCTGCACGAAGACAACAATAACAAAAACAGTAACAATGGAATTCAGCATTTTCCAGAAAAAGTTACTCCTCCTGAAAATTATTAGTGCAAAACATATTTTCAGACATGTAAACAATGCTACAAAGAGGAAATAAGACGAGAACCATCCTATTGCTGCAAAAATTGCATTTGAAAACCTGCACTGTGTTCTGTACCATGCTTTGAAATATGGCCTGAAAATACTTTGTAATTATTATAATAAATTTTTTTTTTATATTATTGTTTGATTATAAACTAACATATTGTGTGAAATCCCAAAAATTCTTTATTACGCAGATAAAGTATCAAAACATTGCCTTTTTTATCATCATTTACCTTTGAAAAATTTTGATGTGATAGCCGTTACTGTCCCATTTCATAGTGTATCGGGTTCAGCTAGCGCCATGACGATTATATCCGCAACCTAATTAAGACTGCTTAATTAGTTCAAAATAAGTTTATTTAAGCAGAAAGAGTAAAACTATGTTTCTAACATTATAAAAATTACAGAAACATAGAATGTCAATTTTTGAACTTTACTTTTTTCTAGTGTCCATCATTGCGTTAATTAGTTTGACGAAAATTAAGACAAAAATCGATATAGGAAATTTTAGGAGATCAAAATGCTTGGAAAATATTTCCTTGTACAATATAATAATTATATTCTTTGCAGTGCCTTCTTAGCCTAACTTATGATTAAATAATTCATAATGCGATTACTAATTTTGTGAATTCGACAAGTTTTTTGTCTCTATAACATAAAAATACACTCACGCCATCATTTATAGAATTTATTTAATTTACTGATCAATAACATTAACTGAATTGATCTGAACTTTCTTGATGTAAAGAAAACGACACCCTTAAACAGATTTATTTTCAATGCATCGCTTGAAGGACCTTATCTACCCCTTACAGTCGGAACACGGGGTTGGATAATCCAGAGTCATTACTTAATAATCTCCGTAGAACAAACAGTTAGCGCTAAGCTTTTTGTCGTGCACGTAATCTTCGTTGAGACCCCAATAAATTATTACCTTCGAATTCAAAATGTCAATATGTTTTCTTAGTTCGCAGAACTTTGGAAGTTGGTATGTGAATATTGCAATAACAGTTTTTTTGTTTCTATAAACTTTACCTCTAAATTAATCAATATATCTGTGAGCTTTTCAAAATGTCAATGTAAATGTTATATGGCATTAAATTTTTTATGTTAGCATCGTAATTATTTTATCTTTAACTTTAGCAACTTTAAAAAAGTAGAAAAATTTCAAATATTTATAATGTTTAACAACTTCTAAATATATAGAAAAGAAGAGATAATACGGTTAATAGAAATGATAAAACTCGTTTTTGGCAATTTTAAACTTTACAATTTTTTAACTTTATAAAAATAAATCCAATTATAGGAATAGTGTATGTCTTGCTGAGATTTAATATTCATTAAATATTAGAGATGTTTTACATTAGATCTGTTATTATTAACACAATAACAATAATTCCAAGACAATATTTAACATACACTAATTCATCGTTTTCAAACTTTTAGTTTTACTAAAATTGTTGAACTGTATCAAACACCAGTGTATCAACTTCAGCATGCTTTAAATTTTGTAATTTATCACTGAAATGAAACAATCCCTTTTAGATTAGTGAAGCTAAGGCGTTTCTCTTTAATTAGCTGGTTCACATCATCCTATCAATGGCAGTATATACGCAATTGATGCCTTTATTGGGAGAAAGCATCCCATGTGTAACTCCTTGACAATTTCACTATACTGATAACAATATTTGATATCGGGCTACATTATTATTTTTATTCAAAATGTGAAGGACCGGGTTCTTAGTATATCTTGTCATCTACAGCACGTGTAAGCAACAAAACTCGCGAAATCTGGTCTTACTAAATTTCCGAAATCCAATAACCCTCCTCGGGCTTACTTTTCGTGGGCGGTTTGCTGTTAAATCTACAAAGCAGCCGACGACGGCGTGGTCTTAGAGAAGACGGACGGGTTCCTTGACGAAAAGTTTTTAACCTGACTGATCTATATTATAAAAGTGGATATACCTAAGGAAGCTACAGGAATTAAAAGAAGACGAACAACCAAATAATAAATAACAAAATTAATTTTGAGCATTTACAATTATAAAATTGAAACAATAAATATTAAGTTAATACGACGTAATACCGGGTGAAGCCTATATATATATATATATATATATATATATATATATATATATATATATATATATAGTCTATGTTGGGACTTGAACCCAAGACTACAGTTTGCCGGACTGTCGCTTTTACCACTCAGCCACAATAGACCCTGTTTCAAGCTACTTAGAAATGCATTATAAAGTAACAGTGTAAATGAATCAGATGCCAGTTATTGAATGTAGATGTCAAGTTGAAAGCAGAAGTCAGTTTTTGAAAGCTGATGTCGGTTTTGATAGCAGATGTCAGTTAGTGAAAGCAAATGTCAGTTATTGAAAGCAGATGTCTGTTTTTGAAAGGAGGTGTCTGTTATGAAAGCAAACGTCAGATTTGAAAGTAGATGCCTATTTTGAAAGTAGATGTCAGTTATTGAAAGTAGATGTCAGTATTTTGAGAGCAGATCTCAGATTTGAATGTTTGAAATTGCTAATTGCTCCATAGCTATATAGCGACAGTCCGGCAAACTGTAGACTTGGGTGCAAGTCCCAACATAGACAATATTTTTCAATTAAAAATTTCGTTTGATTTGCTTTATATATATATATATATATAAATAGTTACCAACAATATTAGTAAAAGTACCCATGCCAAACAATGGTTATTAGTATATGGCACCACCGAATTTGGTTCCGCTAGACGCCGCAAATTCGGAAAATTACGTAAACTCAAAAAGGCAAGTCACGCGGCGGGTAATGGGCGCAACCAAGCCGTCCGAAACGATATCGAAGAAAGAAAAAGTTCCTATTTCGGCTAAGTAACACAACGCTTTTTTTAATTTATATTCATGACGAACAAAAAACAACAAAGGAAATATCTGATATAAATCTAAATGTTGTCAGAAGAGTTGTTAATAATAGAAATATGTATGTGATGTAACAAGTGTTCATTTGAAAAGTCAATCTAGTAGCATGTGATTTACTGAGAACATTTTGAAGTATGTCGTAAATTAAAATTTACTACTTAACCTACGAAGTCGTATTTTGACAGTTTCATACATACAAATAAATAACAAATAATAGGTATTTATTGAAAACTATAACAAATGTTGAAAATGTTGTCCTTCAAGATCAATGCACTTTAAAATCCTACGTTCAAAATTTCTGATGATATTCTGCAACATTACTGGATTGTTATTAATTTCCATGCATTTCTGTTTGATTCTCTGTAGCATATCATTCAAATTCAATATAGGTGTTCGAAATATGTTATTTTTTAGATAAGGCTACAAAAAGAAATCGCAAGGTGTTAAATCGCATGAACGTGCAGGCCAGGCAATTTCAGTATTTCGACTAATTATATGCTCATCAAAAAAATTCTCTTAAATAATCCAAAGATTCTGCAGTATAGTGACAAAGTGCTCCGTCTTGTTGGAAATATGCATTTTGAAGTTCATCATCATGCAACTGATTGACAAATGGTTGTAAAATTTCCGTACGGTACCTTTGAGCAGTTAACGTTCCCTGAAAAAATATTGGTCCAATGATTTGGCTTATCGCTGCCCAAACACCAATTTTCTCTAGATGTGGCGATTCTTCATTAATTACATGTGGATTTTCACTACTCCAAATTCTTGTATTTTGTGAATTTAGGTATCCCGTTTTATAAAACCATGCTTCATCAGTAAAGATGACTCTTTGCGAAAGTTCTCCATTATTGTTCATATTTACAAACCAATTACAAAACTATAGTCTACGTGGGTAATCAATTTCTAACAATTCTTGTACTGCTGTGACACGGCATGGATAAAGTTGCATATCTTTTTTTAATAACTTGTGAGTTGCACCAACAGAAAGGTTTATTTGTTGACTCAAATGTCGAACAGATGTTTGTGGTTCATTTTCCATTATTTCTTCAGCACGATTGACAACTTTAGGTGTACGTTTCTTAACTGCTCCGCTGCCTGATTTTCTTAAGAGACTACCAGTTTCAGAAAAAAGTTTTAAAGTTCTATCCAAGTATTCTTAAATTGTATATAATCTATTACAAAATGTGGAAACTCAACTTGAAATTCTACCATGCAATCTTGAACTGAATAAACCTATAAACCATCAATTTTATTACCACTTCGAAAATAAGCCTGGACTAAAAAAATTTTATGTTCTAAAGTGAAAGCCATTTTAAAACTGAGAAGCAATTTATTTAAACCAGAATCGACGCACGATTATTTTATGCACTAACTGATATTTGTGATTGACATTATCAAATGTCATTTGGATTTACGTTTACGGAACAACAAACACATACTAATATATTTGCGTCTTATTCTATCAAAATTTCAAAGTAACCTAGATTGACTTTTCAAATGAACACTTGTTATGTATGTAATAAAGTGCATATATTTAGAAAATAAATAAAAAGCTGTATACTCTACCCAGAAAAACTAATAAACCGCGTCAAAATACGTATTTATCTGGATCACATATATAAATACAACATTCTAAGCCCGATCTAATGGGCAGACCTGGTGTATGTTTGGAGGCTTAATTATATTTTAAATTTAAAAAAAAAGATATCCTAAATTTAAAATTTACAAAGATGAGTATTGAAATAAATTAGACAAAGCGTCGCGGTTTTATAATATTTTATAAATTAATAAATGATTAATTACTTAAGCACAATAAAAAATGGAGAAAAATTTAGTATCTAGAAATGAATTAATTATTTGATTTGCACAAATCGAATAGACGCGAAAATGTATATTTAAATTTAAAGACGTAAGTTTTAGGAAAAGTAACAAGATTTCTTTTTAACATGGATATGCCAGAAATACGGGTCTATTTCTTTTAAAGACAAAAAAGTTATATGAACGAAATTTAACGTTAACTTCTTATGAATGGAATAATGTTTAAACTTCGAAAACTAGCAAGGAATGATAGAGAAAATGAGTGATATAGCATTAAATTAATTAATAGGAAACTGAATTAACATTGCGTCGACAGAAATAAAAGAAAAATGAATTATCATTTTAACGCAGAATTTTGATACTCATAAAGGAGTTAAACAATAATTTCGCCCTCCTGGTGTTTTCAACTAAAAGAACTAATCAAGTACTTAATATTTCAAATTTAAAAAAATAATAAATAAAACAATATAAAGTTAAGATGTCTTAGCTTGATTCCGGTGGTGTCAGAAGCTGTTGAGCCGGCTTTTCCGCTGATTAAAGCGTGAGACCGTGAGAAAACCTGTGCTAACTACTGTAGCCCCAAATTAAGACAACTTTTAAATTATATTATAAACGAATAAAAATTAGAGAAATTACATTAATTTTGAAATACCTTCCAGAATAGATTTTTTCTTATGGATTTTTCTTATACGTTATTAATATGGAACGAAGTCCGCTCGACACCGTAATATCGCCGTTCAGGTTAATTGGTACATACAATAAAATTACGTGGTTCTTTAAAAAAAACCATATGTGGGAAGGGCTCAGAATATAAGATAGACGTAGTAAGAGAACGATAATTAGAGATTAAAAATGTACCAATCAAACATATTTCAATTTACGTTAAGTTACAGTCTGGTACATGAAGTGGATGTTATTGCAAAACACATACATTATGACGTTATTACAAGCACACCACAATATAAATATAATTGAGTGGCCGCTATACGTACAGCTTGACATGACTTTCCACAAGGTTATATCAGAAATTTATGTCTGTCTATGCCCAACCACTTAAATAAAGTTATTCAAGTGAACGACGAGACGATCGAATACTAAAATTTTGTTCATTTATTTTTAGCCTAATAAACTTTATTCCATTTCTTATTTAATGTATTTATTGTATTGTTGCACCAATATTCATCATATTTGACAGGTACCTGACAAATGGAAAATAAAAACATTTAAAAAGGTTAATACTAAAACCAGATATGTATCAGTGCGCTGTCAACTGCATTAAGAATGACATTGTCGGCCAAAATTTATTGCTCGCGACTGTACATGTTAAACTGTATTTGCGTAAGTACAAATGGATACACAACCTATACGAAATTCGCATTGAAGGCTATTAACGTAATGACACGTGCTTCGGACGACTTCACCCTCTTTAGCATACCGCGGAAGTGGCCATGTCCCGGTTGGCTCGCAGCATATGTCAAACATATACGACGCCTGCCCATGAGCGAAATATGTCACGGCATGTATTAGCCCAAGATAGACACGCCTGACGATAGTTTTCGTGGTAGCTAAGCTACCAGAAAGAACAATATATTATATTTTATGAGATACAGTTGAATGCGTTAGAAATTGGAAGATATAACGTAGTAAATGCAACTTGTCTCCCCTGATCATTATTAAAGAACACATCCGTATCCAGGGATAAATGAAAATAAACTAATTCTACTTATCCAGGCCTCCGTATCTTCTATTCTTATAAATTCAAGATGTTAATGTGCTTTTAAAAGACTAGATAACCTGATAACAAGAAAACAATGATACTACATAAACTATACACAGCTCTAAAAACATTCCATATATAAGAACTAAATTCTTAAACAAATGAATCCCCTGCTGAAGATCAAAATCATACGTTACGGAAAAATCACTAAAATATTAAAATGCCAAAAACAAACTAAGCTACCTTTAAGAAAAGCAATGATGACTGAGCTAAAAGAAATAATGGCAAAGTAAAACACTTTAGCTAATTATTTTCAAAGAGATTTGCAAGAGTTATTCCTTTAGAAGAAGAACAGCCAATCTATGTATCCTTGAAAATCTGCATCAAATGTTCTCTCCTGAAAAGGAATTTAAATTCGTGAAAGTTAACGAAGCTATTACAAATAATAAAAAGCACCTGGTTATAATTTTGTAAGCGGTCTTATTCTAAACAATTTACTTACAAAAGGTATTATGTTGCTACTATTTGTTTTTAATGTAATTTTGGAATTTGGTTGTTTTCCATTACAGTAGAAAGTGACACAAATGATCGTGATATTAAGACCTAACAAATATCCAAACGAATCTGTAGCTCATCGCACGATTAGCCTTCTGCCAATACCTGCTGCAGTATTTGAGACATTTCTTCAAAGAAGACTGGATTTTGTAATACTTTCGCACAATCCAATACTCATTTACCAATTCCGACAACAGCATTGAACTACCGAGCAAGTCCATAAAGTGGTTAGAAATGCAATATATGCATTTGGAAATAAGTGTTATTTTCTAGCTGCATTTACAAATGTCTCGTAAGTCTGTTCTCAAAAAGTAAGGCTTCTTCATATTAAAGTTTTACTTGGCGAACATATTTTTCTAAATTAAAATGACTGAAGCTTATATTTCACTTCATTCCATTTCTCTGATGTCTCGGAGAACAGCAGTCTCGGGTCTACATGGAAATATGGTGTAATTTATGGCCAGAGAAAATAAAAAATTCGGGGCGCACGGGGTAAACCATATTGCTAATCTAAAACTTCATATTAGAACTTATTTTATTCAATGGCAGTCAAATCTGTGTACCTACCTTCCGCGATTTAAATATACTGGAAATTCAAGGATGCCAATCCAATAAAAATATTTAATACTTTTAATCTTCCTTCGTTAGCAAATACGTAGGCTTAATAAAATTATAGGATTACTTCGCATTATAGAATTATAAAAATTAGGGGTCAACATATGTAAAAATCTGTTATCATAATTCAAAATTAGTTTGTATGTTTCGGACACACCATCGTGTATTGCTCGTTCTATGTTTGTTGTATTAATATACTCGTAATAATATTGCTTATTGTTTTGTATTATGCTTGCAGATTAGTGTAGATAATGATAGGGATTTTTACTACCAAATATTTCATATGAAAAGCTTCACCACGCAAGTAATCGTACCGACATTTTCATCATGCAATTTGTAATATTTAAGGATTGGCAAAGGAAATATAAAACAAACAAATTTTATATTTAATAGTCTAAATACTGTAATTATAAATAGCTTTGTAATGAATAAATAGCAAAGTCGTATTTCGAATAAAGATATTTTAATGCTTTCGTTAACTGCATTTCCACATTTCTACTTTTTACGATTTCCCAATCGTGAACAGCTCTAGCATTTCTTTTTGAACTAAAACAAAGAACAAAAAGTTTGTGGGCAAATGAATGAATTAAACATGTAGAGTAACAAAGACATAGTTCGTAAGCAGCGCCAGAATTAATAGTAAACACACACACTCATGCAAATGTTCAAAGGAGCTAGTACTATATGATGAAATAGTACCTATGATTTTCGAGCATATATTAATTTCTATTTTAAAATCTTAATGTTTTTTATATTTTAATTAAATTATGTTCATTATTAAATCCTAATTGGTAATAATAATAATAGATATTAAAACAATCATTAATGAATAGATGGGAGACGCATCTCATAATAATAACAATATAAATTCTAAAAACACGACTTTTTGTACAATTAAGATCAAAGGAGGTATTTTCCAGGGAAACTCATTATGGTTTTGTCTAGCAGTCAACTTTCTCTCAACCATGCTTAACAAATTAAGTGAAAGTTAGAATCTAATGAATAAAAAATATAACATTAGTCATCTGATGTATGTTGATAATATAAAATGATATCAAATTCAAAGGAAGACTGCTAAAGCTTTTAACACGAATTGAAACCTTAGCAAAGACATACGAATGAAATTTGAACTGGATAAATATCATGCTCATACCATGGAAAATGTAAAAGGAGGAAGAAAACAGATTATCAAGTAAAACACTTCCTGTTTCAAATGCAATTCAAGGAATGTTAGAAGATGAAAAATAGTTAGGAATTGAACAGGCAAGAGATATAGATTAAAACAAATCAGAGACCACAAAAGCGAAGAAATTAAGATAAAGACTAAAGACGGTAATGAAAGCGAAACTAAATGGGAAGAACAACGTAACTGGTATTAACACTAATGCCATATCTGTAATAATCTATAGCTTTGGAATGTTGCAATGGACGTCAACCGAACAAAACTCGATATATCGGAGTATCGTGGTATTATTTACAAAATACCGGGGCCACCACCTAAAAAGTTCGATTGAGAGATTCCATTTACTAAGAGCTTAGGTGGTCGAGGTATAATTAATAACCACAACCTCCGTTACCAAGATATACGCCGCCTCCAAGAGTGTTGCGTTAATTTCTACATTTCGACAAACTAAGTTTGTACCAGTATGCAGAAACGCTACACGTTGCGACACCACCTTCTTGGTTGTTAGGATAATGAAACATTCGTGAAAAGTCACATCTATTCAGGAATGTTTCGATGTATTTCGCTCTTATTGGAGTTTGTCAACATACAGTATCCTGGACAGACATGACTCCTAACTCCTAACGCAGCACCATATTAGGCGAGATTTGCATGTAAAATGAGGTTTAATACTCATTTGTTCTCCTTTGCAGTAAGTACATTATATTAACCGTATATACGAGAACTATAGGAGTGGGAAGTTATGTCTGTCCAGGATACTGTGTATTGAGAAGCTCCAATAAGAGGGAAATGCATCCATACATTCCTGGATAGCTGCGACTTTTCGTGAATTTTTCATTAACCTGAATGTATAAAAATCTGGATGGAAAATACATAACATGGATAAAGAAACAACGATATAGCAGCTGCGTGTGAATGGCTTAAAGCAGAAGACATGTTTAGTGAAACAGAAGGGTATATTGTGGCAATTCAGGATCAAGTGATACCTACAAGAAGTTAAAAAAAACATATACTACACGATCGTACGATCTCAAATGATAAATATAGAGACTATGCAGCTCGAAAATAAAAAACATAAATCATCTATCAGTGAATGTTGTGTTAGCACCAACAGATTACCTTAACCGTCATAATAATGTAGCCTGAATCATACATCAGAGATTACACAGGTTAGTACAGAGCGAAAAACTTCATGCCTGCTATAAGTACGACCCAGAAAGTGTCTTTGAAATCACAGAAGGAAGGATATATTGGGATTGTATGGTAATAACTGATTGCCACATACCACAAAATAGACGAGACACCTACTGTTTGTAGAAAACCAAACAATAACGAGTACATTATCGATATTTCCATGCCAGTAGCAGCAAATCTTGAACTTAAGCATAGGGAAAAAATATAATTCACTGGCCTTTGAGATCAAGGAATTGTTGACTCTTGACAAAGTTCTTATTATATCAATAATAACAGAAGCTACAGGGTAAATCAAAAACTAGCTTACACAATTAACTAGATAAATTACAGCTTCCGAAAGAAATATATCTAAAGTTGCAGAAAGAAAAATTATTACGAACCTGCAACGTAATTATAAAAGTCATGAACATATAAGAAACAATCTAAAACTTCTAACAATTAATATAAATATATATACTAATTTGCAAATCACCATGATACTTGTAGTAAGATACCGTTTCATGGGGTATAAAGCACCGCAATATTAGCCGCGTGCCACCGAGTTCATACCTATAGATAAGTGGGTTGAGTAAAATGTTTCCCAGTTACAGGTTGAGGAAGTGAGAGATAATACTATGTCCTATTCTAGAAATTTTAAATTGATTGAATTCCCTTACAGTGTAAGTGGTTGTCCTCTGCGGATATTAGATGGTATTAATAACTTGGGAGTGTTTTTTAATAGTAAGTTCTTGTTTGATATTCAAACAAATAACATTATTTTGAAGGCAAGAAAAAGATTAGGATTTGTGATGCAATCGACTGTCAGTTTTAGGTCTAGAAGCGGTCTATTTTCAATCTATTATCGTATGCATTGGTAAATAGCGTGTTGAGCTATTGCTCTATTGTGCGGAATTCATTTTATGAAATATAGATTGCCAGGCTCGAGATAATTCAGTTTAGATATCTAAAATTTGTAAATTTTAAGTTAAAGCTGGTGGATCAACGGTCGTTATACAGAGGGTTCTTAATTGCGTATAATACTGTGCCATTAACTTGTCGTAGGATTCTTGCAGATGCAACTTTCTTTTATAAATTAGTAAATAATTATATAGATGATACTCGGTTATTGGAAAATATCTGTCTAAATGTTTCGCAGTGTGAACTTCGTGAAAATAGACTTTTCGTAGAGCCAAAGTTGCGAACAAATTACTATACGTACTCACCACTCAATAAAATGAACAGAACATACAACAACAGATCTTTAAATAGCTTTGACTTATGGAACAATAGCTTGGCGGTATTTGGAAGTTGTGTTCGGGATATATTACAAAAATATAGCTTAGATTTTATGTAGAATTTGGTGTTTGTGTCACACGTTTACATAGTTAAATATATCTAGTATAAGAACTGTAGATTGTAAGGTAAGATTTATCTCTATGTATCATGGTAAATCTTATAGCTGTTTTCTTATTGATTATACACCAGTCCTGTTATAATGTTTACGAATGAGGAGCTTATTGGGTTTATTCTTCTGATGCTAGTTGTAAAACAAATAAATAAATAAATAAATAATTCGACGTCTTAATAATAATTTAATAATAACACTGCACATTTAAAAAGAAAAATTGATACAAACTGTTACAAAAGAAACAATAAATAATGTTGGAATGGGGTTTATAAAAGGAAAAGTACCTAAAAATACATTGGTTTTCATTAAAATAAAAACATTCACGACAAACAGGATAACCTACTCAGCGCAATAACAAAAGCAAACCAAAACTATACACTGTTAAGCATAACACTAAAAAACGTGTACATCATTCATATGACGAATTATCGTACATTCGAATATGGGAAGAGAAGAATCCCCATGGGAAACATTGGTCCTATGGCAAGAGAAATCAAACATTGAAGGTTTCGTCTCAACAATACAAGATCGAATAATATGTACAAGAAACTAAGTACAGGGTGACTTACGGGAAACCGACGGTTTTCAAATGAACATTACTCAATTGTTTTTCAATAAAGAAGAAGTTTATTTTTACAAAACGAAAGATTAATATTTACCATTTAATGTAACATTGTCATTTATGGAAAATTATATCACTCAAGTGACGGCCGTCCGCTTGAATACAGATTTCAAGTCTCTGCCAAAATTCATTCACAACTCGTGCCAATAGCTCTTGGTCAATCGCATGCACCTCTTCTGTAATGATATCTTGCAACGCAATTAAATTACGGGGTTTGTGAACATAAACACGTTTTTTCAAGTACCCCCACAAGAAAAAGTCACAAGACGACAAGTCCGGCGATCTTGGGGGCCACGGCGCGTCACCGAAACGAGAAATGAGGCGCCCAGGAAACATGTTTCTCAAAACTTCCATTGATGCATTTGCAATGTGTGCTGTGGCACCATCCTGCTGAAAATAAACATTTCTGAGGTTTATCTGTCTTCTTCATAGTTCAGGTAGAAAAAACGTATTTAACATGTGGATGTAACGCTCCGAATTCACGGTCACCGTAACGCCATTCTCATCAAAGAAATACGGTCCAATAACACCAAAAGCCGCAACCGCGCACCATACGATCACACGCGCGGAGTGAAGAGGCCTTTCACGGGTAATGCGAGGATTTTGTGGGGCCCAGTAACGAAAGTTTTGTTTATTTACTGAGCCATCAAAGCTAAAATGAGCTTCATCGCTCATTATCACTATTGGGTTTTCCTCAAACAACACTTGCATACGTACGGCGAAGTCTTCGCGTTCAACATAGTCCCTCTCGTTGAGCTTCTGAACAACCTGCATTTTATATGGGTGAAATTTCAAATCCAAACGCAAAATCCTTCTCACAGAATCACGGCTTAACTGCAATTCACGTGCATGTCGCCGTGCAGATCGACTTGGGCTCCTGTTCATTGCCTCTCTCACTGCGTCGATGTTTTCGGGCGTTCTCGCTGTTCTTGAAGGGCCTGACGGCTTCTTCTTTGCAATATTCCCTGTTGTTCTCAACGTTTGCACCCATTTCAGGATTGTATTGCGGCTTGGAACCGCGCTATTCCGGCGGATATTGAAATGTCGGCGGAAAATTCGTTGTGTTATGATAACTGATTCGCCATTTTTGACAAAAGTATCGTACGCGAATATGGGCCGCTGTATTGTCCACAGCTCTATTGTAACTGAAACGGTAAGTCATGCCGACGCGTATGACCCCTCCACCTTCTTCCTCCCACCACTAACGCCTTTATATTTTCTATTTTAAAAACGTCAGTTTCCCGTAAGTCACCTGTATTAGAAATACATAATTAGCGACTCAAGCATTCAAAAAGATAGCTGCATGAAATGCAATTTACACTCTGAAACCATAGACCATATTACTGCAGGATGTAAAATACTAGCAGAAGCAGAACATACTAGTAGACATAATAATGCAGCTAAAATACTACACCAAATAATAGTACAAAAATACAACTTCATTAATAATACATTTATATACCTTACTATAAATATACACCTACAATTCTATTGCAATATCATAATAGATAACAAATTTCAGCAAATAGACCAGACGTCGTACTTCAAGATAAAATAGAACACGATTGAAAAATATACACCACTGAAGATGGAACTATAGCGTATCTGGAAATAGAAAAACGTATACATTAAACAGGCTTTTTCACGTAACACGTTCGTTAGAAGTTTTCTATGTTACGTTTTAGGACACCTTTGAAAACTTGTGGCACGTAATCTTGATACTAGCTGTGTTAAAATATTTACACTTCTGAAACACTTTCGGTTATACCGGAAATCATAGCCAACTTTGATATTTTAAATGAAGTGTTATACTCTTATTGCTTTTTTAGATTCCTTATAAAGTGCTAAACACTTTATAGTAAGGTTTCTTTTGTAAAAAAATAAACTTTTTTGAATTATTTTGATTCTTGTGAAATATTTTGTTTTTTGAATGCACTTTTTAAAACCACTTATCTATGGCATATTTGATCTGAACTAAGTCATATTTCTACTGGAGACAGCAAAAGGTAAGATTCTGAGTAATGTCTAAACATTTAATAAATCTCTTACAGGGTGTTCGAAATTTCTTCCTTATTTAAGTAATCTTTAATTAAAGAAATATCGTTTTTTTTTAATAGAACACCTGTAGATGAGCACGCCATAGTAAGTAGATAATCGTACAGGTATCGGTTTCCCTAAGCCTATCTCTCATAGTTATTATTAGAGTTATTAATGATTATTTTCTAAATTTAACATTATTATTAGTAAGCTTTAGAAAAAAAATCTAAATAGTTTTGAAATGATAACAATTCTTCTAAGATTCACCAAACCTTTGCGAAAAGGTTAGAAAATAAAATAAATTGCAAAACTGAAAATAGATTTCATATTATATGAGATAACAAAAATAATCATACATTAACGAGCAAGAAAGTGAATAAAATCAACATATTAAAGACAAATAATGCGCTAAGTATGATATTCACAAATGTTCAACATGATCTCTGTTCCGACTAAACAAAGCATTCTGTTGTAGTTGCTTTTTATACTTACTAAACGTTCAAGTTTCGAAATTCGTCTCTTACTCTAAACATAAGCTGTTCTCTATTTTGCAGCAGGAACGCATAAACCTCATTTTTTATTTGACCCATAAATAAAAATCAAGGTCCATTGCGGTCAATCCATCTATCCTCAAAGATATTGGTTAATTCCCGATATACCTCATGTGAAGAGTGAGCGAGTGCTTCATCCATTTGAAACCAACATTGCCGTCTCAGATTGTATGGTAGGTTATTCAAAAATGACAGTACTACTTCCCTTAACTATTGTAGATACCTGACGCTTGTTAAATTCTCGTTATAAATTTCGTATTCAACGCAGTTATGTATAATCATTGCAAAAACATTAAAGCTAAAAGAATCTCGAGATTTTGCTTCTCTAATGGCATGTGGATTTTGTTGTGCCCAATGATGGCAATTCCTTCTATTAAAAATCCAATCATGGTTAAATTTCGATTCACCTGTCCAGATAATTTTAGTTAAAAAATTGGGAATTGTTTTTTACTTATAATAAACTTGCAAAACTGAATTCTTCTATCTTGATTTCCTGGACCAAAGACTTCAACAGATTGGAGATAATAAAAATGCATTTTATTTTCTTTAAAAGCCTATGGTATTGGTGTATATGAAATTCCTACATCTGCAGACGCTGCCGGAATAGAACTGCTTCGATGCGCATGAAAATATCCCTAAACAACGATTTAATTACATTTGTCGCCGTAATCGGTTTTGCAACTGTCTTCTTGACTTGAATACCAAACCGATTAAAATTTGACTCTATTTGCTTGAATTTAGTCTAATACATTGCTGGCAAATGTGCGTATCTTTCATTGAAAAATCGACATGTTCTTTAAATAATTTGAACAGATTCGCCATGAATGTAGAATAAATCAAAAATATCCCTGTTAGAATAGATATCTAAAATCGTTTTACATATTTGTGAACAACTTAAAACCAGTTAGACACGAAATAAACTTTGTGACAATTTTGACAGATTCTTCTTGATTATGTTCAATTTAGAAAATAATCATTAATACACTCCAAATCGCCGAAATGATCCCTGCGTCACTGATCTATAATTCTATAAATGACATTCAAAGAATAATCTCCACATCCAAATAACAAACAGTACCTACTTGTATGACAAGGATAGCTTGAACGAAAGTATGTATTTTTAAGCTTCGCCTAGCACAGACATACGGCTCAGGCAATTTACTTGAGTAAGACAAAGACAGGATTATTACCTACTTCGTGATAAATACACACATTTCCGCTTAGTAGTCAGTCGTTACTCGTTGACATTTGACAGTACACTTTCGTTGATATTTGATCGAATTATTTATTTTCTTTTTCTAAATACATAATTTTCGAAATTTATTTTTTCAAAACTATAATTGCACCACATTGCAGAACATTACATTCACAATTGCGACAACTTGTTTTAAATTTGTTGCAATATTTTGAACGAGAGAAAAACCATGGTGGTGTTAATACCTATTACATGTGCACATGTGCACATAATATATTTAGATTTTAATAAACCTTTGATGATTTGGCAGAGTGTTCTAAAATGAGTACCAGAAATACATTCTACTCTATGTATTTACAGAGTAAGACCTTACAAATTTTTATTTTTATTATATAAATATTCTAAATTTTAGAAAAACATGTTACAATAGAAACGTTAAAAACAGAAATTGCAGATAATCACATTTTATTGAGTAGCAGCAGTTTAAATCGTGTGGTTCACAATATTGGATTTAAATATAAAAAGGATAATAATCGTAGAGCATTAGTGAAACTATCCAACATTGCAGAGATGAGATTGACATTTCTTAGGAATTATATAAAATATTTGAATTGTTCTGTTCATAGAGAAGTGGTATTGCTTGATGAGACCTAGCAAGATAATGATCTGCAGAGTGTTCGTAAACTTGAGGGTTATGAGGGCATGTAATGTATTACATTGTGGTTCATAATTATGTTTTGTGCCAAATGCTTCTTTATTGTTTGCAAGCAACTCACAAATAGAAGATTGTCATGGTGAAATGAATGGAGAAATTTTTAAGAAATGGATCAAAGAATATTTAATACCAAATTTGGAAGAAGCGTCTCTAATATTGATGGACAATGCATCTTACCATTCACAATTAGTAGAGAAACATCCATCATCGGCTTGGTGTAAAAATGATATTACATACTTGTCGAAACATAATATACCTTGCGAACCAACTCTATTTAAAACTGACCTACTACCCTTGGCTAAAAATTTGCACAAAGAAAAACGGTACCAAGTAGATGAATTGCTACAAAGTTATGGACATGAAATATTGAAAATTGCCTCATTATCATTGCGAATTTAATGCTATAGAAATTATTGGGACCATGCAAAACAATATTATAATAAACATATTGGCAGGGATGGATATGGAGATGAGAAAGTTATAGCTATGTGAAAGGAATCACTAGAGCAGTGTACGGAAGAAGTTTGGAAAAATTGTGTTATACACACGGAAAGTATTATAAAAAAATGGTATGATAGAGAAATACATTTAAATTGTGAAATAGATGACTTTATAATTAACATTGATAATTCAAGCAACAGTGAAGATAGTGATTAACAATACTTCCTACATGACCGCAGATAAAAAACTGTTAGCTGTCCCATGTTTTAACTTATTCCATATTATAACCCAAAATTTATGCTAACGTACGTTCTACACATCGTTTTTATCTCACGGGTAGTGATACCGCCAAATATCTCAAATTTTCTTGTGTTGGCAGTAAATGTATCAAGTATTAGTATACAGCTGATTACTTGTTTATGTAATGTTAGTTTTTACTTTTAGTGACTGAGATTTTATGCAATGAATACAACGATATTAATACAAATAATCATACAAAATGTTACACGTGTAGTTGCCACACTATGGCTACAATTTTTATCTAAATATGCCTAGAAATGTAGAAAAATTACAAGAAACTAAACAGATTTTATCAAGTAGCTAGATTTCCTAATGTTCTAAGTAGAATTGATTGCATTAACATGAGAATACTTTCTCCTGGTGGTAAGAATGCTGAGCTATACCGAAACAGAAAAGGATATTTTTCATGGAATATTCAGGTAATAGGAGATTCTCAATCAAGAATTTGAATGCATCGGCAATAAACAAAAGCTAAGAAAATGAACATTTCAATAACTCAGTTATACTTGGTGATAGTGGTTACAATATTATAAAATATTTATTAATCCCATTTTAGAACCAGAACTGAATTGAAAGATATTTTGGTGTCTTAAAAAGATTTCCAATCTTATTACATATATGGTATGAGAGTCAATGTGGGACTCTCGAAAGCAATAACAGTATTACACAATGTTGAGAATGGGTCATTAATGAGGACATCGAATTCCACAAAGAGCAGCCAGGAGCAAATATGCAAAATGAAAATAATGCATTTGTAAATGTTCATTTTGCAAATTTATTCTAATATCGACTATTATACTATCTTCTAAATATTTTTTATATTTCCTTTTTTTTTGTATATACACTCATGATAATTTTATTATCAAACTAATAATAATGCAATTTTTTTAAATGATTATGATTAGTAATCATTCAACTGTTTAATAAGTTAATATGCATATGTAATCATTGATTACATATTGCTATGAATAGTGGTTTGTAGATTTAACACGCCACCATCCACAACTAGTTTTCCCAACTAAGTTTCTCAGCAGGTGAATTTTCAAATATGAGACTTCTAACTTCTCGGGTTCCACTCAGGAATGTCGTGTACAGACTAAAATTATATTTGGCGCCAGTGAAAAGTTCACACAAATTTATTTACTTATATTTTACGAGTTACTAATTTTTAATTAATTAGCAGTAGTGGTGTCTTATAATAAATGAAACACAGGATAAAATTTAAACTGAATATTTAATACAAAAAGAAAACAAATCTATCTTTACTAAGTATAAAGATACTGTATTATACAAAAATACATGAGGTAAAAACATTCACTGTAAAATTGACAGCTAAATGAATGGAAAACTTCCTCTTAATGACTCCGAACAAACTTAACTAAAATAATCAAGTTTACTATTAATTTCTTCGCCAGAGAACCACACTGTATAATCAGATTCTGATCTACGTTCAAAATTAACACGTGTTCAATGGACACGCACAAAAAAAACCTTTAATCCTCTCGAACAAACTTTAATTACTATAATTTTTAACATAGAATTTTAATAGTAAGCTGTATTATTTATATTTATAATTATTAAAACTTTTAATTACAAGCTTGGATACAATAGCAATATACTTATAATTTTAATTTATGTTTTATGATATCATAAAAAATTTATATCTACTTACAAGAAAAAATGTGTGGAGACGAAGAACAAAGAAGGTAGGTGCATTTTCAATTTAAACATCAAATAACTTACGAGAATTTAACTCAACAACTCTCTAATACATCAATCAAACACTTTTAAAACAAATAACCGAATTAATTCAATATAATTAAATTATATCACACCAAGCTACCTTCTAGTTCCAGCTATAAAATTGGTCTCCTGGTTTGAATTAACCTCGGTCTCTACATGAGATCGATCCCGAATAACAAGTTTTTATCTTCGCACAAATTTATAATATATTTTCAACATATTGAATATACACTTTATCTTACAAAATATGTACATTTTTAAAATAATTATTTTTAATTAAAAATCCATAGCAATATGTATCTTAACTTATTAAACAATTATACTTCCCCGTTACATTGACAATTTAATATATTGGAAAGTTTTTTTTTTAATTGGCTTTTTTGTAATTTTTATGCTTGGAGTCAAAAATACAATGCGTATAAAAAGGTATGTCCAATTAAATACATTTGAATGTGTTGGATGTAAAATGTGTTTCGACTGCCTTATTTGTTTTGGTGTACATTTTCCCTAATCTTCTGTTGTTAACTTAAAAATTTTTAATATACACTAAACAAATTCATACAATTTGGTGAAGACAATAAATAAAATAACTATTGTTTGTATATATTATATGTTTATTATAATAAATCTATAACTTATTGCAAGTAAATTTTTTTGTTTGTTCTAATTTAATTTTTGAGAGTTCAATTACTAAACTTTTTTTTCTTACTCCGTTTCGTGTTCCTTTTTCAAAATTTATTTCTGTAATCGTACAAGTTCTAATTTACTAGTTGTCAACAAATAATTTCGAACCAAAAAAAACATTTCACAACAAATAAGTTTGTATTAATATGATGTGTTTACAATACATACTGGGATTTCAAATATTTATACCGACCTTTGTGCAAACTCAACTTATCTATTATGGTAGTGTTAAGTTATACTGCAATATATTCCAAATTTTATTTATAATTAGGCACTGTAGAACGTGTAACTAGATACTAACTAAAGTTTATCCTCATTCGGGTTATTCGACGATATAATTGATGGGTTAAAGTGTATTGTAGAACTGTCCCTTAAAAATGTAAAAATGTATTTGATGTAACTAAATTGTTTATTTTTTTTAAACAAATATACATTTTTTATAAGATAATGTTTATAAAACTCATAACAGTAAATATGTAATTACAGTTATAGAAAGTAGATACTTTGGTCTTGTGTATGGTTTCAATTCCAGTAATAATGCTTTTGCAACTAACTTGAAGTTGTTTGGTTTTGCCATTCATTAATTCACTATGATAAATGATTAAAGAATTACATAATCTTATATGTTGACATAAATGTAAATTCTTGATAGTTCATTTTATTTTTCATGTGGTGTTATAGTTTAATTTGATTTGCTGCTTACGCAGCTTTGTTCTATTTGTAGTAATTTTAAAGTAATATAATTAAAGTATATGTTCACATAACCTACATATTCGACCGGCTGTCAACAAGTCAGTTTCCATATTCATTTTGCAATTTACAGTATTTAATATAACGCCGAAGTACTGATGAATCGTATAATGTTATATTGATGACGCAGGGATCATCTTTCCTGACGAGAAGTGTAACTATTAAAACTATGACAGATAGGCATAGGGAAACCTATATCTGTACGATTCCAAATGTTTATCTGCTTACTATGGCATGCTCGTCTACAGGTGTTTCATTAAAAAGACACGATTTTTCTTAAATTAAAAATGACCTAAATAACCAATAAATTTTCTTAGATATGTGGTTTTAAAAAGTGCATTGAAAAAACAAAAAATTTCACAAAAATCAAAATAATTCAAAAGCAGTTAATTTTTTACAATAGAAACCTTAATATAAAGTGTTATAGCACTTTACAATAATCTAAAAAAGCAATAAAAAATATAACATTCCGTTTAAAATATCAAAGTTGGCTATAGCTTCCGGTATAACTGAAACTAGTTCATGAGTGTAAATATTGTATTTTAACGCAGCAAGTATCAAGATTGCGTGCCACAAATTTTCAGGAGTCTTAAGGCGTTAACTTAGAAAACCTCTAGCGCGCGTTTTACGATAAAAACCCTGTATGAAATACCCTTCATTATATCAGTTAGCGGAATTACACTACATCAGCTCTATAAAAGTCTCATATCATTAGAATTATCATCTAAAGTTTACAAATTAATGCAACGATCGACATCAACTAGTAATACAGTCCGTAAATTTTTATAGATTGATATGAATGGCGGATTAAACACCACGCCATAGACCTCTTTAAGTTCAATAATCATGGAAATGACAAAAGAAGAACCAATAACAATAAATAATATTAGTAAATACTGTTTTATGATATATACCAACACCGCTACGTCAGACGCGTACTACCGACCTCATGCCCTCGGATGTGTGAGTAGATCAAAATGTTTCCCAGCTGAGAAAGTGCAAGAGAATTCGACGTCCTAACAATAATAATAATAAAAGACGCAGAACCTTTCGAAGACTTGGATCTTTGGCTTTCTTTGTCACCTGACAATATTCTAAATTGAAGGGTGTATTGGCATGTCCAGATGTAGAGAAGGTGGCCTTGAAAGCCCTGAAAACTCTTCCGCTTGAGGCATCAATATGGTACGAACATCGTGGACAAAGGGCGCGAAAAAATAGTAAAATATAAAGAAGATTTGCTTTTGCAAATAAGACTGAGTTATCCGGAATTCAAAGTGACATTTGTGCCGCTGATCATCCGTCGACTAGGCGGAGTAAGAAGTGAACTTTTCGAAAACCTCAAAAGGCTGAGAGATCCGGTGAGGAAGGAAAAAGGCATTGCGAAAGACATGTAGAAGTACGTTATCTTGGGACCTCTGATAAACCTGCGTGTCCATGAAATCAGCTACCCAACAAATTCGAGCTAGTAAATCTCAAATGCTGATCGGCCGTTTAGTGGACGCTCCCGGGAAGTCACCATGGCCCTTCGCGTTCGCGAGCTGCGAGGGGTCGTCATCCTGCCACCAGACCACACCGCAAATTGACATTGCACAATTATAGTATTTATGCTGTTGTATATTTGTGATTATATACACTTTCACATCCAAATGTCCCATAATAAGTTAAAATAAAAAAGTTCGGAGCGCGGGCTGGGCCTTTTCCTTTTCGGAGAGAAGGGCGCTGATACTGTGACCCGCATAAGAACTCTTGGGGTGGTTGTTCAAGTTTTGGTGAACCACGCTCGGTTAAGGTTGAGGGATAGAAGAGTAAAAAAAAATATTAATAATAATAATAATAGGGATTTATTTCTTTCCTACTGGCAAGCCCAACTAAAGAAAATTATTGATGTACTTGGTAGGAATAACACACATGGCTATATTTCACAAATTTTATTATATTCTCTAACATGTCGGCTGTTATGCCATTCTCAAAGAGTTTCTTAAAACTAACTTAATCTTCGTATCAATGGAACTTATATACCTTGTTTTTGGTTAAATGATGTTTACAATGGTATCTATGATGGGGCTGTTTATAAATTCTAGCTGTGTATTGGTGACTATTATGTTTTGTTTCTGGGCTTTTTTAATTTCTAGAATTTCTAATAAATCTAATCTTTTACTTTTTATTGCATTATGTACTAAGTTGCAGCTATTTATATCAGGCAAATAGTTTTGCTCAATACAATGTTCCGAGAAACCTATATTTTTAATGCTATATCTCACGTCTCTTATACGTTTTTTAATGGATCTTCCACTTTGACCTGTATATATATAGCTTCACAGTTTCGACGTTTAATGGTATATACTCCAGATGTTTCTAGTTTGCCTATTTGATCTTTGTTGTTATTTAATATAGTACCTAATTTTGTCTTACATGTATTACATATGATTTTAATGTCTAATTTTCTTAATATTTTGTTTATTTTGTCTGTGATAGGGGAAATATATGTAATTGCAAACCAATTGGTTTTACTTAATTCTCTTATTTCCGGGTATAAGATTTGTTTCTGAATATTCTAAATTTGCAGAAAACTATCATTTGCAGATAATACAGCACACGCGAAGGCAAAACAGTCGAGTAAAATAAAAATGTCAACATTCCATAGTTATATATAGAGCAACCCCACTTACCTTTAAATACTGATGGCTTTAACGAAGAAATAATCTATATTAAAAAAATAGCAGAAAATAACGGATATAATCCCAATATGATAGATAAAATGATAAAACAAAAATATCAAAAGAGTATTCAGAAAAAATTCTTATACACGGAAATAAAAGAATTAACATATATCCCCCTATCACAAACAAAATAAACAAAATATAAAGAAACTTAGACATTAAAAGCATATGTAACAGTAAGATAAAATTAGGTACTATATTAAATAAAAACAAAGATCAAATATGTAAACTAGAAATATCTGGAGTATATACCATTAAACGTCGAAACTGTGAAGCTATATATATATATAGGTCTATATATATATAGGTATATATATAGGTCTAATATATATAGGTATAAGCTATATATATATAGGTCGGAATTGTGGGTACCTCAATTGATTGAGGTACCCGCAATTCCGACCCTAACGTTTTCTTTCTGTGGGAATTGTGTATAACTTTGCATTCTCCAATGTAGGTTTTCTGGTGCGCTATATCGAAAATTTTGCCTGTTTACCGAACCATTCAAACAAAATGTTGCCTCTTCGGAAATAAACTATCTCACTTAAAAATTGGGGGATGGCATTATATCTATGCATCATTATTTTGCAAAATTCTAATCTGCGGTCGAGATTATCTTCAATAAATTCCTGTACTAAATGTAACTTTGAATGGATACCATTTGTTCTTGTGTAAATACTTTAGGACAGAAAATTTAGTTATTGACTGCGTTGCAGCTAGTTGTTGACTTGGTTTTGTATACTTGTCTCTTACGCCTCTTACTCTAAACTTTTTTTCTATCTTACTAACTGCTGATCGCGTAATAGGTCTCTTCGGGTACTTATTATTAAATAATTCGCAAACTTTAGCTTGTGTTCGAGTCCTGTCGCCATATTCTACCATCATCGAAGTATCTGAGCGTTTTTCCAAAAAATGAACCCATGAATTTTAAATGAATTTGTTCCAACCCACGTGTCCTGTATAAGTTTCATACTATATTTTTAATGGTATTTTTAACCCGCCTTATTTCCGGTTCTAATAAATATACTTACTGATATGATTCTGAATGATGGTTGATGGAGCTCTTAAATATGAATATAAATTTGATTTGATATGAGGATAAATTTAAATTTTGAACAAGTACCTAATTATTATACTTATACCCGAATGCAAGGACTCCTTAAGTTTTTACTATAATGTCGGTTCATGAGTGATGAAGCTCTAGGTTCTATTATAATGGGTAAATAATTAAATAAATTAAAGGTTTTTAAAAGAATAAAGAAAATCCAGGTTGTTAATTATCCAGAAATAAATACATATTAAGATATGGAGACAATATTACGACATTGCTTATGCAACATAAAATATATAATAAAATATAACCTGTAATACAAAATCTCCTTTAACTATATTAATAAAAGAATAACATGTTTTTAATTGACAAGAAAATTAATATTTAAATACTCATATTAGCTTTAATACATAAGTATTTTAGAGATTCGGACTTCGGACGCTGGTTCTAAGAATAGAGAAGTAGGGCATGAACAGGAACTAGTAGTACAGAATCTTATTTTTTGTTCTCTAGGTCCAACGGGATGATGCAGAAAATAGCTTTTGAAGCGGAAATGAACAGGTATCGATGGAAGTGTTACTCCTTTATGCATATATTTGATGGTGTTAAATATTAATTTTAAACTATTTATAAGATTTAAGATATTTCATTTCTTTAAACATTAATAAATTTTAAAGACCGTCAAAATCATGTCTTTTAGCTTTTCTCAAAACGACCCTAACGGTTTTCTTTTCTTCGCGGCTTCTAGAGTGAATTTTTACATGTTTTACAAACTCAGACATAATTAAGCTAAATTGGCAATTACTAAATAAGCTTAATGTAATATTGGATCTTAAAAACCTCAATATTAATTTAGACATACATATTATTAATTTCACAATGTTACATATTTGCAAATTCAAATAACAGAACACGTAACTTCGTACTTTTCAAGTACAGCTAATATATATTACTGTATTACATTTAAATATTATTAGTTATAATTAGAGCTGAGGATGTTTGCGGTACGGCAGGACCGTATGTAGTGCATCCCCACCAGCGTATAAACACGATGCAGCGAAACACTTTAGTTAGTCGTGAACTGGCAACGTGATCGTGTGTTGTCTTGAGCTCTATTTAATAAGTATGACGGACGTGCCCAAGCCAAGAAAGCGCCCATTGTATAACGACGTGAATAAATTTATCCCAGACTTTCCCGATTTGTATTATAATGGAGCAAAAGTGGTTTGTAAATTATGCGATAAACAGTTACTTTGCTGGGACAAATACGACTGTAAAAGACATGTTGAAAGTGTACACCACAAAGACAAAAAAAATAATGTGCTGTCTAAAACGCAATTCTTTTTCGATTTATTGACAATGCTACTCGTCTGCGATGTGCCAGTTCACCTGCTAGATAAAAAAGCCTTTCACGACTTTTGGAATAAATACAATTCCAACATAAAGCTACCGTCACGGAGAACGTTACTCACCTATTTACCAATTGTGCGTGAGGACATTGAAAACAGAATGAAAGCAGTAGTAAATGATAAACAGTTATGGGTATGTGTCGACGAAACGACAGATCGAAAAAAACATTCTATTGTGAATATTATAGTGCGTGTACTAGATCCTGTCAAATCAACATTTCCCATTTTATTAGCCAGCAAAAGATTGGAAAAGTGCACTAGCGAAGTAATTACGAAGGTAGTGCTCGATACGCTACAAAAATTTCAAGTTTCAACTAATCAACTCCTGATGTTTATGAGCGATGGTGCTGCGACAATGCGTTCTGTAGGCCGTTCTCTTAAAGCAGATTGTGAGAGACTTTTGCATGTGACATGTAAAGTTCATGCTTTACACCTTGTGGCACAAACTATTCGGCAATGTTATCCAGAGGTGGATGCATTAATAGCAACCACAAAAAAGTGTTACTAAAATCTCCCAAACGAATTCGAGAGTTTCACAGTCGGTGCCCTGGTATTCCCGAACCACCAGAGCCAATCCTTACACGTTGGGGAAGTTGGTTAAAGGCGGCATTTTATTATGCCAAGTATTTCCAACAAATAAAATCTGTGGTTCTACAATTCAATCCTGCCGAAGCTGTAGCCATTAAGGAAAGCCAGAGACTCTTTCAAAACCCTTCCCTTGATGCAGATTTACAAACTATTTATAACAATCATATAGGATTGTTTAACGCAATCGAGAAATTTCAAAATACTGCATTATCGTTAGCGGAGTCACTGCAAATACTGGACGATGTACACGCCCAGCTATGCGCAGTAAATGACAACAAAAATGTTAATGTAATAGAAAAGTTCGAGAGTGTGATAAACAATGATTTTGATTTTACCAGATTAAAACAAATTAGTAATGGTGCAAGTGTAGATTCGGTTTCTATCTATAAAGATTATTTTAATTGTGCGTGTGTTACATCCGTAGATGTCGAGCGGTCTTTCTCAAAATATAAAAAAAATTATTCATCACGGCGTACATCGCTCACCGCTACAAATATGGAAACGTATCTAATGCTACAAACTTACTGCAAGTCTTATCCACTTGGCGCTATGCTATAATAATCGTAAATAAGGTAAGTGTGTTATTTATATACAGTACACATAACTGACATACCTAAGTGATATAAATAGCGAATGCATGTAAAGCAATAAAATCACGCATGCATCACCGATCGAAACAAGGTCATTATATTCGTACCTTTAACTGAATACTATCCTGGTACACCGCAAACATCCCCAGCTCTAGTTATAATATAATTCTATTATAAAGAATTTTTATGTAGTTTTTTTGACTGAAAAGGATAAATAATAAATGAAAATAAAAATAAATAAATAATTTTGTTCTTAAATTAATAACCTAATATAATTAGATTATTATTATAATTATTTTGACATTTGAATTGTACCAAAAGTCGAAGTCGAAGTATAATTTTAAAAATTCAATACTTAATGCTAAAATTACGGTGTTAATTTCTGTTGATGTCTCTTTCAGTTGAGGAGTAGAACAAAAACAATTAATTAAATGCAATTGCAACTATATACGAGGTGCTACTCAAAAATTCCCGGAATATGAAAAAACACAATAAATTGTTCTTACAATATATTCGCTAGTACTCTCCTTATGCATTAACATACCGATTCCAGCAACTTGTCCATGAAAGAGGAATAAATCACAAGGGGTAAGATCTGAGAAGTAGGGAGGGTGGAGTAGTACTGCCGTCTTCTTTGAGGCTGGAAACTGATACACAACAAGTGACATGTGAGTTGGTACATTGTCGTCGTGTATGATCCATGAATTGTTGCACAACTTGGCAGGCCGCTTGAGTCGTACGACAAGCCGACAATGTTACAAATGTCATGAATTGTTTTCCTTCGGTGCTGCAAATGTGCATTACGTACTTTTGTCACATTTTGAGGTGTGTTTTCTGTCGATGGACAACCGAAACAAACATCATTGTCAACTGACACACGTAAGTTTGCGTCTGGCCTAAAGCATCCTCGTAGATCGTTAGTTTAAGCATTTTAAGAGCTTCCGCTGCCATTTTACCAAGCTTGAAATAGAACTAAACTAATTTCCATAATATCAAGTCATTCCCTGACAACTCTGGATACGTAAAATTCTAGCATTATCATGCATCGAAATTCAGTGGGAATTTTCAATTATAATGAATGTATGCTGATTCATAAAAATCGTAACTATAGTGGCAATACATAACGGATAAATAATGCAGGATCGGGAAACAAATGATCAGTCCAAATTTATTTATTTAGCGTATGGCACTAAGCACACATGTGCATACCAAAAATATACACAAAATTTAAGAGTATACAACACAAATAAATTATTTGCAATCTAAGGATTTCATATAGTTCGTCGCATTCAAACTCTCTTCCAAATCGTCTAAAGGGATAATCCTCAATATATGGTTTGACGCGCAGCTCCGCGGTCAGATTCCGGGTCAGGACCTTTGCACCACTTAAACAAGCTGTCCTCGTACCTTCCACTGTTTGATCTGATTATGTTTAAGGTTGACCTGGGCTGACAATGCTTTACGAGATAACTTTTAGTTTGTTGTCAATACAAGTAATTTTGATGATATGCTTATAGTCAGGAGATCCAGATAATTCCGGATTATCTGGCTGCCTTTTGTGCCAGTTTATTCAGCGTTACAAAAGGTGGACGTGTAGTATGATGCTACGGACGCTAACTAGCTCTACACCCCATAAGTCTAAATATAAGCGTTTAACTGAAAATTTCTAAAAGTATGTCACAGTTTCAATATGACCTTAATTTTTTGCTTGCCAAAGTATATATAACCATTTATTTATCAATAAATATGGATAATCTTAGATACTTTCCGATATGGCATTCAGCTCCTTTTAGAAATTCTGTTTTGTGGATTAAATAGGCGTTCCACGATGCACCCAAGTTCCCGAGTTTGGAGAATCGGAAGAGTTACGCTGATTCATATCTGGCTAACAAATTCGTTGTATTTTGCGAAATACCAGATTTGTACTTTTCCAGGAACACACTCGAAAATTTCATAGCACCTAAATAATACTTCTTATTAATTGCTTGCCCTTCTGGAAGAAATTCTGAACAGATTATGTCACGTTAGTCAAAAGAAACAGTCAACATGACCTTGATTCTTGAGCTAGTTTAAAGTGCTTTTTTTATTTTCGGGTCCTTATCGAAGCGCCATTCCAATGCATATTGACTAGTTTTCATAAAAATTTCATATACCTACATCTCGTTACTTATTATGATGCATTTCATAAAAGCAGGGTTAGAATTTACTCGTTCAAGAATATCTTCAGCAACCTATTTGCCGTGCTCTTTTTAAAAAAATTAATCTCGTTCGGAATAATGACTCATGTCGTGTCGTGAAAATTAATTAAAAAGAACACTCTTAAGCTTAAATGATGACTTCAAATCAACATTTACTCCATGTTGTGGTGATTCTCCATTAATGAATGACGTCGAAGGTCAACTGCAGAAAATCTTCAAATACTTCTCGACTCTCTTTGAATGTTTTACACCACTCGTATATTCGGGTCTTCGATAGTGTCAATATTTCAATATTTTCAATAACTTGGACGCCAAAATAAAATTTGCTAAAACTCTTTGTTTGATATTTTTATATATTCTAAAAATCGTTGGGCACATTTGGGTCGGCTAATAAAACCAGCAGTGGAAAGAAATTAGTTGATGCAAAATCTTTTTACAAAACATAGACGCAAGGTTTTCAAATTAACAACTCCAAGTATTTATTCGACAGAATGTATATATAATCTTGCGTATGTGTAAACTTATCCTCGTCCTGAATAGCTCACAACTATACGCTGCTCATTCGTTTACTTCTTTGTTATTCTATGAATTTTAATTTGTTACACAAATATTTTTTAAATTATTCTCTTTATAATTTCATCAAACATATTTTCATTTAAATACTATTCTAAAGTAATAACGGAACAACGATTTATAATTCATGTTATTTAAATATTTAAAACCAATTTTATTTTTACAGCCTGCTAAACGAAATATTAGTTATATATTTGATGAATTGATGTAGGAAAATGATTAAATTTTGAAATTTTACGTAATAAAAACAAATTATTTATTCACGAAAAATATATGTGTTTATTAAATATGTTGAAATAGGTATTTATATTTAAAATTTTAATGCTAGCCATGCCATGCAAAAGTAAATAACATTCGTAAATAATTTTGAAAATTATATCAATTCTACTGCAAATACATGTGATGTTTGTCAGGATTCCTTAATGTAAATATGTAAGTTTATGTTAATACTTCAAAAGTTTGGACTTAAATTACGAATTTTGTTTTGTTTTTGGTTTAGTATTCAAAAATATATGTATTAGTTTGATGGCATCTACGCTTTTTTATTTTATATTTATATTATACCTAACTTTCTCTATTTTTTTAATTAATTGATGTTGCAGACACTTCTTGGTGAAACATTTTAGTGTATTATTCCTACTAAATACATCTAGTAGGAATAACACACTTGGCTATATTTCTATATTCTCTATCATATATGTTTCGGCTATTGTGCCATTCTCAAAGAGTTTCTAACTAACTTAATCTACTTTATATGAATCCCTTTGATTTTGTTTGGTGGTCGAAGTTGCCTCCATTTCCACTCCAATTTCATTACCCGGGGTTGTGTATGTTTTGTGTTATTGTGTGTAGTTGTGTGTTTGTGTGTTACGATTGTTTATCCTATATGGAATGCTGTGTGTTTTGCTACATTTTTGTGTGTTTGTGTTGACCTCTGTTTATCTGTTAATTTTTGATTTTTTTCGCGGCTAATTGGATATCGTTATCCTCTGCGCGGCCTTTAATTTGTTTAAGTCCGTCTTTTTTAATTAGTCTCCGTTCTGGGTTTATTATTTTCCTTATTGTTGTTTTCGTGTGACTTTATTGTTTCTATTGTTTTTAGTGTTCGTTTGCATATTATTGTTTTCAGTGTTTCGAGTTTCGTCTCTTTATGTATCTGCGCGTTTGTCATGTATCGCGGTGCATTTATCGCGAGTCTAATAACCTTGTTTATTTTCCCTTGTACCGATTGTCTTTGCTTTTCGCTGGCTTGATGCCATATTTCTCCGGCATATGTTGCACCCGCGAGTATTATCGTTTTTATTATTAATATTTTATTTTCCAGTGTTAGTTTGCTTTTGCCGTTTAGTATCGGGTACAGTGCGTGTGTTGTGAACCCTATTTTTCGTTTTATTTCTTTAATATGTGCCGTGTATGTTAGTTCTGAGTCCATTGTGACCCCGAGATATTTAACTTTTTCCTGCCAGTGTATTGTGTGACCTTCGAGTTTGACTTCGTCCGGCCTTTTGTGTCGTTTTCTGTGTTGGAAGTAAATTGCCGCGGTTTTTAATGGGTTAACTTTAATTTTCCATTTGTCGTACCAGTCCTTTAGGAGGACTAGGTTGTTTTGTAACTGCTTGTGTATGTACGATGTTCGTCTGCTGCTTATGTATATAGCGGTGTCGTCTGCGTATTGTGCGATATTACATTTTTCTATTGTGGGAATATCCGAAGTGTATATGTTATACAGGAGCGGTCCGAGAACGGATCCTTGTGGTACTCCTGCTGCTATGTGTTCGATTGTAGATTTTTCGTTTCCGATTGTGACATTAAATGTACGGTTCTTTAGGTAATTGTCGGTTATTTTTATTAATGTGTTTGATATTTTGTGACGTTTCATTTTGTGTATGAGGCCGGCGTGCCAAACCCGGTCGAAGGCCTTTTCAATGTCAAGAAAGATTGCGCCCGTTGATGTCGATATGTTCATTTTTTCGGTTATGTGTTCTGTCAGTCTTGGTGCCTGTTGTGTAGTTGAGTGGTTTTTCCGGAAACCGTATTGAAAATTTGGGATTATGTTTTTGTTTTCGACTTCATTTTCAAGTCTTGTCTGTATTACGCGTTCTGCCAGCTTACTTATTGACGGAAGTATGCTGATTGGCCGGTAATCTGCGGTTGTTTTTGTTGTTTTTCCAGGTTTGTGGATCATTATTATCTACGCGTGTTTCCAAATCGCGGGATAGTGTCCGTGTTTTATTATTCCGTTTATTATGTCGGTTATAATTTGTATACCGGTTTTAGGTAGGTTCTTTATTGCATAGTTAGTTATCCCGTCCGCTCCCGGGGCTTTTCGGTTTTTAAGGTTTTTAATTATTTTTTCCACTTCGTTGGTATTTGTGCCGTCGATTTCTCCATCTGTTATATCGATTTTTGTATTTCGTTGCCGTTCAATTTGGTTTGTAAATGTGTTATGCTTCGGTATTGTTTGGTTCGTTTCGAATTGTCTCTTTAACGCGTTCGCGAATTCGTCTGCTTTTTCTTTATCAGTTATTGCCGATCCGTTTGCGGTTTTTAGCGGTGGAATTTTGTTTTTTTTGTTTGTTAGGGCTTTTGTCATCTGCCAGAGTGTTTGATCTTGCGTATTAAGGGATTCAATTTTGTTATTCCAGTTTTTATTAAAGTGTTCGATCATGTCAGATTTTATTTCATTAGTTATCGCGTTTAATTTTGTTTTTGTTACCGGATTTAGCGTTCTTTTATATTCTTTAAGTATTTTTTTTTGAGTCGTATTTTTAGTTTTAGTTCAGTCGGTATGTTAAGTTTTGTGTGGATGGTTTTAGTTTTTGTCATTTGTGCGATTGCGTTTTTTATGTCATCTTCCAGTGTGATCACTGCTTGATCGATGTCTTTCGCGTTGTGAATTTTTACTGTTCTGAGTACTAGGGATTCTTTGAATTTTCCCCAGGCTGTCTTATTAAATGAATTTTTCGTTCTAGTTGTGTCCATGTCAAGCGTTAATATCACTGGAAAATGATCTGAGGAGAGGTCGTTTATAGTTTCTATTGTATGTGTTGTGGTTATGTTTTTAAGTATTGCAATGTCTAAAACGTTAGTAGTAACCGTTGGTATGTGTATGTGTGTGGGTTCCACAGGCCCGATTACATTGAGGTTGTTGTCTTGTGCTATTTTCTTTAGTTTTTTACCGTTTTTATTGGCTACTTTCGAGTTCCAGTTTTGGTGTTTCGCGTTAAAATCTCCCGCAAATATTGTAGGTGTGTTTTGATTGAAGATCGTTTGTATGTCTGATTCTACTATGTCTAATCCGGAGGGAAGATAACTTGCGTAAAGGTTTATCGGTCCCCTTTTTGTGTTTACTTGTATGCCTGTGTTTTCGATGATATCGAGTGTTTTGTATTCAAGTTCGCTGTGTTTTATTGTTTCGTGTACGAGTATAGCGGTTCCGCCGCCTTTTTGTACCGGCCTATCGTGTCTGTATGTTTTGTATTTTTGTATTTTTAATGAGTGACTTGGTTTTAGATGTGTTTCATTTAGCAGCATTACGTCTATTTGGTGTTCGTCTAAAAATACGTGTAATTCATGTTTTTTGTGTGTTATGCTTTGTGCATTCCAATAGGCTATTTTAATGTTGTGTTTGTGATTCATTGTCTGCGTGCGTGGAAAAGTTTTGTAAGTTCATTTGTTTGTTCGAAAAAGCTTTGTGTTTGTTGGGGTGTAGGGTGTGTCGAGCTGAATGTTAGGAATAGTTTCCTAATCATGAGTGCAATTGTGTCGTCAGCTTTTTCGTGTGAGTTAAGTGTTGGTTTTGGTGTATTTTCCCGGGTTGTGGGTGTAGTTTAGGTGATGTTATTTGTCTGTTGTCTTTGAGTCCACGCGTTGTGTTTTGGTAGTGGTGCTTCTATGAGTTTGTGCGTTTGTATTGGTGTGTTTATTGGGTTATTTGGATTCTTTTTGCATGATAAGCTGATCGAGAGGTGAGCTCCGCCACAGTTTGCGCATTTAGGGGGGGGTGGTTGACGGCTTTGTGCATTCATGCGTCGAGTGTGACTCTCCGCACTTCATGCACGCGAAATTCACGTTGCAAGTACGCTGTTGGTGACCTAATTTCTGACATCTGTGACACTGTACGATGTCTGTTCTAAGTCTGAGGGACTCTACTTTTACTTCTAATCCGCAAACTGTGTAGATGTCGAAAATTTACTTGTATTGTTTGTCTATTTCTGTTAAAATAAGGGGGGGCTGGAAGGCGGTCTTTACCGTTCATCCTAGTGATTTTTGCGATCGGATAGTTTCTAGAATCTAGATCGGCTTTAATGTCTTCGTCGGTCAGGAATTGGGGTACGCCTCTGATGACGATTTTTCATTTTTTTTCACTACGGAGTTGGTATATGAAGGATTGAATGGCTTTTTCGTTGAGAATTCGGTTGAGATTGCGATAGTCTTGTTCTGTTGATGACTCGATACCATTGTGTTGGGTCAGTGATTGTAATTGGGGAGATAGTGGGCATTTTGGGTAATTGGTTTGTGTTGTTTGCTGTTTTTGTGTATGTTTTGTGCTGTTTGTGTGTGTTTGTGTGTTTTGTGATATTGGTACTTACCCCGGGTTTCTCTGCGGAGGTGGAGGCTGTCGGTTCTTCTTCGCTGCTGTCCATTGGCGTCGTTTCTTCTTTCTTCGTATCTTCGTCGATCGTGCGGAGTGCTTCGTACATGTTGCTCGTTTCTATATCCGGTGATTCTGTCTTTTGTCGTTTGTTGGATTTTCGTGGTGGTTTTTCGTTCTTCTTGAGCTCGTTCATCTTATTCTCGAAGGCGCTGTGCATCATCTTGACAAAGTTTTCCATTGTATTTTGTAGTTCTTCGTAGGTGTTGATGTTCTCCATGTCCAGTGCTATACGTTGGCCGTTGTCGTTGTTGTCGTTGGTGCCAGCCATTTCTTCTGGTTTCGCTGTGTTGTGGAAAATATATTATATTATAATATAATATACCGGTTGATGTATTCTATTACTACCGATGTGCTCAGAGCAATCGATAGCGTGCGAATGTGACTTAATCTACGTAACAATGTAACTTATATACCTAGTTTTAGTGATGAGGTGGTGGTACAATGGTGTCTATGATGGGGGTATTTATAAATTCTAGCTATGTATTAGAGAGTATTACGTTTTGTATCTGGGCTTTTTTAATTTCGAGCATTTCTAATAAATCTAATCTTTTACTTTTTATTGCATTATGTACTAAGTTACAGCTATTTATATCGGGCAAATGGTTTTGCTCAATACAGTGTTCCGAGAAATCTGTATTTTTAATGCTATATTTCACGTCTCTTACATGTTCTGATATACGTTTTTTTATGGATCTTCCACTACCTATATATATATAGCTTCACAGTTTCGACGTTTAATGGTATATACTCCAGATATTTCTAGTTTACATATTTGATCTTTGTTGTTATTTAATATAGTACCTAATTTTATCTTACTGTTACATATGATTTTAATGTCTAAGTTTCTTTATATTTTGTTTATTTTGTTTGTGATAGGGGATATATGTTAATTCTTTTATTTCCGTGTATAAGAATTTTTTCTGAAAACTCTTTTGTTATTTTTGTTTTATCATTTTATCTATCATATTGGGATTATATTCGTTATTTTCTGCTATTTTTTTAATATAGATTATTTCTTAGTTAAAGGCATCAGTATTTAAAGGTAAGTGGGTTGCTCTATATATAACTATGAAATGTTGACATTTTTATTTTACTCGACTGTTTTGCGTTCGCGTGTACTGTATTATCGGCAAATGATAGTTTTCTGCAAATTTAGAATATTCAGAAAAAAATCTTATACTCGGAAATAAAAGAATTAAGTAAAACCAATTGGTTTGCAATTACATATATTCCCCCTATCACAGACAAAATAAACAAAATATTAAGAAAATTAGACATTAAAATCATTTGTAATACATTAATTATTAGATTTACAAGACTTTACGATATTTAGTATTGAAGAAAATCTAACAACAGTATGCGCCTACTCGGTGATATTTGACTTTGAATGATAAAAATAATTGCATTGTCCTTGTGTTGTTTCACATATATTTGCGTTCGCATTATGACGACTCTGAACAAAGTTTATTTCGTTCTCCATTTTCTCTGATATAGAGTTACGCTTTTGACATGGATATCGAACTACACGCATACACAAATGTTCTGACTGCTTATAATTAACGTATGAAAACACATATTTGAACTACACATACGCGTACACAAATATGCTCTTACATAACTACGAACTGGTAAGTGTCTCATAAAAGCCAAACTTATCAATAACAAGCACAATCAGAACTATTAGATCTACATTGCATGTGTTACGCTTCGCATATACAAGAAAGTTTAATTCTAATTTTAAATTATATTTATATTTCTCTAAATATTTCGCATTTTAAAATATTAAACTTCACTTAGACATGTTTCTGTGTACATATTCCTGCTGTTCAGGTACCGGCCAAGATGCACGTGCCACTGCATGTCCGCAACTAAAAGGTATTCTGTATTGTTCTTTATTAATTATTCTTTTAATATAATCCACGTTAAAATATATAATTGTTTCAACCTTTACTTGATGAAATTCCATTATAGCTATTATCAGGATAAAATAAAACAAATTTTAATGAATTTCACTTTTTAATTGACACTGCAACGATCGTTTCGCTCCAACCTGAGCTTCATCAGACATATAACTAACTTATTTAAAAAATTTTTAACACAACTATACGATAACAAACACATGTTTTATTTGAAATATTTGAAGGAATGGGTACTTTTTATTACTAAAATGTCTATTCACAAACTTTCACTTCGGTTTAAACAATGCTGTTCTTAAGTAATAAAAACTAGGGGTTTACATTATATTACAGGGAGGTAAAGAAATTCTATGGAAAAATACAATATGTGACTGTCTGAGTATCAAATAAATAAATTAAGTAAGGGTGAATTATTTGTTTCTAATTGATCATTTAATATCTTGTCGGTTTTCTTTAATTTATTGATCAAGTGACTCTAATAAATTAAGTTTTTTGCCCTTATTTTCTACGTGTAATATTTTAAATTCTCTGTTAAAATTGTGGTTCGTTAAATTAATATGAGACGCATATGAACCACAATTTTAACAGAGAATTTAAAATATTACACGTAGAAAATAAGGGCAAAAAACTTAATTTATTAGAGTCACTTGAAATCAATAAATTAAAGAAATCCGACAAGATATTAAATGATCAATTAGAAACAAATAATTCACACTTACTTAATTTATTTATTTGATACTCAGACAGTTACATATTGTATTTTTTCATAGAATTTCTTTACCTCCCTGTAATATAATGTAAACCCCTAGTTTTTATTACTTAAGGACAGCATTGTATAAACCGAAGTGAAAGTTTGTGAATAGACATTCCTTCAAATATTTAAAATAAAACATGTGTTTGTTACCGTATACTTGTGTTAAAAATTTTTTAAATAAGTTAGTTATATGTCTGATGAAGCTCAGGTTGGAGCGAAACGATCGTTGCAGTGTCAATTAAAAAGTGAAATTCATTAAAATTTGTTTTATTTTATCCTGATAATAGTTATAATGGAATTTCATCAAGTAAAGGTTGAAACAATTATATATTTTAACGTGGATTATATTAAAAGAATAATTAATAAAGAACAATACAGATTACCTTTTAGTTGCGGACATGCAGTGGCACGTGCATCTTGGCCGGTACCTGAACAGCAGGAATATGTACACAGAAAAATGTCTAAGTGAAGTTTAATATTTTAAAATGCGAAATATTTAGAGAAATATAAATATAATTTAAAATTAGAATTAAACTTTCTTGTATATGCGAAGCGTAACACATGCAATTTAGATCTAATAGTTCTGATTGTGCTTGTTATTGATAAGTTTGGCTTTTGTGAGACACATACCAGTTCCTAGTTATGTAAGAGCATATTTGTGTACGCGCATGTGTAGTTCAAATATGTGTTTTCATACGTTAATTATAAGCAGTCAGAACATTTGTGTATGCGTGTAGTTCGATATCCATGTCAAGAGCGTAACTCTATATCAGAGAAAACGGAGAACGAAATAAACTTTGTTCAGAGTCGTCATAGTGCGGAACGCAAATATATGTGAAACAACACAAGGAAAATGCAATTATTTTTATCATTCAAAGTCAAATATCACCGAGTAGACGCATACTGTTGTTAGCTTTTCTTCAATAATAAATATCGTAAAGTCTCGTAAATCTAATAATTATTTAGAAAATCCATTGCTACCGCTTAAAAAATATAAAGCATAAGCATACTTTAAAGAAATTTAGCCCTTCAAATAAATTCTGTACACGAGATTCGTTTTTATATTATTGCAATCTGTTCTTATTTAACGATAGAGATTTATAAAACATACACGAATACATTCTAACTGGCAAACATTAGTTGCTTCTTCCCTCGTAAACTAGTGTAGTGCAGAGTAGATTTATTTGCTTATGGTCGCAGAAGTGCAGCAATTCTTTGGTTCTCACGAGAAAAGGTAATCAATGAGCGTAATTTTAAACAAGCTGCTACTATCGTGTCGCGGAAAGTGTAGAAATTTGTAATCTACTAGAATTATTGCATATAGCGACATTTATTATAGATCAACGAACAAACCCTTTATCAAACACACACGAATACTGACGGTGAATAAATCTACTTGCTAGAAATATCAGAAATGAACGCACTAATAATGTACTAAATTATTAAACTAAATAATTAAAATGTAGATCATGTTTATTTATTTGCCTATCAAATTAAGAAATTTATTATATGAAAAATTATTAAATAAAAGAACACATTGTAACGAACTTCGTTCGTTAAGACATAATTGTGTCGAACATTAGAGCGAGTTGTCGTTAATTGTACAAAACTCAAACCGCGCCGACACAATATGGTCTTTCGAGGTGTCCGCGTATATGTACTTGTAGATATTTGTATTTGTCATAATATTTTCTAGTGCAAGGTCATGTGTGAAAGCCGTAACTGCATCGCAGCCCCCACCGTTCACATAAACGCAATTTCTATGCACCAGCGACACCCCCACACCAGTCTTTTTTTGTCTTGGTTTCCAAATCATATATATATATATATATATATATATATATATATATATATATATAATTTAATTCGAGTGAGAAATAGCAATTATTCAAATCTCCTCTCACATGTAATTGTCGCTAAATTTGTGCAATTGATTCTACAATCTGACAAGATTACTCCTGCCGAAGAATGTAGACGCAAACACGTCGCGACGTTAGCCATCCACCTGTGCGGATAATGAAAATTGTATGAAAATAGCCACATCCGTCCAGAAACGTGCATATATCGATATTTCACTGTCGTTACAGATCATCAGTACACGATATTCTAACATGGACATGATTTTATTTTTATACTTTCGTGTATATATACGAATTATATTGAATTTAATTGGAGTGAGAAATAGCAATTATTCAAATCTCCTCTCACATGTAATTGTCGCTAAATTTGTGCAATTGATTCTACAATCTGACAAGATTTCTCCTGCCGAAGAATAATTGCTATTTCTCACTCCAATTAAATTCAATATAATTCGTATATATACACGAAAGTATAAAAATAAAATCATGTCCATGTTAGAATATCGTGTACTGATGATCTGTAACGACAGTGAAATATCGATATATGCGCGTTTCTGGACGGATGTGGTTTTTTTCATACAATTTTCATTATCCGCACAGGTGGATGGCTAACGTCGCGACGTGTTTGCGTCTACATTCTTCGGCAGGAATAATCTTGTCAGATTGTAGAATCAATTGCACAAATTTAGCGACAATTACATGTGAGAGGAGATTTGAATAATTGCTATTTCTCACTCCAATTAAATTCAATATAATTCGTATATATATATACGAAAGTATAAAAATAAAATAATGTACATGTTAGAATATCGTGTACTGATGTGGTTTTTTTCATATATATATATATATATATATATATATATATATATATATATATATATGGTAAACCTAATCAGTAGGCGATTAAAGGTCTGTATATTACTTCAAAATATATGTATTTAAAAAACTCTACATGTTTCGGCTGTATACGCCTTTTTCAAGAGAATACAAAATATGAATGACAGGATATAAATGTCAAGTAATTAAGTTGCTATGGTTTAAATTATTCAAAGATACATTCTAGTAATAATAATAAATCATGCCTTAGTATTCCAAAAAATAGATAACAAGGTGTGAAAATATGTGTTGTTCGCTGCTAGCAATTTGTGTCTCCTTCTGGGTATGAACTTGTGTGTTGGTTGCTGCTGGCAGCTTGCGTCTCTCTATGGGTGTGTGGTTTTGTGTGAGAGCGTAAGTGTAGGGTTTTGTATGTCGGTGCGTTCGTGCGTGTGTTTAGTGATCGGTCGCATGAATTTAGAGAGGTCGGATAACCAGCCGTTGCGTAGGGCCGCCAACCCTTTCCCGACAACTTCTTTACAATTCCGTGCAGTACTTCTACGGTCAAATTAGTTATTTCTATCAGGAAATATTAAACATGTAATTTCGGGCAATGTAATAAATAATATTTAAATATCATACGGAACAAATACCGTATATCTCTAGGACAAATACTACTGTTATTTTTCTTTTTTATGTTTGACTAGTATATATATATATATATATATATATATATATATATATATATATATATATATATATATATATACCCCGTTTTCCGTATCATTCAGGACGCTTCTTCGATACTAACTTCGGATCAGCCGACAAGGCCTCTAAGCGTGAATTACATTGCATTGGCTGTTCAGACTTTTCGTTTTTTTATAAAGATATCTTTGGAGATAGTTAAGCTGTAATTACTCAGCTTCTACTATTTATCCTGATACCTTTGGGACAGTTAAGTTGCAATTACACAACTTCTGTCGTTTCTCCCGAATCTCTTTAGATCTATAAGCATCGCAACCCGGTCCCGTACCGATTCCAGACGCCGAGACTCTAGCACCGGCCGATATAAAGAACCTAGACGCCCCGTAAACTATTTCCATCTTGTTCTAAGTCAGTGTGATATTAAAGTATCATCCCGCTTCCCGGATCATTTAAATTTCGTGCAATTAGCTTAGGAATAACCCGCATCACTCGAAAAGTTCTGTATTAAAGTAATTAATTTGCCCGTATCATAATTACTTAAATAGATACAGTCCCGTGAGCCGTTGAGTGTATCACAGTTAAAATATTGTAAATCGTTTCTACATGTCATTAATTAAAAGAGAAAAGCACACATGACCTATATAAAATGCAAGACGCTAGAAAAAGTATAATTGTATAAAAGTAATAAAAAAAAAGTAATAAAAGTATGTATGACAATTTTCATTTTATTTCTGAGAAAAAATGAATGTAAAGAAAAATAACAGTAGTATTTGTCCTAGAGATATACGGTATTTGTTCCGTATGATATTTAAATATTATTTATTACATTGCCCGAAATTACATGTTTAATATTTCCTGATAGAAATAACTAATTTGTGTTAAAAAGATGAAAAATTTATATATCTATTTCACATCCAGTTAAAAAAAGTCGAACTTAGCAAACAAAGTAATAGAAGAGAAATTTGAACGAGATGTTTTGAATAAATATATAGGTTTTGTAATTATTTACACATAATTTGACGTTTTTGTTTTACTAAAAATTTATTGCCGCACTAGCTGTCATAAAAAAGAGACAGACAGATGTGTATTTGCAACACAGCTGTTCTTTCATTTGATTCTTTTTCGCATGTATTGCTCTTTTTATTTGATTTATATGATTTTATTTTTTCAATATCCACACTACACTTGTCTATGAAATAAAAAACAATCCACGAAAGAAAGCACTCGAAACACGAACATTGGATAAAGCAGGTACAACTAGAAAAAGCATACTGAACAACCCGTAATCCAAAATTCTCCGACTAAGCACCCCGTGATTGAGTTTATTAAAAATTAAGGTAACGTTACAGCTGTCAGTTAGAAATTTTAAACCGCGAAGACAGTTTGGTTTCTTTAGAAATACCAACCTTCGTTATGCATATCAGTCTTGTCAACGCCATCTCTAGGCACAACCGTCAAACCTGTTAATAATAAATTAATGAAATTTATTAGTTTCCCGATTAATTCAAAGCAAGTATATCATTCTAATCACCTTTTTAGTTATCCTAAATACATTCCGAAACCCGCAATTTATATTCAGGCCAGAATCAAGGTGCAACTTATCCAAAATTCTAATTAATTCCAAATTTTTCATTAATTAAATTTTTCCTGATTATTAGCTAATCACCCGCCCACGCTAAATATAGCATTACAACATTTGGATAATATATCAATAATCTATAAGTATATATAAAATACAAACACTTAAAAACTGTAAACAAAGGTTATAGGTGCCTATTATGCATGGTGTTACAGTGGAAACACATTTAATATATTGATGAGTTTCGCATAATATTTGTTCACAGATTGTTTATGGACGAGCTGGTGAGCACCCCTAAAGTTTTGACGTTGATCTACCCTATACCATGTAGCTCTTGCCGCGTAGGTCAATGGATAATCTAGTCAACATCTGTACAGTACATAAGAAACTTGAATGAGACTCTTAGTTCACTGAGACAACCACTGCCTGTTCGGTTAGGGAATCCTCCGTCGTTCGTCCTAAAATTGGACAGCTTTTTTCCGGATCTCTGGGACAGCTGTATCATATCTGATGTACTCTATACCTGGTATTGGAAGATTGGCCAATGATCTGTCTGACGTCACAGGCATCAGGTAGAGCTCCGATTCTGCCGCTGCTCGTCTTTCGGCAAACTACATGGGTCAACTGAACAGATTTACTCTATTAATGTGAGAAGAATCACGTTTGTATAATACACTTTAAATCTGCCATTGTTTTTAGTTTTCTACTGTTGCATAATTTTCGTTTATTTTATTTATTACGTATTTAATATGGTTCTGTAGATAGTTGCGAAACCTGTTGGACAATAACGACATTATTATTATTATTATGACGTTATTTCGCACTTCCTCAGCCTGTAGCTGGGAAATATTTTACTCTATCCACATATTAGAGGGTATGAGTTTTGTTGTACTACAAGTTCTATGAAGTAAATTATTGCTATTCTTTTTCTTTTGTCATTTCCATAATTCTTGATATTATAGAAGTCTATATCGTGTTCGAAAATGTTCTATTTGTAAAAATTTTACATGTGTCGAGTATTAATGATCGCTGCATTAATTAGTAGACTTAGGGTAGTTATTCTAATGATTTGAAAGCTTTAGAAAACTGATTGAGTATAATTCCGCTAGCTAATATAACGAAGGGTATTATGTATACGCTCATCTGTTTCCAGATACGCTGAAGTTACATCTTTATTGGTGCGTATTCTTCAATTTTGTTTGGGTGTTTTGCTGTTAACGTTATTGTCTGTTGGTACAACTCTGTCGATCGCTGCATTAATTAGTGGACTTTTGGAGATAATTCTAATGATTTTAAAGCTTTAGAAAACTGACTGAGTGTAATTCCGATGAAAGGGTATTATGTATACACTCTTCTGTTACAGATACGCTGATGCTCCATCTTTAGTGGTGTATTTTTCAACTTTGTTTGGGTGTTTTGCTGTTAACGTTATTGTCTGTTGGTACAGCTATGTCGATAAGCATATAATGTGTTCCACTTTATCTTGATGTACTATGTCTGGTCTATTTATTGAAATTTGTTTTGTCTGTATTTAATATCCTAATAGAGTTTGTATCTTTGGCCTTCAAAGAATTGTTGTAGATGCATATTTATAGTAGGATTTGTGTCATTAACGTTGTATTTTTGTGCTTGTGCTTGGTGTAGTATTTTAGCTGAATCATTATGTCTACTTGTATATTCTGCTCCTGCTAGTGTTTTACATCATGCAGGAATATAGTCTATGATTTCGGGGTGTAAATTACATCTCGTGCAGCTATCTTTCTGAATGTTTGCATCTTTAGTCTTTAGATTTCCTATAATTTCTTGGACATATTACCTTAATTTGTATTGCTTCGGTTTCTGAAAAAAGTTGTCCTCTTGCTAGCCATTTGTAACTATTAGCAACACTTATGTTTTCTCTTGCCATATGGGAGCAGTGCTTTCCATGGAGTTTATTATTACTATTTTTGTTATTAATATTAATTATAAATTGAATAATTATAACCCTTATGTACTATCGTGTTTTCAGGTAACACAACTGCTATCGTGGGGTGTTTTGAAACCCCACTCTTTAAAATTAATTATTTCGTTAATTATCTTTTTTTTCTACTTTTGAACTATCTGTGCAATAAACTAGTCTCTTATCTTGTGACTTGTTCAAGGAAAAACAAAACTTTATTCACAACAAAATAGAAAATTTACATTTATAAAAAAATATAAAAAATGTTCCCTCGTACAATTTTTTTTTTCACAAAAGTATCTGCAGTGTATTTTTAAGATGTCTTCACTTTTTCTACTGTTGGAAGCCATGATCTTATTCTCTGTAAAAGAATAATATTTCATATAAAAATTCTGACAATGACGTTGTGAGACGTATATTTTTTATGACAAAAATCATGCCGTTTTTTCATGCACTCAGATTTATACAAAATTCTTACAAATTTACCTTTCTAAACATTCTCTGCATTCTATGAGTATCTCAGAATGGTCCTTGCAGACATGCTGACGACATTTATGACACGTGATTTTTATTTTCTTGTCTCTGCTTCGTCCACAGATGTGACACTTTTTGTAGGTTCTTACAGGTCCTGCTTCTTGTGACTGTTGTGGTGTATCTAAACCTGGTAAATCTTTGATTATTGATTTTAGCCCAGATGACAATCCTTTTATTTCATATCTCCGTTTTACGTGATCATTGACGAGTTCTCTTCCTAAACGAATATAAAATTCTCTTCGTGTCATATTGACTGTACCGTTTGAAGTGGCTAAGAAAATTGTATAACTGTTGACACGTGAAATGTCTAACATTGCTCCGAATACGGCCATTGGCCATCGCCTAGTCCGCCTTTGGCAGGAGTACGTCAAACACTTCTGGTCCAAAGCATCGTCTCCTCCTTTGGTACCATTGTAGAAATTTATAATTTCTGGTTTCTCATTTGCTTCAACATTTTCGTTGTGATGCATAGACGAAACCAACAGAACACAGTTGTTTTTTTTTTGGTACAAAGGAAACCAACGTATTATCGTGTATAAATCCAAATTTACAGGAGTATATTGGTATCTGTTTAGTTTGTAAAAATGCAGGTGGAATTTCGCGCTTATTCTTGCGAAGTGTACCGACATATGTCAAACCAACCTTTTTCAATTCACTCAATAGTTCTATAGAAGAAAACCAATTATCTCCTGTAATATTTCGATTTGTGTTCATAATAGGAGAAACTAATTTCAGTACACTACGTGTTGGAACCGAAAGTTTGTTTGGATTAGGTTCGGTTGTCTTTCCGCTATAAACAAATGAATTTATCAGATAATGCGTTTGTGACTCACATGGGCACATAATCTTGATGCCATATTTTTTTTGTTTACTTTGGATATATTGGCGAAAAGAGCAGCGGCCTCGAAATCCAACAAGCATTTCATCTACAACTGCATATTCGCTGTAACTGAAATTGTTCGTGCAGTTTGTATTGAAAATTTCATACATTTTTGAAATTGCTGCAAGTTTATCACCATTGTCAATTCTGTTCCTCCTAGTTAGTTGATCGTCAAATCTCAACGTTAACAAAAGAAACAAAAACCGTTGCTCAGACATAACACCTCTAAAAATATCTCTTCCCATACCATCCGATGCAAAAAGACTTCTAGTGTCTTCGTGATTAGACTTGAACACTCCAGCCAGAATCAGAAGTCCCAGCAATGCTTTTAATTCAATCAGGTCTGTGTGTCCAACATAACTAGCCGTCGGTCCATAAGAAAAACTCGTTTCCGTAATTTTTGCATTTGTATGTAGTATGTTCTAATATTTCATTTAGGATTTCTTCCGTAATAAAAAGAGACCATGCTTCAGAAGGTGTTCTAGGAGGAGGAGTATTTACTGCCGGACCCTTTGCTCCTGGTCGATGACTGACTATATTAGAGGACCTGATACGCGAAGCGGCAGGAGGATTTTTGGACCACTTATACCGATTTCGTCCGTAAAAGTAACTTGCACTCGCACTTGCACTTGCACTGACATCATCCAAATCTTCAGTTTCGTCTTCAGATTCGACTTCAACCTCTGAAGATGTGTCGTGATCACTATGTTCGCTTGCTGCATCACTCGAATCATTATCATGTTCACTAGGGCATGCACTTTCACTGATATCATCGTAAAAGTTTGCAGCAAGATTTACTAACTGTTCGTTAGTCAGAAACTTTGTCATATTGTTGTTACTATTCAATATACGTTTTATGGAAGAGAAACAACGACCAATATTGACAAAGACTATGGTTTTTTACGAACTGAATAAGAAATTTATTTGAGTCTTATATATATTGTACACAAACAGGGGAAATACAACTTTATTCAATGCTACATATAAAAAATCCCCCAGGTCGAATGTATATGGGTAAATCCCGAACGCATGTACGACATTATAAAAAATTCCCGAAGCCGAATGTAAACGAGTGAATCCCCTACACATGCACGACAAGTCTTAAACAAAGAGCTGTGATTCGCCCAAAAGAGGAAATGGATATTATCACTATAAAATTCTAAACAATGGGATAGAAAAAGTTGCGCTATTTTTGAAAAAGTCGAACGTAACTGCTATCGTGGGGTGTTGAGACACCCCAAAGGGTATTTTTTGCTATAACTGTAAAACATTGTAAATAATAGATTATAGAATATTACACATCTCATTCGTATAGGAGAATACCTGAAACCCTAGAAAGGTAACAAAAATAGTTTCGAAGAAATTTAGAAAAAAGTTACCTCTGGAGTGCCGAAACACCCCACGATAGTACTTGAGGGATAAATTAGTAAATTTCAAATTTAATCTAGTTTGAGGAACAGCCATAGACTATTTTTTTCCATAATAGAAAGGATTGAAAGTAGAAAATTCCAAAAACTAAAATATTTAACTGTATTTTAGACTACCTGTGTACGATAAAATAGTTTCTATTCAACTTTTCTGTATTGCACATAGTCGATTCTCTTTATATTAGTAGTGTTTATGTCTGTCCTAGAAGACTGGATTTAAATTTTACTGTGACGAGGGAAAAACATAAAATTTCTAAACCATTTGTACAGTATATGTTGCTACTTAAGGCGCGTGGCGTAGCGATGGCATTCTGAAGATTGACGAAAACATGTCAAAACCGTTAATCGTATGGCACAAATTTATTGGAGCTTCTATTTATTGTGTATGCCCTTAGTCAGTGGAGACGGCGTTGGTGACTAAAATAAAAATGGTAGGTAGCACCACTCAGTTTTATTTACGGAAGCTCAAATCTGAAAACGGAGAAAAGGGATCGCGCGATCGTAGGCCCATGCGTATACAGACTACTAAATACAAAAGCGGAATCCAAAACGACGAGTTGCTGTACAGGATACCTGCAATCTGAAAATAAAAGTTCAAACCGGCCAATTTGCTAAAGAAAACAAAAGGTAAAGGAAAGGATAGAAATCAGTCTATACTCGTATATTATCAAATTAAAAAAAAAACCAACAACGCTAAATGAAAAATGGTATTCAGTTATGTCTTATCCAAAAATATATTCACCATTATATAATGTCACACTGTATATAAAAATATGTAATTTAAACATTACCAAAAAAAGAAAAAGGGTGATTTTATAAAAACTAAGCCTAATATGCAATGAAAGCACATAAAATGGATACCTCAATATACAGGCTCACACAAAAGCGCCCCAAGCTGTAACTCTGTTATTTATCTTTCGATTTTCATGAGATAGGTACCAAATAAAATGGTTTGAGGCTACATTTACTTTTTCAGCGCCATCTTCAATTCCTAGCGATTGTTAATTTTTTTTTTGAAATTGCACGGTATATATTTTTTTGCATAATTGAATATAGATTGTTTTCCTAAATCCATTGATGTACCATACATCCATTTTAATTATATATTTAGAGGAGAAAAAAATTGAAACACTTTCCAAACATTCTCTTAATGTGACTTGTATTATACTCAAAATAAACTTGTAGCATTTCAGTAAGTTGAAATTCATGATTTATTTCAAAACTGTCAACATATGCTTGCCCAGTACAGAAAAGTCGAAGATGACAGTGACATATACGTAATGCGTTATTTTTCCATCGCCCACTACAGTACAACACTATTGACTAAGAGCATAAACGGACAGTGTTTTAATAATTCTTTTCTCCTAAATTTAATTAAAATTGATTTATTGCACATCAATGGATTCAGGAAAAAAATATCTACTCAATTATGCCAAAAAATATATACCGTGCAATTTGAAAAAAAAAAATTGACATCGCTAGGAATTGTCGAGGACGCTAGAAAGAAGTAAATGTAGCCTCAAACATAGTACTCATAAAACCATTTCATTTGGTACCTACCTCATGAAAATCGAAATATAAATAACAGAGTTACAGCTTGGGGCGTTTTTCGTGTGCCTGTATATTAAATTATTACACAAAAATAACATTCCGAAAAATAGTCTAGATTCTAAGTTTAAATAAATAAGCCTTTTCTATGGATCCTTAGAGAAAAATGTACAAAGTATTAATATCAGTTAAACACCTAATAATTTTCTTACGTGAAATTTAAAATTTTAAATCAACTATATTTCTAGAATTTTATCGAGTATATCGTAAGTGCACCTGCACCAGCACGTACAGCTTTTATACAAGTCTCGCAAAACCGAGATCAAACAGACGCAGATGTGAGTACAAAAAAGACGAAATTAGTATAAGATACTTTACTTTAAAATAATACATGTACTAAAATGAACAGAAAATTTGAATAAATTTAAATTCACTATAAAGATTGATATTACGTTAAAATATTAACCACCAAAACTGAAATATAAATTGAACTATAAATCGTAATTAGATTTCGAATGTCTTACAAAAATATATTATATTACACAAATCCTCCAAATATGAATGATAATTAAATAAATTCGAAACATTAATTATATTTTTAATATTAAAACTTCGAAATGGTAAATTAGCGCTAGAAATGACAAATATTATAGCATCTAAGAAAATCATACGAGTTCATTTGCTTTTTCACCTCGCTCACAGGAAAATTTCGCACAGGTCGGTATCTACATATTTTATTCGACACTATCGAATCCGCCGGCAGTTGCGACTAAGGTGTCAGGTGTCTAGATTTGGTCTTCGTAAGGGTCGTTTTAATTATTCCGGATATTCGTATAAGAAATGCCGCAATAAAGTATTGCCGGAAAAAGAAGGTTTTCCCTTTAAGTTTCTAAACTCCAAAAATAGTAACCGGCAATTCTATATAATGCTTCACGTGCTACGAAGGATTCGCATAAGCGATTAATACTCAAAGTCGTAGTTTTCGTTCATTTTAAACTTCCCCTTAATCGATGATACACACACTCACAACCACTCACAACTGGATTCGTTACCGGGTCTCTCATCGAATTCTCTATACGGAGATGCACTCCGAAAGGGGCGGTACTGTAAGCGTAGAACGAAATTAAATAACTCGCAAAACAAAAATAGTAAACCGGGGCACGACGATAAGAATTTAAAATAAGAAAAAAAATTACGAATGTAACAATGTATGTGAAAACTTAAACTGTTATTTAAGTTTTACGTTCTTCTATAGAATTCACATGTCCTGACCATGAAGATATATAGCAAAACCTAACTTCGATCTACCGCATAGGACATACAAGTCAACAACAAAAACAATATGTTTTAAATTGCTTTGGTAGGTAAACTCTCACCCTTGGTATAAAAACAAACACACTCGGGTGTGGAGAACACAATACAAGTTCATAATTTGTGTGAAGATAGCTGTCTAGACATGCAGACACGTCTTTCGTCCTGCTTATAGGCTCGTCAGTGCATGGTGCTAGGATAGATAAAATTCACAACAACTCCTTTACTGCATACAGTTAAATCATAAAGGACAGAATAAAAGAAAACTCTACTACTACTACTAATGCCAACATCAGGAACGCCAAGTCTACCAGCGGCATCTTGATGATAAGTGTAAGACTTAGCAAGGTAAATTCTTTAACTGACCTTAATTCTTAATACATTGCTTCGAATTCCGTCTTGCACATATTCTTTTCTGTATTTAGTTATAATCAGAATATATTTTTATTAAATAAAATAATATTATTTAAATTAAATTGTTTATATGTATTTGTAAATTACTTAAAGAAATTCAAAAGATTGGTTCTTTAACAAATAATGATTTCTTTCCGTAACAGTAATGATTTCGCACTGTAAATTTTCGAAATATTTAAATCGCGTAAATTAATAGCGTAGAGACGCGCGTCTGGTCAATTTTAATAGTAGAATAGAAGTGTCCCGTTTATTTTAATTTCCACTTATATATTTTTTCTTATTTTTCTTATTGATTTGATATCAATGTTTCAATTCTTTCTATTTTCGATTTTACATTTCTAGAACAGAGTAAAACTAGTTCCTGTTGTATTTATTTTATGTACATTTTCCTTCATCTTGGTTCTTGACTTGACTGACTTGGTTGTTGTTTTGGCTTCATTTTAGTTTTTAACGACTACTTTTGCAAACAACTTTTTAAAAATTTTATTTTTGATGTATGTGGGATATTTAAATCGGTTTGCATAAGTTTTTTACTCTCACGATTCATTTTCATCATTGATTTTTTTTTCATGTTTTTAATGTTAACTCTAATTTTTTTTCCATTTGGTAATCTAGTATGTTTCTTATTATTTTCTTTCTAAATATTTTATTATGCTTTTAGGACTCAAACAGGATAAAATGTCTTGAATTTCCCTAATTCTTTTTTCCTGTTTACTGAATGTAATCTTTACTAAGGATGCATCTTTAATAATGCTGTCATCTGAGATAAGTTCTTTAATTTTCCTGTCCATCCAACGTATTGCTTCCAATGACACATTTATTTATGAGATATCACCATAAATTACATTAAATATATTTACCTGTACATGAAATACTTTATTTTAACTTCTAATTTTAGCATACAAATTATTAAAAATTGAAAAATTGAAATATATATTAAAAAAACCTGTACTATAACAACTATACGAGTATAAGCTATTTTGGTTCTTGCGGTTACTTAAATTACAGAAGTTCGCTTGAATAAAAATATCTTTTTCATTTATATTGTTTTTAATTTTTATTGTTTAAAGTTGGGTAAGGTCTTTCTTTGGAGACTGTGGTTAAGTAAAAACTTAAAAAAAAAAGGTATATAATCCCTTACCACAATTATTAATCGTATCCTAAATACGTATTTCGACATCTAAGTTGTCATCATCAGTAGGTAAAACCACTAATCAAGGTGTCGCACATGGGGCACAGCTGTTGTGCTAGCTTTACTGTGCCCCATGTGCGACACCTTGATTAGTAGTTTTACCTACTGATGATGACAACTTAGTTGTCGAAATACGTATTTAGGATACGATTAATAATTGTGGTAAGGGGTTATATACCTTTTTTTTTAAGTTATTATTATGGGTAATTTAACATTCTCATATTTAGAAAAATTATATGCTGCTTTCAATTTCTTTATATATTTTTTTAGTTTTACATTATATAACATTGAATTTCTTTATTATAAACGAAATCGTACTAAGAAAGAGCACATAGTAAATATTGAACGTTTAAAATCAAAAAGCGTCTTTTCTTTTTTTTGTTTATACATTTGGAATAGGTAGAAAGAAGGAAGTTTCTTGCAAATATACATAGAGAAATCATGAAAATTGACGGCAGCCACTAGAGACTCTCTAGTTTCAGATTCTTCCATCTTAGAAAAGATCAAAAATAGAATTGTAATATTGACAAGGATCCCTCAGGATCTTCCCAGATATATAGATTATCTCAAACTTTATGTAGTTCTTAGAAATGTCGGCGATCGTTTTATTCTTAATGTTCAAATTGAATTGAATTTATTTACAATTTGTGACCGCTCCACAATATTAATATAAACATAAAAATTATATAAAATTAATATAAAAAACAAATATATTAATAATAATAACAAAAATAATTGCTTATTTCTAAGGGATGCCAGAAATACGGGAAAAAGGAAATTACAATTATGTATTGAGATATTTGAGTAAAGGAAGAAAATGTTTTTTCAACAGTAATTATAAATTTCTAATAATACGAGGGCGATTCGTATGGTAAGATCTGTTTGGTTATTAAAAAAGACAGCAATACATGAAGAGGTTTTGATTATATACAACTTATAAAATAAAAAATTAAAATCGAGAGATTTGTCACAGCGATAAACCAGCTTTTTAATGCTCTCTTTACAGAACACTGCCACCTGTGAATTAAGTCATGCTGTAATACTGCCCTGCAGCTCTTCATCGCAAACTGTTGGCTCCAAAGCCATTTCTTCAAGTTAGAGGAATAGATGGTAGACGCTAGGAGTTCAATCAGGGCTGTAGAAAGGATGCTCAAACACTGCCCACTTTAAACTGTTCAGTAGGCCTAAAGTCTCACAGTAGACTTCAGTGTTTATTGTGATACCTCGTTCCTTAAGGTCTACAAGAATCATGCCCTTTTTGTCCCAAAAGATAGTGACCACGACTTTCTCGCAGAAAAAATTTGACGACACTTTAAAGGTTTCCTCGTAGACGATCCCACTGCATTGACTGCCTTTTCATCTCTACGTTGACATAGGCGGCCCCAGTATCATCACCTGTTACGATATGCCTGAGGAAATCTTCACCTTCAACATCATAACTTGTCAGAAAAGTTAGTGCTGATCACATTCTCTTTTACCTCTGATCCCATTCTGTTTTAAGGTCTTCGGTAAGAACTTTTGGCATTCATCGTGAACAAAATTTGTGGTAACATAAATTTTCAGCAACAACCTCGTACAAAACTGCGTGAAATTTGAGGGAAAAGGGCACTCAGTTCTGTAGTCGATATTACTCACAAGTTCGTTTGTCACAACAGTTGGTTTTCCACTCCGTTCTTTACCATGGACATTACTTCATCCTTCTCGAAAGATACGACTCTAACTCTTCTAACCACATTGTCGCTTATGGCATTCTTACCATAAACAGAGCAAAGTTCACCAACCTTCATGTTCATTGAAGAGAAAAACGGATAACAGCCGGCGGTATTATCAATTACGGCAGCCATTTTAAACGACTAAAATAACACGAAAGAATATCATAACGATTCTCTCACTAGCACTGCCAGATTCACACTGAACCAGACTACACCGCAGCACTGCGATCGCGCTGATATCCCTACTCACTAGGGATCATCTACTCACTAGGCAGAAACGGAACTTATTGTACCAAACGCTCTCGTATTAGTAATTACATTCAATATATCATAATCAACGTCGCACAAGTTTGATAAAGTATTGGAATTACTACACATGATAGAAACGGTTGATATCACTATTACATTAGTTCTGTTGGGTGCACAATAAAGGAAGTTCTGTTGGCGAATATTAATTCATGGAACATCAAAATTAATTTTATTTAACAAGAAACTGCAGTCGATGACATTGTGGACAATTTTATATAAACATTTTACGCTGTTTACATTTCTTGAGATGGAATGAGAATAATTTCATAGTCACATCCTCTCTTTAAATAGACAACATCCTCCAAAAATATAAGATACTTTAAAAATTGACATTGTATAGATTCAATGCGATTAATAAGTATAGCATAAATTGGGCATCAGATTAGTGATCCATATTCCAATTTAGATCGACTAAATGTACAAAATAGGGTTATCGAGATGTGTATTTTACGAAAGTCTCTGGAATTTCTCTGAATAAATTCGTGCATTTTATGTGCACTCGCTATTATCTCATTAATATGTTCAATAAATTGCAAATATGGTGTCGAATACAATCCCCAAACCTCTTATGCACAAGTAACGATGCAATATTTCGCCATCAATGACATAATCATAACTACGTACTTCCTGTTTTTTTTTTGTGTAAGATGCCACTACATTTACTAATATTTAAAGAAAAATGACTGCTTGCTAAGAGAAGGGCAACATTCTATCTGGTTGAGTTTTTGATGAAGAACATAATTATCGATGTGGTCAAAAGCTTTTTGAAATGTCGTATATGTCAATCACGTCTACCTGGGCTTGTTTATCTAATGCTTCTGATACATACTGAGTGAAGCATGAAAGATTTCTTGCAGTTGATCGCTTGTTCATAAATGCATGCTGCGATGAAGTTATTAAGCACTTAACAGAGGCATTTATGTAGATGATTGTGTAAAACTACCTCAAAAACTTTATTCAATTAATTCTAGATGTTTCCCATATTACTGAAAATTTGGAATACCACAAGATCACATTAAACAAATACCATAAATAAATATTTAAGTAATAAACGTGCTGTATCGGCGCAGAATTTTGTCGATTCCGCTCAGGAAACTATTCTTACATCATCAAAATTTTGACAGTTCTTCCTTCTCCGATAGGAAACCATGGCAATGGTTGAAGAGGAATTTACATTTGTTTTAATTTAGTTCACACCGTTCATTCGATTGCCTACATTATTGAAGTAATCAACAAAAGTTTGAATTATTTGTTGTTAAGTATTTAGTTCTGAACTGTCACATGTCAGTCCACCTAGAATCCTCGTTTGCTTACGTGTGTTAGCAAACTCCGAAAGTTGCTCAGGACCTTGTCAGATGCATTGTAAATACCATGTATGTAATCATTACACCTTTAATAGATACATATTCTTCTCTGAGTTTATTAAATTGTTAATGAAATAAGTTGTTTTATATTTTTAAGGCTTCTGTGTGGATTATGTTTGCTATATATACACTTTATAACACTCGTTAAACTACGCGTTTACTATGTGTTTTAGTGAAAGTGGGCACTGTAGAGTCCAGCATGTTATACAGGATGTCCTTGAAATAAAGAGGCAAGGTATGAAAGATGTTATTATATAGAATATAAATATTTTCCCAAAATTTCCTCTCATAAGCGAGAAAAAATGGCAAAGATATTTATAAAATATTTGTCACGACACTGCGCGACCGACTACATCATACGTTTGATACGTTGTTTCTCTAAACACACACAGAAATTAAACCCGTTAAAATCTGAAAATTTTAACGAAGAACTCTGTGAAACTTTGATGGCGGCTAATATTCCATAAAATAAACTTAACAATCCCACTTTAAAAATATTTCTCCAAAATATACTGGTCGAAATGTTCCTGATGAATCCACCTAACGCAAGTATTATGTTCCTAAGTGCTACACGAAAGCAGTAGAACGCTTTAAAAGCCATCTTTCAAATCAGTACCTATGGATAAGTGCCAACGAAGCTGTCGATATATTAGGACGCTGTTTGGTAAATGTTGTAGCTGGTATACTACATCTAACTATTTCATATAACGCATATGTAATAGCAACTAAAGTTATAAATACAGTTGATGCGGAAGCAGAAGCCAAAACCATTTACGAGAATATACAGCAAATGCTTCACTCGGACAACACGTACAAAGAAAAATTCTTTTATTTTTCAGTGACAGTGCTGCATATATATTAAAAACAGGCAGAGTATTAAGGAAAACACATTTTAATATGCTGCATATTACTTGTATAGCGCATGCTCGCCACAGATTCTGTGAATATATCAGAGACACCTTTCTGGAAGTTGATGGACTTCTATCCGCTTTTAAAAAAGTTTTCAAAGAAGCACCATTGAGAGTAGGTCTTAACAGGGAAGAACTTCCATCGTTGTCACTGCCTCCCTCTCCAGTAATAACTAGATAGAGAACATGTTTGGAAGCTACTAGTTTTTTGCAGAGAATTTCGATAATTTACAAAATTTCGTTACATGTTTAAATGACGATGTTCGAGGAATTTTTGAATGCAAGGAACTAATACAAATTACAAATTTAAAAAATGAGTTGCACTTTTTTCAGGAACACTTTACACTTATAAGAAAACATTCGCAAAAATATAATACTTTAAATTCGACTGCGTCTTATCTCATACATCATGAAATGTTTGTATGTTACTCGATTAATGGAGAGTATTATATTTGATCAAATTAAAAGAGCACCAAATGAAAATTATTGTATTTTATCTGTAACGGGTTAATATCCTTTATAAAGATAATTAATAACAGTGGATTTGATCGTTGAAAAATTAAACTTAGCCGATTGCAACATTTTAATCCCTGCTGGCAATGAGAACGTTCTAAGTACATATCTCGGGCGGTTGGCAAAAATGTAAACTCGGCTTATATACCATAAGGTGGGGTCAGGTAACAGTCAGGTAACTTTGTACGAATTTTAGAAGCTTATTAAAAATTAAATAGGTTATTTACCTGTTAATTACTGTACAGGTATTTCACTTAAATATGATATATTTCCAAAATACAATTGTTTTCTGCAGTATATGAGCTAGAATAGACATTTTTGTTTTTATTTATTAATGTTAGTGTTCTAATAGACACCTTTCTATATCCGAAACTTCTACTAAGCTAGAGTTAAATGGAAACCACATCCGATCATAGCAATTTCTCGTCATACAGGGCTGTATGAATTACCTGCTTTAAATTTCATTAGAGTAAAATGGCAAGTAAACATTGCATCAGTTAGTTTAAAATAAACGCACTTTTTGTAACTCACCATAGTTTTGTCCGGCAGAATATAGAACAATGGTATAAAGTGTTCATCTACATACACATGAATTGTGAACAATTACAAATAAAATTTTACTGATGTTGTTTGATGTACCATCCACATAAGTTCAATAATTTATGTAAATTATTCATTTACACAAAATTTTCGTTACCAGTTCTGTGGATGTTCATCTGAACCAAACTAAAAGAAGCAGAAAGAAGGTTGTTATATACTCTATAGGCGTTTTTTCGCGACTACGGTTTGGAGTGAGTTTGGCTTGGTATAAATTGGTTTGTTATTTTGGCGATAACGTAATGACGTCATATTAAACGCGGTTAGCTTTAGTTTGTCAAACCGGCTAACCGTCCTGTTGAGTAGAGTTTAGAGCGGTTAATAGGCAAATAGGTCATGATATTCGTTATTCGAAAATGTTTTTGCCGTTCGAATAACAGATACAGGCAATTTTAAAATTTTCGCTTGATTAAAAAATTATACAAATTCCAACTGCCAATGATGATGTTTTATAATTTCATAAGAGCAATTAGAATTATTGCGATATCTTCTGCCACTATTACAGTTTCTAAATCTTCGTGTTCAAATTTGCTAAAACAACAAAATTAAAAGCCAGTTAACCAAAGTTAACCCATGTGTTTTTCGCGAATCAAAATATGTTAGTGACGCCACACTAAACTGCTCTAAACCTATGATAGCCAGGTTAGATCACGAAGAAACGCCTTATAACGAACTATACGCAAAAAGCAAAAACCAACTTAATCAAACCCACTAATTCGTAAGCTATCTTCTACTTCCGGGCTTTCGGCACGAAGTAACAAGGAAAAAAGATAATCTCTTTAATACATGTCTTACTGACAGTTTTACTCGCGATAACACTACAACAAATCAGTAAATAATTCAACGCTTAAATAATGTTATAGCTTCTGAATCGATTGAAGTATTTAGGTGTCATGAAACTAAGGTAGAAATATTACATTTAAACAACAAAAATCTCCAGGCGCAGATTAAATAACACCACAAATAATAAAATACTCTCAAGAAAAAGGATTCAAAAGTTGACGTTATAGTGGAGAATTTTATATAAAAGTTTTTCGCTGTTTACACATCTTCTAGCTTCAAGGGATGGGATGAAATCTACTGGGCATAATTTTATAGTCGTATCCTCTCTTTGGAAAAGACACCGTCTTCCAAAAATATAAGATATTTTTAAGAATATAATATGTATAGAATCAATGCGATTAATATGTTAAGTGTAAATTGGGTATCAGATGAGTGATATTTCCATATTCTAAATTAGAGCGAATAAATGCACAAAGTAGTGTTATCGGCTTGTGTAATTTACGAAAGTTCCTGAAATTTCTCTGAATAAATCCGTATAAAATACACTCACTATTACCTCAATAATATGTTCAATAAATTGCAAATATGGTATATGTATTTCCTGTTTTTGTTTGTAGGTAATGTATCTTACATTAAGCGTACACGTCCTTCACTTAAATATTATATATTTTCAAAATACAATTGTTTGCTGCAGTGTATGAATTATAGATCGTTTCTCATTCATAATGAAGTGTACATTCTTATGAGGATACACACATCTCATTTTCTCTTTAAACAGTTGCAATAACGCTTACTTTTTCTATATCTCTAACAGTTGTCAAATGTATCCATATTTTTATTAGTGATTTTTAATTTATACAGTCAATGAAATTACTTGTACGATAAATTCTTTTACTAAATGTTGCGGCTACCATGAATACGGTTCCTGCTGCCATCAACGTTGACAACGATCTACCTAATTTAACACGATCTACATTATATAGGCTTTTGGAAGACATTGGTTTTTAATTTCAAAAAGTATAACGAAAAAGCTTTCTTATTCAACTGGATGGTATTATTAGATGGAGGCAGAAATATTACGATAATCAAAAGATTTAGAGCTGAAGGTAATATTTGAGAAAATTACATCAAATATGTAAAAAAAAATTGAAAATGAGATGTGAATTGTCGTTGGACTTGTGGATGATATTGAGGAATTCATAATACATGTGGAAGAATCAAATTCAAATGATGGTTCCGAGTCTGATTTATTAGCAGATCGAATTAATTGATTACTCTAACATTCCGTCAACATCAAATGCATGTTCTAACCTTTCATGCTGATATTGAAATTTTAATTTAAACTTTTCAAAAATAAATTGTATCCAAATAATTAAATATATTTTTAGTTCTATAAGAATAAATAAAGTACTCTTGTTTATATTAATGCCACCATCAATACAAAAAAGACATTCAGGAATTATTGCTTTCACATTGTAATTTATAAAACATTGCATATGCGATAGAATCTAGTTCAATTGATGGGTTCAAAGCTGATTAATTAACAGATCCAATCGATTACTTTAACATTAAGTACATGTTCAAACCCTTCATGCTGATAATCAATATTGTATTTCTAATTGCAAAAATACAATTCAATATAAACAAGAATTTTCATCATTATAATTACGTGTTTAATTTATGTAGGTTATCTACAATGACAACATCGTCAATAGAGGTTATATTAAAATAAAACTATAAAAATTACTAACATACAAAATTGTTTCACGAACAACTCACACCTAGAGTGTGTGTTTCTTGATATCCAAAAAGCATATGACTGTGTTGACTTAGATAACCTGGAAAATAAACTAATTAATTTAGGTATTCCAGAACATATCAGTATAAATATAGTGGAACTTTTTAGAGATCGGAAGACTTATGTTAGAAATTCCAAATGTGAAGCCATAGGTCCTCGGGTGGCTTCGCTAGGATTACCCCAAGGATCCAGCCTTAGCCCCATCTTATTTAATTTATGTACACTAGATCTTCACAGTACAATAGGAAACCGAGTTTCCACTATACAATATGCCGATGACATTTGTATTTTTGCACAAAATAAGAACTTAAAGATGCTACAACAAACTACAAAAACCGCATTGAATATTACAATGAGGTGGTTAAGATCAAATGGATTTGATTTAAATCCTAAAAAGTCTGCAGTTATGTATTTTTCACGGCACCGAAGTTTACCAGATCATGGTATTAACCTAAAGGGAACTCAAATCCCAGGACGTTCAAATATAAAATACTTAGGTTTAGTCATAGATAACAAACTTAAATGGCTCCATCATATAAACTACGTATCCACTAAATGTGAGCGATATATTAATGTTCTAAGAATAATATCCAAAGTAAGATGGGGAGCTGATCCTAGCATTAGTAAAAATGTTTACAGAGCATGCGTTAGAGCCATAACGGACTACGGTTCCACTCTGTATGGGTCTGCATCAAACAGAATATTAAAGCGAATCAATATAATACACAATAAAGCTCTACGTATTTGTCTAGGTGCCATGAAATCTACCCCCGTCGATGCACTGTATGTTGAAGCTCAAGAGCCGCCTGTATTTCTAAGGCGCCAATTCCTAGCTGCAAAACAGATAATTAAGATGAAGGCAATTAATAGCAGACATATATTAGACCATATATATAAACTTGCAGTAGATGATCTAACGGAAAAATATTGGATACATCATACAACCCCACCATTAGCCGAAGCTTATAGGAATACCGGTGAATATAGTAGATATATGCATATTAACCTTGGAACAAAATTAAATTACTTTGAATATATGCAATCTATTAATGTAAATTACCCTCCATACGGCGAAAATACTCTATACAACTCTACTTTGTATAAAAGTATCCGCTCAGAAATTCCTGCATCGACGGTAATTTTTACTGATGCATCCAAGTCTAAAGAAGGATGCGGATGTGCCTTACTTGTACCTAGAAATGGATATGAAAAGAAGGTAAAATTACATAATAATGTATCCATTTTCACAGCAGAGGCAGTCGCAATTGCAGAGGCTCTAAAATATGTAAAAAAATATAATATTGGGAATGCAACGATTATGTCAGACTCCAAAAGCGTACTGGAATCTTTACACAAGAGAACTCATCCAAAAAAAAATAACCCCATAATTTTGAACATCATCGAACGCTTGAGATATCTGGAGAAAAAACATATAAAAATCCGTTTCTATTGGATCAAAGGACATTCAGGTATAGAGCCTAATGAGGCTGTGGATCGCTTAGCAAAGGAGGCTATAAATAGTAATAACATACTGATGGAAAAAGTACCATCTAATGATCTTATTTCTCATCTAAAAACCAAAATACTAAAAGATGATTGGCAAACATATTGGAAGCATTCGTATACGAATAGAATGACACACTACGCAAAAATACACCCAAATGTAACTATCCGAGAATGGCATAAGGAACATAGGGTATCAAGGATATATAGCACTACCGTCGCTCGATTAAAATTTAACCATGGACAATTTCCAGCACATTTACACAAACTTAAAATTATCGAATCAGCTGCTTGTACATGTGGCACCAATATAGCCGACATGAACCATTTAATCTTCGAATGCCCTAAGCACAATAACTTTCGAGGTGAATTTATTGGCAGACTTGTTAATGCGGGAGTGGTCATGCCTACTAGTATTACGTGTGTCCTAATGTACGAGGGTGGATCAATAAATGCCCGTGTTAGGAAAGAAGACGCAAGTTTTTCACAAATTTTTTATTTATTTTTCAACGTAATCACCTTTTAGTACAATACACTTTTCCCAACGTTTCTGCCATTTCTTTAACCCCTCCAAAAAATACGATTTGTCAAACTCTGCAAAATACGCTTCTGTCTCGACGATAACCTCCTCGTTTAAGCTGAATCTTTTTCCCCCGAGCCACGTTTTCATGTTGGGGAACAGAAAGAAGTCGCAGGGTGCCAAGTCAGGCGAGTACGGTGGGTGCGGCAGCAATTCGTAGTGCAGTTCATGCAACTTTGCCGCGACAATTCTGGATGAATGTGCTGGTGCATTATCGTGGTGAAACAGCACTTTTTTCTTAGCCAAATGGGGCCGTGTCTCCTTCAATTTTATATCGAATCGGTTCAATAATTCACTGTAGTACTGCCCCGTGACCGTTCTTCCTTTCTGCAAAAAGTCCATGAGGATTATTCCGTTGAAATCCCAAAGAATCGTGGCCATGACCTTTCCGGCCGATGGGACCGTCTTTGCCTTCTTCGGAGCAGATTCACCCCGAAAAATCCATTGTTTTGGCTGTCGCTTGGACTCTCGCGTATAATAATGGATCCAGGTTTCATCAACGGTGACGACTCGACGCAAAAACTCCTGCGAATTTCTCTTAAAGAGGTCCAAACACTGCTTCGACATTGACAACCGTATCCGCTTGTTATCCACCGTAAGCAATCGCGGCACCCATCGAGCCGACACTTTCTCACCGATAACTTATCATGTAAAATATTAATTGCCGTTCCGTACGACACGCCTACGGCCTCTGCTACTTCGCGCACTTTCGTTCGGCGATCAGCGAGAATCATGTCGTGGACGTTTTCAACGATTTCCTCGGTAACCACGTCTGCCGGGCGGCCTGGGCGCTCCTCATCAAAAATAGATGTACGACCACGTTTAAATTCGTTGAACCAATATCTTACGGTTGTCATAGATGGTGAAGGGTCCCCATAGACAGCATCCAACTTCGCTTTTATTTGTTCGCATGTTTTTCCATCCAAAAATAAAAAGCGAATTACGGATCGATATTGCTCTTTTTCCATTTTATCGAGAAACACGAAACACGTGTGATACAACCGGCTGCCAAATAAAAACTAACCTATGAATCAGTCTGAAATTTATTATGGTGTTGTCTGACAGATGGTAGTACACGACGGTAATGCCAACTTCCCTCAGCAGCGCCACCTGTCTTCAAGCACGGGTACTTACTGATCTTCCCTCGTATAATACTAAGCATGTTTACGATCCATTGATGGATTACATTTTTAAATCTAGGATTACTATCTAAAATCAAAACCTATCCTCGTTTGCCTTTGTGGGGAAACCTATTTTCCGATGGCCGTTTTTTATTGTGTCTAAAGTCGTCTGATAGGCCCCAGACGTGAAACATGTTTATTCCTACGTTTCCCTTCCCGATTTGTGTGAATTTTATCTTATTATAGATTCGGTAAACATTTCTTAACGTGGCAATATGGGCAACGATCCCGAATGCCAAAAAAAAAAAAAAAACTATAAAAATTATTTTTATCAATTGGCAAATTGTTTAATACAATCTGCCGTATTAAACAATTTGACAACTATGTAAGCTTTCTCCGTAAAGCCCATACTGCGTCAACGTGAAATGCTCTATAGAATAGGCAATTTTTTTACTAATTAATATTAGTTTTCTAATACATATTTTTTTATATCCAGAGCTTCTGCTAATTTCTAAATGTAAAAAAAAATAATTTTCAAAGTGCTTTGTATTAGATATCCTGTACCATATTATTTTTGGAAAAACAAATAAATGTTTGCATATTTTGTCCCATTAAAGATTGTTTCATGTGTTAAGTTTTTCATATGTTATACGGCAACTTAGAGTAATGCAACAAGACATCCTTTTACCATTTCTGCTAACTAGCTGACATTTCATAAATAATTAACAATAGTAATCAAATTATAAAACTTTAAACGTCAGACCTAGAAAGGTAATAGAATATCTTGAACACAGAAATTATTTCACAGTATCAACGACATGCCCAAAATTAATGCACGTGTTTACTATAATGCAAAAATCAGTATTATTAGTAGAGACCGGACACATCGGGCTGAAATGACGTCATTACGACGGACGATATAAATAGTCTACAACATCTGTAGGTAGATCACGCAGTTATTGAATAGCACTATTCATTCGGTTAACCGCACACAAAAAATAGATGTGCAGTTAAGCGAATAAATAGTGCTATTCAACAACTGCGTGATGTACTTACAGATGTAGTAGACTATTTATATTGTCCGTCGTAATGACGTCCATTTCAGCCAGATGTGGTCAGTCTCTAATTATTAGGCACTAGTCGCTTTATCCGAAGCATTTTACAATAGTTCCAAACATTTGAACACTTGATCCAACCTAGCATTTATGAATTTAAGAAAAGAAGAAAGTTATAACGAAAGTTTTCTTTAGTAGAACGTAATAATACGGCTAGACTACAGTTAGCACAACAACATATGGTGTAGATAGACCAATGGAAACTATCTTTTCTGACGAAAATAAAGTAATAGTCACTAGGCGCTGGTCAGGAATATACGGTGGGTGATTAAGTTTTTCTTAGCCATATGACGCCATGAAATCTTTGGTTCAATGATACACGTGAGACTCATTAAACAATATATCTCAGCGAATTAAGTATTGCTTTCTACATTTTACAGCGTTATTTATTAGAACCCTCGTCCACGGTTTGCGGGACCATTTCTCTGCCACTAAAATATTAAGAACTCTGGATTCGAATGTATTGGGAAGCCTTAAGTTACATTAAGGAGACAGATGTTAATATTTTTGCCTGTAGTAAACATTTGTTGCAAATTAGTTGAATATTTTATGCGAAGTAACATGAATGAATTAAATATTGCTTTCTATATTTTCCGACGCTAATTATTCGAATTTTTCTATTGAAAATATCGCCTTTATGGGTTTTTTCCTGGAACTTTTTCATAAACTATCTGCATCAAGTCATCATTAATGACGCACGGTTGTCAAATTAGTCCCACATCATCTAACCCATTTTCTTAGCTCTCATTCTCATCGCTCATAGAGTTTCTCTATATACTTGACTCCACTTTCTCCATACACTTGATTAATCTGTCGTTGAATTTCGGCCGCCTCACGTATCCTGTATTTAAGAAAATAAGTACGTATTTTATACAAGTACTCGAAAAGGCAATCGCAACGTTGCAACGGCTATATTTCAAAATGCTACCTACTTAAAAACCACGCCTCGTGTATGAAGTACTATACCCAGCGTGACCCTAGTATAGAAACGTGCAAGTCAGCTCTACCGTAGATAATACTATATCGTCCGTATGGGCTTTCTCTCTGAGGCTCTATAATTTCCAAAAATTTAATATCCCAGATAAAATTAATTAGACGTAAAATTTTAGTAAAAAAAAATTAATACAAATTTAAATTTTAATAAAGATATGGTAGCTGTAATTTCTGTTTTACTTCATATATTTTGCATCGTATTAGAGAATTGGCACTAAATTTTGTTATTGTTGATTATTCAAAATTTATTTTCCCTTTGTTTTATTAATTATTTTTTCAATTATATGAGTTTGAAGTATTAATCTAATGTCTTGAAACACTCTATTATTTTATTAGACCTTTCCCTCATATAATTCCACTAATTAAAGAAATATCCAAAATTAATAACAAAGCAAAATTCAGTATCATTAACTACTTTAGATTTACATATTTAATCAGTATTATGCACTACAAAACTATCTACATTCCCATATTAAATCGTATTATTTAAAACCCATTCTTAGAATTTTACTTAGGTTTTATCAGTACACATAATTAATAATAATTATGTTGTAAATATTACCTGGAACTTAACAAGGAATTATTATAATTATAGATAAGGTTGAAAATTACTTAAGGTCCTAAGCTAATTAGGGTGGCCGATTTCGGTTACTATTTCGTTTCAAAAGGAGAGAACACAAAGCTTAGGCAAAGTGTTTGAACAAATAAATTCCATACAAAAATTTAATTGTTATTATCTTATTCATACTACCTAAAATTAAATTACAGCAAATATGAATTTAGTTTTAAATTTCTGGAAGTAATAATTCGTATTTGTTCGTCGCAGTTGATCAGGGTTCGCTATTACGAGCTTATAGATACAGTTATAGCAATGGCACCTTTAAAATTGCTATACTTTACAAAATTATAAAAGAAGTATGTTTGCCAACATGCAAAATAATATCAAAATATAACATGCCATTAAAAGTGACATTCTTACAAATTCAAATACATAACCTTAATAAATACCATTTTAATCTTCGTTCTTAACATTTAAGAACTAATACTAAGAACGCAAAGTACTGAATCTACTTTACATTTTATGTATATAAAAGTAGATATGTACACATTAATATTTGGTGACTATAGGACACTCAGACATTCAGACACTCAGAACTTTTCTTGGAATTTATCAATTGATATATTTAATGAACAGCTAAGAAATTATCTAAACATATATATATATATATATATATATATATATATATATATATATATAATAACTTCGTGACCTTGGTATGATATGGTAAACCTAATCAGTAGGCGATTAAAGGTCTGTATATTACTTCAAAATATATGTATTTAAAAAACTCTACATGTTTCGGCTATATACGCCTTTTTCAAGAGAATACAAAATATTAATGACAGGATATAAATGTCAAGTAATTAAGTTGCTATGGTTTAAATTATTCAAAGATACATTCTAGTAATAATAATAAATCATGCCTTAGTATTCCAAAAAATAGATAACAAGGTGTGAAAATATGTGTTGTTCGCTGCTAGCAAATTGTGTCTCCTACTGGGTATGAACTTGTGTGTTGGTTGCTGCTGGCAGCTTGCGTCTCTCTATGGGTGTGTGTGGTTCAGACCGTCGAAGTACTGCACGGAATTGTAAAGAAGTTGTCGGGAAAGGGTTGGCGGCCCTACGCAACGGCTGGTTATCCGACCTCTCTAAATTCATGCGACCGATCACTAAACACACGCACGAACGCACCGACATACAAAACCCTACACTTACGCTCTCACACAAAACCACACACCCATAGAGAGACGCAAGCTGCCAGCAGCAACCAACACACAAGTTCATACCCAGTAGGAGACACAAATTGCTAGCAGCGAACAACACATATTTTCACACCTTGTTATCTATTTTTTGGAATACTAAGGCATGATTTATTATTATTACTAGAATGTATCTTTGAATAATTTAAACCATAGCAACTTAATTACTTGACATTTATATCCTGTCATTCATATTTTGTATTCTCTTGAAAAAGGCGTATATAGCCGAAACATGTAGAGTTTTTTAAATACATATATTTTGAAGTAATATACAGACCTTTAATCGCCTACTGATTAGGTTTACTATATATATATATATATATATATATATATATATATATATATACATATATATATATATATATATATATATATATATATTTAGTGTTAATAATAATTAAAATTTATTTCTTATTTATTTTATTGGCCGTGTGCATAATATTAAAATAATACCTAAGCTTTTTTTTGGTTCAGCGACCTTTATTGAAATTCAATTTATTTATCTAATGTATATAATTAAGTCCTTTTCAAGTGATTTAGAACTAACTGTAGTGAAGAAGGGTCGACATGTTTCCGACCATGCATATTGCACTGGGCATGTGTTTTAACCCGAAATAAATTGGTGAGTTTTGTATCCTTTAAATTTTAAATTTTTAAATTTTAAATTTTAATTTTAACTTTCTTTACTCTAATCATTATCTTAATTTTAATTCATTCATATAATGTAAATATAATTCTTACCTTTCGTTTGTAATTTTTTTTTTTTAGTTCTAAATCACTTGAAAAAGACTTAATTATATACAAAAAAGTCGAAACGTCGTTAGATAAATAAATTGAATTTCAATAAAGGTCGCTAAACTAAAAAAGCTTATTCTTTTATATATATATATATATATATATATATATATATATATATAGTAAACCTAATCAGTAGGCGATTAAAGGTCTGTATATTACTTCAAAATATATGTATTTAAAAAACTCTATATGTTTCGGCAGTTCGCCTTTATCAAGAGAATACAAAATATAAATGACAGGTCACTTAACACACGCACGAACGCACCGGCATACAAAACCATACACTTACGCTCTCACACAAAACCACACACCCATAGAGAGATGTAAGCTGCCAGTAGCAACCAACACACAAGTTCATACACAGAAAGAGACACAAATTGCTAGCAGCGAACAACACATATGTTCACATCTTGCTATCTATTTTTCGGAATACTAAGGCATGATTTATTATTATTACTAGAATGTATCTTTGAATAATTTAAACCATAGCAACTTAATTACTTGACATTTATATCTTGTCATTTATATTTTGTATTCTCTTGATAAAGGCGAACTGCCGAAACATGTAGAGTTTTTTAAATACATATATTTTGAAGTAATATACAGACCTTTAATCGCCTACTGATTAGGTTTACCATATCATACCAAGGTCACGAAGTTATTATATATATATATATATATATATGAAAAATTTTGTGAAAAACTTATCTGCGCGGAATGTGCATATATCGATATTTCACTGTTTTTTACAGATCATCAGTGCACCTTACCGAAGACAGACATGATATTCACTTCTATACTACGTGTATATATACGAACTGTAATGAACTTCATGTGTATGAGAATTAATAATTATTAAATCTCATTTTACATGCGATTGTCGCTATAATTTGTTGCATTTAATTCTACAATTCGGCAAATCACTTTTGCCCTAGATTGTAGACGCAACAAGCCGCGACATCAACTGTACAAGTTGTCAGTACAAATGAAAAATTTTGTGAAAAACTTATCTGCGCGGAATGTGCATATATCGATATTTCACTGTTTTTTACAGATCATCAGTGCACCTTACCGAAGACAGACATGATATTCACTTCTATACTACGTGTATATATACGAACTGTAATGAACTTCATGTGTATGAGAATTAATAATTATTAAATCTCATTTTACATGCGATTGTCGCTATAATTTGTTGCATTTAATTCTACAATTCGGCAAATCACTTTTGCCCTAGATTGTAGACGCAACAAGCCGCGACATCAACTGTACAAGTTGTCAGTACAAATGAAAAATTTTGTGAAAAACTTATCTGCGCGGAATGTGCATATATCGATATTTCACTGTTTTTTACAGATCATCAGTGCACCTTACCGAAGACAGACATGATATTCACTTCTATACTACGTGTATATATACGAACTGTAATGAACTTCATGTGTATGAGAATTAATAATTATTAAATCCCATTTTACATGCGATTGTCGCTATAATTTGTTGCATTTAATTCTACAATGCGGCAAATCACTTTTGCCCTAGATTGTAGACGCAACAAGCCGCGACATCAACTGTACAATTTGTCAGTACAAATGAAAAATTTTGTGAAAAACTTATCTGCGCGGAATGTGCATATATCGATATTTCACTGTTTTTTACAGATCATCAGTGCACCTTACCGAAGACAGACATGATATTCACTTCTATACTACGTGTATATATACGAACTGTAATGAACTTCATGTGTATGAGAATTAATAATTATTAAATCTCATTTTACATGCGATTGTCGCTATAATTTGTTGCATTTAATTCTACAATTCGGCAAATCACTTTTGCCCTAGATTGTAGACGCAACAAGCCGCGACATCAACTGTACAAGGTGTCAGTACAAATGAAAAATTTTGTGAAAAACTTATCTGCGCGGAATGTGCATATATCGATATTTCACTGTTTTTTACAGATCATCAGTGCACCTTACCGAAGACAGACATGATATTCACTTCTATACTACGTGTATATATACGAACTGTAATGAACTTCATGTGTATGAGAATTAATAATTATTAAATCTCATTTTACATGCGATTGTCGCTATAATTTGTTGCATTTAATTCTACAATTCGGCAAATCACTTTTGCCCTAGATTGTAGACGCAACAAGCCGCGACATCAACTGTACAAGTTGTCAGTACAAATGAAAAATTTTGTGAAAAACTTATCTGCGCGGAATGTGCATATATCGATATTTCACTGTTTTTTACAGATCATCAGTGCACCTTACCGAAGACAGACATGATATTCACTTCTATACTACGTGTATATATACGAACTGTAATGAACTTCATGTGTATGAGAATTAATAATTATTAAATCTCATTTTACATGCGATTGTCGCTATAATTTGTTGCATTTAATTCTACAATTCGGCAAATCACTTTTGCCCTAGATTGTAGACGCAACAAGCCGCGACATCAACTGTACAAGTTGTCAGTACAAATGAAAAATTTTGTGAAAAACTTATCTGCGCGGAATGTGCATATATCGATATTTCACTGTTTTCTACAGATCATCAGTGCACCTTACCGAAGACAGACATGATATGTCTATGATATGTCACTTCTATACTACGTGTATATATACGAACTGTAATGAACTTCATGTGTATGAGAATTAATAATTATTAAATCTCATTTTACATGCGATTGTCGCTATAATTTGTTGCATTTAATGCGTCTACAATCTAGGGCAAAAGTGATTTGCAGAATTGTAGAATTAAATGCAACAAATTATAGCGACAATCGCATGTAAAATGAGATTTAATAATTATTAATTCTCATACACATGAAGTTCATTACAGTTCGTATATATACACGTAGTATAGAAGTGAATATCATGTCTGTCTTCGGTAAGGTGCACTGATGATCTGTAAAAAACAGTGAAATATCGATATATGCACATTCCGCGCAGATAAGTTTTTCACAAAATTTTTCATTTGTACTGACAACTTGTACAGTTGATGTCGCGGCTTGTTGCGTCTACAATCTAGGGCAAAAGTGATTTGCCGAATTGTAGAATTAAATGCAACAAATTATAGCGACAATCGCATGTAAAATGAGATTTAATAATTATTAATTCTCATACACATGAAGTTCATTACAGTTCGTATATATACACGTAGTATAGAAGTGAATATCATGTCTGTCTTCGGTAAGGTGCACTGATGATCTGTAAAAAACAGTGAAATATCGATATATGCACATTCCGCGCAGATAAGTTTTTCACAAAATTTTTCATTTGTACTGACAACTTGTACAATTGATGTCGCGGCTTGTTGCGTCTACAATCTAGAGCAAAAGTGATTTGCCGAATTGTAGAATTAAATGCAACAAATTATAGCGACAATCGCATGTAAAATGAGATTTAATAATTATTAATTCTCATACACATGAAGTTCATTACAGTTCGTATATATACACGTAGTATAGAAGTGAATATCATGTCTGTCTTCGGTAAGGTGCACTGATGATCTGTAAAAAACAGTGAAATATCGATATATGCACATTCCGCGCAGATAAGTTTTTCACAAAATTTTTCATTTGTACTGACAACTTGTACAGTTGATGTCGCGGCTTGTTGCGTCTACAATCTAGGGCAAAAGTGATTTGCCGAATTGTAGAATTAAATGCAACAAATTATAGCGACAATCGCATGTAAAATGAGATTTAATAATTATTAATTCTCATACACATGAAGTTCATTACAGTTCGTATATATACACGTAGTATAGAAGTGAATATCATGTCTGTCTTCGGTAAGGTGCACTGATGATCTGTAAAAAACAGTGAAATATCGATATATGCACATTCCGCGCAGATAAGTTTTTCACAAAATTTTTCATTTGTACTGACAACTTGTACAGTTGATGTCGCGGCTTGTTGCGTCTACAATCTAGGGCAAAAGTGATTTGCCGAATTGTAGAATTAAATGCAACAAATTATAGCGACAATCGCATGTAAAATGAGATTTAATAATTATTAATTCTCATACACATGAAGTTCATTACAGTTCGTATATATACACGTAGTATAGAAGTGAATATCATGTCTGTCTTCGGTAAGGTGCACTGATGATCTGTAAAAAACAGTGAAATATCGATATATGCACATTCCGCGCAGATAAGTTTTTCACAAAATTTTTCATTTGTACTGACAACTTGTACAGTTGATGTCGCGGCTTGTTGCGTCTACAATCTAGGGCAAAAGTGATTTGCCGAATTGTAGAATTAAATGCAACAAATTATAGCGACAATCGCATGTAAAATGAGATTTAATAATTATTAATTCTCATACACATGAAGTTCATTACAGTTCGTATATATACACGTAGTATAGAAGTGAATATCATGTCTGTCTTCGGTAAGGTGCACTGATGATCTGTAAAAAACAGTGAAATATCGATATATGCACATTCCGCGCAGATAAGTTTTTCACAAAATTTTTCATTTGTACTGACAACTTGTACAGTTGATGTCGCGGCATGTTGCGTCTACAATCTAGGGCAAAAGTGATTTGCCGAATTGTAGAATTAAATGCAACAAATTATAGCGACAATCGCATGTAAAATGAGATTTAATAATTATTAATTCTCATACACATGAAGTTCATTACAGTTCGTATATATATACGTAGTATAGAAGTGAATATCATGTCTGTCTTCGGTAAGGTGCACTGATGATCTGTAAAAAACAGTGAAATATCGATATATGCACATTCCGCGCAGATAAGTTTTTCACAAAATTTTTCATTTGTACTGACAACTTGTACAGTTGATGTCGCGGCTTGTTGCGTCTACAATCTAGGGCAAAAGCGATTTGCCGAATTGTAGAATTAAATGCAACAAATTATAGCGACAATCGCATGTAAAATGAGATTTAATAATTATTAATTCTCATACACATGAAGTTCATTACAGTTCGTATATATACACGTAGTATAGAAGTGAATATCATGTCTGTCTTCGGTAAGGTGCACTGATGATCTGTAAAAAACAGTGAAATATCGATATATGCACATTCCGCGCAGATAAGTTTTTCACAAAATTTTTCATTTGTACTGACAACTTGTACAGTTGATGTCGCGGCTTGTTGCGTCTACAATCTAGGGCAAAAGTGATTTGCCGAATTGTAGAATTAAATGCAACAAATTATAGCGACAATCGCATGTAAAATGAGATTTAATAATTATTAATTCTCATACACATGAAGTTCATTACAGTTCGTATATATACACGTAGTATAGAAGTGAATATCATGTCTGTCTTCGGTAAGGTGCACTGATGATCTGTAAAAAACAGTGAAATATCGATATATGCACATTCCGCGCAGATAAGTTTTTCACAAAATTTTTCATTTGTACTGACAACTTGTACAGTTGATGTCGCGGCTTGTTGCGTCTACAATCTAGGGCAAAAGTGATTTGCCGAATTGTAGAATTAAATGCAACAAATTATAGCGACAATCGCATGTAAAATGAGATTTAATAATTATTAATTCTCATACACATGAAGTTCATTACAGTTCGTATATATACACGTAGTATAGAAGTGAATATCATGTCTGTCTTCGGTAAGGTGCACTGATGATCTGTAAAAAACAGTGAAATATCGATATATGCACATTCCGCGCTGATAAGTTTTTCACAAAATTTTTCATTTGTACTGACAACTTGTACAGTTGATGTCGCGGCATGTTGCGTCTACAATCTAGGGCAAAAGTGATTTGCCGAATTGTAGAATTAAATGCAACAAATTATAGCGACAATCGCATGTAAAATGAGATTTAATAATTATTAATTCTCATACACATGAAGTTCATTACAGTTCGTATATATACACGTAGTATAGAAGTGAATATCATGTCTGTCTTCGGTAAGGTGCACTGATGATCTGTAAAAAACAGTGAAATATCGATATATGCACATTCCGCGCAGATAAGTTTTTCACAAAATTTTTCATTTGTACTGACAACTTGTACAGTTGATGTCGCGGCTTGTTGCGTCTACAATCTAGGGCAAAAGTGATTTGCCGAATTGTAGAATTAAATGCAACAAATTATAGCGACAATCGCATGTAAAATGAGATTTAATAATTATTAATTCTCATACACATGAAGTTCATTACAGTTCGTATATATACACGTAGTATAGAAGTGAATATCATGTCTGTCTTCGGTAAGGTGCACTGATGATCTGTAAAAAACAGTGAAATATCGATATATGCACATTCCGCGCAGATAAGTTTTTCACAAAATTTTTCATTTGTACTGACAACTTGTACAGTTGATGTCGCGGCTTGTTGCGTCTACAATCTAGGGCAAAAGTGATTTGCCGAATTGTAGAATTAAATGCAACAAATTATAGCGACAATCGCATGTAAAATGAGATTTAATAATTATTAATTCTCATACACATGAAGTTCATTACAGTTCGTATATATACACGTAGTATAGAAGTGAATATCATGTCTGTCTTCGGTAAGGTGCACTGATGATCTGTAAAAAACAGTGAAATATCGATATATGCACATTCCGCGCAGATAAGTTTTTCACAAAATTTTTCATTTGTACTGACAACTTGTACAGTTGATGTCGCGGCTTGTTGCGTCTACAATCTAAGGCAAAAGTGATTTGCCGAATTGTAGAATTAAATGCAACAAATTGTAGCGACAATCGCATGTAAAATGAGATTTAATAATTATTAATTCTCATACACATGAAGTTCATATATATATATATATATATATATATATATATATATATACACCTATTTTCTAAACAAGTGGAGATCCATATATCCTACAGGCAACCTGATATCTACACAAACGAACGGCATTTTGAAAAACGTAATTTAGAAAAAACTATTGCATTCTTAGTCAAGATTTCAAAAGAGGGGTAGCAATTTGTTTGTTTAAAATATATATATATAAAGTATGGCTTTCATGTCGAGTTCCTTGATATATTGTGTACAAGTTAAGATCTGAGAATGCATATGTTGAAAGATTCAGCATAATATGAGATCCAGCGATGTTGCCAAACTTTCTAAATAAACATACGTGCTAGAACGCCGATTAGGGATAGTTAAAGTAATATGATATGTAATAGTGAAATATTTGTATACATGTCTCTCGCCCGTAATCTTTCTGTTTCAATAAATAAGTATGATCCATGTGCTTATAACAATAGTGTGTTCGTGTTTGAGAACAACCGCGCGTTTTTTTTTAAATACTTTAAATAGAATTTAATGTTAAGTTATTTATTACTAATTAAAGGAAATCGATTAACAATTTTACTACTCTGGAGAAAGCATTATTTTGTTACAAAATTACGTTATTTAAAATTAATAATTTTAGAAAACATGAATTTATTCTAGTATGTACTCACGCTTATTCGTCTAAGAATTAAATTTATGTGATATAGTATGTAATTAGAGTCACAAATATTTTTATTTTATAACAGATAATAGGTTTACTTAATATTAAATACACGTAGATGTGTCAACATATATATATATATATATATATATATATATATATATATATGTGTGTTGTAACTGGATTCCGGGTTTTCTTCCGCGTTTCCATTGTTTGGTCTTTGTAAAGACCGGTGCTGGTTTCTGGACGACGTTTCGGCAAAATCACATTTGCCATCTTCAGGTCTGCGATAACTGTCTGCTTCTGCTTCTGGTTACTCGTAAACTGACTCGTAAACGTCGTCCAGAAACCAGCACCGGTCTTTACAAAGACCAAACAATGGAAACGCGGAAGAAAACCCGGAATCCAGTTACAACACATACTACTACCCGCGGAAACCTGAAAGAAAACATATATATATATATATATATATATATATATATATATACGTAGAGTAGAATATTTACTAAAAGTATTTCATGTAGAAACTGCGTATTTAATTATTTTATAAAAGAAATTACTCGTTGACTCAATGAATATATGTACATGCTTAATTTTTAATTTAAAAATTATCAAAGAATAGACGGAAAATTATGTTTATTACAAGTTTTGCTATGATGAGTTTGTTATACAAAAATTACGATTAGTAAATAGAAATTAAATATGTACGCAACTGCTCATTTTCATGTAAGAAAAATGCTAATTTTGGAAACTTCAATTAGGATCAAATTAATGGTCAAAACCTTAAACCTTTAAATGCATTTATTATCTTGGCTCTTTCTATAGATATAACCATATTTTCATTAATGTATAGCATGTAAATTATATATGAAAATTGCTACACTCAAAATACAGTAGCTACTACACTATAATACTTATACATAAAGTTTCAATCACTTGCGGAATATAATTGATTATTAAATTTTGGACCAAAATCACATCTACATTTTTATATAACAATTATTAGAAACACTAGAAACTATTTTAGCTTGCGGAGGTAATATTGATTGTTCATCCCTGAATATTATTTTTCATAGTAGAAAACAAACAACAATAATACATTCGTATATGCATGCATATCTTATTTATTTAGAATAACACATTTCAATTCGATGTAAATGTTTTTGTAACGGTTCTTGTAGGCGTTTTATCAAAAAAACGCTGATTAATTGAATATACATATTCTTATGCATCTTGTTTATTTAGCAGTCAAAGTTCTTATTTACATCTCATATAAAAAAAATAAGTCTGTATTTTATTAAATACTTTGGTGTTAGTTACTTTTGTTATTTATGTTTTTCTTGCCGAACGAGAGAATCTGTCTGTCTAAATGATGTATTTTTTATATGTGTTTACCGAAGTTGGTGAAGTCTAAATAAGAAAACGCTGATCTATACCAATTGGTGTATTTTGTTACACGTTACAATGAAAAAAGCAAACGAATCAGAAATCGATTCGAAGTGACCTTGTAAATATTATTGTTTCCTACTTATAGTGCCTTATTTGTTCTGATGGTCCATTTACAAATCAAGATAAAATAATATCCAAAGATGTAATATCTTGTGATCTGGACTGAACTTCGATATACATTTTCTTGGGAATTTATTATATAAGCAATGCCACATAGCTAGGAAGTTATAAGGTGGTTCCTTTGCGTATCTAATTGAAACCGTAATTGGTGTTATTGATGTGCTGAAGTTGATTCAATATGCTAGATAATTTTTAATATACAATTTAAATGTTTAGAATAAACTTCGTTACAGGAATAATTCCAATCGTAGTTTCAATTAGGCGCGAGACCGCCGTACAACTCCCAAGCTATGAGAAATTACTTAAATAGACATGAAATATGGAGGTCTAGTCTAGATCATTACATATTACATCTCTGGATTTTATTTTGCCAGTCTTTTCAAAATAATGGTTAATAATTCGCTTACACTTCTCTACATACCAATAGCAAAATTGTTAAATAATTGGCAAGATATAATTATTACTTAATTTCTAGTTTAATGATTTTCTTAAAATTTTTGGCACTTTGACTTTGCAGAGGTACAGTGTTTTATTACTCTGCTAGATATCTAGAAATTTAACTTTACTTAAGCCAGAACAGTAATAACATTTTCCTTGGAATTTGATTTGGGTTATAGTTTTCAGCGAAGAATCCATAACCTATGTTTCAGTTTGCTTGGGTAAATGTTAGGAAACCTCATTGCTTTCATGCTGGATATAGCTTTTAGTAATTATTTCATGATTTGACTGCATTTCATTTTTTATTATTATAAGTTATTTAGGATTTATATTAATATGTGTACGGTTACATATATGTCAATTAATTTTCTATCGTAAAGAAAACCAATTTATACATGGCAAACAACACAAAATCTCATGTTAGAAGTATGTAATAACATTGGAAATAATAATTTCAAATAACTCAAGAACCGCCGATATAAAGGACATTAAACTCATATTTTCGAGATGCACGTGAAAAACGCAATCCATTGAAGTAATATCTTCCTATGATTTTCACATAAAATATTATAACTTTGTCACAATTTTAAATCTAAAGGTTATAATTAAATTGCATTAGTATCATCAGATATATATATCAGAATATTTACAAACGAAAAGTTCGGTCCTGTGCATGAACCCAGGAATACATATTGCTATGGACTTTTCCCCGCAACTTTGTGAAGAAAACTTTATTTTTGATTAAACCATAATTTTTGATGACACTGTATGTTTTGTGAAATTATTTATGAATACAGATTTTGTATTGAACTGTTTTATTTTGATTTAGTTTTGATTAGGGTTGTAGTTCGGCGTTTGGCCATGTTATATCCGCAGACACGTCTTGATATCCAAGTCGTATATTTGAAGATAAAACTTTTTATCTTTATTTCAAGTAATTTCGGTTTTTGTTTTTGAATTAATAGTGGTTTGTGCTTGCTTAATTCATTGCCGAATTTATACAAGTTTGTATACTTCGTATTTTTTATTTAATTAATCTCTTACTTCACGTGTTCTCAAGGTTATAAAAAATAAAAACTACGTAAGTTTTATTTTAATTTATATTAAATCATATTATTTCTTTATTGTATGCATTTATCGTTGTATATTGATTGTATGAATTTTTATATATTTTAATATTAGTTAAAATAGATGACAAAGATAGTTTTTCGTTTCTAGTAAATTTTTTTTTGTAACGTTAAATTCTAGAACGTTTCAGATATCAAGGTTGGAGTTTTTTTTGGACGTGTGGTATCTGCACATGCGTTAGAGACTTGTTCGGTCTGACAGTTTTATCTGTTTACGTTTGAGTTTGTTTGTCAGGGGTGAAAGAATAAAGTTATCTTTGGAATTTATTAGTATTAATTTTGTTTTCGATTCATTAGAAGACGTTTGAATTTGCTTAGCTGTCAATACCAGCAAATTATTTTACCTCTCTGTGTATTTTGTCTTACACAGTTCTTTATGCTCTATAAAGAATCAAAGTTTTTTTATTTTTTTTAATAAACTAAGATTCGTTTGAGTATCTGAAGATCTGAATATTATTTTGTTTACCTTCCGACTTGTGTTATTAACTGTAACTTCTGAAAAACTAACAATATTCTCAAATAAATTTTGAGTGGCGCTCAAGTAAATTAATACATTTATGTTTTCCACGTTTTCCATTGGAAACCCGGAGAGGAAAGCTGTCTCATTAAAGAAGTCAACCGATTGAGCATCAAAGTTGGACAGTATCGTGGTGAATAGTGGTTCATTTTCATTCTAACTCACTATCCATAGCAATATGTAAGTGAGTTCCGTAATCAAACTCAAATAATCTGAGAAATTACGAACAATAATTACTGTACGTGTGTTAAAAATAACAGTGAGATAGAGTGTATTTGCTAGTGTCAGGAACTAAATTAAAAAACTACAATAGACAAAGGTTTTCTGAATAAAATAAATACAAATATATATATGTGAACATTTGGCTTCACCGATAGGAGCACGACCTCCGGCAGGGAGACCGGGGACGGGCTTTTTACGCGGTGAGCTATACGACTAGAGACAATAATAGTAAGTAGAGAACAGGGACGGACTTCAATTAAAGTAACAGGTAAAATTAAGAGGAAATTGCGATAATGGATTCAGATACGTCTGATGATGTAAAACGGAAAAGAACGGACATACTAGAAGAGGACTCATCCAAAAGTTCGAAGCAAACATACAGAAGCCCATCAAAAACAAAGGATGAAATGCTGAAAGAAATTATGGGAATGATGAAAGGACTCTCCGCTGACATAAGGGATATTAAGACTGAACAGAAAATACAAGGAGAAGATACTAAAGCATTGAAGGACGAAATAAGAGAGCTACGGAAAGAACAGGTAGAATACAAGAAAGAGATAAGAAATCTGTCAAATAAAGTCAAATAAATAGCACTGAAAAAAGAGGCGAAGCAAAAATCTACAAATGCAAACAAAAAACGAAGGGTAAGGTGTGGAGAGCAGCAACATGGAATATACGAAGTATAATGGGAAAGGAAGAGGAACTAATTACAGAATTTGAAAAAGCATACGTAGATATCTTAGAAGTAACTGAAATAAAAATGACAGGAAAAGGAGAAAAAGCAGTAAAAAATGGTCATCTCTTAATATATAGTGCGGTAGAAATGAATCAAAGAGCGAAAGAAGGAGTAGGTTGTATAATAAAAGAAAATACTGTTAAATATATAAGAAAGTGGGAGGCCTTATCAACGAGGATACTGAAGATTGAAATGGATATCGAAAAACAAGCAAACACAACAATAATAATTGTGTACGGACTAAATGAAGATGACACAGCAAAGCAAAAAGAAGAGTTTTGGGAACAATTAGAACAGGCAACAGAGGATGTCAATGCAAGACTAATTGTATTGGGCGATTTTAACGCAAGAGTTGGGAAAAAGGATGAAGAATCAGGAAAAGTAATTGGAATGCAGGGGGAAGCAATACGACATAATAATGGCAAGAGACTTATTGACTACTGTTTAACTAATAATCTAATAATCACGAACACATTCTTTGCCCATAAAGAAATACATAAATACACCAGAGAAGCTAGAAGTAGAGGTGAAAAATCAATCATAGACTACGTACTAATAAACCAAAGCCATAGGAAAGAAGTCGAAGATACTAGAGTGCAAAGAGGTCCAGAAATATACTCAGTTCACTACTTGTTACTGTCAAAAATATTCATTCCAGGAAGGAAAAGCCCAATGCTGACTAAGAACAAAAAACAAAAGACAACTGTGGTTATAAGAAACAATAAACTCGGACAAAATGAAATAGCGACAAAATACAAAGAAAAAATTGAGCAAGAAATGGAAGAACTAAATAAACTGGACACAGACAATAATGTGGAAATATTATGGACAAATATAAAAAGCAAAATACATAAAGCTGCAAAAGAAGCGTGCGGAATTATAAAAATAAATAAAAACAAAAAACAAACAAGCTGGTGGAGCGACGAAATAAAAGATGCGATAAAATATAAAAAACATGTGTGGGCGAAATACCTCAAAGCGAAAACAGAAGAAAGATACGCTAAGTATAAACAGCAAAGAACAAGGGTAAAAGAACTAGTGAGAGCAGCAAAACAAAAGTCATGGGAAGAATTCGGGGAAAGAATGGAAAGTGATAGCCACGGAAACCAGAAATTATTCTATAAAGTATTGAAAACTTTCAGAAGTGATACGAACTATAATAGAAAATACATAAAATCAAAAGAGGGAAAAATACTTGAAGATGACAAGGAAATAAGGGAAAGATGGAAAGAATACTTTGAGGATATGCTTAATATAGAGAAAATAGTACAAGGATATAATGAAAAAGAAGAACAAATAACCACCCAATTAACAGACGAAGGTGACCAAGTAATAAAAATAGAAGAAGTAAAAGAAGCAATTATAAAAATAAAAACAGGAAGAGCAGCAGGTCATGATTGTATATCACCAGAAATTATCAAAAACTTGGGTGAAAAAAGCATAGAAGCTATAACTAAACTGTTTAACAAAATATGGACAGAAGAGAGAATACCACAAGATTGGGAAATAGGAGTGATATTACCCATCTTCAAGAAAGGAGATTACCGTGAATGTAAGAACTATAGGGGAATAACAATGATGAGTATAATGGCCAAAATGTACGAAAGAATACTGGAAAAAAGATTAAAAATACAAATAGAGACACAGCTAAAAGATTCACAAAGCGGTTTTAGGAAGGGAAGAGGAGTACAAGACCACATATTTACTATAAAACAAATAATGGAAAAAAGACAGCAAAGCAATACGTACTTGGCGTGTATTGACCTAGAGAAAGCGTTTGATAGTATACCAAGGAAAGCGATATGGGAAAGCCTAAAAAGAAGAGGTGTAAATAAGAAATTGAGAAACAATATAGAGTGTATGTATAAGGTCACAAAGAATTATGTACGAACGAGATATGCAGAGTCACAGATATTTGAAACTAAAGAAGGATTGAGACAGGGTTGAGCCCAGCACTATTCAACATAGGGATGGATGACGCACAAAAAGAAATAAAGCACAAACTGAAGAAATTACCAGTGGGTTATAGAAATATAGAAATAACGACAATAACTGACTGCGTCTTTGCAGATGATCTAGTAATATTTGCAAAAAACACGACAGACCCACAAGAAAACGTAACAACATGGAACGAAGCCCTTCAAAACCGAAACTTAAAAATTAACATCGATAAAACAAAGGTAATGGTAACACTGGACAATAAAAATAGAGCAAGTAAAGACGATGAGATACCTGGGCGTAAATCTACAGAAGAATGGTAAGAACGAAACCGAAATAAATGAAAGAATAGAAAAAGCAACACGGACATACCATGCTTTGAATAGCAAATTTATAATAAAGAAAGATATATCAACTAAGACAAAAATCCTAGTCTACAAGACTATACATAAACCAATATTAATGTATGGTAGTGAGAGCTGGGTGTTAACAAGGCAGCAAAAAAGTAAAATCCAGGCGGCAGAGATGAGATTCCTGAGAGCAGTTAAAGGCATTACAAGAAGAGATAGAATACGGAATGAAACTGTGAGGGAAGAACTAAAAGTGGAATCGATCTTAAAGAGCATTGAAAGGCAACATCTGAAGTGGTTCGGACATGTAATACGAATGGAAAACCAGAGACAACCGAAACGGATATGGCTGGCAAGGACACAGGAAAAGAGGACTAGAGGAAGACCGAGAAAAGAGTGGAACAGTGTAGTGGCAGAGTGCTTGGAAGCCAGGGGAACAAAGTGGAAGGATGCAGAAGTAATGGCAAGAGACAGAAGGGATTGGGCAATGTTTGTTCGTAAATAAAAAGTTTTTTAGACGCCTTAACACCTTCGGGTATAAGAAGGCTTTATCGATTATATATATATATATATATATATATATATATATATATATATATATTTACAAACACTGTCTTTGTAATTCTACTACATTTCCCATAATAGTAAAGTTAGAAACACTTTTAGAGAACATGAAATTTTTAATTTCGAGATATATTACCAAACAAAAATTTGATTTCTTTATTATTACTAACTTAGTGATAAAAAAAAGTGCACATATTAAATGTTTTTTTATATCTCCGCATCTCCACAAATAAAAAATCTTTTTGTATGAGATCGAAAATTGAAGTTCTGTAGTATTTTTTTCTACAATATTTTTTTATCAGAAGATAATCGAATTTCTACAAAATAATAAAAATATTGGGTGCTCTTGATCTAAAGAGACAATGTATGAAAAATAGAATGATGCAATTATATAGAAAATACATTCAAATTTTTGTGAGTCGATTACGATGGGAATCCAAAAATTAAAAGCCCCTTGAAAATTGTGTTACGTGACGCCTAGGAATTCAAAATATTCAGAATGTAAATACCTCTATTGAAGTCACACACACACATACATCGTCACAGCATATGTTTACATACGTAACAGCTGTCGATGCTATTAAAACTATTATATTGTTGTATGCTAAGGTTAATAATAGCGTACAAAATCAACTGTTTATGCATTCGAGTGAAATATTAAAAATTAAAAAATGTGTATTACGTGTATTATGTAAATGTCTTTTTTGCTACCAGAAGTAACAACTATAATGGATTTAGAATGTCTCAAAAAAATTATTGAATGCAATGTTTATGTTTATAGAAACTCTAGATAACATTGTGTAGACAGCTTTCTATGTTAGTGTTAAACGGATTTTTTAAAAACATATTAAAAGAATATGTAAGATGTGTGCTCTACAGGCACTTAACAACTGACGTAAGTAACAACAACTGACTAAATCGGATAGGATATTTAGAGCAAGATGGACAATAACGAAACTATTTCTTTTGTTATTCTCCCTCAACTTTAAGATATTTTCTCTGATACCCTTTATAATCCCTATAGTCTATTGCACAGTGGCGTTACAATTTTTTTAAAGATACCTTCATCATTCTTGTCTCGCTTGTGAGAGGGAATTTTGAGAAAATATGTTGTATATATATTCTATATAATCACATACGTTTATTTTTTATATGCTGCCTTTTTATTTCAAGGACATACGGTATATAATAATATAAGTGTATATAACTTCTACAGTTTCTCTTGCTGTCATTTTCCAACGAATCATTTTAATTTAAGATATTTTTAATACTTTTAATCTCTAATATTTGGAAAATTGTGAAAGTATGATTTAGAAACAGCTTTTTGGTTATATGAAACATATGATGTACAACAACTGGTATTAGTTTTAATTTATGCGAACGTATTTACAAATAATTATAATTTAGTATTGAGTGTGGAAGCTATCGTTACAAAATACTTATAACAATAATTGTAATTTTGCTAATTTACCAAGTATATTTGGTGGAATGTTTCGTAATAAATAAAATGAATTTAACACTAACTACTGTTAAATAACAGTTGTAGATACGTGGCTTAAATTTCTGTTTAGTGAGTCAACGTATGACTTAATTGCCTTCGTTAAATTCATGGATCGATTTAATGATCTTCGTAAGAAGCTCGTTTTGCAATGGCATCATGTAAACTGATACGCACGTCCTTATTAGAACTACATATACTCGTATAGAATTATTCAACTCACCCAATAAGTACCGAGATATGGAGATATTCATTTAATATAGAACCTAACTAGTAAGAGCTAACGTTTTGATGGAATTGAAAAATACATGAGTGGGTAAAATCCCACCAGTTTTGTATAATACAAAGGTATTTTTAATAATATATAATATTATTAAAAATCTGTTGTGAAGAACATAAATACAGGTTCACTATTTATATTTTTGTGAAAGTGTCCGAACATATCCCTCCCCAGAGACGCAGATACGTATTTCACCTTTCTAGGTGGATCAGGTGGGATAGGATCATCGGTACGATCCTGCTGGAGAAAGGATATCTCACAAAAAAGAACTACATCTTTATCTTCCAGCATCCTTTCTCCAGCAGGGGCGTACCGATGATCCTGTGAAAAGGTGAAATACGTATCTGCGTCTGTGGGGAGGGATATGTTCGGACACGTTCACAAAAATATTAATAGTGAACCTGTATTTATGTTCTTCACACCAGATATTTAATAATATTTTATATTATTAAAAATACCTTTGCATTATACAAAACTGATGGTACAAAACTCATGTATGTTTCAATTATTCTGTTACATTACACATGCGGTTAGTCCGTAGTATGAGTGAAGACACAAACAAAATACAGTTTCTAGAGAGAAGGCTGTGCCATCTCTATAAAGACGTCGTTGGTTCGCATGAGTTATGTGGACAGAGCGAGGTACTTTGGCCGTTTGACAACAGGCAGCGCAGAATTTAATTCTACGCTCGGTCTGGATAATTTCTGTGAGATAACGATTTGGTTCTTTTTTTGTGAGTGTGTCTGAAGATATCGGTATGCCCCAACAGGGGCATACCGATGATCCTGTAGAAAGGTGAAATACGTATCTGCGTCTCTGGGGAGGGATATGTTCGGACACGTCCACAAAAATATTAATAGTGAACCCGTATTTGTGTTTTTCAAACCACATTTTTAATAATATTTTATATTATTAAAAATACTTTTGTAGTATTGATGGAAATTTTTTGAAGATATCTCCATTCCATCTTTTCAGAATTTAATAAATGTGACACACAAAATATTAAAATTGAACATCTTTATGAACTGAAGAATATGCTAATAGTATTTGCTACCGTAACACGCCAATATAATGAATTTAGTTTTGGCTGTGAATCTTTGAATAATTTGCATTATACAGAACAATCGAAAACAGCCTGGTTAAAACACTGCGTTTGTACCTAACATAATAGAGAGAAATCGATTTAAGGAATCCTGAAAAACAATCACCTTCTGGCATGATCATTTGACTATGCGAAATCTATATATTCATTGGATACATAAATAAATTAACACCATCTTAAAAAAACATTGTCATAAAACTAGTCTTGTATGTTTACTCCGAATTTTCGCATCTGTAGTAACAGAGGAAAACCGTAGCAAAAACATGGTCACTAATTTCTTCGGTACCACTGGGCGAGTATACTCTTTGTATAATTATCCAGAGCTATAGTGAATTATGAAGCACAAGATATTAGTGATGTGTAAAACTGCTATTTTTCATTAGCAGCTACAAACTGCTACTGCTACTTTTTGTAGCAGTTTCTCCTATATAGCAACATACGTACTATATACTTTAAATAAAGCATTTTTCATTAAATACGGCTATTTTTTAATATCTTATTGTCTTACATAATAACTAATAAACGTTACAACATTTTCTGTCTTTTTCAATATTGATTGTTATTTGGTTTTGCTATAATCAATACAAATGCAATTAAATTCTGGTATTTGAAAAATGATTATATGTATTACCTTAGTATTAAAATAAACCATCCATTTTTTATTACTAATACGTGAAAGAAGTTTCTGAATCGATAGTTTATAAATAGTTCTTAAAATAGTTCTAATCTGCTGCATAAAAAATATTGCTAGCTTAACATTACTTTCCGTTAGAGCTGCTACGTCAGAAATATTTACATCGGAAAACTGCTACAAAAAGTAGCAGTTTCTTTTCATATTCGTTAGCTGCTACAAACTGCTAACGATAGTTAGCAGTTTCAAAATAGCAGTTTTCTTCGTAGCAACCCATCACTACAAGATATTAGTGTAAAGTAAACGCGAGCGCAGAAAATGTGTTACGACTCGTCAACATTGAAGTGTCTTCCTTATTGTAAAATGTCAAACCTGTGTATAAATTTAGCAGTATATTTGATGAATAGTGCCAACTTATAAATTACAAGTTTTCTGAAATAAATTTATTTCAAGAAATTATTATTATGGAATATGTTACACAAGGTACTACTATTTACCCTTAACGAATTTAATTGTATTTATGTAGTTAAAAGCAAACACTCATTATTTATGGTACAATAAATTGTGAAACATTACTGGCGTGGAGAACCTACTGAAAGAGGACAGACAAATGACTATTTCTCAAATTAGTGTACGCCTAGGAATAGGCACACGGCAAGTTCATGTGATCTTACCTGATTAAGCGTAAGCAAGGTTTCAGCCTGCTGGGTTCCAAGGCTGTTGGACCGGAACAGAAACTCAGTAGGTCTGATACTTGTCGTCAATTTCAAGAGGTGTTAACCCGTTACGGTGATAAATTTTGGCAAAGGATAATAACCACTGACTAAACGTGGATTCTTTATCGCAATCCTGAGACCAAAAGTTAATTCAAAGAATAGCGGAAACCCGAAGAAGGGCCTTCACTTAAAGCGCGTGCAGATAATGCTTACTGTATTCTGTGATTGCAAAAACATTATTTTTATGGATTATCTGGAGAAATGTACTAAAATTAACGCAGAATATTATTCGAAATTATTATCCAGACCACTGCTGTAGCCACTTATCAGAAAACGGCGGAAGTTACATACGCGTCCGTTGTTGGCACAAAATAATGCAAGAAATTTGAAAAAACCTTTACAGGATGTTCGTTTTGAGAGCTTAACTGACGTAAAACGTGCCAAATGGGTTGATTGAGGAGACGAAATAGTTCTTCGAGGACGGCATAAAAAAATAATTTATCGTTGGAATAAATATATTCAATTAAATGACGATTACGTTGACAAACTACATTGTAATATTGATGAAAATTAACAAAATACAAAAATTATAGCTAAATTCCCAGAACTTTGGAATCATCCTTCGTATATGAATTTAGATACATACATATATATAAATTGTTCCAGAAATATTTTTCTAATTATAATTTCTAAGTGTATTTAAATTCGATTTATTTAAATATTAATTAATCTAATGTCTATACTATCTACTAATTATTAAAGACTAATGTATATAATTATATTTAAAATACAAACAAATATGTTCTTAAAATTTTTGAAAATCAAAAACAACAAAATTATAAATATTTTTAAGCTATTCAATTATAAAATTTAGATGTAGGTAGACCAACAAAGTTTTCGTTTTGGAAAATTGCAGTGTTCTATATTGCGCAAGTGAGGCTTTATTTACAGAAAATCCCTATCTAACCTTAAATTCTGGTTTCTAAGTAGAGGGGAGAGTTTCATGACTTAGGTGACTGGAGAAACTTAGTATTCGTTTGCCTGAGCTCGAACGTTAATATCGACCTACAACATAGAAATAGTTCAAATGTGGTGTAATTCGGTAAGTTTTTAAATTAATTTCTTTCAATTACAAAAACGAGTATTGTCCGGACGAATGGTTACTAACACAACTTAAAATGCTTATTAATATTAGAATTACTGGAGAATTAGATAATTAAATTAATTTCATAATACTAACATTGTTTATTTAACATTTTATTGGAATTTTCTTTTCGGTTATTTAAAATTAATGTAATTGATATACTGATATATGAACTTAAATTGAGGCACCTTAATGGTTTTTGTTAAAATTTTCCTTTTTGTGTATATAGATCTAAAAAGCAAATGCAGAATATACTTGAGAATAATATTTAAAAAAAGGAACCACTTTTTTTCGTTCCGTATGAAAAATGAAATGAGATTAGTGTTATAAAACACATTTAATTATCGACTAATCGTTCACCCATGGCTCCTCTAAATAAACAGTTATAATAATATATAATATTACAAGTATTTTTGCTATGGCAATTAGACTTCCGTACAATGCATGACATCATAACTAGTGCTGTTGCAAACGTTTCCACATAAATAATATAATGTTTATATTTTGATGGATAGGTTATGTTTATATCAGTTGAGGGGGTTTTATAATCTAAACAATTTGATGCCATTAAAACATTAATTTTCAATTATATACATGTACGACCTTTTAAAATGAAATTACAGTTAAAAAACGTAAATAGTGAAAGTCCACATGAAGGCGTACAGTGCTAAAATTATGTATCAAATTTAAATGATTTATATTTGGTCGAAGTGTTTCCTTTATAGTTTTAAGAATAAAATTTGTATCTTTAAGTTGTTCTGGATAGACACAGACAAAGCAAACAGCGAGCACTTTGGAAGCATATTTAAGAGTATTTACCTAAGGAATATATTCATCAAATTAATAAAAAACTATATTTGATGTATGTTGGAGTATTTATTTCTAGTTTAAGTCATTGTATCAATAATTATAGATAATTTTCAAATAATGTGAATGTGAAAATATTTAGTAATACCAAGCAATGTAAATGAAACAAGTATAAGAAAAAAGTAATAGAACATTTTCTATTGCAAAATAAGCCATATTTGCAGCAACGTGTACAATTAATATAATTATACAGAAGAAGTTCAATGATATATATATATATATATATATATATATATATATATATATATATGTGTGTGTGTGTGTGTGTGTGTAGATTATTTTTATTGTTACGTTAATCATCACTGGGCAGTCCTAAGAATCTGAGTTATGATAAACATGAATTATCAGTGGTGCAACATCCCTTGCTTCAAAACCAATTTCTCGACTCCACCAAGATTCTATATCCTTTTCAACATGCCATATAGAATTTTGAGACTATTCAACAGTAACTGTTTAGAGTGCTTCCTCTTGCATGTTTAAATATGCTTGAATAGATTTACCATTCCTACCAATGCATTGGTAGGAATTGTATACAATTGTATACATTGTTATACAATCAACACATTGCAATGTGTGTATATAACATTTACTGATTCCGAATATTAGTTCCATAGCATTGAAATTGCAATGATAAGGGGGGAGACGTAATACTTTATAACCCACTTCTTCAGCTAGCTGATCTGTTAAATATTATTCGGATAGTTTATTCCTGAAAATTAATAATTAAAATAAAGTTTACTTTATTTTAACTTTATTTTACTTATCGAACATGCTGTATATCTTACAAAGCAACCTTCATTAACAATTCTCGCTTTAAAGAATTGGCGTCATATTGTATATTATTCTTCTTCATGCGTTATTGGATCTCAGCCTTGGAAGATGCAGTATTCGGCACCCTTGACACAAGTGTATTATGGCATGGGGCATTCTCCATAATAATCACTGATGGCTCGATAAAATATTTAGTAGGCCACGAAAACAATTAAAATAACTGCTGGTTCATTTCTTCATGGTAATCGGTATCATTTGGTTTGGAGGAAAATATTAATTTAGCCATAGTAATAAATTTATTTTCATTACCAGCATGTACTAGTATATTCCTAAGAACATGCATTTTAAAGCAATGTAGGTACTAACTTTCTGCCATCCACTTTTCACTGTATATATAGATCATTATCTTGTCACGATCTAACAGTATCATTTTGAAATATTCAGATCTCATCAAAAAATACAAACGTATAGATATTGCTCGCTTATATTTAAGATACATTCTTAAAAATGCTAGATTCTGCTAAACTACATGTGGAAGTTCCATTAAGCCACGACATGGATAATTTTTTTTCCATTGAAAACCCTTTGTAAGGTTTTTTGAGACCCAGAAAATATAATTTGCGCAGTTCATTTATCACGTAGGGTTTGTATATAGTTTTACTTTGAAGTTTCATTAATAGTCGTATAGTATATCATATTTAAGCATCTGCTATAAATATGATAAAATTTGAAATTTCTTAATTGTAACAGGCAATATACCGTGTGACTATAAATGATTCAAGCAACTATTTAATTTGGCAACCCTGAGAAATTGTCTTACCCGCTTTAGATTTATCTTTTTGGGTTAAAATATTTTACATAAATAGGGAGAATAGATGGTTAGAGTTTCTTGCTTGACTTTTACTTTAACCATTTGTTCAACATAATGTTGCAAAGTTATTGCCAGCTTAAGAAAAAAAATTAATAAACCCATTTGTCAGTTGTTACTTGCACCCAGTAAACAAGACACTGCACTGCAGTGATGTAATTGAAAATATACAATTAAAAATATTTTCTTATGAAATCTGAAGTTAATTTTCTTTGCATTATTTTTAAATTTTTTTTCGAATTAATTTGAAATTTAATGTAAAGTTTTCATTTCTGAAATAAATATTAGACAACAAGTATAACAGAGTTAGTCATAGTTGAAATGTAACCAAACAATACAATATAATTTGTGAAAAAGCCTCTATAAATAGAACCGAAACGTAAGCAAAATTAAACATTGTTTTAATTACCTGGCCGACATTCCCAAGAAACACTTATTCTTTAGCTGGTATATATATATATATATTATATATATATATATATATATATATATATATATATATGTAACAAGTGCTCATTTGAAAAGTCAATCTAGTAGCATGTGATTTACTGAGAACATTTTGAAGTATGTCGTAAATTAAAATTTACTACTTAACCTACGAAGTCGTATATTTTGACAGTTTCATACATACAAATAAATATCAAATAATAGGTATTTATTACCACTTTGAAAATAAGCTTGGACTAAAAAAAATTTATGTTCTAAGCCATTTTAAAACTGAGAAGCAATTTATTTCAACCAGAATCTACGCACGATTATTTTATGCACTAACTGATATTTATGATTGACATTATCAAATGTCATTTGGATTTACGTTTACGGAACAACAAACACATACTAATATATTTGCGTCTTATTCTATCAAAATTTCAAAGCAACCTAGATTAACTTTTCAAATGAACACACGTTACATATATGGAAATTTAGAAAATCTCCTAAAAAGGCACTCTGCACATCAATAATGAATGTACAGTGTTTTAAATTGAACAAAGCTAGAAATTAATTACGAATTTCAAACTTAATTAGCATTTTTTGAACGCATTGTACATTATACTGTACCACTTGTAATATTTAGTTAGTAAATCTGTTTATTTTTTATAAGTATACTTGGGTGTTGGCTCTAATAACAAAACTGACATTAATTTTATAATTTTTATATACATACACAGTCTAGTCATAAATACCTTCAATGCTACACAATTGTATAAAATTTTGGATCAAAGAGTTATTTCATAAGAGCATAAACTTATCGTCGGGGATATATAATACAAAAGTACTTGTTTTGTAGCTTAGTCATTATACTATAAAATGTTCCGAATACTATAACCAAATTGCTATTATTACATTGTAGAAAGTGGAAAATAGTGCGCGACAGACTTTAGTTCTTTCTCCACTGCTAACGTTAACAAACGTTTCGTATATCTTACCACTGCTAGTTTTCGGAACATCGATGGCGTCGTTTCGACGTACTTTACACGTACGAAAAACGTTGTGGCAATTTGCGCAAAAATCGCTGGAAATTCACTATACAGAAGCGGGAAATCTGATCCAGTGAGCATCGAACCTAGAACAAACTTTCTGCCATAAAAACCGAAACAGCAACGAGGTTACGGTAAAAACAGGTATCTCAAAATCTTCTTCACGGATGATCAAGTTATTTTTAAGCAAAAATTTAACCGGTAGATTAATAGGGTGCACATACGGTGTCCCGAGCAGCCCCTAGAAGCATTCTAGAAGCGGCAACAAAAATATCGCTCGAAACTGCATAAATCGATACGAGAAGTTGTTTGCAACACTGTGGATACGGGAGGTGGACACTTCGAATATATTAGACATTTTTTGAAAGCTTACTTTCTGTACTCTTTTTTGAATGTTTTGTATTTTAGTTTTGTATGATGAATTATTCTTTTATATGCCATTAAAATACTGGCAGTATTTATGGCTAGAGTGTGTAGTTTTAAATTTTACCAGACGAATATGTATGTATTTCAATTAAAAATATTATTCATTTACAGCCATTACCAAATGCCCGTTCCATATTTTTGAGGGTAAGATTTCTAGTACATATTTTATTTTGAGAAGAAAACCATAAAATTTTGTAGATTTACTACTTGACATTGATCTAAATTTTTAGATACATGCATATCGTATAACAGCATCAAAATAAGAAAGACCTCAATGCTTTCATTAAGAATGCTTGGAATGAGTAGGATATCTTGGAATCACTTTTTAATTTTTGTAAGTTTTGTAAGTTACTTGTGAAAATAATAATTCTAAGGCTCGTGTAAATAAAATAAAATAAGCAACTAAAGTATCATACAACGTGGTTAAAATTTAAAAAAACGCATCTTATAGGCTTGGATGTTTAAATAGCATTTTATATTATTTTTTATTGTTTCTACAGAACATCTTACAAAATTTGTACTCTCTCTTCACATTTAAAATATGAACGTAAATTCAAATATGTTCCTGGATTGAGTTTACAAGAGGAAAAAAAATTATCTTAGATTTTGCGCCAAAACTTTAAAGGAATAACATTTTTCACTTGTCCTGAAACCACCAAATTTGTAACTAAAACCCACTATTATGACCGAGTGAAAAAAAAAGTACAGTTAAGCTCACATAAATCTAGTATAACCTAACTTATCAAAATTGTCAAAATTTTCTAATATTGCTTGTTTATTAAACTTTTTTTGAAAGAGAAGTAAAGTGTCAAGTAATTTTTAATACAATTTAGAAAACACAAATAAACTAATACTTTTTCAACAAAATTTTACCAGGTATTTTCAATAGATTCCCATAGTTGTTCCCTATGATCTTATGATCTTATTCGAGATCTATGAATTGCTTTGTCACTTTTTAAATTTTCTCTCAAATATTCAAACAAATTGTGATCTATATCAGTTCATATTCTTTTAAGATCAGTTCCTCGTTTGCCACATATACTACCTTTAGTTACCCATCTTTTTTTAACTTGTAGTACTGTAGATTTGTTCAAATGAAGTTCTTCTGCGAGTTGTTTAATGTTGCAACTTTCCAAATTTAACAAAATTTGTACTTTGTCTGCCGGAGTCAGTTTTCTTGCCAATTTGAATATCAAAAAGTGACAAATGACAGTTTGACGTTACAGGAATGAATTAGAGGAAAACAAAAATTCAAAATGGTTTATACTAGATTTATGTGAGCTTAACTGTACATCTCTCTTGATTTTGGACTTGGTAATGATTAATTTTAATCTCAAAGTTTTCTTATCACGTAGGCGGGCTCGATTTATTTTGACAATTTTGTGACAGCTTACTGTCGTAAACATTTACTTTGAAGGAGAGAATTTATTTGATTCTTTATTATGGTACGAGTGAGCAAAGTTATCATTGTGTTATTGAAAACCTAAATGAGAAATTTCCTAATCAAGTTTCACGTATTTTGGCCCAAAAACTGATAAAGAGGTTTTCAACAACTGGATCTATTAAAAATTTAAAGAAATAGAAGAAATCGTATGATGAAGGCGACGCTACTATCCTTTTGGTGTTGTAATCTGTGCAAGGTCAACCAAAAACCACATTAAGGAGGCGGTCACTCTAACTGGGCATTAGTGAACTGGGTATTCAATGAATTTTTAAAGAAAATAAAATTCACCCATACAAACCGATATGTAGCCATATATTGGAACCGGAGGATGATGCAAAACATTTATATTTTTGTTTGTAGACGGAAGATGAAATATCGACAGACCGGAACTTTTTTCACAGAATAATGTTTTCAGATGAGGCTACATTTTCTACCAGATGCTTCACAGCATGTAAGGTATTAGAGCGATATTAATCCACATTTCAGAATTTTAAAAGGTCGTCAGTATTTTTCCAAAGTAAAAATGTATGGTGTGCCGTTGGTTATCACTGGATAATAGGTCAATCCTTTTTTGATAACAACTTTATATTAACCATTTTGCAAATGTACAAATTTTTAAGTTTTACGTTCAAAATATTGAAAAACAAGAAAACAAAACCTATAGTGTTGTACATAACTATTTATTTAATAAATAAAAGTAAAACCATACTTTTTGAGTTCAAATTTACGTGTGAAAGGTGTTGAAAATGATTACTCTGGAATATCGAGACACTTTCTCACTACGGCGAATATTATTAAATATATTTGCTAAAATATGTGAATTATTATTAATTTCACTAAACTGTTCAATCATTCATTGCCTGAGGTCATTCAAATTCTACACATATGTTTAAAAAATGGGATTCTTAAGGTAAGGCCATAAAAGAAAATCGCAGGATGCTAAGATGCGTGAGTGATTGGGCATAATTCTATTTATTATTCGGTAATTAAGTACTCAGAAATTCTGTGTGTACAATGAAGTGATACATCATCTCGTTGTAAATTTCTCAATTGAATTTTGTTATTATACAATTTATTCATAAACGACTCCAAAATTTCATCACGATATCTTTGCGCATTAATATTTACTAAAATAAATAAAATAAAAAATAAAATTTATTGTTTTCTAATAACATTTAATGATAATTTTACTTGCGAAAAAACATTGAGCCAATTAACTGTCTTCTTGACATAGCTCCTTATCTCCATTTTTTTTGTGGATGTAAAGGCAATAAAGATATGAGGATTTTCAACAGACCACATTCGGTGGGCATAAATTTGACCCTGGCATATTTTTAATCTTACCCTTAAACTGGACGCTGTATTAGGGATTAACATAATTACCAGGCAGATCTTAATCCTACTTTTAAATTGAGTGCTGTTACAAATTATAGGTTATTAACTAGGTACAATTTGCAAATAATTTTTAGTTTCCTATTACATTTAGTCAAAGTTAGTATTTTAGTTGCGTTCATTCTTCGCATTGTGTTATTTGTGGTATTTATGTTAATTTTTCGCAAATATGGAACTTTGAAAGTTATTAGCCAACGTAGAAAAGAAGTGAACATACGTCCAGTGTAACTAGCATTGGAAACGATATGGCCAAATTAAGAGCTGCAATTGTTGCCTTAAAGGAGGAAATTAATTAATTAAGAAAGCACTCTTTAACTCCACAAAACCATTCACTGGGCGCTCAGGATTTTGAGGAGGTAATCCCGGAAATCCGGAAGCACGAGAGGAGAAAGTGCAATACAATATTGTACGGCTTGCCTGAGGACGCATCCTTGCCAATTGCTGATCGTCGAAAGAAGGATGATGATACATGCCGTGACATCTTACGCCAACTCTTTGCTAACGCTGGCGCTCCACCATTGCGTTTGGGGAAAGTGGTTCCGAACAAATCCAATCCTAGGTTGATTAAAATAACTTTGAAAGCTAAGCAACAGTTTCATGATGTTATCCGTCGAGCTAGGGATCTCTTCGGCATGGCAGTTTTAGAGAAGGTCGTATTGCCTTCGACTGAGAACTCCTCTCCAGTAGCGACATTTCAATTCCCTGAGGACCGAATTGCGACAACGTTTGGAAAACGGTGAATCCCAGCAAATTAATTACATCAGAGGTGTTCTTAAATTGTTCTCGTTAAACTAGTTTCGCCCAACAGAAATAATCGTACCTGTTACTATCAGAACGTTCGTGGATTGAGAACAAAGGCCGTTCAGATTTTTTCCATTTGTCACTTCTTCGCCATTTGATGTTATTGGACATATTGAAATATGGTTTTCGAGTGATATTTATAGTGCCGAATTTTTTTTTCTGATGCCTATTCAGTCATCCGTTGTGATCGACGATTTGAAGAACTACGGCAGTCTCACGGAGGAGGCGTTTTGCTAGCATGCAAGAGTCCTTTAAGTTTTATTGATTTGAATTTATCTAACGTGTTTCGTGAATTTCCTTATGTTGACATCGTTGGAGGCAAATGCACCATAAATTTGGATTAGTTATTTCAATTACAAATTTCGAATCGTTTTTGGAATTATTTGAAGAAGTACTTTTCAACTATCCTAATTTAATCATCGTAGGTGACTTCAATTGTCCTCAGTTTAACCTCAATACGGATAATGATAAATCGATACTTGTAACATCCTTTATGGACATGTGCAACCTTAGCCAGTACAACAGTACTACTAATTCTAACAACAAATTGCTAGATCTCGTCTTATCTGATATGGAACGCGAAGTCATACGCGACAGTTCGCCATTAGTTCTCGAGGACACTCACCATCCGCCTTTAATTGTTAATACTTCCATTTTCTCAGATACCTCGACCAGCATTCCCACTAACAATAGCAAGTCTTTCAACTTTCGAAAAGCTTATTTTCCTCTTCCTTTTATATCATGCGCTGCTGTGTATTAATTTGGCCTTTTTGGACAATGCCTCAGATGTTGATACCATGTGTAAAGTTTTGTACGATGCTCTATATTCTGTGTTCGAAACAAACGTTGCGACTTACGTGAATAACCCCGACGTTTTCCTAAATGGTACACTCCTGAAATAATTTATAAGCTAAAATTAAAATACGAATACTTTAAGCATTTTAAAAGTACCAAAACTGCTGCATTGCTAACACTGTCCAAGCATCTGAGAGCATTACCTAAGAAACAAATATCTTTAGCTTATACTGAAAGTAAGCTTAGAGACGATCCCAGTCAATTTTGGTCTTACATTGGTGAAAGGAAGAAGAGAAGTCGTATTCTAGGTAGAATGCAGCTCTCGGGGGATCAGTCTTGAGCATTCTCAATCTATAGTTAACGCATTTGCTGATCATTTTAAGAACGTTTATAATACACCCTCTACGACTAATAACATAGATCTCCTATCAAGGAATTCAATGTTTCTAGATTTGCATCACTTATCGGATGATGATGTGCTGCTCAGCACTAAAATGCTTAGGGATAAATTTACTTCGGCAAATGATCAAATTCCTGCTTTTGTTGTGAGGAACTGCGGAAACGTGTTTGGTACACCATTAGCGAAGATATTTAATTTGGCTCTCGCTACATCTACTTTTCCCGCTATTTGGAAGAGTACTAAAATTGTTCCTGTCTTGAAAGCTGTGATACATCGGACATAACCAACTATCGTCCTATGCCATCATATCGAACTTCGCGAAAATTTTTGAAATTGCACTATACCGAAAGTTATACCTTCTTATTAAGACTGCAATATCACCGAATCAACATGGCTTCATGAAAAAGCAATCTACTGTCTCTAACCTTCCGATATTTTCTCAATGCGTTGTTGACGCGTGGGATTGAGGGTCACAAGTTGATGTCGTATATACTGACTTTGCCAAGGCATTTGATCAAGTGGACCACGCTATCTTGCCAGCTAAATTGGCCAATTTTTGGATTTAGTTAACCGCTGGTTGACTTTTCAACTTCGTACCTACATAATAGGCCTCAACGTGTATTCTACAACGGATTTTTATTAACACCTTACATTGCCACTTCGGGACTTCCGCGAGGCTCTAACTTAGGTCCACTGCTTTTTATTATTTTCATTAACGATCTCTCAGACCAGCTCGAGTATAATAACCTTTTCTTTGCCGATGACCTGAATTTGAGAGCCTCCGACTCGTGGGACTGCCTTCAATTTCAGGCCAATCTGGTTAATATACAAACTTTGTGCAAAAATAACAACTTACCTTTGAACCCCAGTAAGTGCAAAAACTTTATCTTTCACTAAAAGACTTAATGTTATGCAATTTAATTACCAACTTGGGGATATAAGTATATCCTGTGTTGAATCAATTAAAGACTTGGGCGTTACCTTAGATATGAAACTGACATTCAGCACGTCTGTGTCTAAGCAGGCCACACAAACTCTGGGATTTATTATCTGCAACTGTGGCGAATTTTCTAACGTGAGCGTATTGACTTCCTTATTTAACTGATTAGCTTGATATGGTATCCATTATCCAGCACAAAAACGTCTACCTGATCTAGTTCAGCGGCGATTTTTTAAATACATATGGTTCAAGATGGACAGCGTCTATCCCGACAAGGGCTTTGATCACATTAGACTCCTTTCTCGCTTCAATGTGCTTTCTCTCTCCTTTAGATGTTTTCTAGCCAGCCTCAACTTACTTCTTAGGCTTCTTCACAACGAAGTTGACTGCACAACGCTATTATCCTACTAAAATTTTCTTGTCCCACTATTCTTCACACGTCCTTCCCGTACCTTCTGTCTTCTTTTTCCTCGAATCAATGGTAGGTCAGGTTTCCTGTCTACGTTATGAGCAGAAACTTCAATCAGGTTTCTTCTGAAATGGATATACATTTCTGTGGTTTGTTAGCCGTCAATCGGCTTCTCTATAACATCTGCGATATATATTCGTTGTAGTATGTATGTATCTTGACAATTAATTCCTTGATGTTCTTGTTTTTTTTTGGTTTTATTAGTTTTAATCATTTGTGCAGACTTTTGTTTATATTCATATATATTATTAGCTTGAATATTTGAATTATTTCAGGCTTCTTTATATTTTTTATATTTAGGAAGTTAAGTCTTCATAATACTTTTTTTATTTTTAATAGTACTTGTTTTTATGTGTATGATTTACAATTTTGTTTTGATTTTATCCTGTAAATGGAATTATAATTCCGTTGGGTAATAAATAAATAAAATAAATAAAAAGTATTGGTTTGTGGAGCCTGGCAAATTTACTAAAGGCAAGGTTTTAAAAAGTGACGAAATTGATTGGAGATGTGCCATACGATCTTGTTTAAAGCGAAAGTTTTTAAAATTGGTGCATAAGATCACATTTCTCATTGTAATTTGCAATATGATCACTATAAAGGCATTAAAAGGTTAATAAGTAACCAAAAGAGCCACTAAGACTATACATTCTATATTAAAAAAACATAGTGAAGTAATGAAGACAATATCTGTTTGCGATATACATTACATTCGTGGTAATTTGTGTAACGAGAGGCGAAAACATCAACCACAACTACCAAAAATCGAAAACGTTAGACGTACATTGATCAAAGTGAACATTAGAACCACTACCGAAGAGGATTTTCTATTTATTAATTATCAACATACTAACATTGTTGTGTTTTCATGTTTGTCAAATATACGGTATTTATGTGAAAACAAGAAAATATTCTTTGGTGGAACATTTAGTCATTACGTACAACATTTCCTACAATTATTTACCATTCACACTGTAGACAATGGACACTACGTACTGCTAGCATTTTGTTTGCTTCCTGATAAACAACAAGAAACTTACTTAATTGTTATTGTTATAGAATTGAACAAATTGAACGCGTTGAGTTGTGGTTAAGCTATCCATTTCGTCAACTCTCTTTTCTCTCTCTTTTGGCAACTCTCTAATTTATAGTGCGACCAATATAGGAAACGCGAATTGATCACCCATTATATATCCTCAAGCTTATGAAAATATGGGAGTCTTGAGAATGAACTTTTTTTTTATTAATTCGTGTGGCTAGAATCTTCGGCCACCTAATTAAGTAAAGTTCTGAAATAATCATTAAAAGCCTTCCACTTTGCGACTCCTATTATATCATTATAGTAGTACTTAAAAAAATCAAATTGGCCTGGTAGACTAAACTATTTTTGGATGTTACTTGATTAGATATTCTGTTATTCGTGAAAATGATAATTGTATTTAGTAAAGATACCTTATAAGTAGGTATAACTATTGCTTATAGTTAAGTAGGAAATACACTTATACATATGATTTGAAGGGCAGTGAGATTCTTAAATTAGTTTTCACAATATTTCCCTGTATATCCATCTTGAACCAACGATACTAAGACGCCATTATGCTAATTTCGTAATAATTTTTCTGAAAATCCTCAAAATATTGATGTGTTTCTGTAATAAGTTCTTTATTTAGGCGAAAGTTCTTTCAGTTAGGAAAAGTTTTAGTTTGGGAAATAAATGAAAGCGACTTACAACCTGAAATTTTAATCGCTTCAATTTTTCGCGAACAACTAGACGGACGTAAGAGAGCGCGTTGTCGTGATGAAAGAGAACTTCTTTGTGAACTATTCAAGGTCTTTTTTTAGAAATCGTTTTCTCCAATTTGTCATATGAAGGTGGCATAATATGCTTTGCTCTTTGTAAGATAGTCTAAGCAAATAACAAGATCGTAGTCATTACTTTTTCTATCGATCAAAATATATACGCCCTCTTTTGGAGAAGGATTACCATAGTATATCCAATTTTAAGATTGCCATTTGGATACAGGAACGAACGTAGAGGCGAAACCGGGTTTCGCCAACCGTAATAAGTTTTCGCAAAAAATCAATTTTGTCCGTGTTAATCAGAAATTATGGCTTGATCATATTTTTTATTAGAATTAAATATTCTGCTCGCGATGGCAATTCCTCAGTAGCTCAAAACAATATAATTAATTTTAATGATAATTTTCAGAGTTTTTGCAGTTTTTAACGGTCTTCCTCATATAAGATCTTAGATGCTCATACCACCACCAGTTGCGTAAACCAACCACAAACTATGGCTTTCGAAGGAGTATGCCGTTCATGGTTCGAAGACATGTACGTCATAAATGATGTCAAAACAATGTTGTGAAATAATTTCCAAAATCCATTGGCAAATCGATTTGTTTACATTTTAAGTTAGGGTTCTAAACGCGTGTGTTAAGCTTGCAATATTTAGGTTATAACATTCAAAATCCTAAATATATGATTAGAAATAGTAAATTATAACAAAAATTGGGACTATAAAGCAATTTTTTATTGATAAATAACCAAATTTATTAATTCTCTTACGAAGTAATCATAAATAATAAAAACAAGTGAAAACTTTATATGTACTTAATTTTAACAGAATGCTAAAAAGACATTCGCGCTACATCAGTATATATGTTGAAAGAAAATGAAAAGTACCAGGTATTGTAAAACAATAAACACATAAAAATAAGTGGCACATTAATCTTAAAATAAATCCTCGTCACTCTCAGAGTTTTTGCCAAGATTAATAATAAATTCACCTGGATCTTCACTGTCGATTCCGATTTCTCTTTCACACCATTTTCGAATTTCTGTCTTTGAATGTCGCATAGTATTGTTCTAAACATCTCGCGTAACCATCTTTACTACATTACTCCAAACCCTGTGAGAATCATTCGTGGATCCACCAGATTCTCCTATATGTCGTGCACAATAGGTTTTTAAAATTCCCCAGATATGTTCAATCGCATTAAATATGCAATGGTACGGTGACAGATGGAGAACTATGTGTGTCATACTGATGGGCCAGATTATCAATTTCATAGGCAGATGCAAATTTATTCCTAGAGAGAATTATAACTATAAATATGAAAAACACCATGCCTCCAATATAGTACGTAGCTTCCGCTAATTTTAGGAGCTGTATTTTTAATAAATCCACATCGTAGTAGACATTATTACTTAGTCATTGCTGTATATCTGCTGTAGTTGAGGCTGTAGTTGGTGGCTAGTTTAAAATAGTACTGTGGCCACCATAGTCACTTCCAGATGAAAATAACAATAATAATCCATCAATAATGCCGGTACGATTTCTGCGTGCAATACAATAAGTCCATAATTAAGTAATACTACCAATAAAAGAATAAATTAGAGCTTTATACCTTTTTCCTCCAATTTTAGTTCAGCGAACACTACGATAATCATAGTTCTACCAAGAACGTGTCACAGTTCGATCTTTAAAAATTCATGTGTCACCCGTAAACACAAATTCGTAGCCATTGGATTTTTTTAAACGGGTATTCTCTCAAAGAAAATTTACTCGTTTTAGAGCTATGTGGTAATTCCACTAGTGCTCTTCTTGGATCATCCGTTTTATAATGGAACCCAATGTTTCTCAACACTTTTAATAAGGACGTTTTACAACCCATAAAAATATCCCTATCATGAAGTATAGTAATTAATGATGTTAGGGTGATATGTTGTATACAGGCTGATTAATTTTCGGCCCTCACCATGGGGATCTCGCTTATTATTGGAGATAGAGTATATGTTTAAATTTGGCAAAGTTGTTAAATTTTGTGTTTGTTATAAATCCGTATAGAAAATAGACCTGTGACAAATGACCTTCGTTATTTAAAAAAAAACGCGAAAACCCCATTTTCTTATTTTACCTGTAGCACCGACATTTGGCCTTGTAGAGAAAAAATAAAAACACATCCTTGTGGCTATTTCTAAACCTCTATCCATGATGACTAAAGTTTTTGACATTAGGTTTTATTTGAAAGAATAAATTATAAAATTAAATAAGGTAGCCATGGAATTTCAATCTGTCAAACATTTCATTTATTGTTTATTAATAATACAAAAATGTCATACACTAACGAAGAGAAACGAGATTTGATAAGTATCTTTTATTCTTCGAACCGAAATTCAACAGTAGCGAGTACAAGATATATACAATTATATCCAGAATCCAGAATATGTGTCAAAACTGAACATTCACATCAACATAAATAAATAAGCATTCGCAGCGATGTTGATATAAATATTATACTTCGTTTATTGTTTTTGTGTTGGTGATTCCGAAAATTCTGTTGATGACGTGCACGTCATCGAATCGTGAAGAACGAGGTATTATAGTCAAATCTCCTTTCTATTAAATCGTTCTCGCATATCCACTGAAAAATATGAATTTATCCATTAAGTCCATTACTATCAGAAATTTTCATGAACCACTTAGAATCCTTCACTTTTAATAATCCACTAAGACAGCATATTTTCTTTTGGCGTAGATATATAAACGATATTGTACTTTGTTTCGCCGGAATACAAAATATTAAATAAAAAAAATCAACAATAAATTAGAGTTTGACATTTACCATAAAGAATTTCACACAGACATAACTATACATAATTGGTGAACACATCTCATACAACACAAATTAGCAGGTTTCCATAGTTTTTTATATAGATTAATTAATCATCCACTATACAAAGCAAATTATGAAAAAGAACTTAATTTAATCAAACAAATAGCAACCAATAACGCCTTCGCAGATACTCTCAAAAAATAAATAAATACTTGCAAGAAAGCTGTTTCTATGATATGTCCTGCAATAAAGGATAAACAAAATTCAAAATTTAGATTACAAACGTACACTGGGAAACCTCATAAACATATTTCAATGTATTTAAAAAAAACTTAATATAAACACGGTTTTCAAAACTAATGATAATAATTTATCAAAACTTACTAAAAACAATAAAGATAAAACAGATAAAAATAAGAAATCTGGAGTCTAACTTAATATATGGATGTGATAAGGTATATGCTAATCAAACAGGAAGATCGTTTGAAAAACGCATTGCTGAACATTGTTCTTCGTTTAGCAATAAACAACAACATCCCGCTTTTGTTAATCATCTATTAGAAGAAAACCACGTTTTCAGTAAGAATTTTAAAATTCTACATTTAGGAAATAAAGGCAATAGATTGAATTTATTGGCAAGTTTAGAAATCAAGAAATTAAAACGATAACAAATTTTACTTAATGAGCATTTAATGTAAATAACTCGACTTTGTTAAATTTATTCATTTAGAAACTGTTTAGATGATAATAGAAATGTATATTTAGTTTATTAAAACAAATTTTATGCGTATAGATGTTTAGAATCATATAGTATAGCAGTTAGAGACATTTTCTCACTATCACAATATTTGTATAAATTCTTTGATTTTTAAAAAAACGAAAATAATACTAACCATGTTGATTTTATAGTTTTAATTTAGTTTGTAACGTGCTTTTTAGCTATAGGTCTTTCACGATAACAGACGAGACACGTGATAAACAGTTACTTCGGAACAAGTAACATTTAAATTACAATAATACCTAATAATCCTAGTATTTCTCTCTATTAAGTGTATATATTATGTTACCAGAACTGGGCATGGTTGTCAGCTTGGATTCTGTCAAATGTCATTCGAATAAGTTGTTTACAATGAGTTCATATTTATAAGTTCCTCCCTATTTTATTTATAAAACGATATTATATATAAGGTCAGTTATTTTCACAACTAAATCATGCCTATCCCTATATATAATATAGTATATATAATAACAACATAAAGCATATTAGTAGGAGTTGTGAATATTTTAAAATGGCATAAACCTCACCTCATAAATTATTATTTACTAACAACAGCTGACTCAAAGCAATGTAGATTTGTCAACCCTGTTTTGTAACTATTTATCACGTGTCTCGTCTGTTATCGTGAAAGAACTATATAAGTAGCTGATGAAGCCACTGTACTGGCGAAACAATTGTCGTTTTACGATTACGTATTAAAAAGCAAAGATTTTAATCATTAGCTTTAGTTCTATTTTTAATTTATCATTATACTTCTTGTATTTTTACGTATTTTATATAGAGTTGCCACTATAAATAAATATTTTTATCATTTATTTTAAAAGCATAGAGCACAGCAATGAAGTTTTGGAATGTAAATATTTAAAAAAAATATATAAGAAGCACGTTCGTTACATGCTCATTTTCTTAGGTAAATAAGTAAAGTAACATTTGTAATTGAGGGCTCCAGTGCAAGAACCAGGTAAATGCGAAATTTTACAGGGGGCGAAAAAAAACACTTCTATACATTTACGTTTCATAAATTTGTATTTTTTAAGTTTCGTGCCGACTTCAGGCTGCAAATAACGAAACCTACAATAGGTATAATTTGGTTTTAAACAATGGTAAAAAAATTATCATGATATTAATAATGGAAATACCTGGTTTTTGTCCATTATTATTAAAAAAAATTGATAGCTGACAACTTTATTATTTTTTTATTATCAAACGGGACTGCACATGAAACAGAACATAATCTGGAAATAAAATACTAACAAAAAGAAAACACTAAAACTTATTTTGGTGCATTTTCGCAACACATAAAACTGGAAATTGTCTCATCATTCTGAGTCACTATATTCAGAATAGTCCGAACCTGCATTCTCTGCCACGTCTGCCTTTGATTGACGTTGTGCTGCTTCAATGTTATTACAGAACCACATATCGCATTGTGCCACATATGCTCTAGCGAGATCCACTACACGCTTAAATTTATGTGGTTTTAAAATCCGTTTATTTGTTTATAGAAGTACTATATCATAAGGCGGCAACGAAGGGTTTTCACCTTTTTTCAAGATTACGAAACTTGAATATGTTGGTATCCCAACAGTTATACTACACTGTATATCGGGCATTTCCTGAGAGTCATATTTAAATAGTCTATACTTTGATATCGCAAACTTATCTTTTTTTGTAGAGACTGTTTTGCGAAATATTTTTAAGAAGTGGTCCTTGAAGTTTATAATCATGCCCTGAGTAACGTTTATGATTTCAAATTTCTTTACTGTTTCACGGATAATTTTGTGATACTCTTCAGGTAAATAAATCCGGTCATATGTCTTCTTCTTAATCTCTATGGCGCCGAAGCTTCTGTCGCAGGGCAAAAAGCTGTGGCCCGGTTCAGGAAACCGATGTGTAATAGTGGCAAATTTTCCAAGTTTTACGACGGTGAATAGGAACTGGATTAATACGTAATTTTTGTTTTGAGAACTGCAGTTGTCCGAAAACAAATAGATATGCTTGACTTCCGATCTAATAAAATTGTTAAAGAAGTGATGTAAAAAGCTAATCACTTCATTTTGCCCTTTAGCTCCTACCGTCTCATCATAAACATAAAAATAACTTGTTTTTGAACTGCCAACGTGTATACAAAAATTGTACACCCATAGCTGTATTTTATAAAACACAACACCGCTTGGAGCTACTGGAAGTGGCATATTTTGTTTAAAGTCGAATGTAACCACCTCAACAGAAGGATCTTCACGAGCAAGCTGGGTCTTTGTCTTCAAATCTTTATAAAATGTTTCTGCTTTGGTGACATGTAAATCTTTTAAAGTCTGAACAGCCCTTCTTTCTTCTTCGTTATCGGCAGATTCTATTTTCTTCAGTAACATATCACACTTTGAGCAGGTGTCTGACTTTGGTTTGCCGAAAGAAAGTTTAAAATTCTCTATAAAATATTTTCTATAAAAGTCATACTTAACTTTAGGATTAGCTGCTTTGCTTTCTTGCAGCAAAGCATATTATTCGGGTTCATATTTCTGCAGATACAAGTTGTGCATTTTTGCTGTGTTCAAGTTTGATGATAAATATTTATGTTTGACGTTGCCCTTTCTACTGTAGTGAGATATATATCTGGGGAAACTGTTAATGTGTCCTGCAATTTGATGTTAGACTACATCTTCGATCTTATTTGGCCTGTTTTGGTGAAGTCCTCTTGCATCTACAGGTGCTGTACAGGAGGTTTTTAAATGATTTGCCACTCTCTCAAGGCGACTTTTGGCTATATCGAAAATTGAGAGCATCGCGTTCTTACAAACTCTGTAGTCATCTGCGTGATTTGTTATCTAAAAAATTAATAAAAATGAACTATACGAATGAGCCATTTACCAAGAATTTTTGTGTGTGTATTGTCTTGTTATTAACAACTTTTATAGCAGAGACAAACATTACTTACAACGTATTTATACGAACCAGTCTTAAGTTTGCCAGCTCCGGATCCAGGTCTATGCCTCTTTACAGCCTTAACTTTTATAAGCCTAGCCAAGAAAGAGTCTTGTAGGTCTTTCGATTTCAGCTGGTAGTAATATTCTCGTACTTTATGTCTAACTTCTGCGGTAATTTTTTCAAAGCACTTTAACCTACACGAACACGGCTTTCCTTCTTTCTTTGCAGGCACAACATGACCACTAGTATTTACGTATTCCAAGCCATGAGTTCTACACTTTTTTTATATAAATCTCTTCCATCGGTATTTCAATATGATTCTTTTTTTACCCTTCTAGGGATTCGCATTATGTCGAATTTCATCATCAGATTCTAATTCCGTCTCCGAAGCAATAAAATCTTCATCATTATCGGTGTTTGTACTTTCAAACGGTTCTTCGGCATATTCAGACTCGGAAGTTGACATGATATAATATGTTACCAATATATAGCAACAAACAACACGTATGTAAATCACTACGTACTTTCCAGCACGGCAAAACAAACGTAAAACATAACCTAACTAACAATGTTATGAAAGAATATGCGCCTGCGCCCAGTAAAAAGTCGACGAATTGTACGCTGCAAGAACAAGGTATATCCAGGAGATATCTCATTATTGCACAGTAAAATTTATATGGTATCTCCATTCGCTAATATATCTAAGTAACGCCGCGGAGGAGATATACTGTTCGTGTAACGAACGATAGAGAATTTTAAAATAGACATATCCGAATATAAAACTCATTTTCCCAAAACAGTGGAGATACCTGGTTCTTGCACTGGAGCCCTCAATTACTAACAGTTTTAGTTTATGAAAATATATTTTGTTAATTTATTTATTATAATATGTACATATATATCTTTGTTGTAGGCGGTCACGGCGTTCTACGACCCAAACATTCTTGCAGAACTGGAATGTCCAATATGTACCGAATATATGCATACACCGATTCGTCAGTGTCGGACAGGCCATAGCATATGTGACAAATGTTTTAACAGAGTCCTTATTTGTCCGATTTGTAGAGCACCAAGATCCCACACCAGAAGTTTAGGCTTAGAACTTCTTCAATCTAGACTGGTTTTTCCTTGTAGAAATAAGAATGAGGGTTGTCTATTTATAGACTTGGGTCCTTATATTGTGGAACATGAAAATCTCTGTCCATATGGTGCATTTCCGTGTTTACTGAGTGACATGAAAGAATGCCATTGGCGAGGATGCATTAATGATTTCTTGGACCATGCAAAGCTTGATCACATGGATAATGTTTTTCTCAATTCAGATAATGAAATCACCTGTCGCGACTTTTTTAAAGAGAATGATGACGCTTCGCAATCAGCCTTTCATGCAGTTTTCGAATGTGACAATCAAGTCTTTAAATGCGTGTGGCATGTTAATTATAAAAGCGGTTTAATGCGTTGGTGTGTTTTTTACGTTGGAGTAAGAAGATCTCCGCGAGATTATATATTTGAAATTGTGTTTGAAAACAATAATTTGCACGAGAAGCTTTCAGTAAAAGGAACTTGTAGGCATTACAAGCAAGAATACTATGTATTTTATAAGAATCACTGTATGTTTACTAATTATCACATGTTAAAGAAATTTTGTAATGGAAATGATTTGGCGTATAAAGTGAAAGTAACTCAGAATTTTTATCCTCGTACGTAAAAATTATTTTATTTTATCTAAAAGCAAACATACTGCAAATAAGTATTTGAAAAATATGTCAAGAATACTTTGGCAATTGTTAGCGTCTATATCACTTCTGCTATTATTTTTATTTGCAGTACGTTTGCTGCAATCTCCTACATAAATAATATGACTATGTATATAAATGTGAAATAATAAAGAAATATCTAATATTTTAAATTGTTTCTTATTTAATCAATTTCATGTTTAGATATCAGTAATGGGAAAATGTGTGAAACCATGTAAATATCTGCTGAATTAAAAAAAATATTGTAATAAAATTTTATTCACGAAAATTAGAAGAGAAATCATTTGAAGTATTATTTCAATATACAGAGTGTTAAAAAAATGTAACGTACTAAAGTCATAATTTTTTAAATTAAAGAAATTTTTTAACATTTTGGGATTCTTCTGGATAATACAATTACAACAAACTATAACTCTTGAGGCCTAAAGTATTTTTTATTTATTAATTGGTAAGAGAAAGAAAATAAACCGGAATTTTTTAACATTTTGGGATTCTTCTGGATAATACAATTACAACAAACTATAACTCTTGAGGCCTAAAGTATTTTTTATTTATTAATTGGTAAGAAAAAGAAAATAAACCGGTCATACAAACAAAGTTAAACTTAATTTATGAGATTTTCAAAATGGACGCGTAACTCTCGCTATGATATTTGGTGAAATGCTTCATATCCCTTCATTAATACTTTCAGCCAAATCCTGCAAATTTCTAGGTTGGGTAAGATACACTTTATGTTTTCGATAGCTCCACAAGAAGTAATCTAGTGGATTGAGATCGGGAGATCGTGTGGGCCATTCAATTTCGCCTCTCCTTCCAATTCGCTTGTGGTCAAAAGCTCGATGTAATGGATCTCGAACGATAACTGAATAGTGAGGGGGTGTCCCTTCCTGCTGAAACCAGATGTTTTGTGAAAGTTGGCCATTTTATTCCAATGCGGGAAGTATCTGGTTATTTAAAAGTTCTAAATATTGTTCTATTAAGAGAGGGCCCTATTATGATTATGAGGCTGCTTCGTTTAAATGTTCATATATAACGAGAAGCAAATATCTACAACTAAAGTTGTTCGAAGGAGTCATCCGTGCAGCAGCTTACATCGTACGTCATCAAGAACCGCCACTATTCTGTGCCCAATATTGACAGTGTCTATGAATAGTATCGATCAAATAAAAGGGTGCCTCATCCGAAAATACTATATTATTTAGAAAATTCTTATCACGATTAGAAGTGCTCATCATTGATTGACTAAACTCGTACCTTCTGTTGAAATCATCATCAGAGAGTTCATGAACGAGGCGAATTTCATAACGATAGCATTTTTCTTTTTTAAGAATTCTTCCTACTGAACAACGACTAATATCATGCTTTTTCGCCAGGTCGTTTATAGATAAAGGGGGTTTTCGTCTACAGATTTGGCAATAACTTGCACTTTAATATCATTTGCAACAGAATTTATACGAGAACTTTTTTGCAAATTGCGAACACCGCTATTTATGTTTAGCAACGGAACGCGAAATAGGCTGCCGATTGGGATACATAATATTAAAAAGGTTACGTACGTCCTCATGAGTTCTTGTCCTATCACCAAAACCAATCACCAATAATATTTGTATTCTTTTTCTTTCATTTAATTCAATAACTCTTGACAAGCAACAATTATGTATTGTGACTAATAAGTGTCGCAAACAACTAGCCATTGTGATAGCATTAAAAATTTTAAATTTCACGTCAATTTTCTGTTCGGCAAAAAGAACTTTTTTTAATCGCCCCAACAAAAGAAAAAATAAAAGAAATTGTAGTACTTACATCTCGAATTGTAAAGGCTTTTGTTTAAATATTCATACCTAACTATAAAGCAATACTTAAGATTTTGGAAGTACGGAAAGAGATATTCTAAAAATTCTGATTTTCGTTTGCATGTAAATCTCAACGTAAATTATTTTAGACCCCAAGTGTTGTTGTTTTTTGAAATCGTGTTATCAAGGAGAGTCCCAAAATATAAAAAAAAATTAAATTAAAAAAGTCAGATTAAAAAAGTATAACTTTAGTACGTTAGATTTGTGTGAACACTCTGTATATTTAAAAATGCTTCAAATGATGACTCCTTATCCCTGATTTTCAGGTCTACAATTAATTTTTTTTTTTAATATAACAGATACCTACATGGTTCCACGCATTTGCCCATTCCTGTATATTAAAGTTATAATATTGTTTAACGAAAATTATGTGTAGCTAAAATATGCCTGTAAATATGCTATTTATAATGGAAAATAATTAATTATAACTTCTATTTGATTTAACACATTACATGTTCATGTAATCTCTAGTTCACTTAAAGTTTGTTCTTGTTGATTGGAAAGGGTTCACTTTGTTATTTTGTTGTTGGGATTAATTCTAGAATATTATAAATAGCCCTTCATGCTAAAAGTGATGTGTAAAATTTGTAGGCAACTATTAGCTTATCCTAAGGATATCGAACAAATTGTAGTATCTATTGCATCAAAATTAAATTATAAATTTTAATGATAACACGTATATTTCTAAGAGGTTAAGTCCAATACAGAGTTGATTGTGTAAGCTGTTTCTTCTTGATAGTTAATCATATTGATACACAAAAAAAAATATTGCTTTCCTTTATATTTTATTAATGATAAAGTCATACGAAATAGAATAATAGTTTTTTTCGTGCGTCAATCAAATACAGGAGATCGACACAAAGATACGTAGGCGATTCATAAAGTAAAATCCATTTGGTTATTTAAAAAAATACCAATATATGAAGAGCTTATTATTATGTACAACTTAGTAACTTTTTCTACATATTTGCCATTAAGATTGAGACATTTTTCATAGCCATGAACCAGCTTTTAATGTTCTCTTCATAGAACTCTGCTGCCTGTGAATTAAGCCATACTGTAACAGTGTTCTTCAGTGTTTATTGTGGTCCCTTGTCCCATAAAGTCTACAAGAATGGGATCTTCCATGTCTCAAATGGCAGTGACTATGATTTTTCTTGCAGAAAAAGTTTGCACTGCACTGATTGCTTTTCGTCTCAACGCGACCATAGGCGACCCAAGTCTCATCATCTGTTACGACATGCTTAAGGAAATCTTAACTTTCAATATCGTAACCTGTCAGAAAAGTTTGTGCCGATTCCATTCTCTTTGTTTTATGGTCTTCGGTTAGAAATGTACATGAAATTTTTAGGAAAAAGACATTCAGCTCTGTGATTGTGAATCGTCGATATTCACACATTTTTTCTTTGACATTATCCACAAGTTCGTTCGTCACAACAGTTGGTCTCCCACTTCGTTCTTCATTATGAACATTAGTTCGTCTTTCTCGAAAGATACGGCACCATTTTATAACCATACCGTTACTCATAACATTTTCATTGTTCATCAGACCTGATAAATGTTTTACAGATTAGCCATCCGCAGTAAAATATGAAAATGTACTTATACTAGCAATTAACAATTCCTAAGCAATTTTATAGAATGAAGATACGAATTAAAATTCATATCTTAGTTACATTTACAATTGACAAATCAACTATTGTGAAAAGTGTTAAAAAAATTTAATTGTAATGGTTCAATGTCAGAGGACTTTTCAAACGATAAGGGATAAAAAAACCAGATGTGGGAAATATTTATATATATATAAAGTAAATTCAATCAGTTGGCGATTTAAGGTCTGGCTTTACTTTAAAGTATATATATTTAAAACAACCCTACATGTTCCGGCAATGATGCCTTTACCAAGGATATAAAATATAAATTTATATTTTATATCCTTGATAAAGGCATCATTGCTACACAAAGTGTGGTATCTAAATGTCGAGAATGTCTTGAAAGAAACGGTGCCCAATTTCAACATTTTCGTTAATTTGTTGTTTTTAGTTAGTTGTTCAGTTATTAAACGTGTTATCTTTTGTTTAGATTTAGTTATTGAAACATACTTAGCAGAACAAACAGTGGAAAAATACGATATATACAAAGAAGAAAGAAAAAAAGTGAAACATTTAGTAGTACAAGCAAAAAAGGAGACATGGAAAGAATTTGGGGAAAAGATGGAAAAAAAAACAGTAAAGAGAACCAAAAACTATTTTATAGAGTCTTGAAATCAGTAAAGAATGAAGAAAGGTCACAATCTACACATTATATACAAAATAAGAAGGGAGAGATCCTAAGCGATAGAATGAAGATTATAGAAAGGTGGAAAGAATACTTTCAGGAATTGTTAAGCGGAGGAGTGGAAAACGAGAATGCTAGTGAACAACAAATAATAGGAGAAGAAGAGACAGAAGAAACAATTACCATGGACGAACTGGAAGAAGCAATACAAAAACAGAAAAATGGAAAAGCGCCAGGCTGTGACAAAATAGCAGCAGAAATGATAAAAAATATAGGACAAAGAGGAAGAGAATTAATGTTGAAAATATATAACAGAATATGGAGAGAAGAGGAAATACCAAACGATTGGAAGAAGTCATTGATAGTACAATATACAAGAATAAAGGAAATAAGAAAGAATGCAATAATTACAGAGGAATATCCCTTCTAAGTACTGCAATGAAGATTCTCGAGCAAATTATAGATAGAAGACTAAGAACAAAACTCGAAAATACGTTACATGAGTCACAAAGTGGGTTTAGAAGAGGAAGCAGCACACAAGACCAAATATTCTCTGTGAAACAAATAATACAAAAAGCCTCTAGAGAACAGAAGAAAGTGTTCTTAGCATTTATAGACTTGGAAAAAGCATTCGATAAAGAACCAAGAAAAAGATTGTGGAATGTATTAAGAAAAAGAGGTGTCAATGGCAAAATAAGACGATTAATACAGAAAATATATAACCACAATACTAATGCTGTAATAGCTAACAATTTAGAATCGGAGATATTTAAAACAAACGAGGGACTGCGCCAAGGGGGAAGTCTGAGCCCAATGCTGTTCATTGTTTATATGGATGACATTATCAAACAGTGTGCATGTAAAAGTAAAAAGTTCAGGGTTGGACACCTTAACTTGAATGCAGTCGAAGTTTCTGAAGGGGCATTCGCAGACGACATAGTAGTTATAGCCGACAATGAGGAAGATCTGAAACGTAATTTAACAACATGGAATATGACACTAAAGGACAGTGGAATGACGATAAGTAAGAGTAAAACTAAAGTAATGGTAGTGGGAGATGAACAGGTAGATACGAAAATCGTAATAGAAGGAACTGAAATAGAACAAGTGAGAACATTCCAGTACTTGGGAGTACAAATTGATGGAAGAGGGACCCAGGACGCTGAGATTAATCAAAGAATAGAAAAAACAACAAAGCTGTACCACAGCATGAGGAATAATTTCATTAACAAAAAAGAGATATCTCGAGAAACAAAACTAAAAGTATATAAGGCAATTTACCGACCGATATTAACATATGGCTGTGAATCCTGGATATTAAATAGAAGACAAAAGAATAAATTACAGGCAGTAGAAATGAAGTATTTAAGAAGAGTTAGAGGAGTTACAAGGATGGACAGAATAAGAAACTTGGAAATACGAAAAGATTTGAAAATGCAGTCAGTGTTAGAATACATTGAACAAAGACAGCTAGGATGGTGGGGACATTTATATAGAATGGAAAATACAAGACAAACAAGAAGGATATGGGAAGCAAGGATAATGAAAAATAAAAGAAGAGGAAGGCCAAGGACAACATGGAATGATGTCATAGCTGAAATACTGGGAAGGAAAGGCAAAACATGGACAGAAGCGAAGAACATGACAAGGAATAGAAATGAATGGAAAACGTTTATAAAAAGCTAGAAGAAGATAAACGCCCTACACCATTGTTATGGTAATAGGGATTTTTGGATTATATATATATATATTGAAAAGATTGTTGTTTTCGTACTGAAACATTGTCAGAAATATCAATTGTGGTACATCACTGAATTCAGAAAAAATCTATTAAATTATCAAAAAAAAAATAGGGTTACAATTTGAAAAAGAAAATTTACATTTGGCCTTGGAAAGGATAAACATGTAAAAATTGGATTTAAGCTTCAGTGTATAGTACTTTTTGAGACTTTTAATTTGACATATCGCTTCTTACAATCCGACTCCAAATAAGTGCGCTAGGAGCTGGGGCATTTTTGAGTGAGCACCCTTTATGTGTATATATATATATATATATATATATATATATATATATATATATATATATATATATATATATATATATATATATATATATATATATTGATACGGGTCCCTTTTTCTATTTCGTCAGGGTGATAACTTGATATGTTTTAATTTGTTGGCTGTAATGTTTTAATAATAGTTATATGTATATACTTTATTAATTTAACTCAATATCAATTTCAAAAGTAAGACGATGTATTTTATTGTATCTTTGGTACCAATACATGTAAAATTTGTATATCATGAGTATGTGGCGTAGTAGGATAAAAAGCATTAACAATACTGTTATTTAATTAGTAAAAGATTCATTTAAATGATTAACTATGTAAGTAAAACAATATTTATATATATATAAAAATGAAAATATTTATTATTTGTAGGTCTTTCTATAATTGGCACTCTTGTATCAATCAAATATTAGATGTACACATCGTTAACGATACATAATTCGCATATCGCATATATTACACAGGCCTACAAAAAAAAATTTTTTTTTGGTGCATCTCTGTTTGTTTTAATTGTCGATAAAGTAGGTAATGTACAGTATATTGACATACATCATTTTAACTCATCAGCTCTAGTTTACCTACTACCCTCATTGTGAATTGTTGTCGGTCTTGTTATGGTCTTGTTCGTAACTAGTCATTATTACAATATCATCGATAAAGTTTGTATTACCTACTATTTCATTATGGCTAGTACGTCCAGACGTTGTGTTAACTATCCTGATATATTTTGTTATGTTTGTGGTGAATACATACTGAAAAATCAGCGTAAATCGATTACAGACACAGTGCGACGTTTGTATTTTGCTTACTTCGGTATTGAAATTCTACACCAAGATAAAGTGTGGGTATATTGAACATAACTGGGTGATCTGCGTCGACTTGAAGATGGTTAATTTTTTATTGGGTCAACAGAGTGGTTATACTAAATACACATGTTTTATTTGTCTCTGGGACAGTCGAGCTAAATCACGTCATTGGACTGCAAAAAATTGGCCTGTGAGAGATGCTCTTGTTGTTGGGGAAAGAAATGTTATAAATGAACCCTTAGTTTCAAGAGAAAATATCATTCTTCCGCCATTGCATATAAAATTAGGGCTAATGAAGCAATTTGTTAAGGCTCTCGATAGAAATGGTCAATGTTTCTAGTTTATTTCTCACAAATTTCCTGGTTTAAGTACTGTAAAACTAAAAGCAGGTATGTTTGATGGACTTCAAATACGAAAATTGATGAAAGACACAACTAATTTTGAGACTTGTATGAATGATGTGGAGAGGCTTGCCTAGCAATCTTTTGTAGCAGTTGCACAAAATTTCCTCGGAAATCATAAGGCTGACAACTATGTAGAACTAGTATAGGAAATGCTGGTGCGATTCAAAGATTTAGGCTGTAATATGAGTGTAAAATTACACTATCTCAATAGTCATCTACATCATTTCCAACACAATTTAGGAGATCTAAGCGAAGAACAAGGGGAACGTTTCCACCAAGACCTAAAAACAATGGAGAATAGATACCAAGGAACGTGGGACAGTCATATGATGGCCGACTATTGCTGGGGAATCATGCGAGATTGCCCGAGTCAGTTTCATTCTAGAAAATCACTCAAAAGACAATTTCTTGAAGTTTAATGTCAATAAAATATATATTTTTTCGTGAATTGTGTTTTTTTTTCTCGGGAACTAGAGCTGACAGAAGAAAACGGATAACATTTTTGATATCGCCATGTAAGACATACTTAAAATCGGGTCTAAAATCTCCAGCACCAAAATGGTTGTAGGCCAGTGATTATTACTATAGAGCGTTTCACGCCCATGATGAAGTACAGGCTATATGGAGATAGCGTACATAGTTGCCAAGTCGCGAACTCATTCCTGCCAACATACCTATATTGCTGTTAACCAGGCCTGCGTCAATAGTATTGTATTGACATAACCTTAATTGTATTTATAATGGACAAAATTTGAAAATTATTCTTAGTTTGCATCTGTTTATAATATATTCGATGCCAAGAAAAAGGAAATAAGAGTGAAATATCATGCTAGTTAATGTATATGAAAAGTAAATCATTATATTAACAAACTACTTAAAATTGTATGTTTAAGTTATAATTTGGTTTAACCAACACACCATTTGTATACTCAAGGTTTGTTTTGAATTAAAACAATTATTTTATATATATTGGTTTCCTTTATTATAAAAAAATAGTTTGATTTGTCTATTAGAGTACAAGCAATAATTATAAAAAGTTTTTTTGGGTAGACCTAAACATACAAAAAATACTGCAATATAGATATATTTACCAATAACATAAAAATATCAACATCTTAAAAACCTTATTTTTTAAATTAAATTAAAACTTGACTGCTGTAGTAACATTAGTGGTAGATTTGTTCCGAGAAGAATCCCTATTATTTTTAGTGAATCGGAATTTAAATCTGTTTTACTGCCATCATCGTGTACTATAATACTGCCTACCAATTGGCTAAAAGAGATGCAAACTGTCAGAGATTCGCTCTTGGAACAGACCTACAATCCACTGGATGTTGAAGCAGCATTCGAATAGCCGACAGGGTCAGTTAATAAATCGTCTTCCATATCATCAGTTGAACCTGAGTCTCCCACATGGATGATAAACTCCTCAACATCATCTTGCAATCCATCGACAATTCACATTTCTTCTTCAATTTTTTTTACATGTTGAATATAACTCTTCCAATTGTCAGCTGTGACATTACTATAGGCACTCGTAATTAATGGTGCCATATCTTTTACTTTGAACGTAGTGTTGTGCATCTTTATTTGATTTTTCACTTGGGCCCAAACCATCTCTATGGATTCAGCTCACAATGGTAAGGTGGTAAACGTAGAACTTCTCGGCCAGCATCTTTCGCCAACATATCAAGCTTATATTTGTCATATTGATATTTTACTTGTGATACACTAAACAACAAATCTCTTTTTAACATATTAACTTCAACGGATATATTTTTTTCAGTCAGCCAGGTATATGCTTTTATATAAAGAACAAAGAAACTTTACCTTCATTTCGAAATGTCTTGATATCTCGCAGATACTTGTGTCTCCATCTTATAATATCATCTCATTCATTGAGTATGCTTTTCCGTTTTACAGTTTGAAATTCAAAACCAATATCTTTCAAAAGTCTATAAAATGTTGATCGTGTAAAAGTAGGGAGATCATTGTCATTGTTGATGGTAGCAAGAACTGTATTCACAGTTGGTGGTATGTTTTGCATGAAAAATCTATGAACTTGTTGTCGTACAAGTGCGTGTATATTTTCATCATAACAGTGTAGACGAGCATTTACTTATACCCCTTTTCTCTTCTGCTTGTTTTTTTTTTTGGACTCAACAACAGCCCTTTTTCTTTTTCCTTTTTCATGTTGTACTCATATATTCTGTGTACTGAACAATGTAGTGCTTCACTTGCTTCAGCAGCAGCAGCAGTAACAGTAGGTTTTTTTAAGAAAATGATTAAAAACATTTAGTATCATCTGCTTTTCTCTTCGACTAAAACATTCACCCCTTCGTGATTTTTTCTCACCAGGCTCCATTACTGAAGTTTAGAATCTGTAACGGTAATGTTTTTATTTACGAGCACATTTCCTTCACATTCCAACTTACCACAAACTTTTGTAAACAACAACGGGAGAATATAATAAAGAGAGAGAGAATATAATATATAATTATAAGAATATAAGGTATATAATACAATAACACTATAACAATATAACAAGAACGAAGAACAACAAATAATATTTAATAAAAATACGGAAAGGAACAATTTGACAATTGACAAGATAACAAAGTGAACAAACAACTGTACTGTAGCAGTCTGGTTAGCTGTACGAATTAAAAATCCCCAATAAAAATTAATATAAGTTTTCGACATAGCGAGCGGTGGAAAAGGATAGCGCGATGCAATTTCTTAAAGAAAATAAAAGATGGGAATGTTCCATAAGAGCCCATACTTCATCGTGGGCGTGAAACGCTCTATAGACCGGACTAATCTGGACGAAATTACGATGGACCATATAAATAGTCTATAACATTGTTAAGTACAACACGCAGTTATTAAATAGCACTGTTCATTCGGTTAACCGCACATCTGTTTTTATCCTTAAACGGCGACGCAATTACTTCAATAGTACAGTTAAATTCCTTTCTTCATGGGCGTAGATAGAAGCATGAGGAGTTTCTATAATTTATTTTATTTATTAGTTTATATTTCCGCAGATAAATATAGATGAGTTAGTTTCTCATTTTCATTGATTTAACTGTTAATTACATACTTCGTAAATTTTGTAATATATCCTGTTTAATATAGTTTCATCGAATGTACTTCTCCCAATTATTTTTAAGTAAGTGTTCCGTGAATTTCGCTGTTTAGAGCCATATTGTATTGTAAAAAAGGATTTTGGAAAAATATATTTACATATTATGAGAATTGTAAAATTTAATGCAACATGTTCTAAGTTTCCCATTACATATTTAATTAAATTATTTACTAGACCTAGGGTTTTTATAGTTTCAAATTTCTAAATAGAGTATTAAAAACAAATAAAAGTATATGTAAAATTAGAAAATTATATTTTATGTATATATATATATATATATATAGTAAACTCAATCAGTCGGCGATTAAAGGTCTGGTTTATTACTTCAAAGTATATATATTTAAAATAACCCTACATGTTTCGGCAAGTATGCCTTTATCAAGGATACAAAAAATATAAATGTCAAAAATTTATATTTTTTGTATCCTTGATAAAGGCATAATTGCCGAAACATGTAGGGTTATTTTAAATATATATACTTTGAAGTAATAAACGAGACCTTTAATCGCCGACTGATTAAGTTTACCATATCATACCAAGGTCACGAAAATATTATATATATATATATATATATATATATATATATATATATATATATATATATATAGTGTTTAAAGAATTTTGTTTTTCTTTTTTCTTTTATTGGCCGTGTCTTAATATTAAAAATAATACTAGATTTTTATTGGTTTTAGCGACCTTTTATTGAATTTTGATGTTGTTTACGACGTTTCGACTTTTATCAATTCAGTCTTTTTCAAGCATCTGGAAACAAGATCAATACAATGAACATGAGAACTGTGTTTGTTTCGTGTGATATAACAATTAAATTAACAATTTTAAATTAAAATTATATTAAGAAATGAATTACGAATTAGGTTAGCATTTTACGTTGAAAATTAAATAACATTAAATTAAAATAGCTTGAAAGAAAAGTAGGGGGACATTAAAGTGATTAATGTCTGTATGAATTAATTGGAGACTTAACAATTATTAACAATTTTAAGTTTAAAATTAGATTAAAAAATGATTACAAATTGAGTTAACATTTATCGTTGACAATTACATAAAATTAAAATAAAATAAAATAAAAATAGCTTTAAAGAATAGGTAGGGAGACATTAAAGTGATTAACTACTGTGTAGGTTAATTCAACTTTCCAACTCATTCACACAGTAGTTAATCACTTTAATGTCTCCCTACCTATTCATTAAAGCTATTTTTATTTTATTTTATTTTAATTTTCTGTAATTGTCAACGATAAATGTTAACTCAATTAACTCAATTAATCATTTTTTAATCTAATTTTAAACTTAAAATTGTTAATAATTGTTAAGTCTCCAATTAATTCATACAGACATTAATCACTTTAATGTCCCCCTACTTTTCTTTCAAGCTATTTTAATTTAATGTTATTTAATTTTCAACGTAAAATGCTAACCTAATTCGTAATTCATTTCTTAATATAATTTTAATTTAAAATTATTAATTTAATTGTTATATCACACGAAACAAACACAGTTCTCATGTTCATTGTATTGATTCTTGTTTCCAGATGCTTGAAAAAGACTGAATTGATAAAAGTCGAAACGTCGTAAACAACATCAAAATTCAATAAAAGGTCGCTAAAACCAATAAAAATCTAGTATTATTTTTAATATATATATATATATATATATATATATATATATATATATATATATATATATATATATATATTGATACGTTACTCGTATGTTCGATATTAATAATTAATAAGAAAAATATTTATAAAACAAAATAGTAGATAAATAGAAATATGTTCTCTTAAATGTTGCAACGCCAAAGAAATGATTACTACATATAATATAGAGCATGAGAATATGGATTTGTTAATTGAAAGAATATTTATGAACCTAAATAGTTAAATGTTCCAATACAAAACAAAATTATACTTACTATTTTATGCTATTTAGTTACAATCCCCAGGGCCTCTATTAGTGTAAATCAAAAGTTTACAACTTACTTGAAATGTTAACAAGAGAGGGTAATCGGTTCTTAGAAAAAACGACACATAATACTGCCTTTCTTTTAAATGAAAGTGAACTGTATAATCAAACTTCATAAAATAAAGAAAATACAAAATTTATATCTCACGTACACAAATGAAACAATATTGTAACGTTATGACCAAGAAAATGATTTTATTATTATTATATAAAATATGTTTAATAACCTGCATGAACGGTGAATGATGGTCTTGAATTTGACGTCTAAACCAGACATATACTATTTACGTGAACATATATAAATAAATTAACAAAGTGGAAATAATACTACCATAATTAAACAAAGTTTTTATGCAACTCTTGAGAGTCTCTAAGATATGAGAGTGAAATATATATCAAAATAAGGCCTTGACCTTCAGAATGAATGAATAAAATAAAATTAAAAAACCCTTACCACAATAGAATTTCTATTGTGGTAAGGGTTTTTTAACTTGATTTTATTCACTTATAAGCCACAATCTCCAATTTGTTAGTTAATATGGCTACCCGGCCAAAGGAGTTAAATAGATTTCATAGTTTACATACTAAAGTAAAGTTAATAAATGCTGATATTAATTTTCTGAGACGGTGTAAAATCAACAATGTTTTTCCCAAATTTATGAATGTAAAGTTAACATCAAATTGTAGAAATAGCAAAAAAGTCATTTCATGTGCGAAAATTAAATGGTTGAATTCAGAAATTCAATATCACTATAGTAATAGGAGAAAATTAGAATTACAATTGTATAATCTACATTTAAGATTCTATTGTGGTAAGGGTTTTTTAATTATTTGATTAACTTATAAGCCACAGTCTCCGATTTGTTAGTTCAGAATGAATACCTTTACTTTTTCACTGGTAGCCGTGTATTTGTCTGGGTAATTAATTGCTGTCTTCGGGTAAATTAATCTTCTAATGAGGAACCTCGGTATTTGGAACAGGGTTCTGGGCTATTTTACCCTCTGAACAGGATCTTCTTCTCAATATGATGCTATTTTAATATCTAACCTCTAAGACTTGGGCGGTTTACGAAAATGATTTCCTCATGTGAGGTAATTTTTTATAAGTACTTTGAACTATTTTTAATGCATTAATATTACGTTTTTTGGCAGTTTATTGAAAATTATGAGGAGCTCAAAAAAAGGGCTACAGCATCTAGTGTAAAACGGTGAACAAGACGCTTCGGTTTCTCATTTGTTTTTTAATCTCGATGATTTTAGATAAAAGGTACGTTTTTTTAAAAAGATTATTTAAATATAAACAATTTTTCTCTCTCAATGCGAAGCATAAAAATATTATTGATTTCTCAAAACAATTTTAAGGTGAAATTAATGAGAGTTAATTACTACTTAATTTATTATATTTTCGTGTAGTTCGAACGGTTAAAATTTAAATAGTACAATATTCTCCATAAGTAATTTGGGTTCGAAATACACAATTTTGTAACGTTAAATGTCGAATGGAGAGGTGTAATGCTTTGTTTCAATTTCAAAAATGTAAATAACGGATTTTTCTTGAATTATTGTATAAATTTAGATATCACAAAAAAAGCAAAATAAATATTTCAGAAAACTTATCCCGTAACATGTATTACATGGCCGTCAAATTCGATTTTTAAGTTACGATATCTTAGCTAGTCACATTATTCGACCGTTATCTCTCTTACCCAGGTGTCTCTAATATTAAGTGCATGCTCTATCACTACAATATATATATATATATATATATATATATATATATATATATATATATATATGAAAAATTTTTGTGAAAAACTTATCTGCGCGGAATGTGCATATATCGATATTTCACTGTTTTTTACAGATCATCAGTGCACCTTACCGAAGACAGACATGATATTCACTTCTATACTACGTGTATATATACGAACTGTAATGAACTTCATGTGTATGAGAATTAATAATTATTAAATCTCATTTTTACATGCGATTGTCGCTATAATTTGTTGCCTTTAATTCTACAATTCGGCAAATCACTTTTGCCCTAGATTGTAGACGCAACAAGCCGCGACATCAACTGTACAAGTTGTCAGTACAAATGAAAAATTTTGTGAAAAACTTATCTGCGCGGAATGTGCATATATCGATATTTCACTGTTTTTTACAGATCATCAGTGCACCTTACCGAAGACAGACATGATATTCACTTCTATACTACGTGTATATATACGAACTGTAATGAACTTCATGTGTATGAGAATTAATAATTATTAAATCTCATTTTTACATGCGATTGTCGCTATAATTTGTTGCATTTAATTCTACAATTCGGCAAATCACTTTTGCCCTAGATTGTAGACGCAACAAGCCGCGACATCAACTGTACAAGTTGTCAGTACAAATGAAAAATTTTGTGAAAAACTTATCTGCGCGGAATGTGCATATATCGATATTTCACTGTTTTTTACAGATCATCAGTGCACCTTACCGAAGACAGACATGATATTCACTTCTATACTACGTGTATATATACGAACTGTAATGAACTTCATGTGTATGAGAATTAATAATTATTAAATCTCATTTTTACATGCGATTGTCGCTCAATTCAACAATGTACCTAAATTTACTTTGTTTATCCACACTATGTTAATGTTGAATTTCTTTAGTAATTTGTTTATTTTCTGTGTTATGGGAGGGATATAAATAATTACATGCCAACTAGGTTTCTTTAATTAATTTATTTCTGGGTATAACAATTTTTGAAGTATTTTCCTTTCTTTATGTTTTATCAAATTATCGATGATATCTGGGTTGTAGCCATTATTTTTTGCTATTATTTTAATTGTGTTTATTTTATTATTAAAGGCATCCTTATTTAGTAGTATACTTGTTGCTCTATGTATATAGCTATGGAAAGTTGAGGTATTAATAAACGGTTAACTGAACATATTAGAGATATAAAATATAGTGTTAAACACACAGGATTCGCGGAACATTGTATAGACCAGAACCACTTACCCGATATAAAGAGCTGTAACCTCATTCATAATGTAGCAAAAAGTAAAAAGTTAAATATATTAGAGATTTTTAAAATTAAAAAAGCCCAAAAACGAAATCGAGTGATCACAAACACGCAATTAGAATTCATAAATACCCCCTATATCGATACAATCTTAAATATCAATTACCCACATTCTCCCACCCATAAGGAACATAGGTATATATGTTAACCTTAAGTAGAGTAAGTTTTAGTTTGAGATAGCTCTTTGATAATGGCCTAATAGCCGAAACAATTGTTAGTCTATCTAATTAAAGAAGTTGTGAAACTAAGCCAAGTGTTTTATTTTCGAATAATTAATCAAGTTATTACAAGAATGTTTCACCAAGAAATATCTGCGAAGTCAACCAACGAAAAAAAAATATATATTCAAAAATATGACACATGACTTTGTATTTATATAAATTATCGAATTCTTTGTTTAAATAACGTTAGTAAGCTTCTTCCAACGTTTTTTTTTATATTCTACAATGAGTTTTCACATGAGACAGAATATTTTTAATATTAATTTGATAAATGGTAATTTATTTATTTATATATACACTTGTCACAAAAAGTATCGTATCATTTCAAAATAAATGTATTCTCACGATATATATATATATACTTTTTTTTAAGAAATGATAATGATTTTTCGTTAAGTTTAAAAGATGTTTGGTTTTTTTATTTTAAAATTTTTGAGGAAATTGCAAAGATAATTTTTATTCTCCAAAACAAGAAAATTTTAAAGTAACAAAAATGTCTTAAAGTAAAGTAAACGATTTTTAGTATCTAGTATTGCCACCTCTGGCCCTAATAACAGATCGCATCCGTTGTGGTAGGCTTCTTATCAAATTCCTTACAAACTCCATATCTAAAGTTTCCCATTCTTCTAATAATGCGTGTTCAAGGTCATCTAAGTTGTCTGGAGCGATATTAAGAGATCTTGTGCGGCGTTCTAGGTTGTCCCAAACGTGCTCTATTGGATGCAAGTCTGGGCTTACTGCTGGCCATGCTAAAGCTTGAATACCTACTTCTCGAAGATAATCGGTTGTTATTCTTGCAGCGTGCGGACGTGCGTTATCATGCATTAGAACAAAATTTATTCCAATAACAGGAGCAAATGGTACCACATGTTCTTCTAGAACGTCTCTTATATACCGATCAGCTGTCAAAGATCCCCTGCGAAATACAGCTAACTCTGTGCGACCTTCTAAACAAATGCCTCCCAATACCACAATAGAGCCACCGCCAAAATTCCTTGCTGATCTTATGTTGCACTGTGCAAATCGCTCGCCTTCGCGTCTGTAAACTGGAATACGTCTATCTGACCCGAAAATTGAGAATCTGGACTCATCTGTAAACAGGATATTAGCCCAGTCGTTTACATTCCAATTTACATGTTGTCTTGCGAATCTCAAACGTGCCACACGGTGTGCTCTGGTTAGCAATGGTGCAGTAACAGGCATTCTAGCTCTAATTCCAACTTCCCTTAACCTGTTTCTAATAGAATTAATGCTTATTTGGACATTACGGACTCTGGAAAGATCATTGCGCAGTTTTCGTGCAGCAATATGACGTTCCCGTAGGTCTTGTAGACGTAGGAAACGGTAATTTGCAGGGATTGTACATCTTGGACGTCCTGGAACTGGTCTTCTATGGTAAACTCCCGTTTCTCTGAACCTTATTAATATTCTGGATACGCTCGATTGGTTGATATTCATAAGTTGGGCTATATATCGCTTCGATCTTCCATCCTCACTTAAGGCCACAATTTGGGCTGCTTGTACTGGTGTCAAATTACTCATTTTTGTCCAAAATCTGTTTAATAAAAAAACAGTTAACAAATGCCTAAGCAAATTTACTTTTTAACAGTATTAATGAACTACGCCTTTTCTTACACTTTCCGCTTTTTACGTTTTTTGACATTAACAAAGAAAAAACATCTGATAAAAATTAACTGTCAGATAAAATAAGTAAAGTATGCCATTTACGAAATAAGTACGATATTTTCAGTTGAAATTTATTCCATAATTCAAAAAAATTCTTACTTTTTTACATGATGCGATACTTTTTGTGACAAGTGTATATATATAGATAATTATTTCGTGACCTTCCTATGTTATGGTCCAGTTACAATAGTATTTATATCCATCAAAATGCTAAAACAAGAAAAGGGTGTAAGTGCAATTTTAATTCAATTTTTGAAGGATTATAATGATTCTACAACGGATTGGCGTATGTTATTTTGTAAATACTGCAAAGTTCATGTTACAACAACAAAAAAGTTTCAAGTCACGCAGCATCTTCAAATTGAAAATCATGCAAGCAAGGAAGTGTTAATTTCTAATTTACTCCGACATAGACCTAAACGCAGGGTATTCGGTGATTTGACAAATTTGTACGGCTCTTATTTGCGCTGACATTCCGTTAGCTAAATTAAATAACGAAGCTTTTCGCAGCTTTTGGAAAACTATACAAAAGAATATATTCCAGACGAATCGACGTTAAGAAAAAATTACGTTTCCAAATAAAGAAAAAAAGTAAAGAATCGTTCTATTTGGGTGTCGTTGGATGAAACAACCGACGTTCAAGAAATGTGGATAGTAAATTTTGTATTTGGTGTGTTAGGAGTTATTGAAGAAAAAGGTAAATCATATCTGCTGATTTTAAAAGTGCTGGACAAAGTGAATCATTCAACCGTCGCTACTTTTTCAACGATTCACTAAGCTTATTGTGGCGGTCTGGGATCTTATACGCAAATGTGCTACTAGTTTGTAGCGATGCTGCACCATATATGTGCAAAGTCATGCGAGGATTACAAATTGTATACCCAAATATGATGTACGAGACATGCGCATGCTTTGTACTGAGTAGCTGATTTAGCTGTTTAGATGTTTATCCAGACTTTAATATGCTGATATCGTCTGTGAAAAAGATTTTTCTTAAAGCATCAACTCGTATCCAGAGCTTTCGGGAAATTTCAGGGGACGTTTCACTTCTATCCTCGCTAATCAGTACAAGATGGGGAACTTGGATCGCCGGTGCTGTATATTACGTTGAGCATTTTGGAATTCTGAAGAAAATCTGGCTTGTATTTCGACTACAATCTCTACATTAGAAACTAAAGGATTATCTTTACAAAACAGCGTTGAAATAGTAGAAAATATAGTAGTCAAAAAATGTCAAAAAATACGGGCTATCAACAATTGAAGAATACAGTGAGGTGTTGCGAAATAAAACAACCCTTAATGAAAAAAATTAATATTTAAATGCCAGTGACATTGTAAAATATGAATTTGTACCAATAGTGTCGTGTGATTTCGAGAGAGTTTTTTCATAGCAAAAAAATATTCTAGCCGACAATAGGCGCAATTTAATTTTTGAAAATTTGTTACATCACTACACACGTTGTAGTTAAATATAATTACAATTTGTTACTATATGTTCAATAATTTGGAATCTAAAAAAAGATTTTCTTTTTTTTTGCGTTCGTAATGAACTCATTGTGAAACCCAAAACAGTATCAAAATGAGCTTCATTTCGACGTGCTTTTTTCATTTTTCAATGTTGGCGTTGTTCGAAAACAGAAATAAATAGCATTGCTGTCATTTGATTTTAAGAATTTAAGTACATTTGACAGATATAATATATGCATGTCGGCTACACAAACAACATATATTGTATACAATTGACAACAAGATATATTAGTTTCTATGTCACTCATGTTTATATTTTTAAATTAAATATCAAGTAATGTTAACGAAAATTAATAAATAATATGTAATATAATATACTTCGTGGGTAGCAAGATTTAAATTTGAAAATGTCAAGTGTCAATGTGATCAACTGCATTCTTAATGTAAAAATAAAACTCTGAACTTTCAAATTAAATAATTTCAATTTATTAATATAAAAAATGCAAAATAGAATAAAAAAATCGTTTCATAAGGCCTTTTGTCGCACTCGTTCTTTAGAGAGCTGAAAGCTGAAACAGGAACTCTTATGACATTTGTGTTTTAATATACCTACTATTCTGTGTTTTAACGAAAAAATTAAAATGTCTTAATATAAAAAAAATAGTATTTATTTTTGAAAGTTTATTTTTTGTGCATATTCTGATATTTTCAGTGCATATCTTGAAGTTTTTTTAGTGCATAATTATCCTAAGTTTAGTTATATCTAATATAATTAATGAAACTAATTGGTCGAATTGGTATGTTGGGTTTGTGAATGTTTGGCAAAAAGGTAAAGTTACGGATGGGTCTCGTTATAAATTATCATTCTGTAAGGATTTTTAAGTAGAATTATCTTTCAATAAATTCTCTGCTTTATTTAAATATTATATCTTATCCGTAGCTACTGTGCAATTACCTTTGTCAGCTCGTAATATGTTAGGATTAGATCTTAGGAAGGATTCTATTGAATAAATTTAAGAATTGTGATTGGACACTAATGTGTGAGTTTTGCATGAAATTTCTTATACTGTGGTTTGATTTATATCAGTATCGACTCATCTGTAAATAGAATATTTTTAATAAGACTTTTACTACGATCCAATTTTTCTCTCATTATGTGATAAAATTCCGTACGTTTATAATGATCATCGGGAAATATTTCCTGCGTTTTTATAAATTTTGTATGAACGGTACTTGTTTCTTATCGAAACTTTATGCACACTTCTGTAGGAAATATCAAATTGGCATGCAATTTGTTTGCCGGTTTGGTTCGGAACTTCTTCTACAGAAGCACAAATTACGCTGTTCATTAAAATTATTTACATTATTATTTCTTACATGCTGTTGATGTGAAACACAACCAAAGTATCTCAAAATTGTTAATAACTCGATCTAAAGTACAGACAGAAGATCCTTTTGCAAAATTATTTTCGAACATATTGAAAATTTCATGCAGAGAACGTACCTAATAGTATATTTGCTTGCTATGTATCCACTATTATGTTGAATCGTCTTTGATTATACAATTTCTTTCTATGTTCTTATCTAAGATTTCACCTAAATATATATGATAGGTGCATAGTAGTTAATTAGAGAAACAACATTTGAAATAATTGAAGCGAATGAAACTGCATGAATCTAATAGGAAAATTTATATGAATATTTTGTCTTATTTAATAATGTATTTGACGTTTTATTAATGTTGAGTATTCGTTTGTTTTTTATAAAAACAAAAACATTTGCGGTACTGGGAGTTATAGTTTTATCTTTCTTATTATGTAATGTTGCCACAATCAAAACATAAAAGTAAAGACTTTAATAACGACAGACTCTGTTGACACAGAAACTTTGTTATTATGGCGGCTTTTAGTTCTCCTAACTCTCGACAGTTAAATTCGTTCTATCCTAAGAGTTTGTTCCTTCAAGTTATAATACGTTTACCATTTTGTTATTGCTTGATGTGACTCGAATAAAAATATATCTTCAGCAACCCTCAGTTCTTCATAAATTCGCTTATAAAATGTTTAATTACTTTTCTCTAGGCATTTTGTCTACTTTTAATTTTGATTGCTTTGAACCGACCGTATGTACGCGTACTTACTAGCATGCATTTAGCGTTTTAATTAAGATCAGAGAGGACTGTTTTTTTTACGTTTCAGGTTTCAAAAGTGAAATACTTCTTTTTAAACTTTTGTTTATCATGGAACAAAAGCGAGCAAAATTTACGTACGTCAACCTTCGATCGATATGTGTCTCCACTGAATGAAGTCCTTTAGGAATTCGAGTTTTTCTAACGGCATAAAGAAAATACATAACAAGTTTAGGCAGAGCAATGGAATATGAAGATGAATTTCAATACTGTAATAAATAAGGGAAAATTGAAGCCAATAAGTCAATTGAATTTAGCTTTGTTCTTCTTTTCAAAGGTTCTATCATTAAGCTGCTACATATTTAATCTTATTTTGATACACGTAAATTCAATGTTATATAAAAGACATGCAAATCTTCCTTCTACCTATATCTAAAAAACATAATTTTTCATGTATATAATTACTTCTGCATATTTAAAATAAAGACTTCATCCAATAAAAGTATACATTATTCAGTATTTCATTAATTAGTAAAAGCAGGTGACATTTTTTTAATTTTCAATACATTCTATACTTTAAATTTAATAATCTTAATTCATACATTTTATTTATTAAGATTTTCAATAATTGACTTCTTAAACATATTTTTTGAACTTCCTTATTTAGAGGTCTATAATCTCTATTAGTTTGTTAACAAGAAAGGGTGAGATGCCTATCGAAATGCATACCAAGAGTTCACAGTTGTTGATTCTGATTGATGGGCAGGTTTCACGACGTAATGTAAAGGTGAAATGTACAGATTTGGAATCACTGGTCCTCATATAATAATAATATTAATAATAATAATAATGATAATAATAATAATAATAATAATAATAATAATAATAATAATAATAATAATAATAATAATAATAATAATAATAATAATAATAATAATAATAATAATAATAATAATAATAATAATAATAATAATAATAATAATAATAATAATAATAATAATAATAATAATAATAATAATAATAATAATAATAATAATAATAATAATATATTTGCACCCAACAGATTTATCCAATTGCAGGGCAACTAAATTGAAATCAAAAGTAATACGTGTTGCTAAGATGAAGAATAAAAAATACATTATGTGTGCTTCTAAATAGAAAACAAAAACACTTCATATAATAGGCAAGTATTTCAAATTACTCGTTAAAGGAATATGTCATCATATAGTTTATCGGAATTCACTAGGGACGCTTTCGTCATGATATTATTTCTAGCACTAGGTTCAGATAATGTGTGAAAGTTTCTTGACGAAAGACGCGGCACATGAAAACTAACTCGAGAAAGCAAATAGGGCGAATTAATCCCGTTGCTGATAATTTCCTCAAAAATGAAGCACTCATTTGCTCTCTACGCGCACTCAACGATTTCATATTGTGTCGGTGCAAGAGAATATTGTAGTCAATATTACGCTCGGGAAAAGCTCTATCCAATTTGAAAGGCCAAAATTTGAAAAATTCTCTCTGCACTTTCCTAACCATCCAGTGTTGGATTGTATAATAAGGATACCACACAACCGATCCATATTCAAACTTAGAGCGCACATATGCATAATACAAAGTTGTTAATGCTCTGGGGTCATCAAAATTCCTGGTGATACGTATAATAAAGCCAAGTGACTTGACAGCTGATGAGGTAACGTTAATCAGATCCTGCGAAAAATTCAACTGATTATCAAACATACCCAAATCCAAAACACTATTGGAACCCGCAACAGGTTCCCCATAGATAAAATAAGTAGCCGTCAAAGCATTATGTTTCCTCGTGTAAGATACAGTACTGCATTTGCCAATATTCAGATTGAACTTGTTTTCCATGTACCATTGAACGACAACGTTCAGTACGTTCTGTAGAAAAGTGATGTCTAATTCATTTAATATGGTACGATAAATCTTAAGGTTATCTGCATAGGCCAAAATACCACAAGGTATGAAAGTTAGCAGGTCATAAACATAATGAAAAGCAGTAGTCCCAAGTTAGAACCCTGCGGCACACCAGAAGTGGAAATGTAAGGCTCTGATCTAAAGTCATTGTAATACACGTAATTATGCGTATCCTGAAGATAACTATGAAATAACCTAATCAAAGCGTTAGACAGACCAAACCAATATCACATGGTCAATGGTATCAAAAGCTCGTGTAAAATCAGTATATATTACACCAAGTTGATCGCCTCCATCGAGCTCTTCAGCTATCTCCTGTGTAATAAAAGCAAGATTTGTTGTAGTACAACCACCTGTAATTCAGGACGTTGGCAGCATCTCCCTTTTTAATGACAGGACAAATTCTAGCAATCCTCCGTACACTTGGAAACTTACAAGTACGCAAAGCCAGGTTAATAATTTTCGATAAAGGCACAGAAAACATGCGAGCGCAATCCCTGACCAGGAAGCTTGGGATATTGTAGTATTTCATCAATGTCAAGATCAATAATGGTAGTTGGAGGAAGGTTAGGGAGCATATCAAGCAATGATGTCACAAATAATGACTGCAGAAATATGATTTCTCGTCTTGAATCTTAGGAATAGTTGAACCCATAACAGTATAAAACACATTGTAAAATTTCTCAACAGCTGAGTCAACATTAATATAATCATTTAGAAAAGACCAATCCACAACCAAAATGTCGGAATAAAGTTTATAAAAATGTGCTTTCCTAAAATTATACCTGGGATTGCAATTAGAAGGAAATGCAGCTGGTTTGTTCGAAAATCGAAATTCAATATCAATATATAGTGAAGGATGATATCTATCTTCTGACACCACAGGACAGAGATCCCGTTCAAGTAACAAAATACAGTTCTTTTAGATAGTACTAAATCTAGCAACCTCCCCTGCTCATTAAAGATGTTGTATTGAAGTTAATAACGGCTATGAAAAGTGACACTTTAGTATCGATAGGCAAAGGCGGAGAAGAGCAATCATGAAATTGAGGAAGATTAAAATCTGCCAGAAGGATAATTGATTTGCCTAACAAAAGCAATTCCAGGCAATCTAATAGTAGTTTAAAACTCAGGTAATCTATGTCAGGAGGCATATACCGGGTGCGGCAATAGTGTGTCGGCGGAGCTTAGCATGAAAACTAATAAAGTTGTAACAATGAAATTTTACGTACACATGTAGTATGCTACAGTGCATTTTCTAATTTTATTTATATATTTACAGGGTGTTCCAAATTTCCGAAACCACTTTTTTTTTTAAATAGATTGCTATACTTTCTTGTTATTATGATGATAGCCACCCAAATTATCTTTGCAATGATATATGACAATGTCACTTACAACTGTTAGTTTTGGCTTTATTGCAAATTTTGTTAAAATCTTGACAGTTGCAGCGTCTAACATTTTAAGTCTTAGCCTGAAAATGGGTGCAGTGCCTCACGTAACATTTTTGTTACCAATTTATGGACTAACACGTTATATGTTTTGAGGGTGAACAACGTGACAACATATACAGAGTGCTAAATATGTCGTGCCAAAGTTATCGAAGTTTAAAGGCTATTTTCTCTTTTTTTTTTAAATTGAACCTATAATTTTTTTATTAGTCAGCAAATTCCTTGTAAAATTGCCGTTAAAATGGTACCAATAACACAGTACTTATTTCTAGTATTTTCGAAGTTATAACCCTTTAATGGGATATACCTATGTTTATAATATTCAATATGCGGTGCTGCATCTAATAGTTGGGTGGTTGGCCATGAAATGATATTAAGCAAAAATTACTGTGTAACCAAACGTCAAATATCTACTTAAAATTTCCATATAAAGTGTTTTTCAATAGTTTCTCTTTACTGTAATCGCGTTTAATTGTTATAATTTAAGTTCGGCTAGTTAATTATCAATTTCCGTTTGTTCGTTATTAGTTGCTATCTTGTTGTCAGTTATATCGTTTTGTTGTCATTATTTTTTATTTCCATGCCGTAATAGTTTATAGTTGTGTTTCTTTAGAATGAATTTTTCGAAGGAGGAGCTAATAGACATGGTATTTGTTCTTGGCGCTAGCAATAGAAATCCACTTTTAGCATCAAGAACATATGCTATGGAGTATCCTCACCGAAGAGCACCAGATATTAAGACGTTTGAAAATTTGTTGACAAGGTTTCTTCGGACGGGTTCAGTGAATTATGTCAAACATGAAAGAACTAAGTCTATGGTTACAGAAGATAATGAAGTGACAGTCGTCCAGTCCGTTGTGAAAAATCCGCGCGTATCTACAAGGATAATTTCGAAAGAACACGTGATAGAAGTCCCTGCTGTAAGAAGGATTTTAAAAAAACATAAATTTCACCCTTTCAAAATTCCTAAAATCATCACGAATTTTGAAAGGAGACTTGTTTACTGTGAATGGCTACTTTTCCAATTACGACAAGATCTAACTTTTCTAGATCATGTGCTTTTCACAGATGGAGCAACATTTGCTAATTGTGGAATAACAAACAGAAAAAATTCTCATTATTATGACACTAGAAACCCTCATTTTGTGCAACCCATTTTATACCAACAAAAATGGAGTGTTAACACCTGGGGAGGCATCATACGAAACACTATTGTAGGTCCATTCTTTTTTAATAATACTTTAAATTGGGAAATCTACACAAATTTCCTACAAAATAATTTACCATTGCTGTTAGAAGACCTACCAGATAACGTCATAAGGAGATTGTGGTACCAACATGATGGTGCACCTGCACATTACGGTGCTGCTGCAAGAAAACATTTAGATAGGGTATTCACCAATACATGGATTGGGAGAGGAAGCTTTATAAGCTGGACACCGCGGTCACCAGATCTAACCCCTTGTGATTTTTTTCTGTGGCCTACTGTAAAAAATATAGTTTACGAAACACCACCTACAACGGCAGAGAACATGCAGCAACGAATCAGAAACGCTTTTCTTCAAGTAAGTGAAAACAACATGGCTCAAAATGTAAGTCTGTCGATGCAGAGGCGATTAAGAGCATGTGCAGAGCAGAATGGAAATATATTTGAACACATTTCAAATTAATTTTGTTTTATTATTGAAAAATTACAAAATGTAATTCTAAAACTAATAATAAAGAATTAAGAAACAGGTGTTTGTAAAAGTTACTTTGTTTGATATCATTTCATGGCCAACAAACTATTAGATGCACCACATATTATTATATTATATTATAATATTATAAACATAGGTATATCCCATTAAAGGGTTAGAACTTCGAAAATACTAGAAATAAGTACTATGTTATTGGTAACATTTTAACGGCAATTTTACAAGGAATTTGCTGACTAATAAAAAAATTATAGGTTCAATTTAAAAAAAAAAGAGAAAATAGCCTTTAAACTTCGATAAATTTGGCACGACATATTTAACACTCTGTATATGTTGTCACGTTGTTCACCCTCAAAACATATAACGTGTTAGTCCATAAATTGGTAACAAAAAAGTTACGTGAGGCACTGCACCCATTTTAAGGCTTAAGACTTAAAATGTTAGACGCTGCAACTGTCAAGATTTTAACAAAATTTGCAATAAAACCAAAACTAACAGTTGTAAGTGCACATTGTCATATATCATTGCAAAGATAATTTGGGTGGCTATCATCATAATAAGAAGAAAGTATAGCAATCTATTAAAAAAAAAAAATTTAAAGTGGTTGCGGAAATTTGGAACACCCTGTAAATATATAAATAAAATTAGAAAATGCACTGTAGCATACTACATGTGTACGTAAAATTTCATTGTTACAACTTTATTAGTTTTCATGCTAAGCTCTGCCGACGCACTATTGCCGCACCCGGTATAAAAGTACAACAAAAAAAGAAATCAAAATAACATTTACAGATCAGAATATCAATTAGAGGAGTCATGGTTGTAATCTAGGTGGTATGGATGACGCCATGAAAAATATTCTCTGAGAGCGCAACAGGAACACCACCACCTCTAGTTCTACCTGTAGATTCGGCGTTAGGGTCGCAACGTACAACTTTATATTTATCTTGAAAAAGTTCAGCATTATTAATTGAATCACACAACCAGGTTTCAGTAAGGCATAGAATATCATAATGCGAAGCAAGACTTGAGGTATATAATGCATTTGTTTTACTGCGCAAACCTCTCACATTTTGATAGTATAGTTGTAACATAGTAGAAGATCTGTTGGGCGGACTTAGTTTTTCATTTGTACTATCTGCGGTATTCCCTTAATATACTTAATCCCAATACCAGTCTCACCACTGGTTTTACGTTTATCAAACCCTAATCGTACGTTTTTATAAAACTGCATTTACATGGGAATTTTATCCGAGGAGATCCTAACCTTAGATAAAGTAGAGCTGAGCTTAAGCAATCGGTTATTTCTCAGTGCCTTAAAAGTTAAATCCGCAGAGGGTAGTTGAATTTTTACCGGGCGAGACTGGTTAGGTTTGGTGGGATTATATTTCCGTAGCCGAATGGGCTTCACGTCGATGACATCAACTTCAACCGTCGTAAGTACCTCATAAATAATCTTAATATCTTATTTTCTTCCAAACCAAAGATAATTAAGATCATATGCTATTTCGCAAACTGGTTTTGCATTTTGTCTAAATTAAATGGAAATGTATTGAAGCCATTACATAGTCGACATGCGATGCAAGAATTGCTGTATCATCAACATATTGCTGTGTATAGTGGGTTTAATTAGAAGGATAGTCCACTATTCACCACAATCTGTCCGAACTTGAACTCAGCCTGCTTTTTCTTTTTAAATGAGACTCCTCTTCATCCAGGTTTTCCAGTAAAGGAACGTGGAAATCAATATGAATTAATAATGATACAAACACACTCACGTACTCTTTTATTAAAAAAAAAAAAAAATCTTTACAGAATGTAAAGACAGCTAATGCATCATTTATACAGAAGCACAGAGGAAAAAGATTGTATGATAATTTACACGCATTCAATGAAAACCTCTATTATAATTTTTATTGCTCGATGAAACGCGAGCAAAATTAAGATTGATTAGAAAACTTTCAATTTCATTAATTACTTTAACCCCAAATAAAACGTAAACAGATCCAACTGTTAGACGCGAAAATAACATTCACTTGTGCCCAATGTCACGAGCATAAAACTCCCACCAACCTTAAATTCAAAATGTTCTAGAACGTGACAATAAAAAACCCTTTTATAAAAAATATGATAGTTTTATTCACCATCTATCTATTAAACTAACATAGATATAATTTCATAAATCTAAATCATCAAAATTACAATTAAATTACAATGAAAAGCAATAAAATAAAATACTATGAAAAAATACTTACGCTAGCGTAAAATTTTCACACACAAAAAAAAAATAGAGAGATATCGACTGGATTAAACTATTAAACAAAATACGAGATACAAACACTCGTAATTAAATCGATAATGACTTTAATCACAAAGCACTATAAAACAAAAGAAATCCGAAGTTACAAAAATATAAAAGATAAAAAAGAAGTTTTTATCTTCAGACTGAACTGACCCACTCGAGCACAAAAATATCTGCGGAAATATGCAAAGCGCACGATCAACATAAAAAATATCATTATACATCAAAATACGATCCAGGCTCATAGATATCCGGAAACGCCCTAATCAAAAGTACACATACAAAATATACAGTCATGGTTATAAATGTACATAACTAAATTGTTAAATTTAAAATTTATCTTCGGGGAAAAATCACTACAATATGTTGCTACGCTTGTCAGCCTAGTAGTTAGTATGTCAGTTGTATATAACAAAAACAAGATCGACCCTAATACGTCTTCTTGTGGGACACCAGATAAAATGAATATATATGTTGCTTTGTTTTACAAGGAATTATCTATTAGCCAAGATCTTAGAAGTTGATAGTGACGATGACGTAGGTATGTTGCCAGTTTTTTTTGTAATACTAATAATAAATAAAGTCCCTGGTGTTGCGCACCAGTAGACACAAAAATTTGAAAGGTTCATTTCTTGCATTTAATACATGGAAGATGAAAGTTAGTTGAGAATCAAAAGTATTACCAAGGTCTTTAACATGATGTCAACAGAATAGTCGAGAGCCTTTTAGTAAATGTCGTAGATCTAAACTTGCTTGTGTTTAGATATATATGATTTAATATACACCAACGATAAATGAAATCCTCTACGAAAATTCGCATTAGTTATTTTGATCGAAAGCATCATCAGCATAAATTAAATATTTAGATGATATACCACCAACAATGGAATTAATAAATATCAGAAATAAAAAAGAACCCAAAACCAATTATTGGGTACTCAGCGAACAAAAATTATAAGTAAAAGATCTGATGACGGAGAATTATTTAAGATACGCCTGCATAAAAATCTTTAATGCACTGCAACCAACATACAAAACAGTTACATATCATAAAACCTTTAATTCTAATCTTAATTTATAAATAGATATCGAACCTTAAAATATGAGTGAATATTACAATATTATCTAAAGCCTTTTGCCTGTGTTTGTTATGTTTTGACTTTTGAGGTTTTTGAATTACATTATATGATTTATGTTATGTAGTTTATATTTTGTAATTTTTTAATTTTTCTATAAACCATTTTCTTTATTTCTTGTTGCATTCGAATAAATGATTGAATAACTGATATGGCGGTGTTATTCTGCAACAAATTTTAAAAAAGTTTAAAGGCTCTTTGTGTTCCGATTGTTTTCACGGCATACTTAAGCATTTTATGAGAAACTGATACACGGTGTAGACTAATTAAAAAAAGTTAATTATTCACAAAATAATATCTTGCAATGTTTGGAAAACATTTCTTATCAAAAGGCGTGTATATGTGAGTCTATACTTAGTACAATTTAAATGGATTTGAATATATTATCATATTAATTTATTTACATTAAAAATCTAATTTTATGTAAGATAATTTTGTAACTTAATTAACTTATTATCGAATTATTATCGAACTGCCTTTGATATATCTCCATTTTTTTTAAATATTTCGATTCGCGAACGATAAATCTAGTAATTAATTTAGGTCTCGGTACCAATCGGTAGAAGATATATGTAATAAATACTAGTTTTACTTGTGCTCGTATTTAATTTACGTATTTATTCATTCGCAAAAAGTTACAGATTATTCTTAACGCATTTCTGAATTCTGCGTGTAGATTATGGGTTAGCTAACGTCCATAAGGTCAACTTGTCCATGATACGGAAAATCAATATAGTGTCTCCTATAAATCCCGTTCTACTTTCGTTAAAACGCGATTATGCCCTCGAGGCAGTGCCTATCGGATTAGTTTTCTTTTCTCTATATCTCATAAACGAATGACTAATCCCATAATCCTAGCTAGATGTATTTAGCTTGAAAAGAACAAGATAAATTCTGGAAACCGGACGGAATGATGATTTATTGTTACTATTCATACCGGTAAAATATACGTATTTAAAGGATTTATCGCCTTATTATTTGTCTTACTTTAACCTTTATTAAAATCTTTTGAATTATTACTTCGCATTTAATTGTTAGCCAGCTGATTTAGTTATTTAAAATACAACCTTAACTAACAAATTAGGGACATTAATTAAATATAATCAGAGAGATTGTTAATAATACCCGTATGATATTAATAATTCATAACAATTTTAAAACGTTTGTATATAATTATTTTGTAATTTAAAATTTAATAGAAAAGAAACCATTTTAATAATTTTTACATTTAATAGTATAACTTTATTTTCGAAATTAAAAAGAATTCTAATAATCTTCCAAGCCACATTATAAATACATCGTGTTTCAAAATCAATAATTTTTTACTTCAGCGACTATTTAATAAAATATCTTAAAGCGACATAATAGAATAAAAATGCTTAGAAGGAATTTTAAACGACACTAAATTACGAAAACTTTCAAGGCAGAAATGGCGCTCCTTAACACTTCATTAAACTTATAAATTATTTTATTAAGGGTTCATTACATGTTTAATCCGAAACATGTGAATACTGAAATAATGATGGTAATTAGATTCTCTATTAATATTAGCTAGTGTTTAATTTAACAAAAAATAAATAAAAGGTTTTCTTAAAATTTATACTACAAATTTTTAACTTTAATTTGTTCTGATTTAGACTGGGTGAAAATATTATTCGGTACTTAAAAAAATTAAGACTTCTTTATAAAATACAAAAATATTTCCATAAATAAATAAATACGTAAAAGAAGGCATTACTTAGTACAACACTTTGTATAAAAATATTATTAAAGATCCTATACGAAGCAATCTGTAATGTATGGATGTATCGGGGTCGCGTTATGCTGGGCTAGGTTAGCGCCCATTATGCAAACAAATTTCCTTTATATGTGTTTGGACCATTTGTCAGAAGCTCATTTGAATTTATTTAAAAACTATTGTGTTCTGAGATTTGAATAATCTGATATAAGTAAGTTTATAAACAGTATTATTCCCTATAAGATTATTTTTATTACTAAGTTTCAACATATTTGAAATAATTACAATAGTAATATCAACATAACATAACCTCATTACACAATTGATAATGTTTATCTTGTTTTAGTAGGTATAACGCATAAAGTATATTATTTCATTTCGAATGGTACCTAGCAGACTTTATAAAAAATTGTATCAATCATCTGCAGCGTGGGAAAAATGCTAGTCTTCATGTAAAAACCATAGATGATTGGTTGTCAGATCGCAGAACTAGTCTGCGATCTGACAACCAATGTCTCTATTGTAAAGTTCGAAATTTTTGACAGAATACTTACTCAGAACGTTTTGATGTGCAGGTGCTATTTGTGTTGTTTAAAGTAATTTAAAAAGGTATATAACCCCTTACCACAATTATTAGTAGTATCCTAAATACGTATTTCGACAACTAAGTTGTCATCATCAGTAGGTAAAAACTACTAATTAAAAGTCACACATGGGGCACAGTAAAGTAAAATAAACGCTTCCGCACAACTACTATACACTGCAACCCTGTAAAGACTAAATTTAACATGCCAATCTCAAACTACGAGACAAACACTTGCCTCCTACGAAAAGGTTTTAAACATGTGTTAAATTGTCGAACAAAGGAACGGCAGAAATTCTTCTCTAAAGAAGGCGCCTACTAAAAACGATTTTTAAAGCTACGATGACCTACTATTAAACTAAATGAACCACCTTATATTTTCACAAAACACTAGTATATTTAACTATATGAATATTTCATGTGCATTGTACACATCAGTAGTTATATAAACGTATTATTTCGAGTACAAGTATAGTGACAAAATCTATATTGGGTAGGGTGATGATGACAACTTAGTTGTCGAAATACGTATTTAGGATACGACTAATAATTGTGGTAAGGGGTTATATACCTTTTTAAATTATTATTTAACCACAGTCTCCATTGAAAGAATTTGTTTAAAGTAAATTAAAAATTTCATTTCGGTCTAAAAATGGAATTAACTCGTGAATATTTCCTTGTGATTGTCACAACAGTACATCGACCAACATAATTTGTTTGGCGATGAATCACCATCAAAAACCACCGTATGTATGTGGTATACTAAATCCAATCGTGGCCGTGCTTCGCTTACTGACGCATTTAGTGAAGGTCGTTCAAAACCGGTTGTGGTTCCAAAAAGCATTGCTGCCGTGCGTGAACTGATATTGCAAGATCGTCATGTGATTTATTATGAGATAGAGGCAGCCTTGGGCATTAGGTGGATCAGCATACATTCAATTTTGGATGAACATTTGGCCGTCAAAAGAATTTGTTTGCGTTAGATCCCACATAAATTGACAATCGCTCAAAAAAAGGCTCGTGTCGATTGGTCAAAGGAAATGGTGAAAAAATGCGACCGGCTGCTTCAAAATACGTCTATGACATTGTAACAGGTGACGAATCATGGATCTATCGCGTATGAGCCAGAAAGTGAACAGCAGTCGACTGTATGGGTCTTCAAGATGAGCCAAATCCAACAAAAGCTGTTCGTGCACGAAGCACTTCAAAGCAAATTGTCACTTGTTTCTTCGGAAAAACCGGACATATGGCAACTGTTGTATTAGTGCAACGTGGGACTGTCAATTCTGAATGGTACCCAAGCATTTGCTTACCAGAAGTATTCGGAAAAATAAGAGAACCTAATCGCTGAAGACGGATCACTTTTCACCAGGGCAATGCGAGTTCTCACTCATCGGCTCAAACAAGAGAGTTTTTGACAACTGAGAAAGTGAAATTGATGGTTCATCCGCAGTGGAACCCTGATTTGGCACCCAATGACTTCTTTCTAATCCCGAAAATTAAAAATAAATTACGAGGTCAACGTTTTTCGACGCACGAAGCAGCGGTTGTATGCTTTCAAAAGTTTATTGATCTTAGTGGAGAATATTTTTAAAAGCAATAAAGCCATTCACGATGATTAATTTTAGTTTCTATTTTCTATTCCCGAAATATAAAAGGCATCCCTCGTAAAAGCAGAAGTGAATTTTTTATGTACCTGTATTTGTACTGATATGGTTATTTATTTTAAATGTCTATTGATACGAGGGGGTATTGATATATTCTTGGCCTACTATTGAAACAATTTAATCTTGGGTTTCCTCTTAAATTAACACAATACAGCGATCATGCAACACTTCTAAACACTTCTTTAATACTTCTAAAACAAAGATTCTTCTTGGTCTGCAAACCAACCCTTCACAGTTTCTATTACCTTTTCGTTACGCAAAAAATGACATCCTTTTAAACTTTTTTTCAATCGAGGGAACAGACAATAGTTTTTGGGGGTCAAGTCTAGGCAATAGGGTGGGTGTACCAGTAATTCGAACTCTAGATCTCGAATTGTATTCATGGTAATGCGCGATTTGTGTGTAGGGGAATTGTCCTGCCAAAACAACACACCTTTCACTAACACGCCACGTCTTGTTTCCTTAATTTTCTCTCTCAGGGTCATTTAGTAATTTAGAATAAGAATCTCCAGTGATGATCTGACGCTTTTTTTAGGTAATCGATCGTAGTTATTCCACGGATGTCCCAAAAAACTGAAGTAAGAACTTTTCCAACGAATTTTTGATCTCAAAACTTCTTAGACCTTGGAGAACCATGCTGCTTCCACTCCATCGATTGGTTTTTTGTTTCTGGGGCGTCAACATAGGCTCATGTTTCATCCATAGTCACGAGGCGGTTCAAAACATCTGGGTCTCCTTCAAAACGGGCACAGCTTGACAGTGATGCTTTCATTTTTGCTCGTTTGTGTTCGCCGTACAAGCATTTAGGAATTCTTTTTGTAGAAATTTCCTCGTCAAATATATAATGAATACGTACATTTGAAATCTTTAGTGCCTAGCTACATGTTTCAGCCCAATTCGACGGCCTGATAATATCATGTAATGAACTGCGTGAATATTTTCGTGGTGAACACCAAAATCGGTCTTCCTGGTCTCTTCTCATCTTTAACGGAAAGTTTTCGTCTTTTGAATGACGAAATTCAATTTTTGATATAATGGGCATTGATTGCCAAATGTAAGCATATCTTCGTAAATTTCCTTACCACTTAACCTCCTCAAATACAAACATTTGATGATGCCTCGATACTACAATTGATCGATTTTCACATTTGCATTCGGCATGCTTTCTTACAAAATTTACTGCACAGCAATACTTCAACTTCCTGACATAAGATTTTACAGTGACACTTTTAAAGTGTCATTGTTTCTTGCCATTATAGCAAGATTTTGTTTTGTTCAAGGAAAATGGCCTAGGCTAACTAGATATCAATACCCCCTCGTATAATGATGCAATAGCTAATGAGAAATGCGAGCATCTCGGAAGTTTAGTTATTTTTCTTCATATGACTACCCTCACTTCACAATCACAACATATTCATTCGAATTAACCCAAACAATCTGGGTCGGTTATGAAATTATGAGATTTTTCCAGCATATCAAAAATACTATACTCTTGTAGATTTGTAATCGGCGAACAAATTGCCAAATTTAAGTCTACCTTATTGCAAATATATGTTTTTCTTGATTATGAAGCCGCGAGCCATTTCAAGACTGCCAAGTGGTATTGTCCATTAAAAAAATATTTACTGATCATTATATAAATGCAACAAATATAATAGAATTTGTAATTACAAAATGTTCAAGAGAAACTGGAACATATAATACTATAGCAATAGAAATAGCAAATTAAGTACTTATGGTAGATGAATTTACATTGTCACAATTGATTTCTTCTACTTTACATCTGTTTACTTTTATAAAATTTCTAAATGTATATGTCTAATGTAATGTTATTGTCATAATTACCAACTTGTAATTTTCCTTAACTTGTTTTTAATTTGAACAAAGATTTATTTGAAATAAAGCTGTCTTTCAATAACTTTAATATTCTTGTGTAGGGATTTAATATACCTTACTTGAAGCTAGATTAAATTTATTGAATATTTTACAACTTAAACAGTTCCCTAGTCTAATATTGCTAATACAAATACGTCTTAGTATCCTTACTATCATTAATAGTGAATTAAAGGATTACATACGTTGTTTCATATTAGGGCTACCTGGAATATATTCATTCGTACGTATAAGAAAGGCATGTTAAAACTCTATGGGACAGTTTCAATATTTTATCATTCATATTAACTTTTTTGTAGAAGAAAACGCGGGTTTAAAAATAATATTTTATAGGTTTTTTAATATTTATATTTGTACAAAATTTCTATGTAATGTATTTCGTCAACAATATTTTCAATTCAATATATCAAATTTTCAATATAGTATTTATTGATATATATTGTGGTTAGGGTGTTTTTCCTATTTCTGTTTCAGATTACAAGCCACCGTCTCCACCAATTTCGGATATTTATATAAAAATCAAAAACATTGCCATTGTTCTCTATAGACTCACAATCTACATAATCGATTTTGATAAAATTTTGTTATGTTGTGTGAGAGGATGTCTTAATTTTTTTTTTCAAAATTTTATTGGCAAATATTAAAGAATTAACAATATGTATGTAATTCTAAATCATTACATAAATACCGTGACGACGTCACATTTATATGACTTTGAAAAATTCCATAAGTACCGAAACATGTGAGAGTTAAAATATCATAAATAAATAAATATTCAATTAAAACAGACCTTAAATCGCCAAATGAAGAAAATCTCCTATGCATATATGTACGGTTGGGGCCCTTGAAAACTCAGACACTCGATTTTGACGTGAATGTCAAAATTTTAAATTTTGTAATGTGTGTAAATCAAATTTTCATCAGTCATTTTGATAATAATGTCACATTTGACAAATCCATAGCCAGTATATTTTTTAAAATGCCGCAATTATCAGAATTACAAAAATCTATTATCAAAACTAAATACTAATTTCGAAGTAAAGTTTAGTATTCTAATATTCAAAATAATATTTTTTAAATTTAAGTAAGCAGGACACTATCTGCAGTTTTGTTAGTAATTTTTTTAAATTTACTATTTTTGCAATACATTTTTGTCAGCATTCTACACCAATAATTGGTTTGAGTAGCGTTTAAAAAAAGTTTACACCGCTTAAAATATTTTTGTATTTATGTGTCTGGGTTTTGAAGGGCCACAATTACACATATTGCAGTGGAATGTGCTTTTGATTGCTTATTAATCTTTTTTGTTCACACTACAACTTATGCTTCCGGCTGTTCAGTCTTGCAGATTTCCTAGAGCTCACTTCTCTCGGGACGATCCTCTCGGATTCAGGTTATATCATAAAATAAAACACGAGGTGTCAGACAAATTATACACACATTTTCCCTTTACATTAATATAATAAAAAAAAAATAAAAAAAAATCAACTTTACTAAGTGCAACGTTGAACTGCTAAAGGCACAGTATAGAGGGCAAAAAGGTTTGGATATCATATGAAGATACAAACCATTAAAAACCTCAATCTGACTAACCACGATCAAAATTATAAATTTTAATATACAAGAAAATTTATTAAACAACAATAAATTATATCCAAACTCAAACGTCAAAGTAAAGAATTGTTTACTCTGCGCGCGAAATCAAAATCTGAACTGTCATGAATGCAATCACATGACCATTACACAAACTCGTCCCCACCTTCCTGCGTATTGAAATATTCAAAGTGACTAAAAAACAACCAAACTTCACAAAAAATCTTCTAATAAATTTTCTAGATATTATTCTGATTGCATAAAAAAATTCACAAAAATTTTACAAGTTAATTATAGCGCTTTCATCAATATATATTAATAATTATAAAGATACCTACATTAATTAAAGTAAGTCACAATTAAACACGAGAGATTCCCTTTTTTCAGATAGGTGTATCATTTAAATAAAATTACAAATATAAAAGATTTGTAAATTAACGATAAATTACGTTTAACTCACATACGACGCACTAAAACTATCAACGAATTATTCAAAATTTCAATTATATTAGACAAAATTAAGTCGTGTCCAATATACTCTTATACACACCTATCTTCAAGGACATTCAAATAATCTCTAAAATGAAGTTCCAGAATCCACACGGATATCCCCACCAACTATAAAATCAAGATATAGAGAAAAATATACATCTTATTATAATATGATATCCGGGATGGTGGCAGCTTTAAACATCTGACCAACCTAAATATACGAGGATGGATCAAAATTTCAAACATAATAAAATTCATCACTTAAAATTAAATATTTTTATAACGATCCCCGTCTGAAATAAAATAAACACCAAAATGAAATACATAAGTTTAATAAATGTACTACACAAAAAAGTTTAATATAGTTCTATTATTTTCCTTTCTTCTTCATGGAAAAATCCATGAAAATATGTATACTCTTTTCAAGTTGTCTCTTAGCAATTGTCTCGACAGAATGGCAACTACTTCGACATTACAGTGAACAATGCATTTTGTCTGAGAGCACAGTTATCGAATTGCTATGCGTGATTACAACAGTTGCAAATTATCAATCCCCATTTGCACATGTACCATGTTCGTATAATGGGAAACCATCTGCTCTGTTTGTGTATGCACGATGGAATAACGAAGAATATTGTGTATCCAAAGCCATTGGAGTGATAGATTGATTATAATTAAATATCATCGATTCGTTGTTTAGCTAGAGAACAAACAAAAATTTTATATCGGTTAATGACAGTTAACACAAAGGAAGTTTTAATTTTTCTATAGAAAGTGGGCGAGCAACGCCAAGCTGCGAGCAGATAGTTTTATATACATATATTTTTATATGAATTTTCAAAGTATTTGGTTTTGTTATTTTATCATTTCAATTAAATTTAACAATTAATTGCATATAACGTTACAAATAGGAGGTATTATCTTAGACGTCGGTAATTCTAGTATAAAGTATATTTAATTTTGGTATTGTGGACTAAAGTGTGCACTAAAGAAGGGAAGCTGTTTAGTCAATAAATTACTTAAATCAACAGTTTTTGATGATCCCCGATGTCGAGCATCGTTCTTCGATGTTACTCCGACATTTGAAAACCATTAAATCTAGAATATTAATTTCTACATCGTAATACTTCAAGTTAATATTCTTGTAATCGGCGTAGTGTTAAATTGTAAATTGAACATATAGTAAATGTGAATCAACAAATTCTGATATTTTATGAATTATTAAAATATCTTCGGAAATGCAATCGTTATTTTTGGCTCAAAAATTTTTGCCACGTAAGCTTAATTATTATTTACTCATAACATCAATACTTTTAAATTATTTCATGTTTTTGAATATTTACTTAACATACTTTTCATTTAATATGCAGTAACTATTTAATCAATAAACAAGGATGCATTAACTAAACAGTAGAAAATGTGTAAATTTGTTTTTCATTTATATTTCTTTATATATTTCGTTAATTTCTATAATATTATGTATAACTATAAAGATTTATTGTACATCGTCAAGCAGTGCAAAATTTACATTTAATTATATAATTAGTTTGTGAAAATTACAAACACAGATCCAAGAAATTATTAAATTAGGTATTAAAACTCTCTCACTTTCATCGTGCCCCATAAGTCACGACTGTATTCGAACTCATATTTTTTCTTATTAGTTTGGTAATATTGTTTATTATTCTTCCATGATTTTTAGTAAATAGTAGGGGATTTGTCGTCCAGAAGTTGACAATTACAAAGCTAAGTCATGGAGATTTATTTTGAAAATTATCATTCAATCATCAACACTCAACGAATATATCGCCTACATTTAGGAGTGCGAGAATCTCTTTCGTAATCAACGATCCATCGTTTAGTGCAACGTTTTAGACAACAGGGCGCAGTAAAGATCCAGGTGCTGGCCGACCACGTTCTGGTAGAACAGAAGTTCACGTTCAACTAGTGCGCGATAGTATCGAAGTAGAACGAATAACATTGACAACTAATCACATCAATTGGACTTAAAACGAACATCACTTTATCGCATTGTACATGGTTTGCAATTTTGCCACACAACATTCAAGTTGTGTAGGCCTTAAAACTAACGGGTTATCGGATGAGACTAGTATATGCAGATGTATTCTAACAATTAGCTAGAGAAGAAAATTAATTCATCATCATTTGATCATGAATGAAGACTAGTGATGAGGCTCTCTAGCATCTAAACCGATTCGTTAATAAAAAAAGCTTGGGAATTCAAGGCACATAGAATCCAAGAGCGATTCATTCACATGTATTACACATCAAAATAATGACGGTATAGTGTGGTATAACCTTCACGACTGGAAGGTACTCATAGTATAAGAATGTCGCACGGCATCTATCGTGATTCATTCTATAATGGAGACTGACTGAGACAGCGGGTTGCGGCTGCGGAGGACCTTGCCAGACTATTCACTATTTTACAGCTGAATGACCCCTTACAGAATATGGAGATGAGAGGAGTCACTTTTCAGTCACTGACTCCGTGTTTGACCGAATCAATGCCCTCAATTTTAAAATTTAATTTTATGTTAGTTATGCTCTAAATGTACACGTTGTTCCCTCAAATTTTGAATACGGGCTTTTGAAGGCATTACTTGGCGCTTAGCTACCATGCTCGTTTTTTGCATAGCTGAGTCAAATATTTCAATTCACTCTGCAACGGGAAGTAATTAGTAATATCTGATTTGTAATGAAATAGAGAATCAAAGTGAAAAATACAGTAGTACCCCGTTATCCGCTGGCTCTGTATCCGCAGTTTCAGTCATCCGCGATTTACCTATGATGAGCAGAAAACGCGTTATATCAATAAATATAAAAGTTATAGGAGCATTTGTCGATATATCGTCGCATATATGAGTCATCCCCTGAATTCGGCGCTCTCTTATGATAAGTTAAACAAGTTGGAACGTGCTTAAGGTGCCACTCGCTTTTACTTGTACATACATATAAACGCTCCTGTTAACTATGAGTTTAGTACTATTCGAATTGTCGGACAAGACAGTGCTTGCAATAGTTTTTAAATAAAGCAAGTAAATTTGAAAATCATTTTAAAATGGCTTCTAAACCAAAAAGAAAACGTGAAATGCTCACAATTAGTGAAAAAATAAAAATCATTAATATGATTGAAATAGAAAAAAAATCTATTGGAACTGTTGCTAAATTATACAATAAAAACGAATCTTTGATACGAGAAGTGTTAAAAAACGAAGATAAGATACGAGCTAGTTTTTCTAGTGCACCCCAAACTGCAAAAGTTGAAACCACAATACGTAATAAAGTGTTACTTAAGGTAGAAAATGCCTTAAATTTATGGGTGGAAGATATGACAAGAAAACATATTCCTATCGATGGCAAAGTGCTACAACAAAAGGCGTTGGTTTTATATGAAGATATGCAGACCCAAGATTATACTAAAGAGGAAGGAAAATCATTCACAGCAAGTAGGGGGTGGCTGCATAGATTTAAAACTCGGTTTAATCTAAAAAATATAAAAATGACAGGGGAATCTGCGTCGGCTGATCATGTAGCTGCTGCCCTGTTTCCACAAAAATTTAAACAAATTATTGCAGAAAAGAATTATCATCCTAAGCAAGTTTTTAACTGCGATGAGACTGGTCTTATGTGGAAAAAAATGCCTCAACGGACTTATATTCATATTCAGACTGCAAAGAGTGCACCAGGCTTTAAAGCAATTAAGGATAGACTTATCTTGATATTTTGTACAAATGCAGCTGGTCATATGATTAAACCCGGACTTGTTTACCGATCACAGAATCCACGTGCTCTTAAATACAAAGATAAAGCTTGCCTGCCTGTGTTTTGGCAATCAAATCGAAAGGCGTGGGTTACGGCTGTTCTATTTACACAATGGTTTCATCAATGCTTTATTGCGGAAGTGAAAAGATATTTGGTAAAGGAAGAATTACCATTTAAAGTGCTGCTGATACTAGACAATGCTCCTGGGCATCCTGTGTCACTAGGCACAGAAGATAAAAATGTTGAAGTGCTTTTTTACCACCTAACACGACCTCATTGCTTCAGCCCCTTGATCAAGGTGTCATTAGATGCTTTAAAGCCATATATATTCGACAGGTTTTCGAAATGCTGTATACAATGGCTAACGAATGCTCTGATATCGGGCTCATGGAATGCTGGAAGTCATTTACAATTGCTGACGCAATTCTATTTATCAAAGGAGCGATGGAGGAATTAAAGTCAGAAACGATAATAGCATGTTGGAAAAATCTGTGGAATGACATCGTTCTTAGTTCTGAAGACACACATGATATTAATTCACATCTAACAATGATATTTAACATAGCGCAGAAAATAGATGGAGAAGGATTTAACGATATAACCCAAGAGGAACTCAGTGATTACATAAACGAAGAGGATCAAGTATTCACCAACGAGGAATTGGAAGACCTTGTGAAATCTTCTCCAGAAGCGAGTGACGATGAGTATGAGGGTCAACAAGAATCGCCAGCATGGACGCTTGAAAAATTTTCAGCGATATTTCGAACTGCTCAAACATTAAAAGAACAGATAGTAGAATATGATCCAATAATGGAACGCAGTATAAAAATTACTAGCACTATAACAGAAGCCTTGAAACCTTTGGAGGATTTGTTTATTGAAATGAAAAGACAAAAACGACAACTACTAATAACAATTTTCTTTGAAAAAGTCGACAAAACTGTCGATAATGCACAGCCATCAACATCGTTTGCTTCGGATCTAAGTAAACAATCGACTGCTAACTTGGACTTGGAGGAAGATGAATGAATATGTAGCTCACGATGATAAAGTTTTTCCTGTTGTATATTTTCTTGTTGTGTATGTAAATATGTACTATATCTTAAATTCTATTTGTGCCACAGCACAAGAATATTTACTAATTTATTGTTTATTTATTTTAAATAAATATTATATAACTTATTTTTTCTTGTTTCATTGTTTTAACTTTGCTTCATATTTCATATTGTACTCGAAAATAAAGCGTTCGCTACTATCCGCGGTTTTCAGTATCCGCGAAAGACCACAGAACCAAACCCCCGCGGATATGGGGGTACTACTGTATTTATAAAATATTTTAATATTTGAAATTATACTTAAATTATAACAAACACAATGCTAAGCTAACGAATAACAAATAATTACATCATTAATCTTATTAAATGTTCGAAAACTTCTCCTTGTTGAGCCAAACAATATCCCAGACGATCATAAAATTGTTGTCGCAGTTCTCTAGTAATATTTTGAATAGCTTCAAAAATTTTTAATCTGCGGTCATACACGTTGTTAGGTCTTGGTCGCTGATAGGTGATGTCCCTTACAACAGCTGACAAAATGTCGTCAAAGAAGAAAGCAATGTGTTAGAACCTCGTCTAACGCAGAATCCCAGAACCAATCATGGACATATACGACTACTCTAGCCCATAAAAGTTAGTGAATCAGTTATTTTTTATTATTAATCATAATTATAGATACGTCATAATTATTATAAATATCCAACTAAAAAGTTATGTAGATCATTAATTAATTTTTACACTAATTTATATTCATTTTTAAAAATAATTTCTGGAAAGATGCCTGCCAATATAGCGTGTTCTTGAAATAAAAAGACAATGTATAAGAAATGAAAAGATTAAATAATATAGAATATGTACCCAAAATTCCCTTTCTTAACCTTTCAGTGGTCGCGTGAACTTTTTGTACGTCAGTGGTCGCACACGGTCTCAGAGACCAGTTTACAAATTTCAAAAACTAACTAAAATTTTCAAATAATTCCTGTAGCAATTCATACTTAGGTACATAAGTAACAGATGCCAACTAATATCAATATATTTATTAAACGTAACATTCAGTCTTCAATGTACAGAAATAAAATAATAAAATTTTGACTCGCTATATCTTATAGTACATATAAACAAATAAAAAATTTAATTAAATCTTAACTAATTGCAGATTTGTTTTCTAAAGACATAAGGTAACTTATTTTTTCAGGCAAAAATCGTCGGCTTCATCGAACTAAACACCACGCAGAGTACAAAGAAGTATAAAAATATTAGCGACTATTTTCATAACACTCAGAACAGACACCAAGTATATGCTCAATATATTTTCCGCACTGTTTACAAGAGTATCTGGTTTTTCTATTTTTTTTCCATCCACAATAACTACACCTTCCCACTGTACCTGGAGGTGGCAAATTCTGTGTTCTTCAACGTCTAAATGGCATATTTCTCGAAGTCTTAGTTTTATTGTCTTTGGCAGACTAGTGAGCATAGCACGATTTTTTTGGTGGGGATAGAGTAATGACGATGACAGGGCGACTAGAAATTCTCTTCTGGTACATGTTGAGTTTGAATTGTTTGTACTAGAAATTACGAATGTATTAATTCCTGCAACATTTAGCATGCTATAAAAGATGACCATGGGCCACCTTCTTGTCCCTCGAGCAACATTATATTGAGCACATAGTTTGTCCACTAGATCAACTCCCCCTTTTGTTTCATTGTATGTGTGAATTATTTCAGGTTTCCCTGTTACTCGATTTATATCGTCTCCTTTATGCATAGTAGAAAACAACAAAACATTTTTGTTTTTCTTTGGAATGTACGATACTAATGTACCGCCACACCCAAATCCAAACATGCTTGACTCTATTGGACGCCCATTCTGTTGTCTAAACAAATCTGGAATCGCCTTTTTATTTTTTCTCATAGTTCCTATAAAAGTGAGTCCATTATCTTTAAGGCTAGGTGCCAGAGGAACACTAGAAAACCAGTTGTCAGTGGTTACATTCCTATTAGTTCTAAAAATGTGCTGACAAAGCCTTTCAACCACTGACTTTGCACTTGTATCCAATTTATATGGACCATCTGGTTGCTGGCCCACATAAACCTCCATATGACTTGTATAGAACATTTTCGCATCCGATATTGCAAATATTTTTACTCCGTATTTATTGGGCTTGCTTGGTATATATTGTCTAAAGCGACATTTCCCTCTAAAAGCTTCCAATTTTTCATCAATTGTAACGTAATCAGAATGGCTATAACATTTTTTTAAGTTTTCATTGAAATGATCAAACAAATCTTTTATGGGAGCTAGTTTATCTTGTGTGACCCTTTCTTGACGAGTAGTAATATCATCAAACCGAATAAAACGAAGTAGTGCCCGAAACCTTCTCAGACTCATTGTGAGACGAAATGTTTCTATACCAGTTCCATCCGTCTTCCACAGATCTTCAGTATTTAAATGGTTAGCTTTTCTTACTCCTGCTAGATATAAGAGGCCTAGCAATACATTTATTTCATCAATATTTGTTGGATGCAAGTCTCTGCTACGACTGTAATTATTATTTTCATTCTGTATCTTAATATTGGTAAAATTCACGATTTTACTGAGAATTTCCCTATCAAAAAAAGCATTCCCAAATTTCAGTGAGAGTTTTTCCTTTGACATAGTCTTTAGCTCCAGGCAAATGAATAGTTAAATTTTCTTTTCTTGTTCTGACATTTTCGGGTGGACAGTGTTTGCTCCATTTCGTTTTCTTATCTCGTCCTACAAAATATGGTCCTTTTACATCCATTTCCTCAGCTATGTCTTCATTAAACTCTTGTTCTGTATCGCTATCGTCAGGTCTTTCTTCGATATTGTCCTCTTCTCCTGTTTCTTCTTCGTCATCGTATTCTTCTCCACTGCTCACCTCTTCAAATAGTCTCAATAACCTTGCTTGTTCTTTCTCATAGTCCATGTCTATATATAAATTAATTAAAGCAATGATACAGTAATAATAGATACACACTTACCCGAAAATACACAATTTTTACACTAAGAAACTTAAAACAACTACCTTACAGATTTTATTACATCAGTGGTCGCACCCGGTCTGACACACCGTTTTGATGGTTATAACAGTTATTTTAACACTGCGCATAATAAAAACTGTTGTAACGTATAAATTTAAATCTCTGGGAAAGGTACACAAACGGAAATTGACGAGCTTAGCCGATTATTTGAAATATCACACAGAAAGTATTGCACCGGTCTCCTACACTGTGCGCGACCACTGAAAGGTTAAGCGAGAAAAAAAAATTAAATTAAAATTTCTTTGTCACGCCACTGTCTGATAGGCTATATTATAAAAAACGATACCCAAAAGGTGAACGACAATAACAAAAATAAGTTTTATTATTGTCCATCTCGCTTAAGTTTTGTTCAGTAGTCGATCGTTACGTACGTTCGATACAATTTTTCGACTATAGATAGACTGTTACCAAATCGTACGTTAAATATCCGCAAAGCACACATCTTACATGTTCTTTAAATATATCGTCTTTAAAAATTTACACGAAAGAATAAATTTCTAACAGCTGACTTTCGTACCAAGTTATAGAACCGTCGCCATAGAAAACTTATACACATAGCGTTTTCATAAACATAAACATCGCAGCATTTGTTTACAATAGTAGTCTTTTATATCCATATTATGTTGCATTTATTACTTCTCATAACAAAAAAAAAATCTTCACAAAAATGATTCGTGGACTACAAGAACTGTTATCATTTCATGTGAATGTATAGAAAGCTTACTTTGTACGAAATTATTAACCTTAGCATACAGTTTTTATAACATGGACAGCTGTAACCTATGCAGACATACTGTAGTATGTGTATAACTTATTTTGAATTCATATGCGAAACCTGATATATTTTTCAGGGGATTTTTAGTTTTGAGGTTCGCGTCGTAATTGACACACAATATTTTGGATTAATATTGTATATGATTACATCTTTCAATTTTTCATACGTTGTCTTTTTATTTCAAGGATATTCTGTATATATAATTATCTACCCATCTAACTAAAACAATCTTAAATCGTGTGCATGTTCTCTAAATATAATAAACAAATCATATTTGCACAGTATACATTTTGTAGATAGCGACTACATTTTCGTTGTTGCTGTTTATGAAATTACATTTTCCGTAATGCGTTCGCGAGTGATATCCGTATGTAGCAGTTTATAAATTTTTATAAAGCGCAGAATTTTCAAATAACGAGAAACATAACATACGTGCCAGCGTATAAAACAGAAAATATATCATCATCAAAATGAAATTTGCTAGTAAACGTAATATCCGTTCGCTCTAAAATTTTGAAGCGTTGACGACCAACATTAACAGAAAAGGAATAATTTATGTTAAGATTAAAGCAAATTCTCCATTTTTGGAAAATTAAGAATTCACGCAGAAGTTTATTTCCCTTCTTAAATTATGTAAGCCAGTGCTGAGTTATTACTTGCGGTTTTGACAAAAACGTGATTTCGTTATATTTTCATTTATCCTTAAAACATAACATTAAAACGCACCAATATTAATCCTTATCCGTATATAATTGACTAAAATGAAAGCAACTTTAACTACATATGCTTAGATAACGCGATATAGGAAATAATTAAGTTTTTCGAAAACATCATCTTATGGACGAAAAATAGCGTTAAAATGGAGCTGATGGTATAAATTCTTAATTTTGTATTTAAGTGACTGATCGCAACTTTTAGTTTTCAAAGACTACTCTTCTAAATCTTTCGTTATAAAACTTGGACGGTACAGTAGCTTTGTTTACTTAGAGTTCAATAACCTCATACCATTACGTACGAATGTCAGCTATAAACTCTTTCTTTATGTTTAATGTAAGAAAGTTGGTTGTTACCGAAAAGAAACGATTTGTAAATAGGTGAAACAGGTGAAAATCTCAGATGAAATGTTCGAAGAGTCTGCCATCAGCGTGGGGACACGCGTTAATAATTGTCACGAACCAGATGAAATGGTGCGTCGTGTCTAATACCCTGTGCATATGGTGAACCGTACAGTTTAAGGACATTACAATCATTAGGTAAGAGAGATTTTTGAGTATTGATGGGGATTGAAGAGGATTGCATAGAGGAAATAATCGATCGTTTGTTACGTTTGGCGGGATCCCGCTTCAGAAGAGGATTTAACATGGATTAGAACTTTAGAAGCTTCGAAACGGTTAAAGTCTTGATAAATGATCATTCTGATGGTTCAGTGAAATATTCCGTTTATCGCAAATTTACGAATATCGACGGATATGTAAACGTCATTTCTTACCATCATCCTGCATAAAAACATGTTGCTCTAAACTCCTTAATCCAAAGAGTTTTCTCTGTATCCGAACCTAATTTTTATCCTTAATCAAAATTAACTATTCGATGTTGTAAGGGGTTGTCTTTACTTACCTGTATTTTTAGTCCGCTCAGTACCTTAGTTTTGATGACCCTATATCTTGATAAAACTTTTGCAAGTTGATTATTGTTTTTTTCTCTAAATCTTATTTACATCCTTCTTGGATATTTCGGAATATCTTTCTTGTGACTTTATTAGATCATGGCGTTTAACTGTGTGTTTGGATATAGGCATTTATTGTTCTTTCTGTAAAGAGGACGGGGACCTTAATCAACGACGGTATTGTTTTCTTCAATACTAGTGTTACTTTCAATACGTAATGTTATATATTGGTTTATCACATAAAAGGATTGCTTTTCTTAAATCATGGAGATTTTTGTTTGTATTTGAAGACTTCATTTCGAGGCTAAAAACCTTGTTTTTGTGAAATATATCTTCTCATTCTGTCTATTTACATCGCTTTTAGATTACCTGAAATGTGGTACAGTGAAATCTGGTCTTAATAATGACGATGAGACTAAGCGAATCTCGACGTTATAACCGATGGTCGCAATAAACGGAGGTACATACCAAATATCAAAATATATATATAAAATAATTTAGACATACATACATATATGTGATATATGTATATTTTATGTATATAACCTTATTAATACAATAATTTAAAGATGTATAGTTACACTAATATGCAGAAAAAAAGCCTTATTACATTTGATCTGACAATAAAACTGCTGAGTTTCATTATGAAGAATGATAATACTTTCTGATAATCTATTATGACTTGTTTCAGTAAATATAAAGAATCTTTTTAAAGTTAGAGCGGCATCAAGAGCTTCTGCACAGGATGGCACTTTTACATTTTTCTTCTTCGTCCACATTTTCTTTGATTTCTTCATTTACATCACTCAACAAATATTTCACAACATCTGATTCATTTAAACTATTGCAAGTTTCTAAGTCTTTATCGATGTTAACAAATTCTAGGACTTCATTGCTGGTAATTGTTTGGCTAGTTGTAAAATTAATTAGTTGAGCTAACGTAGTCTTCTTCATCGAAGCTACTATCTTCTTCTGCTAAATTGTATTCATTGCTTGGTGAGAAGCACCTCTAATTGTTTTGGCGGATACCGTTTCTCATGTAGCGGATATCATAAGCGGATATCGCATTCAAGAGTGTAATACCGCATTCCTTCTTGAGTTCTATAGTTTTTATAATTTCTGTAACTTTCAATTTGTAGTAAAGATCCTTCAACAAGTTAATGACTCCTTGGTCCATTGACTGTAACACTGAAGTACAATTTGGTGGCATAAAACATAATTTAATAGCTTTTAAAGTTTCAATTCGTTGATGAACGAGTCAGTTATCCAGAACTAACAAAATTTTCTTGCCAGATTGTTTAAGTTTATTGTCTCAATGCCGGACAAACTTGGTGACCATTTCTGAGGCCATCCAGGTCCTTTCATTGTGTTCATAAATAACAGGTAAATGTTTAACTGTAATGTTTTCAAAACATCGTGCAGCCACCAGGACTGTAATCCTTTCTTTTGATATTTTACCTGCTATACACTTATCTCCTTTAAACTTCGTTGTCTTATCATATGTCATTTTATAAAATAATCCGGTCTTATTCGCATTAAAAATTTCATCATCGTTGTATTCTTTTCTAATTTCGGCAAACACAGTTTGTAACCACGATTCAAAAACACCAACCGGTATACTTGCTGCTTCCCCTGATATTTTTCCGAAGATGATATTATGACGCACTTTAAATTGATTGATCCAACCTTCGGAATATAGGAAAGCACTCTTTTCTTAACAGCAGGGCAAGTTCATTAGCCTTTTGTCTTAAAATCGGTCCTATTATTGGAACATTTCTGCTTTATTAAATTTTAAAGCATTCCAATAAACACTTATCTATGTCGTCGTGTTGTGTACTTCAATTTTTTTCAATTTAAGGCCGTGTCTATTAAAAGCGTTTGTTATTTTTGCTCCGTTCTTCCATATTATTGATATTGTTGAATGTTCTAGAGGTAACTTATCGTTAGTTTCACTGTTTTCAATTCTTGTTATTATAGCACCCTTTTCTTCTATAGATATTCTTTCACGCTTTAAGGTTAGCGTAGAACATATTTCGAAGTTTTATTACCCTTATAAAATAAACAACTTCAATCCACAAAACTAATGTAACTGAATAGTGCTTTAACATTCGTTTTACAAGACACGTACATAGACAAGCCTGGAGTCGCCGCTATAGCCATAAGATGATGCCAGTTAAACAAACAATGTTCGCTGTTACAGTCTGATTCGTCTCTAATAGCGACGTCATTATAACCGAAGTATTTCTACATAGAGATACGTACATAACGATTTCAAACATATGTTATTTCTCTGTTATATCCGATTGGTGCTTATAAGCAGAGTCGTTATATCCAGATATCACTGTATTTAGTACTTGAAGGTTACCATTGTAAAACCTATTACCTTAATATTGCATTGTCATTGGACAAGGTTTTTCGATTAATTTATAACTTGTCTAAATTTGTGTTGTGAAGGTTAGGCAATTTGGATTACATATCTGACAGCTACCTATACAAACGTACTTGTATGAATGCGTGAATCTCTTAAGAGGCGTGCCTAGGTTAGAAGAAAATAGATTTGTAATGTGGATCTTTCTTTGTGTATTCTTTCATATAACTTCTAATTAGTTACAGTTATATATTCTTATTTTAATTTCTTTTTTCCTTCTCTTAATTACATATTTTTAATATCACAAACGCGCCTATGTTCAGTCTAGTGGTCGTTAATGGAATTTTAGAACAACACCTTATTTTGGAAATATTGCAGGGGATGTAATTAATTATTTTTTTGTAATTATCTTTCTTTATTAGTCAGCTATATTGTAATATAGCGAGATATATTTCTGTGTGTGCATTTCGTCTTTCGTTCTTCAACGTATCTGACGGATGAGAACTACGAATTTAGAGGTTTTTAAATAATTTTAAATTGCGATTTTCAGTCTTCTTGGTTCAACTGTCAACGAGGCAATAGGTGTGCTGGTCACGTTGTCGACAATAGTTAATTTTTAGGACTATATAAGGTGCTGATGTACTGCGGCCTGGCCGGATTAAAGTCATATTATTTGTATTGGGCAACAGAATTTGGGAACGACCTGTATTGTCGTTTACAGCGGATATTTAAACTTGTCTCATTTTTTCACTTTGAGGGAAGAACGTGTCCCCAATGGTTGCTTTTTCTTTTCCTTTGGCATCATCTTAATTAACATTGCATATTTAGCTAGAATTGTTACAATATTGTTTTTTCTTCATTCTGTTGAAGAAGAGATTAAACCTTACACCGAGTATTTCTTTCATAAGAAGGATGAAGCTTTCACTGCTGTATATATACCCTATTGGTTTCTATTTTGAGGAAACCCAATTTTAAAAATCTAATTTGGAAGATATATATTTCTACTGAGTGAAGTCGTAAACTGTATTTGACGACGGAAACATCTGACATGAAATTGCAAGTTGAAGACAGGCTTCGTTTATTTTATTATGCGATCAACAACCAAGGTAGGATTGCAACATTTTCATTCTATTGGGAATTAAAGACACCCGAATTAAAGTCTCCGCAAGACTGTTTAGTCATTAAAATATTATATCATAAATTACAGTCGTGTCAAATTGTTATAATTATAATCTAAATTTATCGATAATCCCTGATTTTGCATATACTCAGAGTGATCGAATGTCACTTAATCAGCTTTTAGGGTCATGTCAATTTTATTTTGTTTAAACATTGTTGCTATCGTCTCTAAATTTCAAATTTTCATATTTACCATATAAACTGTATGTGCTATTTCAAGTCAATAACCGGCAATAGTTTTATTTCATAATTTATAATTTTTTTTCAATAATTTTCCATAGTTTTACGTTATAAGTTTCCATATTTTTAATAAATTGCTATAGATTTATTGCATGTTACCAGTTAATTGTTATTATGATTTTAAACTGGAATTCCTAATCATATTATTTATAACTTAGTGAGGTTACTGTGTGGGTAAACCGTATGTAAAATTGAATCTAGATCTGGATTAACATACAATTATTGAACTAGGTTAAGGCATATCGAACATATCGACTAATTACTCTTTATATTATAATCTTGATACTTTCAGTAATAGAACTAAGAATTTATCTGACTTGAATATGAAAGTTAATTCGGTTTAAACTCATGTCATTTTCTTGGTTATGTTTGCTCAATGAATTAACGATCTCATATACTGAATGATTCATAAGCAAGTATGTTATTTGTATAATTATTTTGATATTATTTAAATACAGCTTACAAACCATCTGCCATTCTGATCATCTTAATTATTATTTCTTTCAATATACATATTTTTTGTTATTTAATGTAATACATCCCTGGCTATTATTATATATATTTTGACCTATTCATGATACAATTAACCACGTATTGTTATTGGTATCCAAGCTTTTATTTCTGTTAACTATCGTCTGCCTGATCCCGTCGGATTTATTTGACTTACCTTCCGGCAGCTTCTGTGTTAGTTGTACAGGTTGAAAAATAAACACGGTGGCGCCTATTTTAAGAAGAGCCTCCTTTCCCTAGCTGGCCCCTAAACTGGCTAGTATCTCAACCTAAAATCTCCGGGGCTTTCGTGTTGGGTAAGCAGGTAAGTCGTAAGGGTTATAGTTAAGTTGGAAAGGTGATCGTAACAATGTACGATATCAAACACAACATTAACCTACACCTTTACCCTAGGCCTTACAGTTCCATTTCTCAACGCACTTCTATCATTTCTAAAGCATCCACGACCGCGTGAGTAAAATCCTTATCAAATATAGCACCAAAACAGTCTTAAACTCCACACCGAATTATAGATTCCCTTTTCTGTTAAGGACCGCAACCACTCTAGTGTTCACAGAATTCCATAATCGTGTGGCAATGTGTACATTGTACAAAGGCGCTGCGCATAACCGGGTCTATACTTATTAAATATAGATTGAAAGCTGAACACATGAAATCCATAGTGATGTCGAACATCCTCTATACATACCTGGCAAATCCTTCTATCTCAAAAACTCGACCATAACCGTGCCGCTCCAGGGACCTGGAAGAATTTCTATATGGCCCCGTCCGAAACTAACAGACTTTCTATTTTAGTATAAAAGCTGATTAAACATCCAAGAAGAAGGCAGTGTCAAGGACGCAGTTCCAGCCAGGAACTCAAAAGCAATTAGATAATTTATTATTCTTATTTCTCTCTTTTTGGTTTTCTTAGTTTAACTTGTCACTTGAGTTTCATGTTGCTATTTTATATTTTCATATTGTATCACTTTTTGTATATGTTTATTCCCTGTACTCAGGTTGCAACCTGTTGGCAGTAATGGAATTATTATTATTATTACTTTATTACATACTATTATTAATATTATTATTTAAGATAAGTGACCAATTATTTCAATGTTACTATTCGAGCAACAGTGTCACCAGCAGAATTATCGTAATATACGAGGATAATCTCAATAGTTCGAGTTTAAAAATGAAGTTGGCGTTACTCGTCGAAATTCGGGTACTATTCTGGTACTACAATTGCACATGCTTTCAAGTTTTAGTTGTTATTTGATAGTCGTTTGTGTCAGTCGATGCCAATGTGTTTGCAAAAACTAAACAAATGGAATATTATGCTGTCATTAAACTCTTGCATTTGAAGGGCAACGCAACTGCGAAAATTAAAACTCAGATGGATGCTGTTCACAGGAACTCTGCCCTATCATTTGCCACCTTGAAAAGATGGGAGCTAAACTTGAACGTGGTCATACTAGCTTCGCTGTTGATGAGCATTCGAGACAGCTAAAAACTGCGACCACATATTGAAAATATTCACCAGATGGTACTGGACTACCGTCGAATTAAGGTTAGAGAGATAGCAGAGGCTATGCACATATCGGAACAAAGCGTTTGTCATATATTAATTGAAGAATTGGACATGCGAAACCTGCCGCGCTTGCTCACTTTGAACCAGAAATGCATTCGAATGAACCAATGTCCTGTTGGAGCAGTTTAAACGAAACAAGTCAGTTTTTTTGCGTCGATTCATAACTGAAGATGAAACTTGAAGCCACCACTACACTCCTGAGGCGAAAGAACAGCCAAAACAGTGGACTGTTTAGTGTAAACTTGCTGGGAAGAACGCAAAATTGTGTTCGTCGACATCATGAAAAGGTAAAACAATAACGGGAGTGTATTACGCATCATTACTTGATAAACTGAAGGCAGAAAAAAACAGCCGTACTCGAAGAACAAGAGAGTGCTGTGCTGTTCTATCAAGACAACGCCCTTGCTCACAGGTTGGCGGTCGCCCTGGCCAAAATTCACGAATGTACTTCGAATTGATTGACCACCCATCGTATTCACCAGATCTATCCCCCAGCGACTTTTTCTGTTTCTTAAGCTTAAAGTTTTGCTTGGAGAACTGAGATTTTAATCGAATGAGGAGACCACCGCATACGTAAACGCCTATTTTACGGAGCAAGATGCCAACTACTAATTTAGAAGGGTTAAATAGGCTAGAGCATCACTGGGAAAAGTATATGTGCTTAAGAGGAGACTATGTTGAAAATAAAACACCAGTTGACTGGAAAAATACTTGTTTCTATGTTAGCCGCAAAACATTTCAGACTACCCTCGTAAATTGATCCTTTCTCTAGGACAATTTTCACAAGTAAATTTACAAAGCCTTGTTTTTTGAACAATTAGTGACCATAATTATTGTAAATTTATTAATAAGTAGAAAAATTAATATAATTTGCTGTTCGATGAATTTACTGATTGCCTTAACTGTTTTAATAATATTATCAAAAAATAGTATACATTGTATATTATAATACGAGTACTCTCCTAAAAAATTTCGTAATTAGTCTTGATTCAAACCAGGGACATTTAGCTCAAAGCAAGTTTCCTACTTCTGCGCCCCATTGTGACCTAGTTATTCATCTAATATTTTTTTAGTTCCAATATAGAGCACCTTCCTTGTCATCTGATTGAGTCTTATGTTATAATTAAAACTCTTTTCATGAAAGAAAATACTTGTCAGTATATTAAATTTGCTTTCAAACTCCCACCTTTTTAAATACATTAAGCGATCATTATAAATTATTATTACTCTAAACTACTTGAAATTTTCATTTATTTTTGTTTACTTCCCGGCATCTCCATAAAATGCAATAAAAGAAACTGAGAATATTCCCGCAGCAATTTCAAATAAAATCCAAATTTTCCACTTAAACTGGAATATATTTCTTAACGCTCCCACGAGTCATTCCTCTTGGAAACCTTGAAATACTCGCGTCTAAGTGGGGAAAAGCGCAAATATTTTTCAGAGGCGCTAAAGCCTCTCCAATTACGTATTCTTACGGACAATCTGGAGAGCACAATAAAAAGTGAGAGAAAGAATGATGGCTATGTATAAGAACAAAGAAAATTCTGCCAACCTATAAAATATGATATTGAATTTGAGCTTTGATATTCACGGGTTACATTATTAAATACTATTATTGAAGTTGTTGATAAATTGTTAGTGAAAATTATAATCGAATAGAACATTTTTGAATATTAATGTACACTCACCGGCACAAAATTCGATCAAAATTACTAATTTGGTTATTTTTTTTTAGTTTCAAAATTTTAGTTGTTTTTTTTTTGTAACAGTAAATCAAATAATTGTAATAAATTTAAATTGGTTTAAATTTTAATCCAATTTAAAAAAGTATATAACCGGAATAACAAATATAATGTAAACAAAATGTATTTTTTATTGCAGATGATAAATAATGTGGATTAATAGTGTGTATTGCCTTCCTGTGCCTGAATTACACTCTCCATTCTTCTTGGAATTCCTTCAATAAGGAGTCGAATGCCGTTTTGGTCAAAGTTCTCCAATACTTGGGCTATTGCCGCGCTTAGCTCTTGTATGTTTCCTGGTGTCATGCGATGGATTCCAACTTCTTCCAAATATTCATAAACAACTCAAGCAACGTGTGAGCGGTTATAGAGAGTTATCATGCATTAGCATAAAACTGTCTTCAACAAATCGAGCAAAAGGCACCATATGTGGTCCTAGGATATTTGTAATGTATCAGTTTCCATTCAGAGCTCCTGCATCTACTACCGATGAATCCGTACGAGCTTCCATAATAATTCTCCCTCAAACCATAACTGATCCACTGCCGAAACTAAGTCTCAGAACAATATTACATTGGGCAAACCTTTCACCAGCTCTTCGCCATACTCTTTAACGTCCATCAGAAGAACTTGAGATTAAATCTCGACTCGTCTTGTGCTCCATTCCTCATTAACCCAGCTCTGATGTTCACGACCAAAGCGTAACCGCACTACGCGATGTTCTCTGGTCAACAGCGGGCCGTCTGTAGGTCCTCTAGTAGTCAATCCATATTCCTGCAACCTTCTTCTTACTGTTCTTTCACTAACTGCTACAACACATACCTCTTATAAATCGTTTATGACAAACTGCTGTGTCCCTGTTTCTCTGGACTCCAAATTTAAAAAAACGGTCATCCTGAGCGCTTTTACACTTTCTTCTGCCGGAACCGACTCGTCCAGTGTATCCACTAGTTACAGGAACCGCTCTACTGCTCTTTGAACGGAACACCTAGAAACAGATAGGACGTAATATTGTTATCACCCATCTTGTAACAAAGCTATTGCTCTGGCAGTATCTGTTGGATTTAAGATCATACTTAAATTTAAAAACCAAAAAAAGAACTTTTTTGAACAAGAACTAAAAAAAAGCAAAATTAGCTATTAAAAAATAAATAAAATTAAAAAAATAGTTTAAATTTAACTATCACTAATTAATAACGGAATAAGCACGTTTTTAATGTCAAGAAAAAGGTTTTAAACAGTTCCAAATAATTTCAACAATATCCATTAAATTTATGAATAAAACGAAAAAAAAATAACATATGAAAGAAGTATATGGATAGAATTTTGTGCCGGTGAGTATATTTGTATAGAGCATAAACTTAATAAATACGAACTCATATACATGTTCATATATTTTCTTACTTTAATAAACTATTATTAAACATCAAACATGTCTGTTATTGAAACTTCTTATGAAATAAATTCAGAAACTTTAAAAATGTAATTATTTCACAAAAACCCTGAAGACACTCACACCTAATGTCTTTATCTTTACAGTTTCTGAGAGTTCTGTAACTCTTTCTATATCTTTGAATATATCTGAAATAGCGTCAAAGAGTGACCCTGACAATAGTTGCTGACTATTTGTTGTTAAAACATGTGGTGCAACTCTATTATGGGTAGTATGATTAAAAGGAGTATTTGTTTTTACTTCTTTAGGTAAACGCTCCATTGTGAAGCTTTTATTTTAAGTAAATACTAAAAATTGTAGCATTTACTCCACATTATTCTTGAAGCAAGACTAAAGTAACTACTTGGAGCAATTACTTCATACCTTGCTTTATTTACTTTGGTATATAGAAGTCTATGCTAGAGTAATTACTAATGCTGTCTAGTATTTCCTTCATCTGGGAGTGTTTGGTGTAGTGTTTAAGAAGATATTCATAGAGCGACCTCAAGTGTAGTACTTCGAATAAAAAAGTGTGGAAAATGGCTGTTTTTATGGGTTATGGTAGGAAAAGTAGGGAAATATGTGAACGTGGAACATATGGGGGGTGGGGTACTGTACAGAATAATGTTTCGATAAGTCAATTATTTTAGATAACGTTTGGCTAACGTATTGTTCTCATAGTTTCAATCCAAAAAATGTTCAATGGATGGCTGACAAGTTCCTAGGAAACCATATAGAAACTAGACGAGCAACTTTGTCAAATTTAGCGGAAATGGAGATATTTTTAAGTACTCTAGGTGTTACTGGATTTCAACAAGGTGTTGATGTAGATGTGAGAGTACATCAAACAACCGTTTGAATCTTAGTGAAAGAAGTTTCACAAAAAAATTGTGTTGAAAAAAAACGTTTGGATGCCTTTTCCTCACAATGCACGGGAAACTTAATTAGCGAAAGAGGGTTGAACGATACATCAGGCAATAGGGGTAATAGATTGTACCCATATCAGAATAATGCAACCAAAAATTCGTGGGAAAGAATATTTCAACCGTAAAGGATTTTGTACCATTAATGTACAGGCTACATGCCATTCTAAAGGAATTTTTACGTCTGTGGATGCATCATGGCCAGGAAGCGTACATGACAATTTTCATGATTTAAAAGAAATAAATGACATTGTCAACACTACTGGTAGGCTTCTAGATTTGGTGTTTAGCAATCTTGAAGGTCAAATTCTGGTTTGTCATGATGATTTACTTACGGTTCCCGAGGATTTGCACCACCCCGCCTTATCTATTTCTTATCAACTATGTAGATCTGTTGGGGCTACTCAGTTTTCGAAATCCTGTAGCTTTCGTTATGAGTTTCGCAAAACTTAATTATCCACAAATTATCAATGATCTTAATAATTTTGATTGACAATTTTGCCAAATTTTGGTAAAATTTTCGAGCAGATTTTATACAATACTTTTCTTTATAACACTCGTCCATACATATCCAGCAACCAGCATGGATTTTGGCCATTGCGGTCTACCGTTACCAATCAAACGATAGTGACTCAAAATATTTGAGGTATTATAATGGTCAACCAGACGTTCTACACACGGACCGTTCTCGAGCCTTCGATACTATTGACCATGAAATTTTATTAAAAAAAGTGTATGCTGTCGGTTTTAATCCATCTGCGTTAGAACTTATTGCCTCGGACGCTGCGAATAGAGTTAATTATGTATTTTATATCGGTTTTTACTCTTACAAATTTATTTTAACGTCTGGTGTGCTCAAGGCTCTAATCAGAAAAAGGAGAGGTCCCCTTTTTCTGATTTTCATTGACGATCTCCTCACATCCTTCAATTGCTTTGTGCTGGCCTACGCTGATGACACTAAATTATACGTATCCATCGAATCACAGAATGATGTTGATGTCTTGCAAGATAATATTAATGTGTTTGCTGATTGGTGTAATAAAAACAGGATAAAGATTAATTTGAACAAATGCTGTGTTGTGTCTTGCACGCGTAAAATAAATAAAGTGGAGTCATCATATACTATTGGTGTCCAAAACTTAGGGGAAAAAAGCTCCTTCAGTGATCTTGGCGTCAATTCGACTCGGATGTGTCCTTTAACTTGCACCTTTGGGATACCATCTCGTCTGTTTCGAGAATGAGGTCTACCAGTCAGTTTCAGGATTTAACTGTTCTGAAATCGCTGTACCAGGCTTTTGCTTTGAGTAGATTGGAGTATGCTTCGGTAATATGGTCTCCTTACTACTCGACGCATGACTCCTCACTGGAACGGGTTCAAAGGAGATTTCTGAAATACCTTTCCTTCAGATGTTATGGTAGATATCCCGAAAGAAATACAACCGCCTTCTAGACAGACATAATATCAAATCTTTAAAACATCGTCGAGAGGTTAATGCTGCGCGATTTATTGATGGTCGAATTTACTCGCCGGAAATATTAAACTCTATAGTTTTTCAAGTGCCCTGAATGACGTCAAGATCTAATCCTATTTTTTACCCACCAAGAACTAGAACTAACGCGCTACTAAGAGCTCCAATTAATTTTATGTACTAATGTGCTGATAATATTGATGGTGACATTTGTGCGGGAGGTGTTTAGATTACATATTTATTTTAGTTTATTAGTGTAGGTACTTGCTTATTTTATTTCATATATTTATGTTCTGTATTTTTATATAATTCAGCACGCATCTGTTTCTTTCTTCTATTTCTTTTTCTTTTTTTTATGTGTTCGTCCTAGGAATGGATTTATCTGTTTGACAATAAAGATTATTATTATTATTATTATTATTATTATTATTATTATGACAGCAGTGTGTCGAAATTCACACATTTTTTCCAGAAAATAATAATAATAGACAATTCTTTTTAGGGGACTTAACGACTTAAACTCTCCCGTTCACTTTTGATTTGGTCTAATTGTAACTTTTTTCCACGAGGTCGCAGTAATTTTGAATGACTTGACCTGCTAGTAGAAGCAGTCGTATAGCAGGAATCACCTATAACATTTATTATTGCGACCACATAGAGGAAGATGATAAAGGTGTACCAATAAGATAACCTGGTACTTAAATAGAATACAATTTCTTTTGCGAACCTATTAGTATAATTTTCTTGTTACCCGTCTTTTTGCGGTCTGTGGCATTTTTACTTTCGCCTTCATTTTAGTCAATTTTTTCGTAACTTGCTTTACTGTTAGTACATTATCGGTATTCTTGCTACAGGCTGCAGCAAGTAACTTAGCCGCTTCCTCCTTTTCTGCTTTCATGCTGGAGTTTGCCGCTTGTCAAGTAGGTTTTAAAATTTTCCAACAGAAGAATAAATGCCATCTGAAGGTCTACATCTTCCCCATTTTCAGGATCCTTAGCACTTGCTTCAATACTATCATCACTCGCACCCATTTCATTAATAATAATTATTGCACTTTTATCACATGAAAATAATAAACGTCAATTTAAACCGAATAAACACGTCCTAGCATTTACAGTAGTTTATACTTCTAATCTAGTAAAAACTTCTTATCGAAAGATTTACTTCATGTAAAAGATTGCAGTCCACAAAATACTTTGAAGTAAACACTCTTACTTGAAGTAAAAGTAAATACTTCTTTTAATCATACCACCCTATGTCTAAATATTCCAAATACTCTATTTGCATGATTTGTTCTGATATTATACTTATTATAGACGTAAACTGATGTCATCGAAAAACCTGTACCGATTTCCTGTAAATGTTTTTGCTGCGTTTTACTTATATTTACATTTACTTTCTTTAAGTGGAAATATTGGAACGCGCATTTGTTTTTCTTTGTTTTCTAGGTTATCCATTATTATTAGTAGTGACATTATGACAATTAATTGTAATTAAGCTAATAAAATATTTATTTTTCAAAATCTTAAATTTGAGAAAAGTTGCGAATTGAAATTTTGTGAAATTGAAATTCGTACTGTGTGAGCTCTTGCATTGTTATGATGAACAGTGATTTGTCGGTTTATGTTGTTTTTTTTAGCTTCATCGATAACCTCCGGCAAATAAATTGACGTATACCAGTCAGCATTAACTTCTCGTCGATCCTCTAATGCAACAGTTGCAACATGATCCGTTTTTCCGAAGAAACAAGCAATCGTTCTTTTCGAAAAGCTTCGTGACAGCACCACTTTTGTTGGTTTAGGTTCATTTTGGAACACCCATACAATCGATTGCTGTTTAGTTTTGGGCTCATGTGAATATATCCAGGACTCGTCACCTGTTACAACGTTATATACAGAATTTGAACGACCACAATCACATTTTTAACGTATTCTTCATGTCAGGTAACTGCAGACATACAACCATGTTAAAATGTTTCATAAAAGAAAAAAAATCTTTAGGCGTATAAGCTTTAACAGAGGGCGATACCGACCGTCAAAACGAAGTTTATGAGTAAATTATCTAATTATTTGATATGATACGCATGTTGTATCTTTAGAGACCATCTTTTTTCTGCCCAGTCAACATTTGGTATAAAAGGAGATGTCAACCGTAAAATCTGTTGATACTGGGCTGACACCATCCCACACTGGAAGCTCGATAATCTCACCCAACTTCCACAAAAACTCAACATTTGGACACACATAATCAATCTTCCTTTAGTAAGGACCTATCTTTTTAAATAATTCCAATGGGAACAGATACTTAGAACTTCTCTAAAATAATAATAATAATAATAATAATAATAATAAGTTGCCGGGAAAGAGTTGGCGGCCCTGCGCAACGGCTGGTTCTCCGATCTCTCAAAATTAACGCGACCGGTCACTAAACACACGCACGAGCGCGCCAACATACAACACCCTCCACTTGCGCGCTCGCACAAACACAAACCACACACCCAGAAAGACGCAAGCTGCCAGCAGCAACCAACACACAAGTTCATACCCAGAAAGAGACACAAGCTGCTAGCAGCGGACACCACTTATGTTCACACCTTGAAAGTACTGGTAAGTATCTACTATAATCAATATTCATATAAAATAAACGAATGATAGATAACTATGCCAGTCATCTCGTTCGAATGAACCGATGGGGTAAGATAATGGCAACCAAGAACGAATGGTTCTTGTGAGTGGAAGAGATAATAATAATAATAATAATAATAATAATAATAATAATAATAATAGTATTTATTGTCCAGCAGTAAACACCAATTACAGGACAATAATAAATAATTTATAAAGAATATATAGTTAATTATAAGTTTAAATTAACTAACACAAAAATATAATAAAAATATGATGTACTTGATTATATATAAAAGTCTCTTTTAGAATTGTGAAAGATATATGTGAAATAATTATCCGCTATTTTGCACATATTATACAAGGTTCTACAAATATCGGCATCGGTAATACAAATGTAGAAACATGTTTAGATGCACAGCAAGGGTCGCGGAAGTACAGTTTAAGTAGTAGATCGCTGCTGTCAATAATCACATTCGATAGCTTCCACAAAAACATCCATCGATGTCTTTGCTCCGTTCATGAAGGGATTAGAAACCATGAATTTCTAATAATAAGTTTTAATCGACACCCCTAAACATACTGGCCATCAGCCCTAAATGAAATATATTTCAAAAATCGTCGTCGTATCCCCTCAATTCTTAATTGATAACAGTCGTAAAATGGTGACCAGATAATGGCACAATTCTCCCAACAGCTCAAAACAAACGCGAAATATAAAGACTTTAGAGTCTTAAAGTCACTAAATTGTACGAAACTGTGTATTATAAATCCTAATCGTTTCAAAGCCATTGTAGAAACATATTCAATATGATTCTTGAAGCTCAGCCTTCGATCAAAAACTACACCCAGGCCTTTAAGCCCCTCAATGGCCAGCTAGATCTCCAGATTTAACCCTAATATATTTAAAAAATAAGTTTTTCAAAGGAAGCCTAATAATTTAGACAACTTCAAAGAACGAATCACAACAGAAGTGAGAATAATAAAACCTGGTATTTTAAACAATGTTAGAAATGAAATTCGTCATAGGTTTGGAGTGTTTCAAGAAGTCGATGGACAACATTTTTGCGATAAATAAAGTTCTTTTTACGTTTTTTAAATTTTTTGAAGTTAGTGTTATTTGTATCCTTGTTTTTCCACAAATCTTCAAAATCTTATAACCTGTTGAAGATGAAGATATTAAGTGTAGATTTATTTTAGAAGTATTATCCATGACATAAAACTATACCATTTCATTAAAAAATAAAGCATCTGTTTCAGCGTTTTTTAAAAAATAGTTTGCAGGTAAATTACTGAATTTATTCCAAGTTTCGATACTGTATACATAAGAATTTGCATATGTAACCACATCTTGAAAAATGTAGTAGTGTGAAAGAAATAAATGCTTTCTATATATACGAGGCTAATTATTCGAATTTTTTACTGGAAAAAATTTGCCCTTGTGCAGGATTCGAACCCACGTCTTTTGGTTTGCTGGACCACGCTCGTAACCCTTGAGCTATTAAGGGACTGAAGTTCGAATCATCGGGAAATGCCTTAAATTGCATTAAGAACAGATATTATACTGTGCCCGTAGTTGGCAAATTTGTGCAAATCAATTGCATTTTCGCGAAGTGATGTGAATGAAATAAATGTTTTCTACATATACGACGCTAATTATTCGAATTTTTTACTAACAAATAATTTATTTCATAATACATACATACATACATAAAAGTATAATTTTAAATTAATTATCTGTACATTTCTTACTAGAAGAATATAACACGCAAGGGAAATAACAAAAAATATGTGTGCATCTGTATATCACTTTTATTTTACGAAACTTGGCTCGGGTTTATCCAGATTTTGGTCTGGTTTATTAAAAAAGTGTAGGTTGGTTGAACATTTTCTTTTTTTCCTCATAAATCTGCATATAACAAGCTAATTGTTTCTTAACACCTCGACACAATGCAACACTTCTTTCTTCATTAGGACCGCTTTCCTCTAGTGCTTCTAACGCATTTTCAATTTGGTTTAACCATCATTTGGACTGTTAAAACCTTTGTTGGGGTATTGGTTTCATTTTCATTCTTCCTAATTTCATCTGCTCCTTTTCCAACTGAATCATTAATATGTAGTAATTTGTAATTAGACAATTCGCTATCATGGGACTCTATTAGCTCTTCAATCTCGGCAGTTTCCATTTCTAAATTCATTTGATGTGCCATTTCTATAGTTTCCTAATTGATATCCTCATCGTTCATTACACTTGCTTCTTTAAACCTTGATTTTATCTATTTAAATCTTGAATCCATGTTATCAAACATCGTTTCATTTTTTCAAGAGCAACATGTCGTTTTTTCGAAATAATTACAGATTTAACAGACATGTATTTTCTACATAATAGAATATCTTTTGTTTTTTCTTCAATATTGTCGCTATTGTGTAACGATTCATGTTGCAGTAACGCCCAATTAAAGCAAAAGATTACCAACTTTCACATCGTTTGATAATGTTCATTTTTCTTTGAATATCAATTTTTTGACGTTTTGTAGTACCTGTCTTACCAATTCCATGTTTACGTTTAGCTATTTTGTTTATCGATAAAAGGCTTTGAATCACGAATATATACCGTTCATTACCGTTTACCGGACGTAGAGACACTAACAGGTGCATCGATTATATGCGCACGTTGACATAGATACGTGACAAGAGATTACACAAAAGCTGCACGCAATAATAAGTAAAGAGTTAAAAGTTAAAACATAGTTGCAGTGTTGACAGGATTCAATTCTGGTTTGAATTGATCTTTTCATATTACTCGCAACGGGGTCATAGCAGTAATACAGGGTGGCCCAAAATGACCGAAGGGGTTTGAGTTCATTATAACTTCTTATTTAAGACATAAATATTAAATTTTTTTAATTTTAAATACAGTATATTAATGGAGAATATTTTTAATTTAATTATGAAAAATTATATCTCGCAATGACCGAAGGGGTTTGAGTTCATTATAACTTCTTATTTAAGACATAATTATTAAATATTTTTAATTTTAAACACAGTATATTAATGGAGAATATTTTTAAAAAAATTATATCTCGCAATGGATCGTTGATTTGAGAAATAAAGGTCAACGATTTTGGCACGTTGTTGAATTGTGTACTGTTCCATTTTAAATTCCCCAAGTTTTCTTTACAAAATACTGAAAACAAAAAAAAATTATAATAAAAAGTTATAAGGAATTAAAACCCCTTCGGAACATTTTTCCCATTACGCTTAATTAATTTCAAAATTTTATTTTATTCTTGTCTTCTTTCGTCTTGAACCTTGTATCTATCCGCCTATTATATGCAAATTTGCTTTGTCTTTCAGTCAGTAGTTATGTTGTCTACATAAATTCTCATTTTTGGTAATTTATGTGTTTTACATTTTTAATCACGAGAGTAAAATTTATCTTCCTTTTTACTTCCTGTAATTTCCTCTTTTTCGTGCCGCAACGTGTAAATAATTACTCGTACTTTGTTCGTGTTTTGATTAGATGTCTTTCGTGCTTCTCTCTCCTTTCCATGGTTCTTTCATATTACCTTCTCATCTGTAATTCTACTTAAGTGCTTAGTTTGAACTTTGTGGACATGCGCATTCTAATGCACTTTTGCTTTTGACATTTTATTTGTTTTGTTTATGTTATGGACGTAAGAATCTACGATTGTTATCTTAATTGTACCAAAATTTTGTTCGCATTTGCTATAGCTATATTATATTTTTCAGATTACACTGCTTCTGTTCTTGATGTTAGATGGTTTTCTTATGGGATTACTCTTATTTCTAGATACACGTAAAGTTGCAAACTTCTTTACATAACCATGGATATGTTTTATACGATATCAACAAATCTGAGCTAAATATTACTAATAATATGACTAACATATAAAAGAAACTTATTTTTTATCCTTTTCTACATTTTTTGGTACGTAAAGCATGCTTTTCTATCTAAGTAGATTTTAATTATTGTTGAGAATTACGATAACATTTAAACTATCTACATATCGTTTAATTATTTACATAAAGTGTTTAATGCAATATTGGCATGTTTTGCCAATAGTTACTGCTTTCTTCCAAAATTTTTATCACATATTTTTCCCGTACTCTTCTTGTTTTCCTAATTCGCAAAATTGAGGAGCTTGCGTGCAAGAGCGGATATATCCATTTTATTAAAATGTTCAGGAGATGAGAAAAACGTGCTGCTCCGTGGCTCTAGCTGTTAGAGTGAACCAGTTTATCTCTACATATTAAACTAGTTACAATGCATTGATGGTGCGTATTTATTTTTATTTTTTTGTTATATGTTTTCTGTAATATGCAAAAAACATTTGGATATTTCCGCTTTTGTATCAAAACATATAAAAATATGGCTAAAAATTAGACAAATTGATTAACAATTTTATTGTGTATTGAAAAAAATTAACGGACTGGGTAACGTAAATCAAAAACTCAAATAAGAATGGCCGGTTCCTCATAAAGGCAGTCACATTGTTCACCGCTAGGCCCAGCGGCATCGAAATTGTCTTCGTTTGTCTCTTGGGCCATACTCAGTAGGCTTTTGTACCATTGTAGGTCTTGACTTGATTCCCAATCGTTGCCAAAATTTTCCTTCATTAGGTTCCTGAGGCTACGTTTTTTTTTATCCGGTACGCAATGTTTTAGTACCATTCGTTGCAACTCAATCTTTACATTAACTTTTCCTTTTTTTATTAATGATTCACTGCAATCTTTCGGTGTATTAATTTTATAATAGTCATACGTCGTCACTGTAATTTTGACTTTTCCTTGGCTTGTTGGCGGCTGTTTTTTTATACTAATCCTTTTAGCATCTGAGATAGCTTTTACCTTCTTATATACATCTCAATATTTTTATATCGTAGATTTCCCAATCCTGCCCTAGCGTTTTTACTTCTCCCACTTCAGTATATAAACGTACATATTCCTCTTTCGAAGTTTTAACAGGGTGTTTTCTTAACAATTTCTCTACTCTGCCAAAACATCTGTCTGCTGCCATGAAGCTGAGCCCGTACTGGAAATGTCATAGTTATTTCCGAAACATGTTTTGGAGACTTATTTTCCAACCAAAACATCAATGTATGAACAATGTGTGAGTTTTTGTTCTGGCCGGCACAGCCGTCGCAAAACAATCGAATTTGGTGTATATCAGTATAATCCAAAGTATCTAAGTGGTGAAGCAAAGCCGAGCCGACTTCTATTGATCCACGTCCAGCTAAATCTTCAGTCCACACATAGAAGTTAGGGTTTCATGATGACATACCTACACAGCAAAACGTGTAGAAGCTTATCTGATGTGAATAAAATGCTTCTCCTGTAGGCGTACGTGGTAGGAGCTGCACTTGCTGCAGATCGAAACAAAACGTGATGCGATTTCTTGGTGTTTCCCTAGCCAGATCATAGAAGGTACTAGCCCGTTTCTTATGAACACGATATTCAATCATGAGTTGTCTTCTTATATCATCTTTTGTTTCAATTTTATATTGTTGTTGTAATCTTGTACATGTTGAACAAACATCAGATGCTGGTGAAGAGAACCCGATATTAAATTCTGTTTGAACAATTTTCCGGAACATGAAGTATGAGACTTGATGTTCAGCTACATTCTCACCATTAAACATTTTGTGTAATCTTGCAACACATAAATTTGCACTTAAATAGATTCTCTTTGATTTTTTCCTATTGTAGTGACTTTCTCTACCTTTTAATCTGTTGATAAAATTTCGAATCAGATCTTTTTTAGATTTAGTTTTATTTGATATGCGATCGCCACCACTCTTCTCCTTTGGTACTCCACCTTTCAAAAGTACTTTGGCAACGGTATTTATCCTATGCTTTGTAATACCTAGTACTGCCGTGAAAAACTTGAGACACACTCTTACAGCAGCATTACCTGCCTTGAGAAAATATGATACACTAAGCTGCTTTAAAGGGTCTATGTCATTGGATCTGCGTCGCTGAACAGGTGCAACAGACAGCATATGGCACAGTCTGATATCTTGATTTGTTTTTACAGAGTCTTCGTAAAAATTGTTTCTCAAATTGCGTATGTCTCTCAATTTCACGTTATTGCATTTAAATGTTTTTCCATCGTGGTTGCAAGGTCGCGTAAAACTCATCAACTGCAGATCTGAATCTCCATATCTATGTTAATGCAGTAAGTAAATAGAAAGAAAAAAAAACAAAAAAAACAACACTTACCTTTGTGATGATTTATTTTGTCGACGCGTAGGTTCTTTCAATCGCTTTCTGGTTCCTCTGTTGCCTGCTTCTACAGTTATTAACTCTTCTTCCATTTCTACAAAACACTCGTCACTGAGTTCACCACTTAGTAAATAACATTAATTCTATTAAAACAGCTACTGAAACTGCAAACGCAAACTAATAAAATGCTGCATGCTGCAGGGAACCGACTTTGTTGATCATTTTTGGCGGCACCTAGTACTTTAAAAATGTAGCTTGAAAAGATTTCTTTGGTTTTATAACATCTACTATCAGAACCAGTATATTTCTATTAGTGGTTTACAGTGACATCTGTGAACTGCGCTTATAAACGATGATATACACAGACGCATGGATTTTCCCGGTTTTGCTTGAAAAACATGGATATAGCCCGTTTTGTCGCAAAACCTACATTACAGAGGGCTATTCAACGCACTTATAGCTGCTTTTGCTTCAAATACACTGCATGGGTTTGTAGAGCTCATCGAACTTAACAAAATTCTGTCAAAAAATCTAAATGCACAAAACATGGATATATCCGCTTTTGCACGCAAGCTCCTCAATTGTTCTTCTTGTTTTGCTTAGCGTTATCAACCTTCCATCTATTGTGAATATGTACACGATGACGTTGATATTTCTGCCACATTTTCATGTTGGACAAAGTTCAATTTATTTATCTTGCATCCATTTTATCATTTCTTCGGACATATGGATGTGCAGCGTGTTTCTACAGGATGGCCCAAAATGACCGAAGGGGTTTTAATTCCTTATAACTTTTTTATTATAAATTTTTTTTTGTTTTCAGTAAAGAAGACTTGGGGAATTTAAAATGGAACAGTACACAATTGAACAACGTGCCAAAATCGTTGACCTTTATTTCTCAAATCAACGATGCATTGCGAAATAATTTTTTTAAAAATATTCTCCATTAATATAGTCTATTTAAAATAAAAAAATGTAATAATTATGTCTTAAATAAGAAGTTATAATGAACTCAATTCCCATCGGTCATTGCGGGATATAATTTTTCATAATTAAATTAAAAATATTCTCCTTTAATATACTGTATTTAAAATTAAAAAAAATTAATAATTATGTCTTAAATAAGAAGTTATAATGAACTCAAACCCCTTCGGTCATTTTAGGCCAACCTGTATAATGATTTATATTCTTTCTTTATATCTAACTAATATCTAACATACAATGTTTAATTAATTTGTTCTTTACTTTATTTTATTCTTACCCAAGGGAAATTTCATGGCAATATATATATACAAGCATTGATATATAGTTCTATTATAGTCTAGATTGGTTCCGTGGATAAAAAAAATATTGCGATACCATAGCAACGAAAAATAACAAATTAGAAGTGTCAGCGTAAAGTATCACGTCAAAGCGTCAAACAAAATTTGAAAAAAAGGACGTCGATCGAAATTGTGAAAATCGAAAAATTGGAATATCGAACCATCATCAAGTACCTGTATTTGAAGGGGTTAAGAGGTAAGCAGATTTACGAAGATATGCTTAATACCCATGGCGATCAATGTACTTCGTATGCGAACGTGAAAAATTGAATTGCAAGCTTCAAAAGGGGTAAATTTTCCATTGAAGATGAACAATGATCAGGATGGCCAGCTTCTGTGTCCGTCCCCGAAAATGTGGACGTAGTTCATGACATGATTTTGTCGAATTGTCGACGTTTTAAGCAGTATTGTTACTATGGATGAAATTTTGGTACATTTGTACGATCCAGAAACAAAGCAACAATCGGATGGAATGGAGACACTCTGGTTCTCCAAGGCTTAAGAAATTTCGCGTTCAAAAATCTGCTGGAAAAGTTCTTGCTTCAGTTTTTTGGAATTGCCATGGAGTAATCATGATTGATTTTCTGGATAAAGGTAGAACTGGGAATTATTATTCGGCGTTACTGACAACAGTACGAGAAAAAAATATGGAGAGAAAACGCGAAAACTTATCCAAAGTTGTTTTGTTTTTGCAGGACTATGCCCCTGCACAAATCACATGTTGCCATGCAAACAATTCGTGATTTAAGGTTCGAATTACTCGAACACTCGCCTTATTGACCAGATCTGGCTCCGTCCGTCTATCATGTCTTTCCTCAACTGAAGAAAAGTTTAAAAGGTCGTAAATTTTCTTCCATCGAAGAGGTGATAGAATCTGTGGAGGCCTGATTTGCAGAGCAAGATAAATTTTTTTTTTTGAAAGGTCCAAAAGCGTCGCAGGTTCGCTGTATTAACTGTATTAATTTAGATGGAGAGTATGTTGAATAATAAAATACCTCGACTTTCAAATTTTATTTGCTTCTATATTAGGCTAAGAATTTTTTAATACATCCTCGTATACATGTTTGTTCATATTTCTATGTATTATTTATTTGTTAATATTTTTGGAATATACACGTATATGACGGTTCGTATTATATGTACTGGTTATTCGTGAACAACTTTTTGGAGGGTAAAGCATTTACAATAAATATTGCTCATTGGTGCGATTATTGATCTGTAGTTGAAACTTCCTTGTATTTTCTTTTAATCTTACACCTCTTGGGCACGCTATAGCCCCTACGTCATCCGTGTGACGTATGACCTCTGATTACAGTTCAACAATAATTCACGTTGGCGCCCTTTTTATCCAATATTTTAGTCAGCCACGTAACAACGTTTCGAAAGAAACCCACGTCGTCTTCAATGGCTTAGCCTGCGTATTGTCTAGTTGGATTGTATTTGTAATATCCACTCTTCCATAAAGGTAAGTCTTTGGAACTCTACCGTTTATCGAGAAGCTACCAAAGCCAGTTGTTGCGATATTTATTTTTTCTATTACCCGTAGCAGAGGTCAAAAGATAATGCCTTGATTTACCGTGCCGGTGGTCTAGGGATCAAGTACGCGGCTTGCTGCTTGAAAAGGTTTTCGTGGTCTTCCTTCTCGTTTATGGTGAATGCCGTCTTGCTGATGCCTCCTATAATTATAATTGTTATAAAGTTGTCGAGGGATATTAAGGCATGAATTTTTCTTATTATTATTATTAAAAATCAATCATGTCAAATGTATTAACATTAAATATTATTAGTAATTTCAATTCGTAATATAAATCTTAACCAATGATTATATTTTTAAGATATGAACAATATTTAAAAAAAAATTGTTTAAAATAAGCAATTCGGCAATTCAACAAAATTATTTCACAAAACCTGTAGAAAAAAAAAACGAAAATTTCGAAATTTTAATTTATGGAATACGTGACAGAATGAGTAGGGAAAGAGAAGGAGAATATCGACATTTCGGCCTTTACGAACAACTGTTATCGGTTGTTTCGTGATATTTTTGTATTTAAAAATACCGTTTCTGTCAGTTTTTTTTTAATTCGATTTTAAACTCCGCCATTGTTTGTGAAATAAGCAAAATGCTAATAAATATAGTACTGGATAGAATACGACAGTTTTCGAATCAACTAAAATCATGTCTAACGCAGTTTGTCAAAACCGATTTTTTCACAATGCGATCCCTGAATGATAGATGAGATGTTTTTTTCTTTTGTGAGTTGATTCGACGAACTAATCTTTTGTATGTCGTAACTCGACGCAGATTAAAAAACACTAACACAGAGCTGGTGGTCGTAAGGATTTTGATGAAATTTGGTTTACAAATTGGATGCCAAAGGACATGCCCACAATGAGCTGGAGCGTATTCGAATCCTATATGCAGACAAAATAATACGAGGCATTAGAACGTTAGAAATGGGATTTAGTACATTGCATGCATAATGTTTCCATTCAAATAATTTAATACTAAATTTATTTTGAATTAAACTTTTTTAAAGCTATTAAATTCCAAATAAAATAAGTGTAGGAAATCTAGAAGCAATTGCATTAAGTTTATATTCGCAACGTATTAAATAAATTTACTAAATAATGTTTCAATTAATGTAATTGATTGCGAAAAAGCTATTTGGTACAAAAATGTCTTCATAACTCGAGTTTTAAATCGCTTTTTAAATGTGTATAAAAATAATAGTCACGTTTGTTCAAGTTATAAGAAAGAAAATCATTATTTATATATTGTTGTGGTACGATAGTAACGGCTGGCTATAAATGATTGAAATTGTTTTTCTTAAGCTGACAATAATTCTGCATTTTTATGTTAACATGCTTGCTTTTTATTTTCGAAGCGGCTTACACACCGTGTTAGGAAATACTTTAGCCAAAATTAAAGGACAGATTCTTCATAAAAAAATCTGCAAAAAGCTAATAATCGCTTTCCTCCTAGTTGTATGAATTTTGAGAAACACGATATACAAGATAGACCCCAAAAATTTAGGTAAATACTGATATAATCTCCTTTTTTCTATCAAGTGACGTCTTGATTAAAATATTTAAGATGTTACTTAGCAATATTAAAAATTAAATTGAGAGTAATTCTGCTCAATTTAAAATCGTTCAATATTTCATTCAAGAGTACGCTGACATGCACTTTGTGTATGGTGAATGTGGGGAAATGCCAGGGACGCAGTTAGAAGATACGCAGAATGGTATCCTCATCGTAAAATACCTAACAAAAATAGTTTCATAGCGGTGCACCAAAGACTGCGGGAAACAGGTTCGGTAGTACCAAAAAAACAAGAAGTGGGAAGAAGACGTGATGCTTTCATCACGTCTTCTTGATTGCTGTTGAGGAAAATATTCTTCAAATTGTTGAAGTAGATCCTTCAATCAGCACTAGAGGAGTAGATGGCCAAGTTGGAGTTAGTCACTTGACAGTGTGGAGGACTCTTAAGGAATCTCTTTGGTATCCTTATCATTTCGAAAGAGTTCGAAGTTTGAACAGGGACGAATTCGCATAAAGCCCTCGGTTTTCGGAACAAATTTTAATGACTGGCGAATGTTGTTTTACTAGAGGTGGAATTCTTAATTTACACAACAGGCATGTCTGAGCCGATATCAATCCTCACGCAATAATTGAAAAAATATTTTCAACGTCGATTATTAATGCGTGGGCTGTAATAATTGGCACCCGACTTATAGGCACATATGTTTTACCAAATCGTTTAAATGGAGAGAGGTATTTACATTTTTTACAAGAAGTTTTACCAGGATTACTAGAAGAATTAACTTTGGAATTATGTGGAATAATGTGGTTCATACATGATAGGGTCCCTGCACATTTTACTCCGCAGGTCAGAAACTTTTTAACTTAAATTTACGGTGAACGGTTGATTGGACGAGGTGGACCACTTGACTGGCCACCTCGATCACATGATTTTAACAGCTGTGATTCCTATCTTTGGGGCTACATGTAATCACTGGTCTACAAGACTCCTGTAGAAAATGTGGAAAATTTTGAAAATCGCGTTATGACGACTGCAGAATTTATAAGGAAAATAAACTAGCACGAGTAAATCAGTCACAAAACAGGCGTGCTGAAACTTGTCTTGAAGCAAATGGTAGACATTTTTAACATTTCCTTCAATTTTATGAATTTTGCGTTGTTTTTATTTTTGTTAACTTAACTAAACGTCATATTGACAGTTGTCATGTCAGAGATATCATAGACAACAAATAAACGTGTTACCTATAAGTAGTTTTATTGTTTGTGTCTTGTCTTTATCAGTAACAACTTTAACTGTGCTTTTTCTCCAAATCAAAATTACAAAAATTGTTAATTTTGGTTAAAGCATTCCCTAGCACCCTGTATTCCATATTGACTTATTATCAATCAAATGAAATCTAGCCAGAAGAACAAATTGAATGTCATTTGCACGACACGGTGTTATAATAACCGAACTGATTACCCCATTGTTGTTACACCGGATATTTTAGAAAATGTAAGTCAAATTGTTGAACAGAATACTCGCACTTCTCTACGCCGACTATTCCAACTACTCTATTCTTTTAATCTTTCCTACATCCACTAGAACTTTTCCATGAATCCTCTCATATGAACCTGTAAAAACAGCAACATTTAAACCCATGTAAATTTTCAATCGCCCAGCAAATTCACCCACCTGATTTTTTACAAAGATTTAAATTTCGTCAGTGGTATAATGATTATGTACATAATAAGATTGACCACCAAATTTTACTTTCTACTCCAATGATGGAATAGAAACTGGATGGAATAGACTTGGAGCATGGTTTCACCTGTCTAATTATGTTATTACGTAGGATTATATTACTTGGTCGGCAGATAATCCAGGCAACTTGGTCAAGTCCTATTGTATCCAATTTGAATTAGTGTTTGGGTGGCGATATTGAAACAACAAATAACTGAACCAGTATTGTTTTCAGAAACAACTAACGTCCACAGACACAAAATTATTATTTTAGGATGATTTGTAAATTAGTCAGATAACAAGACATTATCTAATGGTTATTTCCAATAGAATTCTGCCATACCACATACTCTACATACAACAATGAATTAAATTTCCCGACCATTTTATAAGTGCAGGTTCATGAGCAAGTCGATTGCCTGATTCCCCTCTGATATTTTCTTTATTCTCTTATTTAAAAAGACTAATATTTCGGAATTCTTTAAACAATTGCTACAGGTGAATTATTATCTTAAATCCAGCCAAAAAAAAAACACGAGCTTTTGGTTTTGGCTGCTGTGTGCTAATAATAATTAAATTACTCTATAATAAATAATTGTGGTGCTGGTGAAGTTGCATCAAAGGTTCTGGACGTGTGTGATAATGCTTGAATATATTACAACTTACTAACTAAATCCTTAAAGTTTGTATTTATTATTTACATAAAAGAAATTGAGCTTGATATATTTGAAAGTAATTAAATAAGAGTAATATACACAAGGAGCGGTAGGTAATTAATTAAAACATTAACACAAAAACAAACTGAAACGTTAAATTGGGCAGTAATTTAATGTTAATTAATTACGTAATCTCTGTATCGAACAATACAGAGTTACCTTTGAGTTGCGAATATGGTCGGCCACGTGGTGCGTTATATACTTGTACAGATATGTAGAGCGTTGTTTGGCCGGAGGAATAGGAAATCAATTAATTAAATCCATTAAATTAATGTGGATTAGCTTAATCGAATAATTTATATAGAACATTAAAGTTGCGGAGATGCAGGGGCACATGCATCTTGCCCAGTATTTGAACAGTACGGCGGGTAAGATGTTTAACTTACGAAGATTATAAAGAGAAGAGAGAAGACTGATTCGTGTCCAAGTAACACTGGTGTGTAGTATAATGTTTTGTGTTTTATTGCTCTAAGTCGAAGAGAGGGTTCGAGGTTGTCGATGTCTTGACTAATAATTAATCAAAAGCGCGACCTGAAGAGTTGTGCTATCAATGACATCAGTATTATTAAAATATCCCTTGTGAGTCAACCTTTCAAATGATATGAGACACCATATATAAAAGAAGAAGTACGTAATAAATAAAATATATATAAAAATTCCAATGTGAACGTTATGGGCTTGTTGACAGGTCAAGTAAATTTCGAGAGTCTATTGTCTAAGCGAGAATAAATGAAATGCTTTCTCTTTGCAAACGAATATGCACCAGAAAAATGTCTTAAGTTAAGTTTAATATTTTAAAATGCGAGATATTTAAAGAAATAAATATAATTTAAAAATAGAATTAGACATTCTTATATATGCGAAGCGTAACAGTAATAAAGCGTGTTACACTGCATATTATATTAAGAATGTTTTATTTTATTTTAAATAATATTGAAAATAATAAAATAAAATAAAACACTAACTTTGTTTTACCACTTTATTTAAAGTTATTGTTTTATTTTATTTTATTATTTTCAAAATGAATTACCACAAAGTTACGGCTACCAGTATTAATTTTCTTAAATTATATTCTTTACAAATATTATCGAATTTCGAATATTCAAACTTATATTAAAAATCATATTTCTCAAGTGATTTAGTCAAACTCAAAAATTAAACGAGAAATCAGGTAGGGTAAATTAGTGATGGACGAATCGAATACTTAATTATTCAAATTGTTTCTTACACGCTGCGAAAAGTGTTAAGTAATAATTTTTTAAATTTTGTGCTTCATTTGTGTCCCCACAATAAACAAAATGTTTAATTAGCAAATAATGCATTTGCAGAATTGTCTAATGAATAATGTTAGAAATGGTTTTCGAAAAATGTTCGATGAACAGTTTATTTTTGTTGCCAGTAATTAAAAGAAAATTGCTCAGTACCAATTATTGAAACCTTTATTCACTAAAGATGATTAAATACTAGACTGTTGAACTCATCAAAATTCTATTTAGTACATTTTTATTGTCACCGTATCTTAACTAAAATTATTCAATATATTCAATTCCTGGATGTTAGCATAACATCTAACATGTTTTGATCTAGAGTAACAAATTAACCGATTTTATTTTCCTGCTGTGGAACCAATTACCAATAAAATATTCTCGGCTGTTGTTGCAGATACTTCTTGGTGAAATATTTTAACTTCATACAGTAAATAATAAAAATAAATTAAAACACTTGGCTTGTTTCACTATGAGATTTATTTAAATTCTCTAACATTTGTTTCGGCTGTTATGCCATTCTCAAAGAGATCTATAAATCTAACTTAAAGACTATCGCACTTGTTCTTATATGTTGTCTGTTCTTGTGTCTAGTGGGGGTGGTACTATATTGTGTATTACGGTGTCTATAAAGGGTGTATTGGCATATTCTATCTGTGTGTTGGTGATTAATAGATTTTGTTTTTTCGCTATTTTTATTTCTAATATTTCTAGGAGGTCCAATCTCTTGCTTTTTGTGATATTGTGTATTAAGTCGCAGTTATCTATATCGGGGAAGTGGTTGAGTTCTATACAGTGTTCGGCAAAGCCTGTGTTTTTCTCACTATATAAAATTGACTTTTTGTGTTCTTTAACTCTGTTTTTAATGGCTCGTCCACTTTGGCCGATATAGATAGCTTCACAGATACCAGTAGTATCATACATAAATGCCCCGACTTACAAACTTTGCAAGTATTTCAATAAAAAGTTACCGACAAAAATAAATTTCAAATCTAAATATGCGATAAAAAATACCATAGAATTAACGAACAATTTAAAAGACATAAAGATACCTAGCAATGCTAAATTAGTCTCATTTGACATTAAAAGCCTTTTTACCTCTATACCAATAAATGAAATAAAAAAGATAATTGACATACACATTAATAACAATAACCTTAATGACACAGATAAACGAGAAATTAAAGAAACTTTAAATTTATGTCTAAACCAGAATTACTTCAAATTCAACAATGAAACATAGACACAAATAGAAGGATTACCGATGGGAAACCCGTTAAGCCCGCTATTAGCAGAAATATACATTAATAATTTCGAAGAAGAACTATTCAAGAAAAACACGGTATTAATTCAACAAGTATTTCTGGGCCAGATATGTAGACGACGTAATTTGCATATGGAAGGGTACAGATAGGCAATTAACGGAGTTCCTAAAAGTAATAAATTCTATAAACCACAAGATACAATTTACAAAAGAAACAGAAAAAGACAAGAAAATAAACTTTCTAGACATTACAATAAACAGACATAATAATAAGCTTACATTTGAAATCTACAGAAAACCCACGTTTACAGACAACATATTACACGCAAACGCTAAACAATCGATGAAAATAAAAATGTCAACATTCAATAGTTATATACATAGAGCCACAAACACACCATTAAACAAGACAGATTTTAATACAGAAATAAACACAATTAAATTAATCGCAAGAAATAATGGATATGACCCTAAAATCGTAGATAAACTGTTAAAACGTAAAGAAATACAAAATAATAGGAACAAATACCTATACCCGAAAATAACAGAAAATATACAAAGATGGCACAAAATTACATACATACCCCAACTCACTAATAAAATAAACAGAATAGTAAAAGGATTAGATATCAAAATAAGCTGGGTAAATAAAACAAATTTGGGAACAATGATTAGCAACAACAAAGATAAAAGAGATAAAATGGACCAATCAGGTGTTTATAAATTAAAATGTAAAGACTGTGAAGCTATCTATATCGGCCAAAGTGGACGAGCCATTAAAAACAGAGTTAAAGAACACAAAAAGTCAATTTTATATAGTGAGAAAAACACAGGCTTTGCCGAACACTGTATAGAACTCAACCACTTCCCCGATATAGATAACTGCGACTTAATACACAATATCACAAAAAGCAAGAGATTGGACCTCCTAGAAATATTAGAAATAAAAATTGCGAAAAAACAAAATCTATTAATCACCAACACACAGATAGAATATGCCAATACACCCTTTATAGACACCGTAATACACAATATAGTACCACCCCCACTAGACACAAGAACAGACAACATATAAGAACAAGTGCGATAGTCTTTAAGTTAGATTTATAGATCTCTTTGAGAATGGCATAACAGCCGAAACAAATGTTAGAGAATTTAAATAAATCTCATAGTGAAACAAGCCAAGTGTTTTAATTTATTTTTATTATTTACTGTACCAATAAAACCCAATAATACAATAAAGATTAACTTAAAATGGATTTCTAATCCATTTCCATTGCAGTTTTAATGGTAGTTCAACAGACAAAATGTTTTGTTAACAGAAATTGAATATTTCAGAATATCATTCTTGAAAATGTTAACTTGAAATGTTAAAAGAAATTGCGATTAGCCGAAAGCCTTTTAATATTAAAAGTTGTTGAATGAATGTTTCCAAGTCCTTCCAAAATTGAGCATAGGTTTATTGGGTCAACAATTTATATTCTTTTTGGTTTAGTAATTATAAATACTAACTTCAACATTTAAAAAATGTTTTAACTTTGTCTAATGTTTTGTTGTTATCAGTTTTGTGTAGATGAATAGCTATTATCACATAATGTTTGTTTGAAATATAATTAACTTATATCAGTTACATAACATAAAAAGAAGGGGAAAACTTTGGTAAGTATTAAATAGTACAAGATGCCCCATAAGTCACAAGGGGTTTTAAACATCTAATAAACATTTTTGTTTCTTGATAAATTTTATTCATTTTTATATTTGCACTTTTGAAGTGAGTTGGCCCAATCATTTGCTGTTATTTATTTAGCGTATGGCTAACATAGATTGAAATTTAAATAAAGTTACATATATACCTTGTCCCCTGAAATTTTGAATACGGGCTTTTGAATGCATTACTTGGCGCTTAGCTACCATGCTCGTTTTTTTGCATAGCTGAGAATATGAGTACTGTAATGTGTTTGTAGACACTGTAATCTACACTCGATTATTATAATAGGTTGCCATGGTTGTTATTGCAAAATTAATGTCAATTTTACTTATTGTTAGATAGCTTCAAATTTGACACACTCTGATACAATTAAGTGTAGTTAATTTTTCTTTTCATAATGTTAACAACGGAACAGAAAACTCTAATTGTTAAATAGCTTTATGGAGGCCAATGGATGAATGAAATTGCAAATAATTCGTTTGTTTGGGCATACAATGTGACAGTAAATACCAGTTCGGTCTTCCATGTTATACATTTGTTTAAAGAAACTAGTTCTGTAAATCTACCATGAAAGTGCTCTAAGGAAAGGAGGCCTTAAACTGAAGAAGCTGAAATGCTGGAAATTATGGTTCGCAATATAATAACGGAAAATGACACTTTATCAACAAGAGATCTTTCAAAAAAACAGAAATTAATACCGGAAAATCAGAAGTGCATAGAATACTTAAAAGGAGCAGTTTCAAGTCTTTCAAAGTTAAAACTACACAAGAGGTTTTCTCGGCTGACCATGGTCGTCGAATGGAGTTTTGTGAAGATGTCATGGATAGAGTAAAATTAAAAACAATTACGAATTTCTTCGAAGTATTCTGTTTAATGACGAATCGACTTTCCCGTTACATGGTCGTCACAATCCTTCGGTAGTGAGATACTGGTCCCAAGAAAACAAGCACCGAAGAATAAGTTTGAGAACTCAGTACCCCCAAAAACTTAACGTTTGGACTGGTATTCTAGGGAACACTTTTATAGGACAATTTTTTATTAACGGGAATCTGTATGAACGAAAGTATTTGTAACTGTTTGATAATGAAGTGATACCAGCAGTACAAGGCATACAGAATGTGGCTCATATCTGGTATCAACGCGACGGATGTCTTGCTCATAATGCGGCTCATGAATATCTAAATCAGATATTCCCTCGTCGCATTATTAGCACCAACGTAGACATAAAATAGCCACCAAGATCTTTCAATTAGCCCCTAAATGATTTTTTTCTTTGGGGCCATATATAGCAAACAATTTATCGTATTAATAAAAACATTCGAACAAAGAAAAGAGAATCCCTGACAGAGAAAAATTAACGACAATGTAGAAAGCACGCTCCGAAAACTAATATTAAAATTTTAATGGTATATTCAATATTGACTTACCTGCAAATACTATAATTATTTGTAGTAAGTGTTTTTTTAAATCGATCATCATATAAAAACCAGCAACATCGAAGATATATCAGAAGAAAAACCGAAAGATTCCTGATCTATCCCTATCCGATACGAATCCCAGAGTACCTTTGAACATCACGTACCATACCATAGGAAGACAAGTAAATACCTAATGAAAATTTATATTTTATATAAAAAATACGAACATAATCCAATTTTACAATTTATACAATTTAATCTATATTTAGCTTGGAAACATCAATTATATAACCTTACCTTGCTATTGAATGGTCGTTCCTATAATTTAGCACTTAAACCAAGCATATAATTATCACAATTCATTGAATTTTATGTAAAACTCATATATCCGTTTATTTTATGTTTGTTTAGTACTACATTTGGTTTTAATATAACGTTTATGTATGACTTCTGCGCATAGTAAGAATAGCTGATTTGGTTTGTTACAAGATATTGATAAATACTGTTTATGTTAACTTTAAAGCCTGTTAGACATTCATTTCCAATACAAACTTTTATTTATGCTTTACTTCATACTAATATCTTGTATGTTATTTTTGATTTTGAATCCTCTAATTAAATATTAATATTTTTTAATCAATATCGTTTCTGTTTTAAAATAAGCCTTGATATACGCATTTAAAACATACATGATTATACAGAAGGACCGGCTCTCTGAAATAAGATGTCTAGCTCCCGTACATAGCCGCAGGCAATTAACTAATTTAATTATAGCTCCTTTTGTCTGTAATCTGGCGCCAAATTAACAACGATAAATTAAAATCAATTTATTGTAAATAGATTCGCTCAAGCACTACTTAGAGCGACATCTGACTTTTATAGAAAAAATAAGAATGACCGAAGGTAGGTGGAATTCAATCATATATCTTTTATCTTCGTATATTTATTACACTATTATATTAACATCTCAACAATAGGCAATCAAAAAGAGAGTCAACCCTATAAAAACATATATATCAATATAAACATATATATATATATATATATATATATATATATATATATATATATATATATATATGGTAAATTCAATTTGTTGGCGATTGAAGGTCTGGTTTTACTTCAAAATATATATATTTAAAACAATCCTACATGTTTCGGCAAATGATGCCTTTTTCAAGGAATATAAAATATAAATGACAGTATATTAATGTCACACATTTGCAGTTGCTATGAATAAAATTATTCAAAGATACATTCCATTTGAATTATAATAAATCATGGCTTAGTATTCTAAAATAGACAGACAACAAAAACAGGGAAACACAAGACATGAGTTATTATTATGTATGCGCCCGTGGAGCAACTTAAGATGTTAAGCTGTCGGCATTCGCCTTAAATGAGAAGGAAAACCACGAAAACCTACTCGGACAGCCAGACGGGAATCAAAACACGGAAATGTCAGCATGCTAAGCAAATGCATAGATATTTAAATAACTTAAGATATATAATTATTATATAACAGCAACATATATTATGATGGTAAATTGCAGATCGTTACATAATTAAGTTATAGTATATACTGCTTACATTTTTTATATCACTTCTGTTAATTCAATTTTCTGCCTGTTTAATACTAATCATTTCTTTAATTTACCATAACATACAAAGGTCACGAAATAATTATCTATATATATATATATATATATATATATATATATATATATACTGATTAGGTTTACCCTATATATATATATATTATTACAATATTTAAGAGGCAAGATAAGCTATACTTATTATTCTTGTAATTTATATGTAATGTAATGTTTTTATTGCTTTTTAATGTAATATTTATTTATAAATAGAATCAGCCTTACCTGACGAAGATACAGATCATATTTCTGCACTTTCTTCGTAATTTTTGTCGCTCCGGTTGTTGCTTAGCTAGTCGGGTCGCTGTGAGTTCTTGTTCTTATTAAAGGGGAATAGGTGTATATGAGCCTCATAAATGCTATGTTTCTTATATATAGCCGCATTAAAAATTTCAAGATACTTAAATTAACAGTTATTACCTTTTATTTTAGTGTTTTTGTGCTGGTTTTGGTGTATTGTGTAAGAGAAACAGGTGCGTAGGATATTAATTCATACTTTATTTAATGTAAAACATAAGAAAAAAAACATAAGAAAAACAATGTGATAATAGTGGCAATTTGGGGTACAAGTTATGTACACGTGAATATTTAAAATATAATATTATAACGTTCATCTTTTCTCAAACTAAAAATCAAACTCATATACTATGCAAATAAATATGTATCTTTGTTTACTTTTTGTGACAAACACTAAAACGCTATTATTGTAAAGTGGTATCTTTATTTTTGGATAACTCTATATGATTCGATCGCGAACTAATGTTACTTTTGACTATATAAAAAAAGCTTAATATAAAGTGAGTGCTTCACATATATTTTTATCAATACTAATAATAATAATAATAATAATTTCTAGGATTACTTTGCCAAATTTACATAACTCAAATGTTTTTGTATACCTGACATATATTTGATTATTATTATGCTGTCCGTTGATTTGCTGCTGCTTCCCTGACCGTGGTTCGACGATGTCAAGCCGAGATACCGTTTGAAAACAATTGCCTCTCAGCTTCGCGGTTCTTTTTTCGTTGATTTTTTCTTCTAGGATATTCGACGTATTATTAACCGATTGGAACCAAATTTCTTAACTTGCCTGGATACCTATTAATCTTCTCCCTTGCGTCGTGAGTGATCTCTTCGGATAATTTTATATGATTCTTCGATCGGTATTCCGTACTTGCCTTTGGCGGTTTATCATATCGTTCTATAAGTCGCTTTCATGCTAATACTTTAATAAAATATGCTTAAGGTTGGTGTTTTTACTTTGTTTTAATTTTACTATATTTCGAAGTTAATTACTTTAGTTTCTAACGCTTTTTTTTCACAGTTTTTATTCGCTACGCTAAGACACGTCTTGGCCCGTTGACCAAGTATCGCGCGCGCGAATCTCTTACACGGACTGCAAACCCCTTTTCAATGGTATTTTTGTTTCCTACTTGACGTTAGCATCTTTAATTAGGACTAAGGTTGTTCGTAAATTGCTTTGAAATTTTGAATGTGTACTGATCTTTCTTGATTAATTATTACTAATATAAATACCTTGTTTTTAAATGCTTTTTGCGTGGATGCGTTTTTACATTGGTTGTTTACATTTTCTAAATTGAGTTTTCATTCTAATAAAGTATGTTTCTAAAATTATGTCTTAATATATAATTATACATTTTTCTACGTTCTTATCCACATGCCTTTTGTTTGCTTTTTATGATAAAAATAATGAAATAAAAATATAAATTCTAACTTTTGTTGCGTTTGTTTGTCGTTTTGTAAATATTATATTGAATTTGATGATTGTCACGACATTGTTTGTTGTTATGTATGTATGTATGAATTTTTGGTTTCCTTATTGATATTGTTTACTCTTTTGTACTTGTGCGTGTCAAGCCGAGACGCCGTTTGGAAAACAATTGCCTTTCAGCATCGCGGTTCTTTTTTCGTTGATTTTTTCTTCTAGGATATTCGACGCACTATTAGCCGATTGGAACCAAATTTCTTAATTTGCCTGGATAGCTATTAATCTTCTCACTTGCGTCGTGGGTGATCTCTTCGGATAATTTTATATTATTCTTCGATCGGTATTCCGTACTTGCCTTTGGCGGTTTATCATTTCGTTCTATAAGTCGCTTTCATGCTAAACTTTAATAAAATATGCTTTAAGGTTGGTGTTTTTACTTTGTTTTAATTTTACTATATTTCGAAGTTAATTACTTTAGTTTCTAACGCTTTTTTTTTCACAGTTTTTATTCGCTACGCTAAGACACGTCTTGGCCCGTTGACACTCATCGCGCGTGTCGTTCGTTTAATTTAATCCTACTATAATATATATTGTATTCTTACAGCTGAATTAATAATCTAATCTTTTAACATACTTTTTAGCTTCTTTAGGTAGCAGAATATATACCTCATATTCTGCTACCAAAAAAATTGTATCGAAAGATTTTTTTAAATTTTTTAGTCTATTTCTTTGATTAAGTTACATTTTCGTCATAAGCAGCTGTAGCTGAACTGCCTATTGAGTCTGTGTCTCATTCTTACTTTTACATTTATGTATTTATTGCTCTGTATGTTTTTTAAGTAGCAATAAAGACAATAATTTCTATTACATAGTTATTGTTGTTATTATTTCTCTATTATTTCAAATATCATAAATAATATTTGCATTATAAATTTTGCCCATATACAGTTAAAATAAAAAAAGGTTATCAATATAAATGCAGTAACCATAGATACTTTCAAAAACAGACCAAATCTTTAATGAATACAGTGTTATATTAAGCAACAATACGACAAAATTATAATGTTAATTTTAATCAAAATAAGCAGAAGCATAAGCTATACTAATTATTTAATATGTATGCATAACTCAAAAAACATCATATATTAAATAGCAGTTTCTTGAAACGTTCACAAGGTGTTGTTAGAAATATAAAATAGTACACACAGCAGTATATGTTAATTCCTCCTTGCTTAAAGGAATTTGAAGTGTACTTTCAAGATATAGTTGCCAGAGAGTGCAATGTGGATTGTTTCAAAACTTGTGTACGGATGTAATACCATATACACTGCGAATTTTATTTTTAGCGTTGATACTTTAACAAAAGTCTGATATGATCACGATGTATTTTATTATAACACTATACCCTGTATACTTAACATCTAATGTTATAAGTTTCAAATTTAATTAATAATTGAAAATTTACAGTGAACTGATTCGTAATGTTAGAAAGGCGCTATTCAAATAGAAGTTAGAACCTTTCTTCATGGTGCTTTAGATAGAACTCACTTCCCACGTCCCGCAATAAGTTGTTGAATAGAAACTTATTTGATATACTCGACTGACGTGAACTATCTGGCTTGTAATTATTGCATATATATATATATATATATATATATATATATTGTGATGAGATGTATGTCACATTACATTGAATATAGTTATTTTTGTAATATACTCATTCAAGATGGAGTATACATAATATATGTATCTACAAAAGATATTTAAAAATAAAGTTGTAATTTATCTTAGATTCAAAAGTATTTAATAACTTGGCAGGTATTCCTAAATAGTTATGTTTAAGAGCTAAATATTACAAACCGCGGCTTTGCAGGTTAGCTGTTTCGGCTGCCGTGTGCTAATAATAATGAAATAATTCTATAATAAATAATTAATGGTGCTGGTGAAGTTTCATCAAATGTCCAGGACGTGCGTGATAATGGTTAATTAAATAAATATTAACTTACTTACTAAATAAAACACAGGAGCGTTGTCCTTAAAGTTTGTATTTATATTTACATAAGAAAGAAATTGAACGTGGTATATTTAAAAGTAATTAAATAAAAGTAATATATACACGAGGAGCGGTAAATAAGTAATTGAAAATTAACACAAAATACACTGAAAACAAACGTTAAATTGAGCAGTAAATTAAGGGTTAATTAATTAGGATTAATATAAAATAATCTCTGTATCGAACAATACAGAGTTACTTTTGAGTGGCGAAGAAGGTCGGCCACGTGGTCTGCGAAGATATACTCGAACAAGTATATGTAGAACGATGCTTCTATTTACCGAGATGCAGGGGCACGTGCATCATGCCAGTACGGCGGGTAAGATGTTGATCTTACGAGGATTCTAACGAGAAGAAGTCGGATAGTTTCTGTCGATCGAACACTGGTTTAGAAAAAGGTCTGTTTTATGACCTAAGTCGAAGAGAGGGTCGATATCTTGACTAATAATTAATAAGAAGCGCAACCTGAAGAGGTGTTCTATCGATGGCATAAATATTATTAAAACATCCCCTGTGAAACAAGCTTTCAAGTGATATGAAACCCCATAGGAGATGTATTTAATTAAATTAAAACAATTTAATGAAATGTATATAGAAATTTCACAGTGAACATTATGGTTATTGACGGGTTAGGTAGGTAGACCAAGGGTCTCTCGGTTAGAGATATAACAAAGGAAATGCTTTCTCTTTGCACACGAATATGTACAGAAAAATGTCTTAGATTAAGTATTTTAAATCCATATATTTATAGAAGAAATATATTTAAAAAAGGTATAAAACCCCTTATCACAATTATTAATCGTATCCTAAATACGTATTTCGACAACTAAGTTGCCATCATCAGTAGGTAAAACCACTAATCAAGGTGTCGCACATGGGGCACAATAAAGCTAGTACAACTGCTTACGCAACAACTTTACACGGCGTCCATGTATACACTAACTCAAACATGCAAATATATTTGCATGTTTGTATTGTATACACTAACTCAAATATATTTTCATGTTTGAGTCAGTGTATACGTGGACGCCGTGTAAAGTTGTTGCGTACTAGCTTTACTGTGCCCCATGTGCGACACCTTGATTAGTGGTTTTACCTACTGATGATGACAACTAAGTTGTCGAAATACGTATTTAGGATACGATTAATAATTGTGATAAGGGGTTTTATACCTTTTTTTAAGTTTTTACTTAACCACAGTCTCCAAAGGAAGACTAAGAAATATATTATTTAAAAATAAATTAAAATATTCTTATATGCGAAGCGTAACATAACTTTCTAAATTTTATTTTATCTTTGAAGAATTCAGTTGAAATTGTAAATAGAAATGTTAAAATCTGCAAAAGATATGAAGTTTAAATTAGCATATATTCATCACATGAATTTTATTAAATTCATTTTAAAATTTAAAAGGCATTAAATTTGAATTCTTAACATTATAAATTTAAAAAGTACGTGTTACTGTCAAGAATTTTGAAAAATATTTGAAAGTAGCCATAACAATGTTGTCATTGAAAAAATTGGAGAATAATTTATTTTCAGTGTAAAGCGCGCGGAAATAATTTCAAGTTAAATAATATAAATAATCTGGTGAATTATTATTCAAATTATATTTAAAAAACAATGATTTAAATATTTCTAAAATAGTACCAACGTATTTCCTAAAACTAACGGAAATATTTCTAAAATAATGGGTGATTCATTTAGAGATACTTTTTCCAAAAGCAAAGAACAAATGAAAAAGGCCAATTTATTTAAGAAACTTGATTATCATTCAAAAGAACCATTCTTTACAATTATTTTTTAAAGATTATTTCTCTCAATGTTGGCCGCGACTGCGGTTAACGTAGTCTATTCTGCTTTTCGATTTTCAATGACGCGTTCTAGCATTTCGAGTGGTATTTGTCCAATGACCCGAGTAATATTGGCCTCCAATGCCTCAATTGTAGCCGGTTTATCCATGTAGACTTTAGACTTCACGTAGCCCCACAGAAAAAAGTCTAATGGTGTGATGTCACAAGATCTAGGCGGCCAATTTACTGATCCGAAGCGTGAAATTAAATGTTCACCGTATCGTTCTCGCAGTAAAGCCATAGTTTCACGAGCTGTATGGCTAGTGGCGCCATCTTGTTGGAAGTAAATGTCTTGTAGACCACGGGTGTCAAGTTCAGGCAGCAAATAGTCCCTTATCAAGGTGCGATAACGGTCGCCATTCACAGTCACATTCCGGCCGGCTTCTGTTTTGAAGAAATATGGACCGATTATTCCACCGGCCCATAATCAGCACCAAACAGTTGTTTTGTCTGGATGTAATGGTAGCACTTCAATCTATTCAGGTTGCTCATCACCCCAAATACGGGCATTTTGCTTATTCACGTACACATTAAGCCAGAAATGGGCCTCATCGGAGAACAAAATTTTTGTCGAAAACAGTGGATCTTCTGCAAGTTTATCAAGAGTCCAACGGCTGAAACGGAAACGATTCGGAAGGTCGGTCGCCTTTAATTCTTGCACTAGTTGAATTTTGTATGCTTTTAAACCCAGATCCTTTCGTAAAATACGCTAAGTTGTTGCATACGGCAAACCAAGCTGTTGAGAACGGCGACGAATTGATTCTTCCCGGTCTTCGCGTACACTCGCTGCTACCGCCGCTATATTTCCTTCACTACGTGCTGGATGAGGTCTATGTGGTCGCGTATTATCCATTATTGTAAATTGAGTTTTAAACTTATTGATGGTATAGCGAATTGTGCGTTCGGTAGGCCGATTATGTGGCCCATATGTTGCTCTAAGCGCACGATACACATTCCTTGTAGAACGCCCACTTTCGTAATAAAGCTGTACTATTTGTAGACGCTTTGCTGGGCTAAGTCTTTCCATTACGTAATGTCAAATAGTACTGAACCAGAATGCGCAGTCCGCTGACGCGTCGCATGCGCTGTCAGCCATTAAATCCCCACCTAAAAAAGTACCTCCAAATGAATCACCCATTACATACTTCGATAAAGAACCTGAGAAAACACCAAGGATATTACTTTGCTCCCGTAAGACCAATGTTGTTACAATTGGAATGGTCCGAGGCGTTATTTTGCTTTTTGAAGAAGTGACTCTTTGCTGTATTACGATCCAGGAGAAATGGCTGTTATATATGTAATTCAAAGAAATCGGATAGATATCTATAAGCTTCACAGAAGATCAGACATTATCTTGCTGTATTACAATTCCGAAGAATTGGCTGTTTTCACATCAAACATCAAGGTCATCCATACACTTAAACAGGATAGATTCCAAAGGCAGTATCAAAAGATTCCAAAGGCTGTTTCCATAGATGTCACTCTGAAGAGGATACAGGCTAAATAATTCGTTAATTTAATCAATATAGATATTAAAAATATTATCAAGTAATTTTCAAATATCAAAGAGATTTTCATATATTTATACAGGGTGATAAATAAATTAGGGCTTTATTTTTAACTAAAAATAATACATATAAAATAATGACAAATGAAAAACAATTGTAATAAAAGTTATAAAGTAACAGAGATATTCAGGAGGTGTTCCTATGTTGCTCGCATAAGTGTTACTCTGTTACTTTACAACTTTTATTACTATTTTTTTTCATTTGTCTTTATTTTGTGTGTACTAGTTTCAGCTAAAAATAAAGCTCCAATTTTTTTATCACCCTGTATAGTTGTAAATAACTCTATATAAATACAAATACCTCAAAAAGTCCTAATATACCTATACAATTCTAATTAAATTCACCAAGTAGATACCTTCGAAAGTAATATTTCATCCATTTTAATATTCTGTTGATATCTCCATAAAGATTATTAAGCAACACTCAATATCTTATCTAAAACAAAAAAAGTATAAAGCTACATTTGCTATGAGGTATAGTTATTGCTACTAGGTATAGTTAAAATATAAATATATAGTATATATATATATATATGTATATATATATATATATATATATATATATATATATATATATATATATATAAATATATATATATATATATATATATATATATATATATATATATATATATATTTATTATAATAATAATATTATATTTGGAGTCATACGTTGGGGTGTAAAAATATAATAATAATTTAGCAGCCCATAAATATATAACATATATTTATCAGCCACACGTTGGACCGTCAAAATATAATAATATTTGAGTCAAACATTCACTAAAAAGTGTTTTTAAGACAAAATATTAGACTTAAAAGAAGTAAAATGGCTTTAAATTCGAATTTATACCCACGCATTATGATATACTTCTGCGCAGGACCAATGATTGATTGTAAACGTTTGAAGTTAACAATCATAACCTGAAGAACCAAAATAGTATTTTGGTTGTTAAAAAAATTGTTAATATTTAATATAATCAGGAGAAATAATAAACATGAATTCTCTAAGTATCTCCAGGGTCGTGAAGATTCTTGTTTGACAAAAAAGGTATGTTAGTTTCTCAGTATTAAAATTTATAAACTTATTGAACACAAACGACATGCTTTGGTAGCTTAAATTCTGTTTATTAAATGAAAAATCTTATCTCCATGAGTTGAATTTTTAATTAGATATATTATATTAGATAATATTTAACAAATTATTCAGAATAAACAATGGATTAGCTATTTTCTTTTATCGAAAACATAATTATAAAGTTTAAAGCTTATGTGGGATTTCTTATAGGTGAGAAATTAAACGAATCTACAGAAATGGAACAAATATTTGGCTATTGAAACAAATAGGTTCTGATAAATCCGACCACGCTTAAAAAAATGAATGTGTATATAGCTTCCCTACTTACAATGTTTAAAATGGTTATTAATGGAACATTTACTTACTTTCGGTAAGTATATATCCGTTTACTTAATAAGTTAAATTTTTGATAACAAACCAAATATTATAAACTTAGCTCAATATTTTAACTTCACTATTATCCTTCTACAGACCGTCCAGTCTCTGGAATCAAACCCTGCTCCTCCTGACGGACGGCTGGTATATTATTCTAACAAGAACAACGGTCACGATCCTAGCAGATCTTGTAGGTGTATGGTCCCCAGAATACTCAAGGTAAAACAAATTTTTCTAAAATTTCAAATTGTTCTTTTTTAATTTTATATGTTTTAAAAATTATCTTCTCAAAAATGCCACTGAATTTTCATCGTACCAAAAATTATTCTCCCCCAATTCAAAACATATCTCCACTTTCTAAAATGCAAAAATTCTCTCTCCAATTGCTACAATAAATCTCCATAGCAAGCCAACAGCTTTTTCTCTTTTTAAGCTCATTGGTCGCTTTAGTTATACAAAATTTTCCAAAATATTTAACATTTAAACTATAATTTTGATCCTTGATTAATATTATGGACTTATTGGTTTACGAATAAATTTTTCCTCCACACATAACCTTCGACATTATCAAACATTAACAATTGTATATAAACTTAACTAGATTTACATTGTCCTATAATTTTGGGAAACATAGGAAAGTCATATACAGTTAAAATTTAATTAGAGACTTGTCACTCTATGTTAAAAAAAACAATATAAATATAATAGACTTCCACCTTCTAAGAAATCCTAATAACAGAAATGTAACAAATTAAAGCTAGTGTTTTCAATAAGTTAATTAACATTTTATTATAATATATATATATATATATATATATATATATATATATATATATATATACTTATTGTATAGGCCGCCACTCAGGCATATATCTCTCTTGACTCTTAATATCTTATATGTGTTCCAGTGTTATTATTGGATTCTAAGGAACTAGGCCTAGCGTCCAATGTAAATTTAAAGAAACGATACAACAAGATGTTAACTGTAAAAATGCATTTATTCTATATTATATTAAATATTTATAAGTCATGTATTCTTAGTCTTAATTTATTTTGTGATTTTATCTAAACCTAATTTCCATTATAAAATAATCATAGGAAATGTATAAAACACATATAGCTTCGTAGGCTCTCTTATATTGTGATAGAATCTCCTAAAATATAACACTTAGGGCCACTTGTACAATAGAAGTTTAAACTAGGTTCAGAGCTGAACTAAGTTCAACTTGAATTTGACACTTGTACAAAGCAAGTTCAGGAGTTGAACCACGTTCATACTTAGATTTATTTGATCGGCAGTATTCCTCGGTTCAACAGCAGTTCAAGCAGAACGAAGTGGCACAAAATTTTGACAGGGCGGTAAAAATGGAAGATTATTATGAACAATTAACGGATGATGAAGATTTTATAGAGTTAGTACGTTTAGTAGATAACCACAGAGCACCAAAACGGTACATGGAACGTCGAGGCCAATTTAATGTGTTAACAGAACAGGAATTTCGAGAGAGATATAGGTTATCTAAAGATACAGTGCGACTTGTGATTCGTGAAATATCAGATGAAATCGCTAACAGAACTGATAGGTAAATGCAGCATATATAACTGCCATTTATATCTATAATGTTAATATTATTTTTTAGAAATCATTCAGTGTCCGTAGATGATATGGTACTACTCACGTTGCGATTTTTAGCAACTGGATCATTTCTAAGAGTAGCAGGAGATTTCCATGGAATTCACGAAAGTACAGCCAGCAGAATAGTATCGAAAGTTCTTTATGCTATAGCACGAAAGCATAATCAATATATAAAACTGCCAATGACTCCACAAGAGAGTGCCATTATCCGAGAAGGCTTTTATATCATTGCACGATTTCCAAGATGTACACATAAAAATACAAGTGTGGAAGGGCCAGAAGTTTATAGATGTAGGAAGGGATATTTTTCTTTTAATGTGCAAGCCATATGTGATGCAAACTTAAAATTTTTAAATGTTGTGTGCCGATGGCCTGGCTCAACACATGATGCCACAATATTTGCTAATTCAGGTGTTAGAGCTTTATTTGAAAACGGAGCCTTTCACGACAATGTGTTAGTTGGTGACAGTGCTTATGGGCTAAAAAATTACTTAATTACACCATTATTAAACCCTCGTAATCCTGAAGATCATTTATTCAATGAATCACAAATTAGGACACGTAATCCTATTGAGAGATGTTTTGGTGTTTGGAAACGTAGATTTCCAATACTTTCAAAAGGCATCAAATTGAAATACGAAAAAGTAGAATCTGTAGTGCTTCCGACAGCGGTTCTCCATAATTTTGCAAGGCAACAGAATGAACCAGAAGCTCCATTAGATGCTGCGATCTTAGAAGAGATCAATATTAATAATGGAGAGCCACATGGTGCTATGGTACAAAATAATGCAAACAATACTACAAGAAATAGTTTAGTTGATTATTTCAGAACTTTATTGTAATTTTTATAATTTTTTTTTAACATTTATTTAGCATGAAGTAAAATTTCATTCTATTAATTAAATATTGTTTATTTTTTTATTTAATAGATCCACCTCTAATCTATGAATTTCCTCTTCCCGTGCCACTTTTTTCTCATGTTCTTCCCGCATTAGGTGTAGTTTTAATTCATGTTGTTTTTGCATTTGCTGCAAATGTAAAGAGTGCTCCTCTAGCAAACATTCCAGCTTTACATCCTCATATTTGGTCTTTGAGAGAGCCCAAGACTGAATTTTTTTTGAAACTCCTTCATTGCCTAAAATACCAATAGAAACAATAAAAAAAAAACAGTTAAATAATTTTGGAAAACATACCTTTTGTTTTACCCTGCAATGCAGATGACTTTGGCTGCCGCAACATCTCTGGTGTGTAAGAGGACCAATGTAACGTTTTCTTTGATGCTTCTAAAATAGAAAAAAAAAATTCCTAGCTCTTATGTATCTTATGCATTTACCATTCTCATTTATATTTTTTTGGTGGAGCTCTATATCATGAACATCATTGGATGTGCTTGGGACATCTAGTATCTCTGTTTCCACAGATTCGTCGACTCTGAGAACTGAAATGAAAATAATATAGGCTTACTAAGAAAAGCAAATATGATTATGGTACATTACCTACGGAATCAATACCAAATCCCGATGGCAGTCCTTCTGCACGAACTCCCAATATACTAATGACAGTGTTCTCAATATCCGTCAATGGTATCTCATGTTTAGGCCCTCCACCAGTTCCCATTTGCTGTGTTTTGTTATCTGATGCCTTCTTCTTCGCTCTCTTTTTTAAATTTTCATATTTATTTTTTAACGTCTTGATATCTCTGAATGCCAGGCCAGAAACTGAATTAAATTCTACTTCAATGGTTTTCCAAGCTTCATTTTTCCATTTATTTACCTCCATATCCGTTTTTTTACATTCAATAATGTCCTTATTTTTATCAACAAGTTCGATTAGTAATCGAACGTCACTATCACTGAAATTGGTTGCTCGTTTACTTTCACTCATTTTTTATTTAAAAGTACCAACAGCAATACCTATCACCTATAATACCATAAACCATATTAATATATGAAATTATTTTTTATAACTACATAACATATACAATATTTAATAGCTGGGATTTGTTTTACTACTGTTCTATAAGAATTTATATATTTATTGCAATTGTTATGTTATTATTTGTCTTATATGTTTACTTACCGACTTTTTGGTTTTAAGGTTTTCTAATTAATAAAATTTCCAACAATTTTCTACTTCAAAACTCCTATAAGAACAAAGCCACAAGCACAATATTACCGCGCTTTTGCAGTTTACACAGATGACATCCGCAAATGTCATGACACTTGCACTAATTTATACTACCAAACTAATTCATTTTTCACTTTTGCTAGTTCAACTGAACTTCTGTTGATCTCGCATTGTACACGCGATACGACTCTGAACGATGGTTCACTGTTGAACTTACGTTCTGTTGAACCCTAGTTTACTGACGAATTGTACAAGTGGGCCTTAGTGTCTAACCTAGCCGAGGGGATTTGGATTCTCCAAACGCCAAGGTGTTAGGTGTCAGCCTTGTATGTTTAAATTAAAATATGGATATTCTTGATTCTACTCTTAAGTCTATTATAAATAAAGTGTGTTATCGAATGTTTGTTTTGCGGAAAACTTGGTATGTATGTACCTATGAATCTATTACAACATATAAAATGTAAAACATTGCATTATCTGTGTTGCCTTAAATAAAATAGGTAACAACTTCAACTGTGACCTATTCTGAATTCCTCAACTGCCTATTAATTTGTTACTGATAACTGCTAAATTTAATTAATTACTCTTTAACGCGTAAACGTAAATCTTTTAAACCTTTAAACCAAATCTTACAGAAATTGCTGCAATTAAAATTTTATGCTGTTGGGTTTACATTAAGTAGTTTGAGAAATTTTATAATGATAGGGTCCTCCTAAAACTTGATGAAAACGAAAAACATTATGTTCTAGAGGTGTCGGTCGAACCGAAACAACGAAAGCTTTTAAATAAATAATTCGTGTCAAGTATGTAGGAAACTATGCCGCACTCAAACTTTACCGCTGGCGTTGTAAACTGAATAATTTAAAGCCTGCAGGCACCATTTATTACAAACACAAGCAAGAAACCTCGTACATTAGTAGTACTAAAGCTATAAAAAATAGGTTTTATATTTATATACAGCATTAAATATATTAAACAAACCTAAAACTATTACAGATTTTTTTTACACCTTCTTTTAGTTTTGTACTGCTAATATTTTAGCAATAATATACAATTTTCTATAAAAGGGATAGGTGGTTGGTTATGCGCATTTTATTTTTCCAGTTTAATATCAAGGCACACTTTTAGTGTTAATTTCATTTTTCTAGAGCATGTTTATGAAGTGTATCGTGAAAAAGTATTGGCAGATTATTAGAAAGTTTCAAAGTGAAGTTAAGAGGAAAATAACTTGGAAAAAGCTTACCCGGAAATAATAGAAATTAATTATTACTACTTTTGTAGTACGGTGTTAGCGAAAGGTGTAGCCAAGAGAGTTAGGTTTAGTTTATTTTGATTGATTACTACAAACTTTATTTTAGATATGATTTAGCGTTTATTATTAATTTACAATTGGGCCTAGAATTATAACCGAAAAATATAAACATGAATTGAAAAAGTATTATAAATTAAATTTTATGATTCTTTTGCTAGAATTTACATCTTTCGAATATTTTGAAATATATTATAATTGCAAAGTTTATAGTTTATTATCTTTCCAATAATATAAAAAATGCTTTATTCCAGTTATAAGATTACATGATAAATACATTAACTAAAGGAACTATATCTGAAAAAAATAATTTTGCATTCACATTTCAAAGTATTAGTTAATAAAGTTAAATATTTGAATAATGATTTCAAGAACTTTTACTCCAGCCCTCGTCTTTAAATTTTTTGGAAAAAACATTCTTCGATGTGAAGAGGATTTGCATTTCATAAACTATTTTAGACAGTGCTTCTTCTTAATTTAAGCCTTAGTCCTACACATTCCAACTTAGTTTTCGTTTGATGTTGATATCCATGAGCTCTTCCAGGGTTTAGAAGGTGTGCTCAAAGATCGTCATATTCCATTGATTTCGTCTCGTGTGATATTTGCTACTCTGCCATCTTCCACCCTGCTGATATGTTCGTTCCAATGGCTTCGCCCCCATTTTACCACGTGCAACACTTAACATTAATTTCTTACGTTCCTGTTCCGGATTCTATTTCTTAGTGTGTACCCTGATATGTTGCTCAATATGTCCATCTCGGTTGTTTGCAATATGTATATGTTTTGTGCGTTTATTTTCAGTCTTTGTTTCCATACAATACGCTATTATGGATCTGACACATGTATTACATATTCTGATTTTGACTTGCTTACTCATGAATTTCCTACCAAATGTCTCCTCTGGGGGCCCCAGATATTATGAATACTTTATTGATTTGGCTTCTGATTGCGTGCATTCTATCTTAAGTTAAAGAAACTTACACGCCCAGGTAATAGAATGTCATGACTTGTTCTATAGGGATGTCCTCCACCTCGAGTTTGTACCTTATTAGTTCTTTGGCTATAACCGGCGATTTTGTTTTTGCCGTAGATATTTACATGTTTAGTCTTCTGGCTTTCTGGAAGAATGAGTGAAGGAGTCATTTTTACTTTCAGTTAGTATCACTGCGTTATCAGAGTAGCAGATAATTTTAGTATTTCCTGTCGTTAGTTTTTATCAATTTTTGGAGTTTTTATGTGGTTTATTATTTGCTCCATTACTGTGTTGGACAGCAGAGGACTTAACGAGTCGAGTTGTCTGATGCCTGTTGATGTTGGTGTTTCTTCTATAAGTTGTCTATTAATCGATACGTGAGTACATTTATGAAGATTGAGCTGTTTGACAATTTCTCTTAAGTTATTGGATACTTGCTTCAGTTTTAATATATTGTCTCATCACTCAATCTCACTCTATTGAAAGCTTTTATCTGATCAATTTAGCACATAAAAGCCAATTTACTGTATTCTGTAGATTTTTCTATAATTTGCCTTATTACGAATGTGGCATCTAAGGTTGAACTAGTTTCTCTGAATCCCTGCTGTTCCGCCTATTCTCGATTGCGCGATTTTCGTAAACAACTTTATAACTGAGTTCAGTAAGGTTACGCCCCTGTAATTTTCAGGAGATCTATTGTCGCCTTTTGGATACTTAATAAATAAATTAATCAATAAAACAATGAAGACCTGATCATATTTTCATATAATGTTTCAGAAATCCTGCACTCTATTCCGAATAAAAAGTTAATAGATTTTAATTGCATTGCTCCATAATGGAATTCTGGAAATGAATAGTGTCAAGCAACACAAGAAACTGTTATTTTCCAGATCATGGGCAAAATATTTATATTAATAATATTTAGAACACAGCACAAAGTTATTTGAAATATATAGATATTAATGAAAATTAGAAACTAGAAATTTTTAAAGGTATTTTTAAAACTATCCTGCTATGATTCCCTAGCGAGTAATAATAGTTTGCATATGAAAGGATCATCTTTAATCTTTGTCAACTTAATAAACTACAAGGGCTGTTTAACAAAATTATCATTTGAGTAGATACCTGAAGTATTATATCTAACACTGCTTTGTTTAAGAAAATTAATACTGGTAGCCGTAACTTTGTGATAATTCATTTTGAAAATAATAAAATAAAATAAAACAATAACTTTGTATATACCACTTTATTCACATATAATCGTGACCGCGGTTTCGACATACAATGTCATTATCAAACTGCTGGCAGTTTGATAATGACATTGTATGTCGAAACCGCTGTCACGATTATATGTGAATAAAGTGGTATATACAGGGTGAGTTTTTTTGAATGTTTAGCATTGGGATCTCAGAAACTACTGGAGATAGAAAAACGCTTAAATGGGAAAAGATGCGCAGTTTTACGAGTTTGATTTAAAACTGCTTTTGTTTCTCCGATAACTTTCATGGCTTATTAGATATTCAAAGAAAACTAAATTTTACGATTTTCTTTAAACATGCTTAGCATCGTTAATAGTAATTTTATAGAAACAGTGTTCAGACAAAAGTTTTAAACGCTTTTTTTACGCCAAATAAAACTATGTAGCTAATATTTTTTTTTTCGTTCACCATTATCGAGTTATGACACAAACTTGTTTTTTAAATGGAAACCATAGTTCGTTTTGACATCATTAAAAACTAATTTTTTGCTGATTACAATGATATAAGGTTTGATATGGTTATTTTAAAACATAAAAATGATATAGACATTTTTATGGTTTTTATGGAAAACAATTGAATTTCGAACTGATAAAATACAAACCAAACGAAAACTTATTTTGAAATCTTATGTAGTAATAAAATGAAAACTATAAGAACTTTTATTAAAGGCGCACAACATTATTAATGTTCAAAGATACCTCCATTATTATTAATACACAAATTGCATCTATTCACAACAGAATTTGTAGCATTGCGGACTTTACGCCTATCGATGTTATTAAAAGCAACTAAGACAGCTTCTCTTAAATCGTCGAATGTTTCATATGTTCTTTTGTATACTGTGTCCTTTAGTACACCCCACAAAAAAAAATCCAAAACTGATAAATCAGGGGAACTAGCCGGCCATTCAATGGGTACATTTCGTCCTATCCATTGATTAGGAAAGTTCAAATTTAAATAATTTCTAACATTCAGTTGATTGTGCGGAGGCGCTCCGTCATTTGGAAACCATTGCAGCAGTGCTCGGGTTCTTAAATTTAAATTATCTAACATTTCCTCGAAAGCTTGTTGTAAAAAATTAAGATAACGATTGCCTGTTAGTGATCCATCAAAAATAAAAGGAGGAAGAACAGTTGATCCTATAACACCACACTAAACATTAAACCCGAATTTAATTTGTGGTCTCCTATGTTCAACGTGAAGTGGATTTGTTTGAGACCATATGTGCTCATTGTGCCTATTAAACATTCCACAATTTGTGAAACGAGATTCATCAGTCCATATTATTTTCATTGAAAAGTGTGGATCGTTTTGGCACTGATCTTTAAACCATCTACAAAAAGCTCTTCGTCTGATGTTATCACCTTCATGTAAAGTTTGTGATACTGATAATTTGTAGGGACGAAATTTATGCTTCTTCAACACTCTGACAATAGTGCGTTGAGAGGAGCCCATTTCTGTTGAAATTGGTCGGGTCGATGTAGATGGATTCTGAGCGACACTTGTTAATATGTTTATTTCTCTATCTTCATCCATCCCTTTTTTGAATTTAGGTTTAACGAACGAACCATAATCTGCTAAATTATCCCATAATCTCTTAAAAGTAGGTAGCGACGGCTGACGTCGATCAAAATAATTTTCAAAATAAACTTCAGCAGCTCTAGTAGAATTTTTCTGGCACTGATGTAACATTCAACCATATCACGCTTTTCTACGTTAGAAAATTCCATAGCCAATGCAAACTTATGATTAACGGCCGCTTGCACCGCTTGCACCGCTTATAGTTAAGTTACAATTAAATTAATTAATAGTTAATTGTCAATGTTTGACAATTAACTTGACTTAAAAGTAAAAATTAACAGCTCTCACTTCTGTGACTCAACGTGAAAGCAATGTTAGTATATTTATCTCGACTGCTCCAACGAACACTATTGCAACTCAGATTTTTCGTTTTTTGAATTACAAAACACCAAACATTGTTTTTTTCTTATAAAGTGAACAATCATAGAAATGTCTATATCCTCTATATTTTTTAAAATAACCATATCAAACCTTATATCATTATCAGCATATTTATCTCGACTGCTAATTGTAATCAGCAAAAAATAAGCTTTTTAATGATGTCAAAACCAACTATGGTTCCCATTTAAAAAAACACAAGTTTGTGTCATAACTCGATAATGGTGAACGAAAAAAAAATATTAGCTACATAGTTTTATTCGGCGTAAAATTATCTAAAACTTTTGTCTTAACACTTTTCTCTAAAATTATTATTAACGATGCTAAGCATGTTTAAAGAAAATCGTAAAATTTAGTTTTCTTTGAATATCTAATAAGCCATGAAAGTTATCGGAGAAACAAAAGCAGTTTTAAATCAAACTCGTAAAACTGCACATCTTTCCCCATTTAAGCGTTTTTCTATCTCCAGTAGTTTCTGAGATCACAATGCTAAACATTCAAAAAAACTCACCCTGTATAATAAAGTTATTGTTTTATTTTATTTTATTATTATATTTAAGTTTGCTTTTAAAAAATGAGCAATTAGTTTTATCTTAATTAATGAAATTAATGAAACGATTGGTATTCATTCAACGACCAATAATTCCAAAAATTGAATTGTTTTAAATAAGTAAACTAACATAACAATATTTATATAATCAGGAAATAAAGTCACTGAAAGTCACCGAGAATAGGTAGAAAAAGAAAGATTATTTATATAAATTAAAAATAGAATGGGTCCAAGAATTTAACCTTGTGGGAAACTCATATTAATAATCCTATAATCAGATTTTATTTACATAAAATCTGATTATTACACACTGATTAATTATTATTCAAACAAGTACAACTTGTACCAGTTGTTAGTAATTAATATGAAATAAAACAAGATACATAACAGAAAGTAACTATGTACTTTTGTTACCTTCTAAAGATATTTTCGTTTTCGTTATTGTGTGGAAGAATTATTAGTTAAATTTATATTTTTAAGAGTTCGGGACGTCGATAGAGATAATACGATTGTCACACTGCATCCTGATTGACATAACTATATAGAAAATATTTGTTGTTATAATTTTCCAAAGTACGTTATAGCTAATACAATTAAATTTGCATTATTCGTATTCACAAATATGTTGTTTCAATTATTCCTTTTACATGTAATTCATTGTTAAAGAAGTACATACAAATTACACCATTTGCATTGTACATTTTATCTCATAAACTTTCCAGCTCATTCACATTAACCAGAACATAAAGCTCACTCGTAAAGCAGACAATGTATTACAATACAAAATAACATACAAGTAGTAAATATTTTAGGCAAGTATATTGCGGCATTGTTGAAATTTTTAGTAGATATGTGCTGTAAGACACAATGGCGTTTGCGAAGTTTTCAGTTAGTAACTCTTTGTTAAACAATTTAATGTTGCCCCGAATTTCAGTCAGATGTTGTTTAAATAGTTACTCTTGACAAATCCTATCGTATATACGAGAACGGACCAGTAACTAATGAATCTGGCGAAAGAGAGCAGCACAAAACATTATGTATTTTTCGAGTCGATAATCCTTCTAAACATAACTGTCATAATTTGCGTTCATTTTGATCGTAAATATCCTTGTTATTTGACTAGAAAGTAGAATGTTTTTTAGGTTGTTTTGATATGTGGAAAAGTAGCGAACCGATTAAGTTTTAATTTTCAAAGAACGAAACAAATTATGAAATCAATGCTACTTGGAGTCTGATTACCACGACCAATCTGCATTAACTGTAAGCATAAAACGATGGACAGCTGAGTTTAAACGTGGTCAAATTTGATTTGACTCAAATCAGTGTATTGGCACAGAACACAGTAAACCACGAAAAGATGTATGTACTGCAGATATGAATAAAGAAGTACATGATATAATTTTAGACGACCGTAAAATAAAAGTGCGCGAAATAAAAGAAGCTCTACAAATCTTATCTCGATCAGTACTTTAGATTTTGCGTAATATTGGGATTGAAAAAAGGTGTGTGCAAAATAGATACCGTGTTAGTTGATTGTTGATTAGATGGTTGGCTAGATACACCAATGTGCATTGTACATTATTGGAGCGCGGATTTCTAGCTATTATTCCACAAGTAATTTCTAATGGCACAGTCATTTTGATTGTCTATACATTCTTATACATGAATTGCAACAAATGAATTCAAGCAGTTCATTTTTTGGTTTTTATGCACATGTTTCTCTTTGGAACAGTTTTATGTGTATTTAGAACATTGGTGACATATTTGTCGAATATTTTGCATTTTTGCTCGTATATGCGATTTTGTATATTTCTTCCCCATATGTGTTACTTCTCACATTCAATGAAGGTAAATTTAGAATGAAACGCAACCCCGATTCCATCTTCCAGCCTCGTTTATTATTTACTTTTATCGGTACATTGGAATTAGAGTTGAAACCGGCGGCGCCACGCACACATGGATTTGTAAAGATGGCCCTGCATCGTCCGTATCCTTCAAAATTCGGGGATTCCTCTGGCCAATGCCGTGAAGGTGTTTTTTTTTAAATATTTGAGACTATGCCGAAAATTAAACCAATCGTCAGCGAATGAATATGAGGCAATTTAGAATTCAAGTATGGGAAAATTTGCAGGGCCTGTATATAAAATCGGTAAGTTTAATTCCCTGCGTGCATTTAAGAAAATTGTTAAAGTTAAAATACCATTTAGTGAATTTATTAAAAAAAATTCAATAATACAGCATATTAAAACTACAGTTCATCAACAAAATATGAAGAAAATGAAGATGGTACAAATAAACAGAAAACCTTCACGGCTCATCCATACAAATTGAGCAAAAGGAATTTTATTTTGATTTCAATAACGTAATGGTTTCTTGCAATAATCCACTAACTAAATAAAATAAGGTTGTTCAGAATAAAATGTCGTTTTCTTAAAAAAAAATAAGTAATTTTGTTTGCAAAGCATGTAAATATGTTCTTTATTTTGTAGATTGTAACGTAGCTTTGCTAAACAATATACTACGACGCTGTCAATCCATATTTTTCTGTCATCCTACAACAGATAATCAAAAACGAAGAGTTATGGTTTTGTTATTGTATGAGTTTAGAAAGGGAAGTGACGCAGTACAAGTGACACGAAGTACAAGTGGCACGAAGTACCTATTTGCGAATAAGAAGGTGAAGGATTTGTTAATGCAAAAAAAGTTCTGCGTGATTTTAGAAAATTTAGAAATGGAGATACGACTTTCCGAAGGAAACGTGGGTCTGGTTGTCCTTTAAAGGTTAATGAAGGTTCTTTTGAAACTTGATAATGAAAACTCAAGTTACTACGACACGTCGATTGTCTACCCAGTTGAGGGTATTCAATTCAACCATTTGGTGCCAGTCGAAATGGTGTGGTAGGGCTATTAGACGCTCTACCAATATTCTACATGATTTAAACAAAAGTCAACGCCAACAATGGCTAGACACTTGCACCGAATTACTCCAATATTCCCGCGACGACCGGTTTCTGAGGCGAATAATTACTTTCGACTAAAAATGGTAAGTGCCGATTCCAGTAGCGAAAACGGATCGTTTTGGAAGGAAAGTAATGCTCTGGGTTTGGTCCTTGGTGTGATCCATTTTGAGTTTATTTCTAATAAAAATGCGGTTAATTCTGAACTTTATTGTGCTCAGCTTGACAGAGTACGGAATATTTGACGTTTACAATACCCTGCGTTAGTAAACAGAAACCAGGTAATCTTTCATCAAGATAACCCAAAACCGCATACTGCAGTTCGGACTCAAAAAAAAAATTTTGGAGCTTAGATGGAATATTCTTTTGCACCCAGCGTATAGTTCTGATATTGCTCCTTCGGATTATCATATGCTTTTTTCGATGGAACACTTTCCTAGGGACAGAAACTTCAACGAACTTCAGGAAGTATAAATACCATTTTTTAATTACAAAGAAGTTGGTTGGTATCGTCGCGGAATACAACTGATGGCAGAAAGATGGCAAAGGGTCACTAATACAAATGGCAATTATATAGTTTAATCTAAGTTTTTGTGTAATAAAATTATTTTGAATTTAATAAAAAAAACATTATTTCCGAACAACCTAACAGTATGTTTAATTCTTTTTTACAAGAACTCACCGGTAGACATATTACAGACGAATCAACCTTCTGCAAAAACTATGTTGACCTAGTTTACAGTAATGTAATCAAAGAAATAGAGAAGAAACTTGGAAACAGTTATATATGGTTTTGTGTAGATGAAACTACGGATTCCTGCGGTTCCATACATGGCTCATTTAATGATTGGGAATATTGAGCGAAGATTGCCCACTAACGTTTTTTAATAAGTTGAAAGCAGTTTAAAGCAATTAGAAAAAACGAAGAACAATGCGATTACGAAATTCTTTTTGCCAAAACACCGTTCCAAGTGACAAAATTTTTCTATGTAACTGGATACATGCTAAAGTCATATTCAAATTTAAAAGTATTTTATAAACACCTAATACATTGTACATGTTTAGCACATGCACTCAATCGTGCGGCTGAAACCATTCGAGCACAGTTTCCTTTGGTAAATACTATCGAAACTGGAACGAAAGTTTATTTAAAGTTTCCTGTAATAGTTCAATTGTTTCGGGAAAGAATGCCGAATGCGCCACTTCCCCTTGAACCCCTTATTGCAAGATGAAGCCTGCCATTATGCTGATCATTTCGAGTCTTTCAATGAGATCATATTAGAGCTCTCCAGGGTCCACCTCCGAAGCAATTGTAAAGTGTCAAGAGATCAACTACAGCTTTGTAAGTAAAGCTATCACGAAACTTGAAAAAAAAAGATTTGGCTCAAATGATACTTCAAAAATATGTAGCGCTTCAAGAGAAATCATTTCTAATAAATTGAGTGAAGTTTTGAGTAAAAATACAAGTTACGTATTTTTCAATAAAATATTGATTGCTACTAAAAAATATTTAGTTGAGGATCTTGCTATAGGAACTATTGCTTCTAAGGTTAAATGTGCCCCAATCACTAGTGTAGATGTGGAACGAAGTTTTTCTCACTTAAAATATGTACTTAGTGACAAAAGAAGGGGATGTTCTGTTGAAAATTTAGAGAAACAATTAGATGTTGGCTTACTCATAAATGAATAGGTATATGTTAATTCCTTGTTCCAAACTTTTTATAACATTATATGCTTCAGCTTTTTGTAAGTTTTTATGTTAATACAGAATATTATTAATTTCTAATGTCATTATTTTCATGCTTAATCTAATTTTTATTCCATTTTATGTGATTATTTTGAAAATATATTGTGATTTAGAAGGGCTTATATTGAGTTTTTTTATGCTTATAAATTCGCACTCTATACTTCTTTTTCATCTTCTTCTTCATCTGTTTTGGGTTGGACGCCAGAACGTCCGGGCATTTGAGCACACTGCTCTTTGTATTATCCCCAATAGATTTCCCAGTTCCACTCTGTTAGTCTTGTGTCCTCGATAAAAGCCACAATCCTCCTATGGGAAGTTTGAGTGCACTCGAAGGATCCAATAGATCTCTCCTGAAATATTTCTGTCTGAGTTCCTTCAGTTCCTCACACTTGAATATTACATGAAGGCTAGTTTCCTCCTGCATTTCACATCTCCTACACCAGGGCTCGTTAACCAAGCCCATGCTGTACAGCTGCTTCCTTAAAGGACAATGTCCGGTTATTAACCCGGTAATTACTTTATTTTCTTTCTTGAAAACTTTTCGTCCAGTTCCCTTAGTAGTGTTTTGGTATGGAGTTGACCTTCCGTTAACCTTCATTTATTTTCATGTTCTTTTTCTAGCCATAACCAGATCTCGCTTTTAGCGGAATCCTTAGCGATTCCACATACAGGTTCTGGTCATCAAGTTCCTACTAGTACCTTCTTTGGCCAGTTTGTCGGCTCATTGCCTTTAATTCTCTCATGTCCCGGCACCCATATCAGCGACACAGTATTGTCTCATGCCAGTTCATTGAGGACCTGTTTACAATATTTCTGACTATCAGTCATTATGTTAATTTTTTTTGCGCAGCCGGCTTCCGGAATTTCCTCGGCGCAGGGTGCGACTGCAAACAATTCGGCCTGGAAACCCGTTGTATGTTTCCCCAGACATATCGATATCTTTCTTCTAGGGCACATTCCGCATATGCCCGCATCTGCCCCCTGACTAGATTGTGATCCATCAGTGTACCAGGTGCCGGCACCACAATCGCTCGAGCGACTTTTTGCCTGTTCGCCTGTTCGCCGGTCGCCGTCGGTATATGTTCAGCTTAGCTGTAAACATAATCTCAGGTGCCATACTGTCCGCCGGCATTTGAAATATCGGGTCTTCCGGTATAGTTCCTGTGATATCTGTATGGCTCCCTATAACCTTATTAGGACACCATACATCATTGGCTTTCAGCCTCAGTGTCGCAGCCATTGCCTCCGCCTTTACAAATAGTTCCAGGGGAGCAAGACCCACGATAGCCTCCATGGAGGCGGTTCCCGTCGCACTCTATACATCATTATACCGAAATGAAGCAATAATCAAAACAATGGCTAGTGCTAATGATCCGAAGAAGGCCAAGACAGTACGTTCGATCACAAAAGTTATGGCTACTACTTCTGAAACTACAATGGGAGTACTCCTATCCATTATCTTCAAGAAGGTAAAACGACAACACGAGAATACTACAGATCTCTTTTAGATTAATCGCACGATACAATACAACGCAAAAGGCCCCACCTAAAATAGAAATTTTTCTTCAGAATAATGCATTTTTTGATCGCTTCAATGACAAAAATTCAAGAACTGTATTTCGAACTGCTTTCTCATTCAGCTGATTTACGGGATTTGCCTCCTTAAACTTTCGCTTTTTCCCACCCTGAAAAATTGGTTCAATGGCAAGAGATTTAACTCGAATGGACAAGTCGCTGAGACTAATACATATGTCGAACAGCTATAAACCTTCCTTTTTTGGAGGAAAGAAAAGCCTTGATTATTGGTAGGCTATATTTAAAAATATTTAAATAACTTTTTCCCCAAAAATTTTTTTAGGCTCACTAATTTCTGAACCTTTCTCGTATTTTATATTCACACGGCAGCATGGACTGGGGAGAACTCATATAATTTTTGTTTAATATGGAATGTAATTACTAAACTTTAATATTAAGGAAAAGAATTTTAATTCAAGTTTCCAGAGTGCATAGTACAACTGAGTATGCAACTTGTTACTGCATCAACTTTCGCGGTTCACAATTTTTTACTCATGAAAACTTATCTCTATTTCGCAGAGATTCTTCTTACTGGAGTTAGAGTTATTATTTCTAGTTCGTAAAGGAAAGTTTTTTAATTTAACTAACAGCACTAATATAGGGAAATAGCATACGGAAACTATTTCGAATTTTGTATTCTCTCTAAATTCGCCGAGGAAATGTTAGTCACATATTTTCGTAATATGTATATACATATACAGGCTGTCCATGGAATAAAATGACAATGTATGAAAAATTGAAAGATTTATATACATATATATGTATATAGTAAATTCAATTTGTTGGCGATTTAAGGTCTGGTTTTATAATATACTGTATACAGTATATTAATGATTAATATACAGTCATTTATATTTTACATTGCTTGAAAAGGGCATAATTTGCCGAAACATGTAGGATGGCTTTAAATATATATATTTTGAAGTAAAACCAGACCTTAAGTCGCCAACAAATTGAATTTACCATAACATACAAAGGTCACGAAATAATTATCTATATATATATATATATATATATATATATATATATATATATATACCTATTTTCTAAACATGTGGAGATCCATATATCCTACAGACAACCTGAGATCTACCTAAGGAACGGCATTTTGAAAAACATAATTTAGAAAAAACTATACAATGCATTAATTATCTTTACTCTTTCTATAGATATAACCATATAACAATATTTTCATTAATATATAGCATGTAAATTCTATATGAAAATTGCGACACTCAAAATACAGTAGCTACTACTATAATACTTTACTTATATATAAAGTTTCAAGCACTTGCGGAATAAAATTGATCTTTAAATTTTGGAACAATCGCATTTATATTTTTATATAACAGTTATTAGAAACATTTAAACTATTATAGCTTGCGAAAGTAATATTATTTTTCATAGTAGAAAATGAACAACAATAATACACTCGTATATGCATGCATATCTTATTTATTTAGAATAACACCTTTCAATTCGATGTAAATGTTTTTGTAACGGTTCTTGTAGGCATTATGATCCAGAAAACGCGGATTAATTGAATATACATATATGTATACTTATGCATTTTGTTTATTTAGCAGTTTCTTTGATTTTCGGCCTTGACTTAGGTCAGTCTATATACCTCACATTGATTGACTGGAAGGGAAAATATCTGAAACTATAAGAAAAATAGGCAGATCTCTTTCAGTCAAAAAGTTGGGTCCAACTCAGTTTTTATTTGTCACTTATATAAAAAAAATAATAAGTATGTATTTTGTTAAATACTTTTATGTTAGTTACTTGTGTTATTTATGTTTTTCTTGCCGAACGAGGGATTCTATCTGTTCAAATTATGTATTTTGCATATGTGTTTACCGAACTAGGTGAAGTTTAAAATAGAAAGCGCTGATCTATACCAATTGGTGTATTTTGTTTAGATATGTATTATCGTAGGTCAGCGTATATACTGTACGTTTTGAGTTACGAAAAATTGTGCTTACGTTAATATACGCAATTATATTATAGAAAACGCTTGGTGGGATCCCGTTACAATAAAAAAAAGCAAACGAATCAGCAATCTATTCGAAGTGACATTGTAAACATTATTGTCTTCTATTTATAGTGCCTTATTTATTTTGATGGTCCTTTTACAAATCAACACAAAATAATATCCAAAGACGTAATATGTTGTGATCTGGCCTGAACTTCGATATACATTTTCTTGGGAATTTGTTATATAAGCAATGCCACATAGCTAGGAAGTTATGTGGTGGTTCCTTTGCTTATATAATTGAAACCATAATTGCAGTTATTGATGTGCTGAAGTTGATTCAACTTCGGTATAGGAATAATTGCAATTGTAGTTTCAATTAGGCAGGACACCGCCGACAATCCCCAAGCTATGAGAAATTACTTAAATAGCCACTTTCGCAGATATTAAATATGGAGGTCTAGCCTATATCATTAGATATTATATCTCTGGCATTTATTTTGCTAGTCTCTTCAAAATAATGGTTAATAATTTGTTCACACTTTTCTACATACCAATAGCAAAATTTCTAAATAATTCGCTAGATATAATTATTACTTAATTTCTAGTTTAAATGGTTTGTATTCCGGTTTTCTTAAAATTTTAATAATAATAAATCATGCCTTAGTATTCTAAAATAGATAGACAACAAAAACAGGGAAAAGCAAGACATGAGTTATTATGTATGCGCCCGTGGAGCGACTTAAGAGGTTAAGCTGTCGGCATTCGCCTTAAACGAGAAGGAAAACCACGAAAACATACTCGGGCAGCCAGTCAGGGATCAATACAAGAAACTGTCAGCATGATAAGCAAATGTATAAATATTTAAATATCTATACATTTGCATATTAATTATATATATAATTATATATATATATATATATATATATATATATATATATATATCTATGATAATTTTGATGTTCTCGCGGTTGTATGATGAAATGATGGTTTCTCGGGTTCTTGGCCGCGTGTGAGATGTGTCCTGAGAAGGATTGTTGTCTCGACGTTTCGACGGGATCGCACTCGTCATTTTCTAGAGTTGTTCTTTCACTTGACGCTGAAGAGTAACTGCCGATCGTGTCCTCGGGTGTCTGCTATTATGTTGCACTATGGGAGGTGGGGGTTGCGCTGCTGCCGTCGTGCGTACACGGCTTCGCGTGATTGGTCCGGGTGTCTGTGATTCCTGTGTGGGGGCGTGTACCTGTCTCGATGTGTTGTGTTTCGAATGAGTCTTGATTTGCATGCCGGCTAGGAGTGGCTTCCAGGTGTACGGTAAACGTTGGCCGTCGTCGCGTTTGTTTAGACTTTTGGGTCTCTTTTCTATTTCAATCGCTTCTCTAGTAATTCTAGTAGATAGACTTTCGCTCTTCGCTAGGATCTTCGTATTCTCGAAGTCAATAGTGTGCTCCGTTAGGAGGCGGTGTTGTGCTAGAGATGATGTTGTTTGTTTCTTGAAGACTGCGTTTATGTGTTCCTCTTTTCTCACGCTTATTCGCCTGTTCGTCTGGCCTACATAGGATTGTTCGCATTCTGAGCACGGCACTTCGTAAACGCCTTGGTCTTCAAGTGGAATTTTATCTTTCGCGTTGACTATTTGATCGGCTATTTTTCCCTGTGCTGTAAAGATGGTGTCTATGTTGTGTTTTCTTAGTATTCTACCGATTTTGTCTGTGGTACCCTTTATATATGGTAGAAAGGCCTTTGATGTAAATTCCTCTTTTTCCCGTTTTTCTGCTCTATTGTGTCTGGCTTTGTCTATTGTTCTTTGTGAATACCCGTTATCAAGAAGAGCGTTTCTAATATTTCTTCTTTCTTCGTTTTTATGTTCATCGTCTGTTAGTCGTTCGGATCGTAGAACTAGGGTTTTCACTACTGAGTTCAATTGTGCCGGATGATGATGCGATTGTGCTTTTAAGTACCTATTTGTGTGTGTAGGTTTCCGGTAAACGGTGTGTCCCAATGTTCCATTTTCTTTTTTGATCACTAACACATCTAGAAAAGGTAGCTTCCCTTGTTCTTCTACCTCCATTGTAAACTTAATTTTCGGATGTTCGCAGTTTAGTTGGTGTAAAAAGTCTTGTAGTTTTTCTTTGCCATGTGTCCATATTACAAATGTATCGTCGACGTAGCGCAGCCACATCTTCGGTTTGTTCTTACAGGTGTTTAGAAAGTTTGTTTCAAAGTTTTCCATGAATAAGTTCGCTATAATCGGTGATAGCGGGGAACCCAAAAAAGAAAATGGAACATTGGGACACACCGTTTACCGGAAACCTACACACACAAATAGGTACTTAAAAGCACAATCGCATCATCATCCGGCACAATTGAACTCAGTAGTGAAAACCCTAGTTCTACGATCCGAACGACTAACAGACGATGAACATAAAAACGAAGAAAGAAGAAATATTAGAAACGCTCTTCTTGATAACGGGTATTCACAAAGAACAATAGACAAAGCCAGACACAATAGAGCAGAAAAACGGGAAAAAGAGGAATTTACATCAAAGGCCTTTCTACCATATATAAAGGGTACCACAGACAAAATCGGTGGAATACTAAGAAAACACAACATAGACACCATCTTTACAGCACAGGGAAAAATAGCCGATAAAATAGTCAACGCGAAAGATAAAATTCCACTTGAAGACCAAGGCGTTTACGAAGTGCCGTGCTCAGAATGCGAACAATCCTATGTAGGCCAGACGAACAGGCGAATAAGCGTGAGAAAAGAGGAACACATAAACGCAGTCTTCAAGAAACAAACAACATCATCTCTAGCACAACACCGCCTCCTAACGGGGGCACACTATTGACTTCGAGAATACGAAGATCCTAGCGAAGAGCGAAAGTCTATCTACTAGAATTACTAGAGAAGCGATTGAAATAGAAAAGAGACCCAAAAGTCTAAACAAACGCGACGGCGGCCAACGTTTACCGTACACCTGGAAGCCACTCCTAGCCGGCATGCAAATCAAGACTCATGCGAAACACAACACATCGGGACAGGTACACGCCCCCACACAGGAATCACAGACACCCGGACCAATCACGCGAAGCCGTGTACGCACGACGGCAGCAGCGCAACCCCCACCTCCCATAGTGCAACATAATAGCAGACACCCGAGGACACGATCGGCAGTTACTCTTCAGCGTCAAGTGAAAGAACAACTCTAGAAAATGACGAGTGCGATCCCGTCGAAACGTCGAGACAACAATCCTTCTCAGGACACATCTCACACGCGGCCAAGAACCCGAGAAACCATTATTTCATATATATATATATATATATATATATATATATATATATATATATATATTGTAAATTCAATTTGTTGGCGATTTAAGGTCTGGTTTTACTTCAAAATGTGTATATTTAAAACAACCCTACATGTTTCGGCAAATGATGCCTTTCTCAAGGAATATAAAATATAAATGACAGTATATTAATGTCATACTTATACATTTGTAGTTGCTATGGATAAAATTATTCAAAGATACTTCAATTTTGTTGATGTTAAGATCTTAGACGTTGAAAATAACCTTAAAAAAAGAACCTTTTTAGAAATGGTTCACATTAACAGAGACAAAAATAACATAAATTATAGATCTGATACTAATGGTCTTAGTATAATTTATTTTAATATACTGGGTTTGACTGTTAGTCTTAAATCGTTTTGTTATTTGGTCCATATTATGTTAAATTTATATTTCATTATATTTTTTATTTTTCATGTTTTAATTTTTACATATACATGTTTTTTAAAAGTTCTTAAGGCTTGTTTCTATAGTTACTGTATTTTTTAAATCTAATCATTTTTATTTTTTGTACGTCAATTTTATTATTTTTAAACTCTACATTTTGTAAGTATTTTTACTACTGTATTATAATCTTATTTATTTTTTGTTATTTATATATATATATATATATATATATATATGTCTATATATATATATATATATATATATATATATATATATATATATATATATATATTGTATATTCAATAATTTAGAAAGAACTTAATAAATTAACGATTAGCAATATTTGATCATAGCTCCGTTTCTTCAATAACTAAATGCAGACGCCTAGGCTTTGAATTAATTAGCCTTTGACAATATTCCACCGATAAATTCTGCCACACATCTATTATTGCATCAGGTCTTGACGGTTTTGAGGGAAAACAATTTTTCGAAGCACTTTTTTCACCATCAAGCCCCATAGATTTTCAATGGGGTTAACGTCAGGACATTTGGATAGCCATTGTAATATAATAATTTTCGCCCTGCCCATCTGTCCTTCACAATCCATAACGCTCCCGGTCCTCTCGCACTGATTCATGCCCAGATATTAACAGGAAAGCGGCCAGATGAATTAGTTTTCTGCTTGTATCTTTCTACAAAACGGGTGTTTATTGGCCTATACACTTTCACCCAGCCATCATAAGTGGATTTAAATGTTTTCTCGTCCGAAAACACTACATTATTCCAAAGATGTTCTTCTTGGAGAAACTGAAGCGCAAAACCAACTCCTTACTCTCCATGAGCATTAGTGAGAAAAGTTTTATTTTTCAACATAATAATTACACAGCTCTGATTTCACAATCCGGCGAGACGCTGTTGATCGGGATGCTGAGAAGCGAGTCTCCTCTATAGCTTTTAAGGAAGTATTCATCGGTTTTTGTAGTAAATATGCAATTAATTCATTATCTTCATTTACGTTTACTGATTTAGGTCGACCTGATCCACCTCTTCGTGTAACGCTACCCTCGTGCAACCATTTATTTTTTATTCGCCCTATCGTACCCACTCCTACCCAAAATTCTGCTGCCAAATCAGACATTATTCTGCCACCTTCAAGGTACGCAACTATTCTAGCCTTATCTACGGCAAACCATTGACAAGGGCAAAATTCTCTTCTGCTCTAGAAGGAATTCCTTTTCTGTTTTTTTTGGCAACCAACGGTAACCCTAAGATAATATTCCTCTGGAGTGCTTGATTGGCATGAGTTTCCTCGCCTCTCATCGTCCAACAAGCTTTTCATGACAAGAAAGTCACCGTTTGGGGCGGTTTTACACCTGATTTTATCATTAGTTCGTATTTCTACTAGGAAATGCAGAATGGAGAAGCCGTATCTGTAACTGTAAACGGTGAACGATACTTGCAAATGTTAAGAGATTATGTTATTCCACAGCAGCAACACGAGCACCACGGAATTTTCATCATTTTTATGCAGGATGGAGCACCCTCGCACAATTTCCGACCAGTGAAAGAATTGTTAACCAACGTTTTTCATGATCGTATGTTAAGCAAACATTTCGCAAATTCATGGCCACCAAGATCACCTGATCTTAACCCAGCGGATTACTGGCTGTGGGGTTGTTTAAAAAGTTTAGTGTTTAGATGACGACGCTACAAGAATTAAAAGACAATATTATGTAGCAAATTCGTGCAATTCAACCAGAAATGTTACGGAATGCTGTGTACAATTTAAATTTAAAACAACAAAATGGAGGTCATATTGAGCAATTTTATTGAGCATTTATTAAGCAAATAGATTTCATTTATTTTTTGCTATTAACTTAATTTGTTAAAAAGCTATAATAATTTAAAATATATCCCTTATTTTATGATAAACCGTACGTTTTTTTATTTCTTTGCTATGGCATCTATATTCATTTCTGCGTTCTTGAATTCTTCTATTCATTTATTCGATGTATGTATGTGCAGATGCTGCATGGTATTTCAGCGTCCTCGAGAGCGATCTTTATTTCCGGATTTCTTAAGAAATAACATACCTTTTCGTCGGTTACAAAAATTGTATTGATGTTTGAGATTAGGAAGTAATCTACTTATAATATCTGTTGTATCCTTGAAATATGGAAGAAATGCCCTACTAATGGTTTCTTGTTCTTGTTTTCATAGCTTGTTCAAAGAAATGTTTGAATTTTTTGGATTCATGTTTCCAAATAACAAACGCATCCTAAACATATCAGAGCCACAGCCTTAGTTTTTTCCGCAGTATCAAATGCTTTTGTTTCGAAGTGTTCTATGAATAGGCTGGCAGTTATAGGAGATACTGAAGACTTGTAAAAGGTCCGGTAGAGGGAATACATGGATTTCAAACAGCGTTGATGGGGATAAAAAAGTGTGGTGGGGCTTCAAACTCAAATAGTTTCAGTATGCCAGCATGCTTTGGTCAGGCGAACAGCTTGCGTTCGTTGTTGAAACTTATTTTATGGCGTTCAGGCTATGTTTCACTATTCGCCCATTGGATTCAGTGCCAGATCGTAATGCGACTATTCATTTGAGAGCTGCCTTTCGCGCAACAGGTTCAACACTTAAACAAAAACCTCCAGGTAGTCCAAGAAATAATTGAACACCGCAAAATGTTGAAAGATTAAAACTCTGTTGAGCAATCGCGGCTATTTTGCAGTTGTCCAACAGAAGTGTGAGGCGAATGTTACATCTAGCCCTTAAGTTCCATCCTTACAAGAGGGTTCTTCTTTATACGTTACACGAAACTGACTTTCAAAACCGTATGCATGCGTGTCAGGCCATTCTTCAAAGCGTGCCGAAAAATGCAATTTTATTGACCAGTGATGAATCTCACTTCCACTTATCCGGTTTTGTGAATAACTAAAATTACCGTTATTGGGCAGCAGAAAACCCTCATGAACTTCAAGAAAAACCCCTGCACAGCCAGCGAGTGATAGTGTGGGCGATGGTATCTGCATTTGGAGTGTGGGAGCCTTAATTTTTTGGAGAGAATGGAGCAGCTGTTAGAGTGGCATCCGCTCGTTATGCCCACATGTTACAAACCTTTGTGCAACCAAAATTGCAGCAGCACATGGTGAGGTATGGTTTCAACAAGATAGAGCCACTCCGCACACATCGCGTGCGTTCATGCAAGTTTTAAATTAGGTGTTTCTAGGCTGCATTATTTCACATCGCGGCGACTTAGCACGGCCGCCGCACTCACCCGATCTCGCGCCATGCGATTTTTTCTCTGGGGCTACCTGAAAGAAAAAGTGTACGCCAAGTGTCCTCAAACCATCAATGCTTCGAAAGCAGTAATTCGAGCGGAAATGACAAGGATACCGCCTGATATGACAGCGCGCGTTATGCAAAAGCTCAAAAATCGCCTAGCTCGCCGTATCGCAAACGAGGGACGCCATTTGGAAGACATCATTTTTCAAACATTATACAAAATAAAAATTTCTGATTTATTATGCCATTGGTCTTTTATTCTTCTTGGAAACACATGCATTTTTTCTGCCGGACCCTTTATAAACGAAGATTTCATAGCGTTTACTCACCTATATATACTATTATATAAATTATGTTGATTGAATTACCAAAGTGTATAATTACTAATAATCGAGATTTGTAACGCTTATTTAGTGTTATACTTTAAGTCGGAAAATAACAACAGTAACGATTTTTAGAGACGGAGTTTTATTTAAACGTCCTTAGTCGAACTCTAGCAATACAATGAATATTAAATTTAATACAAATTATTGTTATGCGGTCGAAACAATTTAAACTAAACAAAATACAGATAATTTACTTATAAGAAAGCCATAAGAAGGAACATTGGGATCGGTTTGAATCCATGGGAACTATATTTTCAATATAAACATTCGGCATGCCTTCGAATATCAGAGTTTTTACTCAGAATATAACATATATATAGTAAATATTTAGCGGACGAGAATGCTACTAGAATTATAATTGCACACAACGGTAAAGGTAAATGAAAGGATGTACTCCTTCAATTAAATTCCAAGCTTTCCATAATGTTTACTTTCTTCATCAGGGCTACATAAAAAGAAATTTACAAATTCAAGTAAAAAATATACAAAAATCACGAAAATTGAATTTAAATTGGCAATGATTTTTAAAACCATAGGACAAAAAAGCAGGAATTTAAAGAATTAACCAAAAAATGAAAAGGAAACTTTCAATTTTATTTTCCTTTCCTTTTTCCTTTCGTATAAAAATATAACCTACCTATGTCCCAGCGGAATTAAAAAGCAACGTTCTCTGTTTTAGCATTAACCAAATGAGATATAGGATACATATTGCTGTCAGGTTTACTTACTTAATTTGTGATTATAAATGTTGTATGGGCTTCCACACAAGCACATACCTACCTAGATTCTTTTTAATTTGCTGCTTATCACAGGTGTTTTTTTAACTAGGTTCTTTTTTACTAAGTCTAGCGTCCATTAAGTAAAACTCTTAATAAGAAATGGTGCAACAAGTTGTTGGTAATTGTTTAAAAGCTTATTTTATTGAATGAATAGTAACCTTTGCACTATTAACATTTGAACTTAATCCTGATTACCGTAATAACCTGACATGGAAATTACGAATCTTTTAAAATTATCATCAATTTAATAAAAGAAGAATTAAAAAAAAAATCTATTGCTAAAATGTAATTGGGTACATTCTGTATAATCAAATTTAGCATTTTTTACATATTTTCGTTGTTTTACTGTGTTCTGAACATAACGGGTGTTCATTTGAAAAGTCAATCTAGTAGCATGTGATTTACTGAGAACATTTTGAAGTATGTCGCAAATTAAAATTTACTAGTTAGCCTACGAAGTCGTATATTTTGACAGTTTCACATATACAAATAAATAACAAATATGATTGACATTATCAAATGTCATTTGAATTTACGTTTACGGAACAACAAACACATACTAATATATATGCGTCTTATTCTATCAAAATTTCAAAATAACCTAGATTGACTTTTCAAATGAACACACGTAACAAAATTTTTACACAAGGTACATTTTGATTGCACTTTATTGTCTTTTGACCTAGAACACACATGACATCGACCTCGTTTTCTAGTTTCGCAGGCCGGTTGTACTGCTTCCTCTTGTTTTGCGTTGGGCTGCTGGCTGGTGTCGTCTAATATTGCGTTTATCTCTTGAACTGTCTTTCTAGTTAGCCTGGAGCGTATGGCAGCGTTGCTAATCCTCCTCCTCATACGGGGTTCTACTAGTTCTTTCCCCAATTCCAAAAGGAACAATCGTCTTTTGTAGCGGAAGCCTGATTTCCAATCTGGGTGTAGATGTTTCCATAAAACAAAAGCGTTCACTGCAGCAATGTCGATAAAATTCATAAAGAGGACGGCTGGCCATCGTTTGGATTGTCTGTTACAGCTGCATTATGCCACCATCTTATCTAGTATATCAACCGCACCCTTGGTAGTATTATAGTGAAATATGTTATCCGGTTTCTTGTGTTCTTCTTCAGAAACGATGCCATCGTGATGCTCAGATGATAGTAAAATTACGCTTCTGTTTTCTTTGGAACATACGATACCATGGTCACCTCTGGTTGATATGCAAAAATAGAGGAATGTTGCCGTTGTGGCAAGAATTCTGAAGGTATGAAAGCTCTATTTTTCTTTAGTGTTCCACACACTGTAAGTTCTCGGTCTAGTAACTCTTCAGCCAACTCCAAAGAAGTAAAAAAGTTGTCAGTCGCGATCCCATATCCACGACCCAAACACGAAACTAAATCCAGTACTACCCTCTTGCCCTGGTTCCGTTCTGGGACATTTTCCACCTTTCCCAAATAGATTTGCAAGTTTTTGCAGTAGGAAGTCTCTGCATCAGCGAGAATCCAAATTTTTATGCCGTACTTGGCAGGCTTACTCTTCATGTAGACCCTGAAAGGACATCTACCTCGAAACGACGTCAGTTGTTCGTCTACTGTTAAGTGTGATGTTGGGTTGAAATACATTGAACAGTTTTTTTATAAAAATCTCAGCTACATCTCGTATAGGTGCTAATTTGTCCGTTGCCCTTCTCGTTAGCCTTGTGTCTCTATCGCCAAATCTCATCCAACTGGAAATTTGCGAAAATCTGCGTCGGGGCATTGTTGCCGAAAAAATTGGACGATGAAAACAGGGGTCATCTTGCAACAGCATCCGAATGGGCTCACGATTAGCCTTTAGTGCTCCAGCACATACCAACAAACCAATAAAGGCATATATTTCAGTTTCATCGACACCCTTCCAAATCATATCATCTACCCCGTCATTACGATTTTCAGTTTCGTAAGCCCCTCGTTGATTTGTGAAGTTTACTATTTCATTCACCATATCAGCAGAAATAAGTAACTTGAACACTTCTGCCATTCTGCTGGAATTAGGTACTTGGGGAGCAACACCACGAGGAACCGTAATTATATTTTTCGATCGCTGCCGTTTTCGTTTCAAGGGCTCAATCAACCAAAATATGTCATCTTTAGCAAAAAACATATCTTCGACGTCGTTTGGAATTATCTCGTCTTCATCTTCGGACTCAACTGCAACGTCTTCTATAATCTCTTCTTGAGGGGACCGCTGACTTTGTTCCCAATTATTCCACACCAAACGTTGACAATCGAAGGGCGCTGGTGTTTAATTTAACGAAGCCAGTGCGGATTTTCAACACTCAAGTAATGTGTACTGCGTCGGTTAACCGCTCCGTGGTTTTGGAAAGACGCTTCGCCGGAGAACAACACGTAACGAAAAAAATTGAGGTTTTGTTGTATTTGTTCACATGCTCACTGACCAAAAATTACCTAATTTTGGAAATCAACGCCATGAAGATCTTGATGTAAAGACACCCATGACGTTTTAAAATTTTTCAAGCACTGGCGTAGGGCAATCCAGCATTGCGAGCTATTTCTCTTGTGCGAACACATGATTAACAGCCACTGCAGCTAATAGAGCGACTTAATTATTTCCTCCGGTGTTCCACGTTAAAAAATACACACAGTATGTAAACACGTTAAAATTAATATAATAAATAATTTCATTAGATCTTTAGGGTGGGTTTTCACATTGTTTTTTAACGTTCATGGACAGTTGTACTACTAATATAGTTAAGCACAAACTGGAGAGATTTTATTTCACTTTAGGACAGCTTTGCGGAGTTATTTTACTTATTTTTTTTACATATAAAACTAAAGTCTTTCTTTGGAGACTGTGGTTAAGTAAAAACTTAAAAAAGGTATATAACCCCTTACCACAATTACTAATTGTATCCTAAATACGTATTTCATCAGTAGGTAAAACCACTAATCAAAGTATCGCACATGGGGCACAGTAAAGCTAGTTGTCGAAATATGTATTTAGGATACGATTAGTAATTGTGGTAAGGGGTTATATACCTTTTTTTAAGTTTTTACTTATAAAACTGTCTAAACTGCGAGGTTAGTTGGAGAAAGCTCTAAATATTTAATTAAAGTTTTTCGACGATTAAATCAACCTAAATTAAAGAGTTAAGTTCTAACTGAATAAATTACTACGAGACTATATATTTCACCAAATTTAATTTTAAAGAACTAACAGGATTAAAATCATTTAGAGATGTTGGATTTTTTAATTTTGGTAATGAAAACGCTGAAAATAGTGGTCTGCTAATAGAAAAAGTTTTAGCGACCTACAAAAATTTGTACTGAAGAAGTGATCGAAATTTGTTTCTGCATGGTAATCTTAAACTTGAGCAGCGTGAGCAATGAATGGCAATGACTACTTTATTGTAATATAGTACAATATTAAGGCAAATGGGATAAATTTACGATGAGTTATGCTTGTTTTCACTAATACAGGGTTTCTGAAAACATCACAGGTGTTTATGTTGGTTAGCATGTTATACCATATACAGGGTGTAACAAAATAAGTGTAAAACATTTCAGGGAGTGATTCCTCATCGAAAAAGAGATAGGGTCTTTCATATAGAGAAACTTCATTGGAGCATCCCTTGTTAAGATACAGCCCCTTAAAGGGGGTACATAAAATTTGTTTTACAATTTTTCTCACAAACACTAAAAATGTATTTTTTTGGTTTACCCCATGGTTTAAAAATTTATTTCCAATAAAAAGCTAATTTATTAATAACAAAACATTAAACATGTAGAAATCATAGTAAATGTGCAATATGTCGACCTTCAGTCATTACACATGCGTCTAGACGTCGGCGCATTGAGCCACGTATTCGCTCAAATATTCCTGGAGTCTCTCTAAATACCCTGCACGCATCGATGATGCGGTTTCTTAAGTCCTCTACATCGCGAACAGGAGTAGGATAAACCAAACTCTGCAAATGGCCCCAAGTAGAGAAATCGAGAGGATTGAGATCCGGGGATCGAGCGGGCCAATTCTGTGGTCCTCCTCGACCTATCCAATTATTTGGATATGTTTGAGTTAAATGCTGACGTGCTGCTTGACTAAAATGGCGGGAGCCCCATCATGCATAAAAAACATATCCCTTCTGACGCCCAAAGGAACTTCCTCCAGCAGTACTGGGTGCACTTCTCTTAAAAATTGAGTGTATGCCTCACCATTTAATCGAGGAGATAGAAAATGAGGGCCAATTAAATAATCCCCAATAACTCCGAGCCACACGTTAAGAGAAAACATTTCTTGATGGTTAGCTTGGACAATAGCGTGAGGGTTTTCATCAGCCCATATGTGGTTATTATGAAAATTAATCATCTTGTTCCGAGAACAAACAAAATAAGTGTAAAACATTTCAGGGGGTTATTCCTTATCGAAAAAGAGATATGGTATTTCATATAGAGAAATTTCATTGGAGCATCCCTTGTTAAGATATAGCCCCTTAAAGTGGGTACATTTGTTTTACAATTTTTCTCACAAACACTAAAAATGTATTTTTTTGGTTTACCCCATGGTTGTAAGGGGTGGAAAACGCAACCACTAAAATTTATTTCCAATGTAACATTTTGTCTTTTTATTTGTTTACCATTAAAAAATTTATTTCCAATAGCTCGTTTCATTCTAAACAAAAAATGTCTCTTGAATTTTTTGCCCAAAATTAATCAGTTTGCAGCAAAAAATTATTTTACCAACAACTACAGAGATACATCGTCATAAAACGAAAATTCGAAACTTATTTATCTAGTAAGCCGCTATTAGTGATATTGACAATTAAATTGGTATCACGCTGTCAGTTTGTAAATTTTTGTAGTTGAATTAATAATTGTGTGTCGTTGTTTTGTGCTTAATTTGTTAGATTAATAATTCACTTGTTATTAAAATAGCATACACAAATGAGGAAATGGCTGATATGCATTACGTTTACGGTCTGTCGCAGGGGAATGGGTTAGAAGCTTCTAGAAGATATGCTGAAATGTATCCTCAACGGCAGCTTCCTTCGCATAGAATATTTGACCGACTTCATCAACGATTACGAGAATATGGTTCATTCGACAAAAGAACGCAGGATTGTGGTCGCCATCGAGAAGTAAGAACAACACAGCTTGAAGAAGCAGTACTTAATTTGGTTGAAGAACAACCTACTAGCAGTACTAGAAAGATTGCTTTCGAGTTAAATGTTGATCATATGACGGTATTTCGAATTTTAAAGGAACAACTCTTATACCCTTACCATCTGCAACGAGTACAGGCACTGTTACCGCGAGATTTTCCGAACCGTCTTGAATTTTCCAATTGGATGCTGGAAATGATTAGAAGAAATCCTGACTTTCTGAAGACGATCGAATTCACAGACGAATGTACTTTTTCTCGGAACAAGATGATTAATTTTCATAATAACCACATATGGGTTGATGAAAACCCTCACGCTATTGTCCAAGCTAACCATCAAGAAATGTTTTCTCTTAACGTGTGGCTCGGAGTTATTGGGGATTATTTAATTGGCCCTCATTTTCTACCTCCTCGATTAAATGGTGAGGCATACACTCAATTTTTAAGAGAAGTGCACCCAGTACTGCTGGAGGAAGTTCCTTTGGGCGTCAGAAGGGATATGTTTTTTATGCATGATGGGGCTCCCACCCATTTTAGTCAAGCAGCACGTCAGCATTTAACTCAAACATATCCAAATCATTGGGTAGGTCGAGGAGGACCACAGAATTGGCCCGCTCGATCCCCGGATCTCAATCCTCTCGATTTCTCTACTTGGGGCCATTTGCAGAGTTTGGTTTATCCTACTCCTGTTCGCGATGTAGAGGACTTAAGAAACCGCATCATCGATGCGTGCAGGGTATTTAGAGAGACTCCAGGAATATTTGAGCGAATACGTGGCTCAATGCGCCGACGTCTAGACGCATGTGTAATGACTGAAGGTGGACATATTGAACATTTACTATGATTTCTACATGTTTAATGTTTTGTTATTAATAAATTAGTTTTTTATTGGAAATAAATTTTTAAACCATGGGGTAAACCAAAAAAATACATTTTTAGTGTTTGTGAGAAAAATTGTAAAACAAATTTTATGTACCCACTTTAAGGGGCTGTATCTTAACAAGGGATGCTTCAATGAAGTTTCTCTATATGAAAGACTATCTCTTTTTCGATGAGGAATCACTCCCTGAAATGTTTTACACTTATTTTGTTACACCCTGTATAACAGTAAGTTAATTCATAGGGCTAAAATTTGACTGTTAAAAACACTTGGAGGAATTCTTTAAGTTAATGTAGGGCTTATTAGAAGAACATTGTAAAACACAGCTTATATGTTTTAAATTATTGTATGAAAAGTATTTTTTCTCCGAAAAGAAGTAGGAATGTGTTTCTGTATTTTGATTGTCAATTTTAGGTATTTTATTATAAAAAAAGAACATCAATTTTTGTTGGATAGAGGTTACTCCATACGTTATGTCGCAAATTTGATAAACGATTTAGCGAGACGGAATCTCACTTTCGAAGACATTCAAAAAGCCTGAAAATGACATACAAATCCAAGAGATGAAAGGAAAGTCAATAGCAATAGGCTAGAAAATGAGCTTGCAACTGCTAGGAGCCTTGCAGTATCGTTTCGAACAGTTATAAGGCGTTTAATAAGCAGCAGAATATAGGGCAAACAAACATTACAACTCAAAGATCACAAAGTTCAAAGCGTATTTTGACAGAAATAATCAGTATTCGCCGTTAGTGATTGAAAGAATGTTGTATTCTCACATGAAACAAGGGTTAGTTTACAATTTCCAGATGGAAGCGAACGTGTCTGGTGAAGACCAAGATAGCGACTTGCAATATATCCCCAAGGGTCCCGTTTGGTGGCGGTTCTATAATGTTTTAGGGAGGAATCCGTTTCAACAGCCGCGCAAAGTTGGTCCATATGCGTGCGAGGTCTATGAATGCGAATTATTATCTATAGAATATCGTAGTTCAACATATAATGCCATTTGATTCCTTTGTGGTACTATGTATGTTGACTACATAAATGCTGTTGATATTCCATTTATATAACGGCCACCCAACCGTCCCGATTTAAATTCCATAGAGCATCTGTGGTACGCTCTAAAACGAAATGATCCGAAATCGTATACCCTCAGCTGTCAACCACAATCAAGTGTAGATGCAGTAACTGCAGTATGGAAGAATATTCCTGCAGAAATTACACTGGGCAATAAATTTTAGTTTATTTGTCGTATCTTATTTGAAAAGTGCATTTTTTTGTTCATTTTGGGGTGCTGAATACAAAAATTACAATGAATTAAAATCTTGGTCGCAGTTTTAAAAAACAATTCTTTTTATTTTATTACTAACAAAATAATAAAAAATAGATACTTTTACACTTTTAGAGTCACTAAATCGCTAAAGTCGCCGTCTTTTTGCTATTCTTTGTGAATTGTTTCTGGAGTATCTCTAAAAAGAGTCCAACAGTAGTCGGCAAGCATGGAAGCATTCCAGTTTCCTTGGTACCTTTTCTCCATTGTTGATATATTCTGATGGAAGCGTTTGTCGTGTTCATCACCTACAGCTCCACAGTTTCCATGAAAAAAGTCCAGATGTGAATGTAGGAAATGTATCTTTAGAGATATTGCAACCCATTTTTTGATACGATAACAGCATATTTTCAATAAGAGTAACGTAATTGTCATCTTTTTTATTTCCCAAGAAATTAGTGACCATGGGGCGAAAGTCAAGATTCGAGAATTTTCTATTCAATTACATAAAATTCGTGATTGTGGCGTCATTTGTTTGTATACAGGGGCTGTTTAGTACGAGGCAGACATGCGCTTACAGTGTTAATATATAGGGACACATGACAAAACGTATATCTAAAACTTGAACTAATATTAAAAAGATAAGTTTATTTTAGGTTTTAGCACACCAATAATAGTAAGATTTAATCGATTTTATTTTAGATACATTTTGGCTGCTGTTCAGTGATTATTGAACTTTTAATCTCTAATACGTGAATGCGGTAATTATGAGTAAAAGAGCTCATACACGGTACTAATATCGCGTTGAATTAATTCCATCCGTTGTTTTTGTTTAAATCCAGTACTACCCTCTGGCTCTGGTGCCGTTCTGGGACATTTTCCACCTTTCCCAAATAGATTTGCAAGTTTTTGCAGTAGGAAGTCTCTGTATCAGCGAGAATCCAAATTTTTATGCCGTCTTGGCAGGCTTACTCTTCATGTAGACCCTGAAAGGACATCTACCACGAAACGAGGTCAGTTGTTCGTCTACTGTTAAGTGTGATGTTGGGTTGAAATACATTGAACAGTTTTTTATAAAAATCTCAGCTACATCTCGTATAGGTGCTAATTTGTCCGTTGCCCTTCTCGTTAGCCTTGTGTCTCTATCGTCAAATCTCATCCAATTGGAAATTTGCGAAAATCTGCGTCGGGGCATTGTTTCCGAAAAAATTGGACGATGAAAACAGGGGTCATCTTGCAACAGCATCCGAATGGGCTCACGATTAGCCTTTAGTGCTCCAGCACATACCAACAATCCATTCCAATCAATATTTCTAAACTTTTTATTTTATTCTAACTTTTGTAATTGTTAGTAAGATGTGTATCCTTAAGTACCTACTACTTTCTTGTTCAGGTTTACTACGTGGGACAGGTATGCTCCTCGTAGTTCCAAGCATATTGTTACGAGACTAGAAATCTGTCGAACCAACTAGATTACTCGAAGATTCGCGAAACACGTCGGTATTATCCCCGAACAATATGGTAGGTTCTCGATATTAGGTAACTTGTATAAATACAACGCATCGCCCGCTATCGGGGTAGTTAAGTTTTAACTACGAACAAGCGAACGTTATATTGTTTTAATTCTATCTGAATCTGTGAAGAACAAATATTTCGTCGTTCGAACTTGGCATCTACCTACGTAACAATATAATATTTTGATACGGATAAACCAGGCTCCAGTAAAAAATGTAGTCGTAAGGTTGAAGATGAAAATCGACAGTTTCAAGATATTTGGACCGAAAAATACTTTTTTATTTCATCGCATAACAAAAGTGTCTGTTTAATAGCAAGAGTAGTGTTTCTAATCCGAAGAAATATAATGTGAAAAGGCATTATGAAACCCAGCATCACATTATTACAAAACCAATTCAAGATGCTGAAACAGTTACTGAAGTTAGCTTTGAAATATCTCGAAAAATAGCGAAAACTTGTCGGCCTTTTAAAGATGGTGAGTTTGTTAAGCAGGGTATAGATATCGCCGCAAAAAAATGAGTCCGAAAGATACAAAGAGGTTTAAGAAAATTCAACTAAATCGGATGACTGTTCAAAGGAAACTTACCACATTAGCAGCTAATATAGAAGAGCAATTAGCTACGAAATCGAAAAGTTTTGAGTATTTTTCTATAGCACTCGACGAATCTACAGATATAAGTTCCACTGCTCAACTCTTAATATTTTTACGAGGTGTAACGCAAAATTTTGAAGTGAGTGAAGAACTGATTGGTATGAGTTCTTTGACAAGTCAAACCAACGTTACGGAGTGACATGCTCAAAGGTCTTCAGGAAAAATTTTCTATAATGGATTTGGATTTAACGAAATTATCTGGTATTACGACTGATGGAGCACCTTCAATGGTGGGAAGTAAATCTGGGATAATAACTATGTTAAAAGAGTATTTACAAACTAAAAACATAGATACCAAGGAATTAATGCAGTTTCATTGCATTATATATCAAGAGGCCCTCTGTTCAAAATTATTGGGATTTGAAAATGTGATGAAAGTTGTAGTACCTACTGTTAAACTTTACAAAATCATGAGGTCTCAATCACCGACAATTCACACAATTTATTGAGGATATTGAAAGCGAATATGGTGATCTCCTGTTTTACACTGAAGTAAGGTGGCTAAGTTGTGGGTTGTTCCTAGAACGGTTTCTTAACTTGATTGAAGAAATCAAAATATTTCTGGCGGAAAAGAAAAAGGACGTCTCCGAACTCGACAACCCTGATTGGCTGTGTGACTTAGCGTTTCTTGTAGACATCACAAATCACTTGAATGTCTTAAATACGCGACTCCAAGGCAAAGATCAATTGATTTCGCAGTTATACTCTCATATTTCGTCCTTTCAATGCAAATTGAGTCTTTTCAGGACACAAATCAATTCATCCAATTACAGCCATTTTCCGAACTACAAAAAAATTATGGAGAAATTCAATAAAACTGATGTCAATTTCGCTTATGTTGAAAAATTGATATTATAATAAAAGCTTTTCATGATAGTTTTCTAGACTTCAAAAAAGTTAAACCTCTATGAGACATTTTCAGCAATCCTTTCAACATTTCACCCGAAAATGCACCGGAATCAATACAGCTGGAATTGATAGACATGCAAAATTATGAAAATTTACGAAACAAGTTTAATGAAGGTAAATTAGTCAACTTGCGTTGATAAAACCGCTTATAAAGAGTTGCGAATAAATGCATTGAAATGGGCAAGCTTATTTGGATCGACGTATATTTGTGAGCAAACGTTTTCAGTGATGAAATTTAACAAAAATTCGAAACTGTCTGGCAAATGAAAATCTGGAAGCAATTTTACATGTGGCGACAAGTAATGTGGAGCCAAATATAAACAAAATTGTTAGGTCAATACAATGTCATGCATCAAAATAATAAAACATGAAATATTACATTGTAATGATTAGATTACATTACGATTACATAATTACAACAAATATTTTTGAATATTCTTTTATTTTTATCATTTGTAGTAATTCATACTATTTAAAAATTAAAATTTTTGTGTTAATAAATATTCTTTGTAGTGGTCCTTGGCTAATAATTTTCCCGAGTGGCCCCTGTTCCCTATAAGTCTGTGCATCCCTGAATCTAGTATGTGTGGCATTAAAAAAGTCGTGTACTGCTCGTGAAAAATGTAGGGGTACTCCGTCGTACATAAACCACATCTGCCTCCGTAACTGCCCAATTTAATCGTTCTAGAAGTACATGAGGTCCTAGATGAGTATCTGCTACAATATCCGCCGGCAAACGATACCGACACTCATGCTGTATTGCCACATGCGGATTAGCATCAGCCTAATGATATGCATTATGATAATTCATAATACAATTTCTTGTAAAGCAGCATTCATCGGTGAATAAAACTTTAGCACAGAAGTTTGCATCTTTAGCTACGCGCTGACGAAACGAGGTGCAGAATGTAATACGTAAGGGACGATCATTTTCAGTCAATTCTGGTACACTCTGAATATGATACGGGTGTAATAAATTACTTCTCAAAACGCTGTGTTACGTATTGCGAGACGCCCCTACCTGTCCTGCTGCATCTCGTGTACTTACACCTGGATTTCTCCTCAACGATATCCAGTACCTCTTCTTCAGCACGTAAGATTCTACAGCGTCTTTCACGCCCGCGGCTTTTGTAATTTGATAACAAACTACCTGCATCTCTTAATCGAAACACGACATCTATTATGTTCGTAAAATATGGTGCTCGACTATCTAGAAAACGCTTAATATACATACGGCAAGTTAAGTCAGCATTTCCACCTGTTTGACCACAAATTTAAATATGAATGTCGGATATAGAATTGCTAATTGTATCCAAAGGCGGCAGTGTTTATGTCTATAAAAGCCATGTTTTGTTATGCAAGGGTTCAGTAACCTGAGTGACCTGTTTATTTATATAAATTTATACTTGTAAATTCTTAAGGTGATATATTGAAAGAACATACAAGATGTGTGAATTGTAACATTCGACAACAGAACGAACTTGAAACAATTTATACAATAACAAGACTATTCATTTTGTTATTGCGGGTCACCTTTAAGTTTTGTCTACTTTAGTATTTATAATATATTCAGTAGCGTAACAAAATTTCTCGAAATATCTTAGACATTTTCTTTCTTACTTAGAGAAGGAATTTTGGTAAATATTTTAGGTATATATTCTATACAATTTAATATTTAAATTTTTCATAGGTACGTTGTCTTTTTATTTCAAGGATAATGAAATTAAATTCTGTATGAATAATATTTAAGAAAAGTCCTCTTTTTCTGGTCTATTTTTTTAAACCGTACGTTTCTGCAATACTTCAAAATTCGTTATACATCAACATCGATAATCATGAATAAATTTATATTAAGGAGCATAAATTCCAGTGCCAATCCAGGAGTGGTTCCCGATCAAATTTAGAGAGAGGCCATCTGAAATCTTCAGTAAATTGTATTGTTGATAAAAAATATTCCAAATATTCAAATATGTTTGAAATAGTTTATAAATAATTACAATATAGCCATTAGAACGGCTATATTGTAATTATTTATACACTATTTTAAACATATTTGAAGTTGAGATCAATTCTTCGCTCTTCAGTATCTGTAAAATATTTTATCATGCATTCATTAACATTAGCTTGATTTATGAATAGAGCTGGGGATGTTTGCGGTGTGCCAGGATAGTATTCAGTTAAACGCACGAATATAATGACCTTGTTTCGATCGGTGATGCATGCGTGATTTTATTGCTTTACATGCATTCGCTATTTATATCACTTAGGTATGTCAGTTATGTGTACTGTATATAAATAACACACTTACCTTATTTACGATTATTATAGCATAGCACCAAGTGGATAAGACTTGCAGTAAGTTTGTAGCATTAGATACGTTTCCATATTTGTAGCGGTGAGCGATGTACGCCGTGATGAATAAACTTTTTTATATTTTGAGAAAGACCGCTCGACATCTACGGATGTAACACACGCACATTTAAAATAATCTTTAGAGATAGAAACCGAATCTACACTTGCACCATTACTAATTTGTTTTAATCTGGTAAAATCAAAATCATTGTTTATCACACTCTCGAACTTTTCTATTACATTAACATTTTTGTTGTCATTTACTGCGCATAGCTGGGCGTGTACATCGTCCAGTATTTGCAGTGACTCCGCTAACGATAATGCAGTATTTTGAAATTTCTCGATTGCGTTAAACAATCCTATATGATTGTTATAAATAGTTTGTAAATCTGCATCAAGGGAAGGGTTTTGAAAGAGTCTCTGGCTTTCCTTAATGGCTACAGCTTCGGCAGGATTGAATTGTAGAACCACAGATTTTATTTGTTGGAAATACTTGGCATAATAAAATGCCGCCTTTAACCAACTTCCCCAACGTGTAAGGATTGGCTCTGGTGGTTCGGGAATACCTGGGCACCGACTGTGAAACTCTCGAATTCATTTGGGAGATTTTAGAAACACTTTTTTTGTGGTTGCTATTAATGCATTCACCTCTGGATAACATTGCCGAATAGTTTGTGCCACAAGGTGTAAAGCATGAACTTTACATGTCACATGCAAAAGTCTCTCACAATCTGCTTTAAGAGAACGGCCTACAGAACGCATTGTCGCAGCACCATCGCTCATAAACATCAGACTTGATTAGTTGAAACTTGAAATTTTTGTAGCGTATCGAGCACTACCTTCGTAATTACTTCGCTAGTGCACTTTTCCAATCTTTTGCTGGCTAATAAAATGGGAAATGTTGATTTGACAGGATCTAGTACACGCACTATAATATTCACAATAGAATGTTTTTTTCGATCTGTCGTTTCGTCGACACATACCCATAACTGTTTATCATTTACTACTGCTTTCATTCTGTTTTCAATGTCCTCACGCACAATTGGTAAATAGGTGAGTAACGTTCTCCGTGACGGTAGCTTTATGTTGGAATTGTATTTATTCCAAAAGTCGTGAAAGGCTTTTTTATCTAGCAGGTGAACTGGCACATCGCAGACGAGTAGCATTGTCAATAAATCGAAAATAAATTGCGTTTTAGACAGCACATTATTTTTTTTGCCTTTGTGGTGTACACTTTCAACATGTCTTTTACAGTCGTATTTGTCCCAGCAAAGTAACTGTTTATCGCATAATTTACAAACCACTTTTGCTCCATTATAATACAAATCGGGAAAGTCTCGGATAAATTTCTTCACGTCGTTATACAATGGGCGCTTTCTTGGCTTGGGCACGTCCGTCATACTTATTAAATAGAGCTCAAGACAACACACGATCACGTTGCCAGTTCACGACTAACTAAAGTGTTTCGCTGCATCGTGTTTATACGCTGGTGGGGATGCACTACATACGGTCCTGCCGTACCGCAAACATCCTCAGCTCTATTTATGAACGACTTTTCTATATTAAATATTACCAAATACAATTTCCTCTTTGACCTATGGTATTTCGTATAAAAAAGTTGTTCGTTTTAATGTTGAAAATTATCGTCCGCTCGCTACAATTGCCATCAGCAATGTGTATAATATGAATAATGTTACAGCTTCCGAAAAGGTTCCATTTTATTACTAAACAAAATTCCAGTCCGGAATATTCACAAAAATTACGACTCCTAGGCCAGCTTTTAGCTTCAGATTTTATATTCGTAGAGTTAGTTTTAACCAGTTTGAAAAGTATTGTCCGAAAAATCATTTTTATATTTTTTAGACTGATCGCTATAAAATGTTTAGCGATTATTAAATGGCCATATGGTGTTCATTGATTACAGTACATTTAGTTCAGTATTTTTTATATTTTGATGTTGATATAATTATCGAAACAATATTAAATAAATCTAGTCAAATTCTATGAAGCAAATCATGTGTTATATTGTTTACCTTAACTTGGTAAATTTCATCAAGAATTATTTGTACATCTCTCAACAAAACAAAAACGATACTAACAGTCCTTTAAACCAATTTTTTTGCAGATCACTGAACTCGAATTAAAGCTATATTTCCGTAAATATAGAATAAATACAGATTTGGGCCGACCTTATCTTTATTTTGGGTCTAAAAATTTGAAAATTTTTGATGAATTACAAATAAATATCTTTTTTGATTTACAGTTAGACATTTATACGTATTCTTCAGATTCACAAAGCTTTGTCGCTATTCAGCGGTAACCCTATGTATATACCGGGGTGTCCTTAAAAGAAAAAGGCAGCATATGAAAAATGGAAAGATGTAATTATATAGAATTTGAATCCAAAATATTTCCCCAAATTCCCTCTCAAACACGAGAAAAAAATGGCAAAAATATTTATAAAATATTTGTCCCGCCGCTACATTTGAAGAAGTGCGACGGACTATAAAGAGTAGAGGTAGCGTAAGAAGTGAAAAAAAATTTCCCTGATTCAGTTTCCATCGTTTAATGTACACATGTGTATACTGGATATGACTAACATTTACGTGTTTTTATTAACGTGTTCCGCTTAAGGGAAAGAGGTAGATTGTTACCAAATTACGAAGGTAGTGATAGTGGATCAACACTCAATTATTTTTATTATATTATAAATAGTCTATAACATCGCTAAGTGCAACAAGCAGTTATTAAATCGGCGGCGGTAATTTCAACGCGAAGCTTACCTGTTCCATAACATGAACAAGTAAACTGGGCGCAATCATTTTAGGGGTCCTTCAATGGGAAAAAGGAAATAGGTAAACTGGGCACAAATGGAAATTGTTTGTTTAACAGAGCCTGACTGTGAAAAACATAGTATACTTTATATTTTGTAGCTTATTTAAGAAAACACATTTTGAAATTTGCATTAACATACTATTACAGTGTCATATTATATACCGATAGGTCCAGCCCGCTACGGGCCATAGGCAACAATATACGTATGGAACGTAATGCGATGTGGCAACGTGTGTACGATGCCACTCCGCGTGCGCAACATAAGTCCGATGGTCGAGCGCAACAGATTGCCCGTCATTCGTATTTAGCTGTGCATACGTAAAGGTAGTTATCATGTCAGTGTATACAACCGCAGAGAAGGTACAAATAGTTTCGTAGCATCTTGCCGGCAATTTCTGTCGAACAACCGCTGATATATTTGCTGTAGAGTACGTAAATCGGCCTATTCCTTCGCATTCGACGATTGAAAGGATCGTAAATGCGTTTAGGAAATATGGCTGTGTAGTCGGAAATTACCGCAAATCCCAACAAATTGACGAACAGCCTCATATCCCTCTAATACCTGCCGATCGGGAGGAGAGACACGTGCGGGTTTGTTCGTTAGTTGAAATGGGCGACCTTAAGTGTACACGGCAAATTGTAGACGAAATCGGTGTTAGTAGAAGTACAGTAAAGCGGATTCTAAAACGCAACAAATATAAAAGTTACAAAGTTCGAAAGTGCCAGGAGATTTTTCCCGAGGACAATTTTGCAAGAATGGAGTTTAGTGAGTCCGTGATGGAAAAGGCTAACAGGGGCGAATATTTTATAAAATATTCTGTTTACCGACGAGTCTTCTTTTCCACGTCATGGCAAGCATAATCCCTCAGTCGTGCGATATTGGTCTCGAGAAAATAAACATCTAGCTCGTAATGTTAAAACTCAATACCCCGAAAAACTTAACGTTTGGGCGGGTATCTTGGGTGATAACATTATAGGGCCATTTGTTATCGACGGCAATTTGAATGCAGTAAAATATTTAGATTTGCTGCGAACACGAATTATTCCTGCTGTCCGTCAACTGAACTAAATTCTTAACTGCAATGTGCTGCAATTGAAGCTGCTGCGCGTAGAGGGGATTCGCTATTGCCAGTCATTGCTGACTATGGCCCGTTCCGAGCTGTACCTATCGGTATATTTTAAATATCAAGTATATTTTACATAATGAAGTCTGCTTATTTCTCCTAACTTATATCTATTCACAAGATTACCAAGCGATGATAATTTAGCTGTTACCTTTTTATCTTTAAGTGTCGCAATAACATGCAGACTCTGCAAATTTTAATATATGTATCAATTTGGCACTTTTTATCTTTTCCATAAAGACATAGATAGAGGGATGGGTTGCCTAAAATGAGGAATTAAATTTAGCATGAAATGACTCACAGCAATTAGTTGTTCTTGTTACCGAAGCACTTTATTCTACCCACATAGAAGGGGGAAATACTGCATTTTCGATAATATATGTATTTAACAAATGATCATAATATTTATCCAACAAATCATTGTGTGGTTTGTACTTCATATCTAACACAACACAATCTTTTACTTCATTTGGGTTTAAATAGGTTAATCCCAATGTGTTTTTTAGCCATTTGCCAATTTCACTTTTTGATTCATATTCTGAGCCTAATCCAATCGACTTTATCTTTCTATAATATGCTTGGTGTAAGTGAAACCGGCAACCATTCTTTTCAACATTAGGCCAAACATTAAGTAATGCTATATGTATGGCCTTTTCAGAATCTACAAAAACTTTATTTGGATTAAACATGTCACGATATTTTTCATATATATTGAACTTTAAGAAAGAAAAAGAAGTTTTGTAACATTCAGTAGTCTTACTCGGTAACAAACAAAAAACTAAGGGAATATAGTGGCCATTTTGCAGTTCATGTATTGTGAAAAATTGAAAGAAATACCTAAGGCAAAACGAAAATGTGCCGTCTATGTAGAGTTGATCCATTTCTGTTAAAATATTAATGTTTGTTTCACATGTAAACCCAACAATATTATTTTCTATGTTGTTAATAAACAAAAAATGTTCATTTTTATTGGTTAATAGCATTTCACTCTATGCACCGAGAGATTTATGCATTTCTTCTCTGTTTTTAGGCACTGTATCCGGTAGTATCTATCGGAGACAATTATAAATGTTTCATCTAATGTAACCGACATCAATAGTTGTTAGAGATGGTGGTAAATGGGATGTTAGTGCTTTGCTAATAATTTTCGAAGGCCTTTCGGGTATGTCTTCGTCAGTTTTTCTTTTGCAAATATTTGAAACTACTTTTCTTGTTACCTTTTGTTCGTCTGCTTCATGGTTATGAACATCGTGCTCTCTTGTGACTAGGTTATTAACTGTGTAAATTTTGGTTTTATAATGCAGTAATTTTTGGCAACATCTTCATGACGTTTCACCACTTTTTAACACTTTGTCCTTCAAAAATGTGAAATTTTCGGATAATAGCAAATCCTTTCCACATTCACTTTTTATCACTGACACGGACATTTTCGTAGTGTATTCCGATACTTCCACTATTAAAAATAGAACTAAACTAAGAAAACACAGTAGTGTATTCAGATCTTTTCGCTATCAAGAAAAGAAATAATCCAAACTAGGAAAACACGGAACCAAATTAATTTTGGATGTTGATATTCGAACCATTTACAATCGATTAATGTTGATGAGATCATTTAAAATTTGATTAATGTTTCAACATTAAAGAAAGTCTGGCGCCTAATTTACCAACAGACCTAACCGACCCTTTTGGAGAATCAGAATCAGAATTTACCTACGTCCTATTAAATAGCATTATTCATTCGGTTAACCGCACATCTGGTTTTTGTCGTCGCGTTGCGACGCAATTACTTCAATATTATAGTGAAATTCCTTTCTTCATGGGCGTAGATAGAAGCGGGGCTTTTATAATTTATTTTATTTATTAGTTTACATTACGTAAGTTAAATAAATAAAGGGCGAGTTAGTTTCTTTTTTGTATTGTCTTACTATTAATTACCATTCTACGTATTTTTGTAATATATCCTGTTTAATATCGTTTCATCGAATCTATTTCTCCCAATTATTTTGACGTATCTGTTGCAGTGAAGTTTCAATAACTTACGCATACATTTTAAATTCTTATTTATTTAGATCTAGAACATTTTTTAAGTTAGTATCGTGAAACAATGGCGAGTTGGATTAAGGGTTATACTGATTGTATGTCCATTGTCGGTGATTCCGAAATTTATTGCAAAGACTATAAAATATCATTTAAAAACTCCAAGAAATCGCACGTAAAACGTCACTTAGCACCGCAAACACATACACATACATTAGACCCGTTGGAGTCAGACTATTTTAATGAAGAATTCTATGAAACTTTAATGGCGGCATATATTCCATTAAATAAACTTAACAATCCTACCTTCAAAACAGTTCACCAAAAATATACTGGTCTACATGTTCCTGATGAATCCACCTCACGCAGATATTATGTTTCTAATTGCTACACGAAAGCAGTAGAATGCATTAGAAGCCATCTTTCAAACCAGTACCTACGGATAAGTGCCGACGAAACTGTCGATATATTAGGACGCCGTGTGGTAAATGTTGTAGCTGGTGTACTACAACCACCTATTCCATATAACGCATATGTAATAGCAACTAAAGTTACAAATACAGTTGATGCGGAAACAATAGCTAAAACCATTTACGACCCCTTACGACAGGTACAAAGAAAAAATACTTTTATTTGCCAGAGACAGTGCTGCATATATGTTGAGAACAGGCAGACTATTAAAGGAAACATATCCTAATATGCTGCATATTACTTGTGCGGCACATGCTCTCCACAGAATCTGTGAATATATCAGAGACGCCTTTCCGGAAGTTGATAGACTTGTATCCGCTTTTAAAAAAGTTTTCAGAAAAGCACCATTGATAGTAGGTCTTTACAGGGAAAAACAGTAACAACTAGATTGGGGACATGGTTGTAAGCTAGTAGTTTTATGCAGAGAATTTCGATGGTTTACAAAATTTCGTTACATGTTTAAATGACGATGCTCGAAGTATTTCTTGCAAGGAACTAACACAAATCCCAAATTTAAAAAATCATTTGCAACTTTTGCCTAAACTAATCACTTATTTTCAAAATCAAAACCGCAAATTAAATGTTGGATTAACCACATTAGATGTGGCTATTAATAATTTGAAAAATACGCCAAATGACTTCGGATGTGGCATTAGGCAAAAGTTAGACGCAGTTTTTAATAGAAATCCAGATTTAATAACCTTGCGGCAATGTGTATGGTGACAATGCTTCACAATCTAACTCCTAAATACGCTGAAATAAAATAATATTTCCAGTATGCACCTATAACCAATTGCGATGTAGACAGGACGTTTTCTAACTACAAGGATTTATTTCATTCAAAGAGAACTAATTTTACAGAAGAGGACCTTGAGAAAGTATTGCTAGTTAATATTAATACTCCCTTACTCAAATAGAACTACAAATTGAACAAATGTATTTCGTACTTTATTGTACTTTATTATTTAAAATCGTACCGGTTTGTTTTCCAATTACATAAATAAAATTAAAATCTCTCTAAAAATACAAGTTTACAAAATTAGTACGCCCGTGGGCTATGGGTCATGGGCCCCTCGTGTCCGGTCCCTAGTTCTTAATAATCTAACCCAAATATGCATAGGGCATATTTTGCATATATTGCAAATTATATGCGTTTTTTAAATATTTGCATATATTCTTAATAAGTAGCAATTTATAACAATTTTATAAATCTTCCATTACAAAGCAATATATTTTATTATGTTTGTAGTTCTCAAGAAAAAAAAATTATAGGGTACAAGAGTATGCGTATTCCCAGTCTTAAATTTCGAGAATTCAAAATATGTCGTTTTAAACCGTTAACATGGGTTTTATTACAAAAAAACAAAGAAAGACCAGAAACCGGTGATACAGGATGAGGGTACTCTAGGAGAACCTCAGGCAACAACAATTTAAGGGTCAAAATGTTGAAGATTCTCCAAATAAATCTTCAACATAAGAAAACACCCACAGCGGCACTTTATCAAAGGACGCTGGCTGAAGATCCTACTCATCCAAGAGCCATGAATAAGTAGAGGTAAGGTGGTAGGACTACATATTAGGGGAAGGGAGCTGTTGGTTGGTGCCCCAGACACTAAAATTAGAACTTGTATCTGTTTCAGAGACGACCTGGACGTGATGCCTATCATAGAGCTATGCAGTGGGGACATGACGGCAGCCAGGATCAGGCTGACTGTCGATGGGGGGATATTGGAGACGACAATTGCGTCTCTATACCTACCCATTGACTCTAAAGAGCTACTAGCGCCTGATCTTGTGGCCTTGGTGGCATATACCAGTAAGAACAATCTGGCATTTATTATCGGCGCAGATACCAATGCTCATTATAAGGCTTGGGGCAGCAAGGACAACAATTATAGGGGTAAGTCTCTCTTTAGCTATCTCTGTGGTACTGAACTTGACTGTCTGAATCAAGGTGATAAACCGACATTTAAGACATCAAGATATTTAATAGGGCGAAGAAAACAGGTAATTGGGAAGCCTACATAGCTCTCCTCAATAAATATAATGATAAAATCAAATACAGCAAAAGGAAGGCCTGGAGAAAATTCTGTGAGGACATCGAGGGTGTTCCTGACATGGCCAGAATTAACAGAATTCTCAAAAAAGATCCTTCCAGCGCATCTAAAATCGGACGGGAGGTGTACCAGTACCGTGGAAGAGACTTTAGAGTATCTTCTGGGGGTACACTTTCCAGGTTCGGAGCGTATGGATGATTGTGATACCAATAAAGTTGCCACCGCTTGGAGAGCGACTAGGAATGATTGGAAGATATCAAACGAGATGTTCAACCCCCATTTAATTAGATGGGCGATAGGATCGTTTCAACCATATAAATTCGCAGGACCAGACGGAGTGTTTCCCAAGATCCTTCAATTGGGGAAATTATAGTGTCCCAGGGGAAATTCCCGGGGACAATGTCGAGCATCATGCGAAATGCTCTGCGAATTGTGGAAAGAAGGTGCCTTGAGGAGGGATTAACTGTCAATCCTCAAAAAATAAGTTGGTAGCCTTTACCAACATGGGGAAACTAAATGATCTGGGTAGCGTAAGGCTCTTTGGACAAGAGTTAGAACTAACCAATGAAGTGAAGTATCTAGGCATAACACTTGATGCGAAACTGAATTGGAGCAGACACCTAGTCAAAGTGACAGACAGGGCGGCGCAGCTCTTCTGGAGCTGCAGAAGAACTGTTGGCAAAACCTGGGGACTAAAACCAAATGTGGTTCACTGGTTGTACACAGTAAGACCAACGATTACCTATGGAGCAGTTGTCTGGTGCAGGAGGACGGGGCGGACATCGTCGGTGGGGCTCCTCACGACTCTCCAGCGACAGGCTCTGTTGGAAATCACGGGAGCTATGAACAGCACGGGAACCGCCACCATGGAGGCCATCGTGGGGTCTCCCTCCACTGGAACAATTTGTAAAGGCGGAGGCAATGGCTGCGATACTGAGGCTGAAGGCCAATTACGTATGGTGTCCTAATAAGGTTGTAGGGAGCCATACAGATATCACAGGAACTATACTGGAAGAGGCGATGTTTCAATGTCGGCGGAGAGTATGGCACCTGAGATTATGTTTACAGCTAAGCTGAACACATTTATACTGACCAGGGAACAGGCTAAAAGTCGCTCGATCGATTGTGGTGCCGGCACCTGGTACACTGATGGATCACAATCTAGTCAGGGGGCAGGTGCAGGCATATGTGGAATGTGCCCTAGAAGGAAGATATCGATATGTCTGGGGGAAACATACAACAGTTTTCCAGGCAGAATTGTTTGCAGTCGCAGCCTGCGCCGAGGAAATTCGGGAAGCCGGCTGCGAAAACAAAAAAATAAACATAATGACTAATAGTCAGGTAGCTATTAAAGCCATTATGAACCCATCTGCCAGGTCTAAGCTGGTGAAATATTGTAAACAGGTCCTCAATAAACTGGCACAAGACAATACAGTGTCGCTGATATGGGTGCCAGAACATGAGGGAATTAAATGCAATGAAACAAACTGGCCAAAGAAGGTACTAATAGGAACTTGATAGGACCAGAACCTGTAAGTGAAATCACTAAGGATTCTGCTAAAAGGGAGATCTGGTTATGGCTAGTAAACGAACATAAAAATAAATGGGGGTTGACGGAAGGTCAACTCCATACCAAAACACTACTAAGGGAGCTGGACGGAAAGTTTTCAGGCAACCTAATTCGTTGTAACAAAAAAGAAATTAAAATAATTAGCGGCTTAATAACCGGACATTGTCCTTTAAGGAAGCATTTGTTCAGCATGGGCTTGGTTAGCGAGCCCTGGTGTAGGAGATGTAAAAAACAGGAGGAAACTAGCCTTCATGTAATATACACGTGTGAAGAACTGAAGGAACTCGGAAATATTTCGGTAGAGATCTATTAGATCCTTTGTTACGTGTCCGTAACGCTCAACGCTTTATTACGTTATTTTGTGATTTAATCAATGATATCTTCAATATATTTCGTTCCATTTCCAACGAACCTACCTGTATAGGTATCGTTATTCGTTATTTTAATATAAATCTAATTTCTTTCAAGTTTTTTTCTTTTTTCCTCGAACCTTAGTGCTCGCTTTTTTTTGAAAAGGAAGAGTACGGCACTCGCTCTCCAGATCCCGGTCGTTAGTGGTCGATCTTCGAACGTAGTTACGATCTCTCCCATCACGGATATTGATCGATGTAGCCTTACTTGATTGTTATAATTACGGCCCAGTGAGGGAATTTAATCGATCTTTATACCAATAGTATTCGCTTAATGCAATATCTCCCTTGGAGGATCTGAAGTGTTGGGAGAAGTAATTTGTAGCACGTTAAACAGCATCGCTTTAATTTCACCGCCATCGAACGCATTACTAGATATGTATAGGGCTTTCTTTGTTTTATTTTCTTTTCGCTTATTTCGTTGTTATTCCTTTATTTAGATGGTGTACCCGATGGCAAGAAATAACGTAGCACCACCTGATTGTTCCCGCAAGCGACGCTTTTTTTCCATGGAGGGAGAAGGACACTATAGCAGTTCTAACCGCCAGATAAGCACTCGTTTTGCTAATTTAGTTTTCATTAGTCATTCGTAAATTTCTTATTTCAGTTCATTTATAAATGATTGTCATTATCAATTAATAGGTCGCTGTTAAATAGTCCCAGGTGTTTTCCAAACGAAATAACCTGTGTTGCCTGACCTTTTTTGCGGGAAATTTCTTATACTCTTCTTGGTTCGCTTCACGAACTGTTGTACCGTTTCAATATAAACTTGCGTTTATACATAAATATTATTTGGAATACTTTAATTATATGCCTACAGATTATTTTTGCTAATTGATTCGAATACTGTAATTATAGGCATTACATATTTTTGCTCACTTATTTGGAATACTCTAATTATATGCCTACAGATTATTTTTGCTAATTGATTTGAATACTGTAATTATAGGCATTACATATTTTTGCTCACTAATTTGGAATACTTTAATTATATGCCTACAGATTATTTTTGCTAGGTGATTTGAATACTGTAATTATAGGCATTACATATTTTTGCTAACTAATTTGAATACTTTAATTATATGCCTTACAGATTTTCGTAATTTATTTGAACACTTCAATTGTATGTATTTCATATTTTCGCTAATTGATTAGAATACTTTCATTATATGCAATTATATATTTTGCTGAATCTTATTTGAATTTAAAACTTTCCAGTTAAAGAACGATTTATTTCAATGAATCGTTGAACTTGTAATACATTGTGAACCTACAGGAAAGAAAGAATACGTATTGTTTTTTTTTAGGGCGAACTAAGGCCATCAGCCGTACTGTAAATAATTTTATAGTCGATTTATTTGAATTACATCACATTATTCCTAATTAATCTTTTTCTTACTATTGACTGGCCTTCAGCCGCATATTTAAATTCCAAAAATATCTATTTAATTTTTCTTTTTTTTCTCTCTTCTCTGAATATATACTATACCTGGTCAAGTAAATTTAGAACTTATTCCTAAGTGCACCATTTTGAGATCTGTAACAGTTTTTGTTTTCCCTCTTATATATACAGGGTGTTAATATATAAGATTTGTTTGGTTGGAAACAACTTATTTTCTTTCTTTCCCTCGTCTCTCGATCCTCGAGACTGGAACGAGTCTCGGTCACGGAGCCGGCCCTCTACCCCGCGCTACTTGCCTTTCCTTTTTTGAATAATACTTACGTCAAAATTTCCGAGTTTGCGACGTCCAGCGTCAAAAATTCGGTGGCGCCCTTAACCATCTTTTTTTTGCTAACTTACTTACCTCTGGGTCTCCCCACCCCTGGGCTGAGGCAGCCTCTGAAGCGGGTGGGCCATTTGACGTTGGCAAGAACGGGCAGGGGCAGATTTAGTTGTCCGAGACCGGGCTCTGCTCCGGGGAGCGTTTTCTTGTTTTTTTTTTTTATTTTAAGCGCGACGTTGCGGTCGTAGCACCTTCGAGTGTATTCAAACTTCCCCTGAGGAGGATAGTGGCTTTTATCGAGGACACAAGACTAGCAGAGTGGAACTGAGAGATCTATTATATCTAGGGGATAGTACAAAGCAGTGTGCTCTAGTGCCTGGACGTGCTGGCGTCCATCCCAAAACATAAGAAGAAGAAGATAGGTTCTATTGTATCCATATTAGTATATTAGTAGGTAAATAATAAATAGATTTCTGAATTTTATATCTGATTGTGCTTTCCAAGGGATAACGAAAGATTTGTGTTTTGTAGTGTTGTGATGTTTTATTTATTTTTATTAGTAAAATGCTCAATGTCAGCAGAGAAGAGAGTAGAACTACATATAGATATGGTAAAAGTCTACTGTTCTGCGTGCGCTAAATTGTATGTATAATTTTTGAATATTCAATATAGAGGGTGGTGCGAAATCGGTCGATATCTGTTATTTCTTGAGATACAAAAAAAGTTAAAAACATGTTCTTTTTGAGGGACATGCAATAGAAAGACAGAGGAATGTATTTTTAGTTTTGCCCTGTCAATAATTAATTTAACCCTAGGTATATCGACCGATTTTGGATCATTTGGACACTCGGGGCGCTTTCGTTTAATATTTTGAAACCGTCAACTTATTTCAGAATTGTATGATGAATCTTGCCAATCCCTCACTAATGTTAGGCAATTATTCGAAAGCAAAGATATAAAACGACAACTTTCGTTTAGAAAAACCAATTGTAGCTTTGCTTCTAAAACAATAACACAAATGGAGGAATCTAATTTTCCATTAACCCGAAGTGTAGAAAACAATCTGAGGCAGCTTTTCAAAATGTCGCAGGCAAAATGGGGGACAAATTTTTTTAAAAATTCAGAAATATGATGGAAAAAAATTGTGGATTTCGGTTTCTTAGCCTACTTGGCTAATATTTTAGAGGGAGAATTTACTGAATCCATTGATTTGGATCCTGTAATATTAAACAATTTTAAAAACGCCCCTATTACATCGGTTGATGGGGATAGAAGTTTTTCCATTCATAAACTTTTTTATTCAGAGAGGAGACAACATTTTTTAATTGAAAATTTCGAGAAACATTTAGTATTTTACTATTTTACAACTAACAACTTGATTTGTGTAATAAATGCATATTTTTGGTTTAGTTCTGTATGTAGAAAAATTAAAATGTCTGTTTATTTTTAATTGAATCAATAAATTTATGTATTATAAGTATTTTCTTTTATTTGTATATTTTCAAAATTTTAGTGCATATTTTGACTAAATAATTTGCATATTTATGCGCATATTTTTGGGTTTTCCGTTTGCATATTTGAGTTTCCCTAGTTATTAATAATTTAAATCAGAAACACACTTTCTATAGTCTATTTACGATTCCAGACGAGGCACGTCATAGTCAATAATATTCTTACCAACATACGCGCTCTGTTAGAGCTGCATTTAGAATATATTATGTTACTTACACTTCACGATGTTCTCACAGTGTTGCATTTTTCATGTTGTTTCTGTCATTTAAATTTATGAAGCAAAACCTAAGAAGTGTTAAAGAAAAAATATATACAAAACTTAACGACATTGGGCGACACAATTATGACGTATGCTTATGACGTGCATAGTCTGTAATCCTAAATATTATTGTGTTTGAAATAATAATATAAAATAAAATAATAATCGCTTAAATCATTTATTTCACTCTTCCTCAGCTTTGAGATATAATTACCATTGGTTATTTAGTCAGAAGCAAAGGTGGTTTTCGGGGACGTAAGGTGTAAGCCGCTGCACGGATAAGACTGCTTCGAACAATTTCGCACAATTGCGGTTGCAGCTACTAGCTTTTCTGTATATGTGAAAGCTTAAACGAAGCAGTCTCATCCGTCCAGTAGCTTACATCGTACTTCATCAAGAACCGCCACTGGTCAGGAGTAACAATTTTTCCATGAATAACGCCTTGAAAGCATAGATCCAAATTTGCATTATTTTTAACTTTTACTTTCTTAAAACACTGCACTTTAAGGCAGATTGTATTGCCTCTACTATATACTACTATTAAAAATGTTTTTCAACACCTGTGTTTAGATATTATTTACAGCTTCCAAGTTTAACCAAAATTATGAAGTCTGTTTTGAAATACAGTATTCTTTAAATGTCTATACTAGAAAAAATCTAGATATGATAAGTCTGCTGTATTAGCTGTCTATAAGCCAATACTTCTAAGTCTGTCATCATAAAATTATTTCCAATCATTAATTGTAGTTGGTGCAGTATATGGTGAAGCTCTATCTTGTTGGAAAAACACATTCATTGTTTCATAATCATGATGCTGATTAATAAATGGCTCTCAAAACATTTCTTTATATTGACCAGTATTTATCGTAAAGAAATTAAAAATATTCCCATACAGCAAAACATGTTTGGGAGCATTAGGAGAAGATGTGTAAAATACTTGGGGGAAGAATAGACAATTTTAGCATCTTTTATCAATTTATTATGGTCATTATTGTTGTTAATTTGTAAAACTAATTACCTAATGAACATAAAATATTTTTGGTAGCATTAGAAGAAGGTGCGTAAAACAGTTAGAGAAAGGATAGCCAATTTCAACATCTTTAGTCAATTTATTATGTCCATTATTAGTAGTCAATTTATACAAGTAATAATCTTATAAACACAAAACCTTTTGTATTTATTATAAAGATATATCTAAGGACTATACGGACGATTAATCTGTTTTTTTACAATCATTTGTTCAATGTTAAAATTTAACTATTACAATAGTACTGGTCGACACAGTTCGGTTTCCTTATACATCAATACGTGTAGTTTATGCCTTTTGTCATGCTGATTCTGAACCTGATTTTAAATTTGCTCTACCATGTCAGGATTTTAAGATATTTTCTTGAATACTTTTCCCGAAAAACGCATTAAATTTTACAAAACTTCAAATATACTTTTATATTAGAAAGATACTACTAAAAATATTATTCTGTCGAACATTGTGTTCCTATTGTGGACATATCTGAACATATCCTTGTTTCCTATGTCAGAGAACTTAAACCAAGCCAATTTTTGCTCTGGAACCAATCAAATTAAGAATTGGTAGATATCTGGCTATGTGGATATATAAAAAGCTACACACGGCTCGTTAGATTCAATGTTAGTCGGTTTGAAGCTGAACGTCTTTTTATTTAATAACGTCACGTACGTGTTTCTGTTATATATGTGGAGAATTCACAACCCACCAGCATAAGCGGAATAGCACCTTTAAGAGAAAAGTTATATTTTCACTGTTTTGGCTAAAGCATTGAACATCAAGATAAGCCATGGGTTCCCAACATTTTCTGCGCACGCTGTACTGCTACTCTGAGAGGTTGGTCAAACGCTAAGAAAAGCGTTTTGCCATTTGCAAGATATATGATTTGGCGTGAACAAACGGACCATTCGAGCGACTGCTATTTTTGCTGCATGAAAACTTTCGGGTTTTGCAACATAAATAAGAAAATTACTCTTTGGATGGAAACTGTTAGCTCCAGATACACATATTTCTGTGTATCGTAATTGTCAGAAGGAACTATCACAGTATTTTTCAACCGACGAGGGCTTTCATGCGGAAATAATGTTGACGATTTGATGTTGAGATTAGATCACCAACACCATTCCGAAGAATGACATCTTTTTGTCGATGCTTCGAAAATGAGTTTGAAAGCTGTCCTTCTTCACATAGGAAATGTTTATTCATCCATCCCCGTTGACCACGCAATTCACTCAAAGGAAACCTATGAATATATGGCTTTTCTTCTAGGCAGAATTAACTAATGACATATCAGCACAGACCTCAAAGATGTAGCAATTCTATTCAGTTTACAACTAGGGTATACATAAAATTGCTGTTTTCTTTGAGAGTAGGACAGTCGATAAAGAAATTCCCACTACATTGTTATACTATACTATACTGAGCCCTGACTGGCCAGTCAGAGCTCAGTATATTCCTGGGCAAAAGAATATACTTCATAACTCACTAGTTGAGTCTGATAAAATACTTCTACTGTCATTACACATAAAATTGGGCTTGATGAAAGATTTCGTGAAAGCAATGGACAAGGAAGGCCGTGGATTCCAATACCTTAAAATAAATTCCTCAAAATCTCAAATACAAAAAGAGAGAATTTTTGTAGGACCCCAAATTAAACTTTTATAACAAGATAAAAAAATTGAAGAAATCTGAAGCGACTTGGAGCGTGTTGCTTGGAGTACTTTTAAAAATGTGACCTACGATTTTCTAGGAAACAGGAAATTTAACAATTATTTTTAATGAACTTCTTAGAAGTTAGCATAAATTGGGCTGTAACATGAGCCTTAAAATACATTTTTCTTCACTCGCATCTGGATTTCCTTCCTCCGAACCTCAGCGACGTGAGTGATGAACACGGCGAAAGGATTCATCAAAACCTTTCCGTTATTTAAAAATGTTATCAGGGCAAATAGTACAGTGAAATGCTTGCCTATCATTGTTGGACATTGACATCAGAGGGTGTCGAAGAACAGCATAAAAGAAAAGTAAAAAGGAAAACATTTTAAACAGAGCGATATCATACAACTTCATATAATGTACACACCTAATTAATATTATTTCATTTACATTAAAATTTTTTTTTCAAAACCTAAGGTGTCAGAATAATTTTGTTGTTATTACTATTGTTAGAACTATAAGAGAAACTAAAACTGTACATCGTTTCTAATAAAAAATTAAAAAACTGAAAATTTGTTGACCAGTGTAATTCACGACTATTATCATTATAAGATGAATAAAACTATTTCCATTAATTTTGCATTTCCCTTTTATGCACAGCTACGAATGGAATTGTGCGATTTCTTCTACAGTAAAGTATTTCATGAAGATGTGTTGTTTACTAAGAATTCTTTAAACTTCATGAATAATTAATTTGCAAAGTGAAAATTAATTATTCATTCTTACCAACTACAACTACTACTTGTTTCATTTCAGTTAATTAATATGACATTTTAATTAAATTTCAAACAATGTTGCAATTACTTGGAAAGAGAAATATCTTTTGACATTAACTAACATTTACATGTACGATAATCTATAAAAGTGTATTAAATAAATTTAGCATTCTGACGCATTTTATATTAGACATGACTTCAAAGTTGCATGACTATTTTGGCTGCAAATTTGTTTAAACTTCGCATATATTATAAAAGGTCGAAATTCTTTTCGATAGAGTATAGACGAAAGCTGTCACTTATGATACGAATGACGTGTATCGGAATTTAAGTAATATCTATTTAATCGATCTTAACCCTAGAATACGGGACTGTGTTTGCCAAACGTAATTACGGGACTTTCGTAAATTTTACAACTCAATAAAAAAAACAAAATTGCCTTATCAAACTTTATTTTAAAAAAATACAAAAAAAAATATAACGTTCTTCGTTATCAGAACAAACGTTTAAAATTATAAAACCAACATATTTTATTATTTTTCACAACATACGGTGCAAATATCTCCTCGGTGTTCGCCGCAAATTGGATTTTTGCACTCCATACAATAATTAGTGGTCATGCGCCTTTTTTTGCTAGGACAGTAGAAACAGGTCTTGCTCTTCTTGTCTTGGGGTGTGTTCACAACGGTTTCTTTTGATGTACCGAGGATTTGAGCTATGTCTTGCCGAAGATATCGACGTAAAGTTTTGCTGTTATATCTATACTGCATCCATGGTTTGGCAAGCAAAGACTTAAATCAATCATGTATTGATATCTTGAAATAGGTTTTTCGCCTTTTTTTAACGTATTAAAAGTGTAAATAACATAAGAGTTTATGCTGGCCATATTTATCATTCCATACAACACACATAATGGCCATCTCTGTGTTTTTCTGCTCGAACTCATATTTCAACACATTTGGTCAAAGGTGTCCACACCTGATTTGGTCTCATTATAGTTATGAATTATTGTTGGCTTACCGGTTTCTTCTACGATCTCTGCCTTCTCATGCATAGTTGAAAGTAGCAAAACTAATTTGTTTTTCTTTGGCATGTAAGATAATAATTTCTTTTGTTGATCGAAACAAAACATTGACGTATTTGCGTTTCGAATATTTCCATCCAAGAACTCCTTGGGTATCTCTTTTTTATTTTTGCGTATAGTTCCTATCATAGTTAATTTGTAAGGATTTTATATCAACTTATCAACAAGGCAAACCGATGTGAACCAATTGTCCATCATAACGTTGCGATTTGTACCATGAATTAATTTCGTTAACTCTTTTACATAAAATTCGGCTAGAGGCTAACCATTGCTCTCTGCTTTTTTTTTCCAAGTAAGGACTTGCGTCTGACATATACTTGGTGGCGGAATCGCATGCCATAACAATTTTTATCCCATACTTCGCGGGCTTGTTAGGAATATACATCCTAAAAGGACAGCGTCCTCGGAATGCCAAAAGCTGTTCATCAATGGTGACGTATGAAGTTGGAGTATATGAATTTCTACATGTGTCAATAAAAATTTCCCAAATTTCTCGAATGTGTGTAAAAGGATCATTTACCTTTCTCTCTTCTCTTTTTTCTCTATTATCGCATCTAATACAGTTCAGCAGGTACAAAAAACGATCACAATTCATACATGATCTATAAAACGTGCCGGAAATAATGCTATCAAACATATGCCTTGCTAACAAATGATTATCTTTTTTTGCGGCCGAAAGGATTAAAACACCAAACAAGGCTTTCAGTTCGTCTTTTGTCGTTGGGGAAACATTCTGGTGGCCGCTGTATTTTTGGGCCTGTCTGGCGATTTCTGCATTTGTATGTTGCAAAATAATATCAAATATATTGTCAGAAAAAAAATGTAAAAAATATTCATCCAGGTTAGAACAATCTTTTGCAGCCCCTTTAGGACCAGCTATAAAATGTATAATGTTCCTAGCAGGCGTTATTTTGGATTGTTGAGGCAGCTCAGATGACCATTTGTGACCATTCTTGCCTTTTAATCGTTTGTTTTTCAAGTTGATTACATATTTTGAACGTGTACGTACTTGTAATAAAGGAATATCATCTTCATCTAAACTAGGTTCTATTTCTTCTTCAGATTGAATTGGGATAAAGCTTTGTTGGATGAGACAAACAGCCAAATTATTATCTTCATCAACCTCACTGTCGGAGGCAGATGATTCAATCTCCAAAATGTCCTCTTCAATGTCACTACCATCACTGTCGTCAAATGATTCTGGATCACTCTCTTCTCCATTCATGACACGTGCCGCTTCCTCCTCCAGTTGCTTCTCGGTCAAAAACTTTCGATTTGACATCTTAATAAAAAAATCACTATATTTATTATAATGTATTTAAATAATAATAATGAAGAAATATCTTACCTCAAATTTCTGTTACTAAAACAATTAAATTCGGTACGAAAAATAAGAACCAGTTGAATTTATAAAATGACGTAAATACGGGACTTTCGTAAAATTTACGAACCTATCGCCGAAAAATCGCTTTAGGGTCGGAAACCAGAACGACCACACACCACACTGTATAGCTAAATACTAGACTAGAAGGTACTCAGTACGGCAATTCGATGCATTGACCGTAAGTAAGCGAAAAAGTACGATGTCTTACGAGCACCGTAAAATTTACGAATGACCTGTAATCTAGGGTTAAGACAAACGTCATAATCGAGTAACACGAGTTACGCACTATTTTAATATAACCATCTCTTTTTAATACTGATATCGGATCAGGCGAACAAAATTGCGTTAGTCTGCTAGACAAATAATTTCAAAAGATCAATTTATTCGTATGATAGACAAGGACAGAAAGCGTACTACCGGTATTACTACCTTAATCAAATTGTTTTACAATCATCCGTCATTTGTAATTATTGCGTTTTTCTGTTTGGTTTTTTCTTTGCTTTTACTATATTCCTCCTAATATTACTAAAATCTGTTCTTCTGAGAACAAAATAAAAAGTGTGACTTCAAGTTTTCGGTAAGTTATTAAAAATTAAAATAAAAATCAAATTGAAGTTAACATAAATGTGTTTCAGAAACTGCCTGGAAAGCGCTTAAATTCACAAGCACAAGAGCCTGTGTTAAACGTTCTGAATTATTTTGAGAAAGGGAAAGAAAATGGTGGTCCTTTATTACCAATAGGTTGTGTTTATGAGGTATGCTCTCTAATGCATCCATTATTACATTTAAAATATGTATAGTTCAGAGAGTATGTGATGCTCTTCATATATCACGCTTAACAGTTTATGCAATTAAACAGCGGAAGGCCCAAAACCCAATTCTTACTTCTTCAGGTAAAAAAAGACCTTGATCTAAACCAAAAACTAAAGATCGTCGATAGTCTGTTAAGATGGAAGTACGGAATACCCTTTACAACATGTATAAAGAAAGCAAATATTACTAAAATATATTGTTTATTAGCTTATTATAAAATGATTGGTTTAGAGAAACATGTTACTTTAAATACATTAAAAGAAGAACTAAAAAACAGGGAAATCATTGATTTATGTTCAGCGTCTTTGAGTACTTTGTTACATCACATCTGCTTTAAATTAAAAAAAGAAGACAACAGACGAGCGCTAATTGAAAGGCATAATATTGCATTATTACGGAGTGTTTTTTTGAGAAAGTATATTGACAATTTGATGTCAAAATCAAAATGGATTTATTCCAAGGGAGTTATGGGAAAATCTTGGAAGGACGAGTCTACAAAATGTGTGGGTTCTTATGGCAAACGTTATGCCATTGTCCATGCTGGTAGTGACAAGGGCTTTATAAATGGTGCTAGCTTAATATTTTCATCAAAAACAAGAACTGCAGACTATCATGATGAAATGAATAGCAAAAAATTTGATGAATAAGTTTTAGCTCAACTTATGCTAAACATACCAAAAAATTCAATTATTAATGGGTAACGCCCCATATCATAGTGTTGTTATTAATAAAGTCCCTACTACTTCATCAAGAAAGCAAGGTATTATAGATTGGTTAACAAACAATAAGATAATGTTTCCAAATAATTTGATGAAATATGAACTTTTAGATTTAGTTAAGAGGAATAAGCCTAATAAAAAATATGCCTTTGACGAAATATTACAGAAAGAGGGCCACGAAGTATTGAGATTACCTTCATATCATTGTGATTTTAATGCAATTGAATTAATTTCGGCTTCAGCAAAGGGCTATTACAATGAAAATATTGACCGGGATGATAATGGGGATGCAAAAGTCTTAGCTATGTGGGGTGAATCATTAGAACAGTGTGATACAAGTACTTGGGAAAACTGTGTAAGGCATACTAATAACCTGATTAAATAAATAAATGATAAATATATGTTAAAGTCGAACAAATTATTATAAATCCAAATGATTTATCGAGTTCAGTGGAAGAATCGGATAATTAATAATCAATCAGCAGTGAAATTCATATTGAAATTAATCAATACCTGTTTATTTATTGTCAAATACTATGTTTTTAAATATTAAATATATTAAAAAATTCTAGATATTTATTTGTCTGATACTGTGTCTATTAGTAACTTTGCAAAATATTTTAAAGCTTCCTAGCAAATAGTGTGATTTTTTAAATAAGTGTATAAAATATTATGTTTGTGTTTTATTCTATCATACACTGACTTAGTCATGTTGTAAACTTTACAAACTACTACATATATCAAGTAAATTAGCCAATCAATTCATTCTCTATCCGATGATATATTTTAGATATAACATTTCCAATATTCGTTAGGTGTATAAATACAAGTAAAAGTAGATTGTTTAAAGAGAAGAAAGGCATTTCAATGATAGAAGAATCCTTTATGAATAATTTAGTTCACTACCTGAAATGTATAATTTAAGGATATTTATTCATTTTCTTATGTAGAATAAAATCTGAAACTTTAATAAAATGCATTATGTAACTATTATTCTGGTATTATTAACATTACATAACTTCAAAATATTATAATTTAACAAGTACATACATAACCTATTTCGCTAGATATTATGACAAAATATCTACCGCGCAGCTGTTTCCATAATTAAACGCATTTAAATTTTACCGCAAAAGTAATATATTAAGTACGCCTATTCTATATGTATCGCTTTAAGAGTATTTGACTTGTAAGAAGTATTGATTTGCTTCAGACGGATAAAAATTGATGACCTTTGTTTTAAGATGCGTTAAACAGATAGTTCATTGTCCTGCCCATAGTAATTTATCACATGCATAAAATATTGTCAAACCTGACAGATGATTTAAGGACACTTTCTGACGTTTATAAAAAGATAGTATTAATTTGGCTGTATAATGTCATCACCATCACTACCTAAACATGAAGATGACAATGGAAGAAAAGTACCTTGCAAACGACATGAAAGAAAACCGAGTATGGATCTTAGTATACCTTCACGGGCTAAAGAAGTTGGATTAAGTCAACCATCGAATAATGCATTGGCTGTCATTAATGAACAAACTAATGAAGAACATAAAACGCCTGGTGGAGGTAACACATACACATCCTCTAAAATATAATGGTGGTTATGTTAATACCTAAGGCCTAGTCAAGCTGGTATAAGTGTGTTGGTTTTATGTAATTATAAGATATGTTCGCAGGAGGTGCTAATAAGAAGATTGCGTATTATTATTTTGTAAATATTTTATTTCTTTGATTTAGAAATATATTTTTATATAAAGATTTTAAATATCTTAGCAGAATTGCCTTATTTTGGGCATTAAAATTAATGTTAATGTAAACAGAAACAAATAATAAATACTTTTAGATTATTTTAACAAGATTATTTTATATATTGACGTTTTATTAAATTTGTAACAGGGGACTATAAATGATTTTTTTCTTAAGCTGGTGACAAATATCACATTTTACGCTGACGTGCGTGAATTTTAAATTTCATATTGTCAAAAATTTGACAAAGGAAAAAGTTAGACAAGGAAATATACAGGCTGAATTTTTTTGAATGTTTAGCATTGGGATCTCAGAAACTACTGGAGATAGAAAAACGCTTAAATGGGGAAAGATGCGCAGTTTTACGAGTTTTATTTAAAACTGCTTTTGTTTCTCCGATAACTTTCATGGCTTATTAGTTTTTTAAAGAAAACTAAATTTTACGATTTTCTTTAAACATGCTTAGCATCGTTAATAGTAATTTTAGAGAAAAAGTGTTCAGACGTAAGTTTTAGATAATTTTATGCCAAATAAAACTGTGTAGCTAATATTTTTTTTTCGTTCACCATTATCGGAGTTATGACACAAACTTGTGTTTTTTTAAATGGAAACCATAGTTGGTTTTGACATCATTAAAAAGCTTATTTTTTGCTGATTACAACGATGTAAGGTTCGATATGGTTATTTTAAAAAATAAAGAGGATATAGACATTTCTATGATTGTTCACTTTATAAGATAAAAACTTAAAAAAAACAATGTTTGGTGTTTTGTAATTCAAAAAACGAAAAATCTGAGTTGCAATAGTGTTCGTTGGAGCAGTCGAGATAAATATACTAACATTGCTTTCATGTTGAGTCACAGAAGTGAGAGCTGTTAATTTTTACTTTTAAGTCAAGTTAATTGTCAAACATTGACAATTAACTATTAATTAATTTAATTGTAACTTAACTGTAAGCGGTGCAAACGGCCGTTAATCATAAGTTTGCATTGGCTATGGAATTTTCTAACGTAGAAAAGCATGATATGGTTGAATGTTACATTCAGTGCCAGAAAAATTCTACTAGAGCTGCTGAAGTTTATTTTGAAAATTATTTTGATCGACGTCAGCCGTCGCTACCTACTTTTAAGAGATTATGGGATAATTTAGCAGATTATGGTTCGTTCGTTAAACCAAAATCAAAAAAAGGGATGGATGAAGATAGAGAAATAAACATATTAGCAAATGTCGCTCAGAATCCATCTACATCGACCCGAAAAATTTCAACAGAAATTAGCTCCTCTCAACGCACTATTGTCAGAGTGTTGAAGAAGCATAAATTTCGTCCCTACAAATTATCAGTATCACAAACTGTACATGAAGGTGATAACATCAGACGAATAGCTTTTCGTAGATGGTAGATGGTTTCATGTTGAACATAGGAGACAACAAATTAAATTCGGGTTTAATGTTTGGTGTGGTGTTATAGGATCAACTGTTCTTCCTCCTTTTATTTTTGATGGATCACTAACTGGCAATCGTTATCTTAATTTTTTACAACAAGATTTCGACGAAATGTTAGATAATTTAAATTTAAGAACCCGAGCAATGCTGCAATGGTTTCAACATGACGGAGCGCCTCCGCACAATCAACTGAATGTTAGAAATTATTTAAATTTGAACTTCCCTAATCAATGGATAGGACGAAATGCACCCATTGAATGGACGGCTAGATCCCCTGATTTATCAGTTTTGGATTTTTTCTTGTGGGGTGGACTAAAGGACACAGTATACAAACGACGATTTAAGAGAAGCTGTCTTAGTTGCTTTTGTTACAAATTCTGTTAATTAATAATGTTGTGTGCCCTTAATAAAAGTTCTTATAGTTTTCATTTTATTACTACATAAGATTTCAAAATAATTTTTCGTTTGGTTTGTATTTTATCAGTTCGAAGTTCAATTGTTTTCCATAAAAACCATAAAAATGTCTATATCCTCTTTATTTTTTAAAATAACCAAATCGAACCTTATATCATTGTAATCAGCAAAAAATAGGCTTTTTAATGATGTCAAAACCAACTATGGTTTCCATTTAAAAAAACACAAGTTTGTGTCATAACTCGATAATGGTGAACGAAAAAAAAATATTGGCTACACAGTTTTATTTGGCGTAAAATTATCTAAAACTTTTGTCTGAACACTTTTTCTCTAAAATTACTATTAACGATGCTAAGCATGTTTAAAGAAAATAGTAAAATTTAGTTTTCTTTGAATATGAATATCTAATAAGCCATGAAAGTTATCGGAGAAACAAAAGCAGTTTTAAATAAAACTCGTAAAACTGCGCATCTTTCCCCATTTAAGCGTTTTTCTATCTCCAGTAGTTTCTGAGATCCCAATGCTAAACATTCAAAAAAACTCACCCTGAATAAAGCAATTTGTTGTTTTGGGTTTCAAAATTATCTCTTCTGTCGAGCAAAATACATTTATTGTAATGTACTACCTGAATATATGATGAAAATGGTAAATAGATTTATTCCAATATTGACTTATGATCTATTTATTGAAATGTAGATAGAACAAATTTAATGCCTTAACTTTTTTTAACGCAGAGAATATTCGAACGGCTATTAAACAACGGTAATGTGGCTAAAGGTAAATCTACTAGTCGCCCCATGTTTCCCTGTTTTTAACATATAAGCTGCTGCATCCGTCAAAAATAATAGCATATTGTCTTTATAGTTGTTATCCGATGACAGAATATTATGAATACATTGATCAATTACTTCTGCAACTGTTTCATTATATACGACTGGCAATATTAGAGTTGCAATTAAGTATGGTTGGTATGAAGTTGTCGGAAGAAGAATACCAACAACTACATTTAACACATATCATCCTATTACATCCGTTGTTTCGTCTGCACTTATCTAAAGATAATGACCAGATAGGTTGGTTCGTATTTCGTCAATGGTTCTCAAATAACATTTTGGTAAGTGGTATTTACGTAAAATAGATTCTTCTGGTATATAACGATCAGTATATTTTGTAAGAAATCTCTTGAGAACTGAATTGTTAAGCTTCTTGAATGGGATATTGGCCACCATGAAACCTTTACACAGTTCTCCGTTAAAAGTGTCAGGTGCAAATAGTTATATGTTATCTTCATGAATTCTTCGAAGAAACATGTCTCTGCACATTACACTTTATGTATGCACTTTATGTACATATAAACTATCAGAGTTTAAATTCATAGAACAAAATAAGAACATTAAATTCGTTTGAGGTGAATGTGCGTATAACAACAACATAGAGGTGAGCAGTATTATTTCGTATCATAGAAACCTTGAAGAGACCATGAATATAAGAAACAAGTTAAAACTTACTTGTAAAAGTAGATGATCACTTTAATAACACAAATACACATATCGAGTTTTTTGTCGAAAAACACGTAACAAATAAAAAATAAAAAAAGAAACATAAGTTACCGACTACGAGATCACAGTCGCAAAGTGTTAGTACAGAGAATCAAGAAGAAAAGTTTCCTCACAGAAACTAAACAAAACAAACACTTTTATATCTCATAAAAACTCGAAACAAACTATAATCGATCGCAAATTTGGTATTTAAGAAAACTTCGACACACAAAACACAAAATCATCAATATAAAGCGATTAAAGAACGTAGAGCGCATAAAATTTTGAAGGCAGGAGGGCAATTGAATTTTGAGAGCAGTTATTTGTGTCGAACTATTTGAGAGAAAATAAAATTACAACTTTTAGTTGTGAAAAAGTTAATATTAGAAATAAAGAAACAGCTGCTTTCAAAATCTCTACAAAAGCCGATGAATTTGAAAAAACATTATACCAGATCTATAGCCTGCCAACCTTATAGCAAGAGAAAATACGAAATTTTGGAGGAGAACCTCACTTCTATAAAAAAAACACTAGATTATGAATGACTAATTTCCGTAAAGGCAAAAGTAGATATTTTTAAGTAGTGAAATTCAATATACAATGAGTGAATAATTAACAGGTCATTTTAACTATTGTCTTGAAGAAATATAATATCGACAGTCCGTGTGTTACTGAATACTAACTTAAGATGCCTAACATTCAAGGTTATAGAATGGGCAATTTTAAGATATCTACAGCGTTTTGATATATACACGGAGGTTCTTCAATTTTTGATAAGAAATCATTTAAAATAGCAATAGCGATTAGATACAATTATCAGAAGAAGAGCATATAGAATTACCCGCAATAGTGCTGTTGAGAGAAAATTTAATAATTGTTGGTTTTCATATATCACTTAAGAGATATATAAATGCGCTCTTGGAAATATTGAATGTCTTACTAACACTATTAACAAATGATTAAAAAAGGTAGCACATCTTTCTGGCGGAGGATTTTAGGTGTATTAGATCTTAAGTGAACATTACTGATTGGTGAGCATATAATAGGCTCATTAAGCTGTTTTAATCTGTCCGCAACTATGAAGGAACCATTAAAAATTACAAATAACACAAGGACATATATTTACAGGCATTGATCTACAAAATATCTTGCAGGCGCAGACCAGTAATATCTACATGCCTGATCATAAGGCAGCGCAGATAATTTCCGTTGAATTGCGCACAATGGGAATAAAAAAGTAAATCAAATTCACACAATAGAAGGAGTAAATGCCTATGAAATCCAATTTTTAGGGAATAAAAATTGACCGCAGATGTGTGGGGTTTGTTTAAAAATTAATAGCCAGGCTTTTGAAATATTTCATGAGACCTAAGATGAAGGATGGTGCTAGGAGTGACGTGGAGTCCTCTAAATTGCAGTAGTATTGGAACACAATGGATGCCATATACCCAATTATGAGAACAAGTAAGGACGAAAGTCAAAGTTACGAAAAGGACTAACATAAGCAAGTAAAAGTACCAGAGCAAAGGGCTATTCAGAGATATATTCAAAAAAGGATAATATATTCAAAAGCAAGAAGCAATATTAACAATAATTAATACAGAAGCAAGGGGATCAACAGCTGTAAGGTAGGTGGGAAGCAGATTTAACAACAAATGACACAAAAGGTTACTTCACAAATATCGGAAATCAGATGGCGTAAATGCTTACTGATATGAATCCATGCTCCTACTTAAACAATACAAATTTATCTTTTGAAAAAAATAATGGCCGGCATTAAAACTTCGTTAACAATCGTGTTAAATAAATGTGCAGAAGAAGGCGTGTTTCTAGAAAAACTAGTCATTCTCGTATACAAGAAGGGTAATATCAATGAGTTCGGCAGCTATTGCAGCCCTACCAGCGATACCAATATATTTGAAAAGCTAATAGCAAATAGGAATATCGAATATCTAGACCGAAAACATACGTAACAAAAAAAAAACAATATGTACAGCAAGGGCAAGTTAACTGTTACGGAACTAATATCGGAGTAATATCAGAGTATGTTTCGACTTTAGTGAAGCGTTCGTTAACCACGACATTCTATTTTCAAACTTTATTATTACGTCATAAGAGGTATATCGAATAAGCTCATAGCATCGTATCTTAAGAAATATATATTAGGTTGTTGATGTTAGTGGGGAAGGTTCAAGTTTGCGGTTTATTACACGTGGTGTACCCCAGGGTCTATATCGGGACCTCAACTATTTGCGGTATATCTAAGTTAAAAAAAAAGATCGAATTTTTCAAATTGTGAGCGAACGTAAAACAATTGGAGGTTGCGCGCCATGTTACACCTAGCGGCATTCTTTGGAAACGAAATGAGGCTTGCCGCATTGCGGTAGTTTAATCAATTAGTGCCGGTCAAGTGAGTATTTACAGGCAATGTTCAGCCAAATAGTTAGAAAGTAACGATGAAGGACTATGTGGAGCAACGTTCTAATATTAAATTTTGCTTTAATATCGGTAAATTTCTTTTTGAAACGTGGTCATTGCTTCGGCAAGCCCATAAAGAATAGTGTATGAGTCGTACATAATACTACGAGTGGTTTAGGAATTTCAAACCGAGCAGATCATCGATCAACGACGATTCAAGATCGGGACCGTCATCGACAACAACAAACGATGTAATTTTGACTGAAAAATTTGGTATGCATCGTGTCTCAGCAAAACTTGTGTCACAGCTGCTCAAAAGCGAGCAAAAAGAAAATCGTGTAAATATTAACCAAGAATTGCTTTGTCGTGCTAACAGCGACAAACCCTTTATGAAAACCATCATCACAGGTGACAAAACTTGGGTTTACGGATATGACGTTGAAACGAAGGCACAATTGTCACAATTGGTCCGCCAACATTCGCCACGATCGAAGAAAGCAAGCATGAGTCGCTCAAACGTGAAGTAGATGTTGATTGTTTCCTTCGACTGTCGTGGAGCCGTTCATCAAGAATTTATGCCACAAGATCAGACGGTCAACCAGGAGTTCTACGTCGAAGTTTTAAGGCGTTTACGGGAAAATGTGCAACGGAAAAGTTCTGAACTGTGGAAGATCAAGAGTAGGATATTAAACCTTGACAACGCGCCAAGTCACTCGTCTCTGCGCGTTGGCCAATTTTTGAACAATAAAAGAACAGCCATTTTTTGCCATCCATCGTACTCTCCAGATATATTTCCAGCAGACTTTTCCCTGTTTTCAAAACTAAAAATCTCCTTGAATGAGCGTCGTTTTCAAAGTGTATAAGATATTCAAGAGAAATCGCTGGCACAGCTACGAAACATCATACCAAACGAGTCCTAGGACGCATATGAACAATGGATACAACGATGAGAGCTGTCCATAGCAAGGAAGGGAGAGTACTCGAATTTGGAAAGTCTGAAGTATTATAATAAGTTTTTATGACGGAAGTTCGGTATTTTTTAAACGCACCTCGTATTTGCAGATGATATATCCTTCCTTGTTATTGGAGGAAAGAAATCTCAACAAACAACCCAAGCTCTTTGCTCCAAAGTAATTAACTTTAACTGAACGAAAACAAAACACGACATTTCAAATACCGTGCAAAAAAAAAATATTTAACACCGGGTCAGGTTCGATGGTTGGGTTTAATAATAGATGGCAAACTTACTTACCAAGTAACTTTCCATTACGCAAAGAAACTGCAATATATAGTAGAAAAATATTAAAACATTGGGACGTATAATACTGCAAAAGCTCCTGCATTATTACGCTATTTTTTCAACTTGCACAGCATAATTATCTATGCGATCTTACTGTGGGGGACATGCGCTTCTGTTGATAGACTTTAGAAAAATACTAAGAGTACTACAGCTTAAGCTATAATAACTGCTGTAGAGAATATTTTAAGTGATATATTTTATGGGAGGATATACTTACGCTGTCCAGTATTTACATACAATGCCTTCAATTAAATTTTCATTTAGAGCAGCCTACGATTTTAATATAAATTTGGGAGCACTGTGAAAAGTAACTTTTTTCGAAAATCAAATTTTGACAACTGTCATAGTTAAGTCAATTTATTGAAAGGTTTTCGTATAAATTAGATTATTTATTATCATACAGTTAGAAATACCATTTAAAGTTTTTTTTGTTGAAAGTTATTTTAGAACTGGTAGATTAGTAAATGGATAGTGGTTTTATACAATAAATAATATACACAGGATTTTTGACAACAGTTCCCTAATCTTGTGATTACCTATGAACATCTGGTTACTCAAATTCATGGTTGTGTTAACAGATTTCCTAAAACGGGGACAGTAATTCGTAAATCTGGGAGAGGAGCACCTAAAGAAAGAACTGCCGATTGCATTGAAGATGTTCGTCATCAAAAAGAAAATTCACCAAACAAATTCCTAGCGAAACTATTGCAAGAAGTTTAGTTATCAGTTGGAACATGCCACACTATTCTTAAAAAGAGATTTAAGATCATATCCATATAAAATTCAAGCTACTCATGAACTCGGGCTCGTTGATTACTATAGAAGACCCAAGTACTGGCAATGGTTCTTGAATAACTTGAATAATGATGATGTTCTTAATAAATGTTTACTGATGAGGCCCGATTTTATCTTTCGGGATATTGAAACAAACAAAATATGACAAGATGGTCGGCAGAAAATGCTCATGAGTTTATAGAAACACTATTACATACACATAAAATTGATGTTTGGCTGACGGTGTCAAGGAGGCAAATCATTAGACCAATACTTTGACATGGAACAATAAATGCTGAAAGATACCGAAATGACTTATTAGAACTCTTTATTAATCAGCTACATGACGATGAAATTAAACGAGGGTTTCTCCAGCAAGCCAATTCTCCACCACATACGGTTCAACAAGCATGTGCCCGTTTCGAAGAGTTCTTTGATAATCGAATAGAAAATTTTCTTCCAAAGTCTCCAGATCTCACAACTACTTCATTTTTCCGCACATCAAGAACACGATTTTGAGAACGCCACAACTGGAAAGAGAGGTTGGTGATAATATAATGCCATCGAAGAAACTTTCTAATGAATGAAACATATTATGACTATAACACAAGAAAATAACGAATATCCAGGTTCCATACTACCGGCTGTAAATAACCAAACAGCGTGGACAGTAAACTATATACGAAAATATATTGAAAGAGGAATGTTGTAGGGCATCTGATGCCTAGGCAAATATACCGTACGTACGTGTGCCATTCGTTTATGTGAGTTGTTCGTGATCTGTCAAGTGTCTGTCATACTGAGTGAAATTGCGGATATGGTCCATACCATTGATTCCCAAAGTGGTCCAGGTGGACCCCCAGGGGTCCACGGTAGACTCGACGGGGGTCTACGTTGGCGTGACAAAAAAATGCGGGTTCACAATTCGTAAGCGGGGGTCCACGAAAATTTATCTGGTTTCGATAATGAAGAACTAAAATGTTGGCTTGAGTTCACCTATCAATGTAGGCAGATAATATTTTAAGAAGCTCAGCGACTGTTACTTGTAAAAACTTGCATATTCCATATTCAGTACAACGTGTCGAGACTTGCAAAGTGCTGCCGCTGCCGCCGTCCGCAATGCTTGTTCAGACATGCAAAGGGACGAAGTACGACTTGTGGTCTGTGTGCTTGCAATCTTGCATGAACTTGTTTGATTCTTCACCAATATAAATACGAATGCCACGGATAAACGTGAAAAAATAAAAATTTACAACGTGATCTCCGTGAAAATATTAGCTGTATCTTGAAACCAAAAACACCCTATGAAAATACTAACCCAGTAAATAGAAAACGTACTATATGCTTTTATTTCGCAAGTCGACTAAGGCGTATGACAGCTATATACATATTGCAATGCACGTCGGAAACCAATATGGAGAACACCGAGGCAATACACATGTGTAACTCCTGTTATGCAGATTAACTTTATTATTATTGTAGCTTAATAAATTTATTCTTTGGAGACAAAAGAATAATTATTAATAATTTATACACTTGAAATTATATACTCTGTTTTATATATCAGTTTTCTTGGAAAAAATGGTAAAATTTACTACATCGCTGAGAAAAAAAAAATAGTATTCTAGGGTTAAGGTATAAATTCAGTCGACAACAAAATTCAGCATTCAAAAAAATTGAAAGAAGTAATAATTGTCTTATCAATAAAATTATTACCTTATTTATTTACAACATATTAAAATAATATAATTATATAATACATATATATTTTATATAATATATTATATAATAAATTAAAATATTAAAATAAATTGTATAAATAATTTTCGAGTTAATTTCCCCTATATACAATCATTAATTTTGTTTTGAACGAAATTTTGGCTTTGCTGTAGATCATTGATTCCCAAAGTGATCCAGGTGGACCCCCAGGGGTCCACGGGAGACTCGACGGGGGTCTACGTTGGCGTAACAAAAAAATGGGGGTTCACAATTCGTAAGCGGGGGTCCACGAATATTTATCTGGTTTCGATAGTGAAGAACTAAAATGTTGGCTTGAGTTCACCTATCAATGTAGGCAGATAATATTTTAAGAACCTCAGCGACTGTTACTTGTAAAAACTTGCATATTCCATATTCGGTACAACGTCTCTAGACTTGCAAAGCGCTGCCGCTGCCGCCGTCCGCAATGCTTGTTCAGACGTGCAAAGGGACGAAGTACGACTTGTGGTGTGTGTGCTTGCAATCTTGCATGAACTTGTTTCATTCTTCACTAATATAAATACGAATGACACGGATAAACGTTACTCATTTGTTTCCCGAATTTCGAAAACAAAAGTAAAGTAAAGGGAATCGATGTTAGTGTTTGCCACTGTCGGAAAAGTAAGTACTTGCCTGCCTATTTGTTATACATACTTTTATTTTATTTATTATTTATCTATTTATTTTACAATTTATTGTACACATAAGTAAACAAAAAATGGACAAATTACAAAAAAATACGTAGGTACAAAAGGCGAGGCTTATTCCTAAAAGAAATCTCTTCCAACCCACCTGCGATAGGAGATATATTTATGTTGTAATAAGTATATTTGTAATATTTGCGTGTAGTAGGTACGTATTAAAAATTAAATACTGAACAGAGCCATTATTAGATACTTCCATAAAAGAACAGAAGTCGAGAAATGTTGAACTTCTTGTCCCTACTTTATTAGTAATTTTTTTATTACCCGACTGTGTGGTGGTTCACTAATAATTAAATATATTTTCATAAATTGTACGTGTCTTTATATACTACATACTCGTAACGTGCATCAAAGTAATAAATAAATAATTAAAATCGCGAAGTTTTGATATCAAAATATTATTTACAAGTATTTTCTATCGAATTTACAGAAACATATCAAAATATAATTAATGAAAAAATGTTTTACATTACATTAAAATCGGTTCAGCCGTTTTCATAAAACTCAATTATTGATCTTAGCGATTTATTGCTTTTAATAATTATAATCAGTTTGCCGCCGGTACTTTGTTTATTTCATTGCAATAATCAATTAATCCTGTTAAAATAGCCATATCCTGTTAAGTAAGACCGCCTTAAGATTACTACAACAAAGTTTTTTATTTATTTGCAGGTAGGTAACTGATACGAAACATGGCTGAATCTAAGAAGAAATGTCGACAGTACAGTGTTGATTATTTAAAATTTGGTTTTCTTCCATCAAAGGCAGACAAGCGATTGCCCATATGCCTTTTATGCAACAAAGTTTTGAGCAATGACTCTATGAAACCATCAAAGCTCGAAGATCATCTAAGAAGGTGTCATCCTGATAAAATAGGTAAAGATTTGAAATATTTTCAAACATTGAAGGAAAAATATGAAAAGAGACCCACCGTGCAGAGTATGTTCGCTTCAACGTCGGAAAGTAACGATGATGGCTTGCGGGCATCTTACAATATCTCATTACTTATAGCGAAATCTGAAAAATCGCACACATTGGAGAACAGTTAATTTTTAGCCGCTGTTGAAGAGGTTTTAAAAACTGTTCCGCACAAATCTCCATTTGACATACTCAAAAGAATTCCTTTGAGTAACAACACTGTACAAAGACGTATTGACGAAATGAGCTCTGATGTTGAAAGTTTCTTGTGTAATTATCTGCAAACAACTCATTTTTCTATTCAACTGGACGAGTCAACTTTACCTGGTAATGAAGCATTATTATTGGCATATGTTCGATTTGTTGTGGACGAAGAAATTCATGAAGAGCTACTATTCGCGAAAACTTTGGAGACGGACACTTAAGGTGAATCAATATTTAATGTCCTGAGTGATTTTCTTAAGAAAAAATCGATTCCATTCACAAACGTTATTTCGTGGGTATAAGCCATCTTAAAAGAATATACCAGAGGTAACTGCATTTCACTGTGTGGTCCACCGACAACACCTAGTAGCGAAAAATTTGAGTGCTAAATTGCACCAATCGCTTCAATTTGTTAGTAATGCAGTTAACAAAATAAGAAGCAATGCATTGAATACGCGTTTATTTGCGCAATTGTGCGATGAAAATGATGAAGACTTCCAACGATTGCTCTTACATACTGAAGTACGCTGGCTGTCGAAAGGTGCATGTTTAACAAGATTTTTCTCAATTTTTGAATCAGTTTTAGAGTTTCTGGAAAGTAAAGATCCAGATTTAAAAGAAAACCTGATCAATTTGAAAGCAGACATCGCGTATTTGACAGATTTGTTCAAAAAATTTAATGACATTAACTTACAATTACAAGGGGACAGCCTCAATTTAATAAAAACAAAGGGTGTAATTTCAGCTTTTCTTGAAAAATTTAAATTTATGGAGCAAAATATTAGTCGGCGCGAATTTTCCCAGTTTTCAAACTTGTCACAGGTAGAATGCCTTGATGAGGATATTCACACATACGTTCAACATTTAATTGCCCTGCATGATGACTTTAAAATCAGATTTGAAGATATTCTGACGATGGAAATACCACCATGGATCATAAATCCACTTGATGAAACGGAAGTGGAGAATGTGATGTTACAAGAGGAGCTACTCGAGCTTAGCACTAGTAAGGAATTGAAGGTGAAATTTAAAAGAGGGTATCAAACATTTTGGCTGCAGGCAGAAATACCCGAAAAATATCCTGGACTGTGGGGAATTGCGAGAAAGCTTTTGATAGCGTTTCCCTCGTCATATCATGTCGAGAAAAGTTTTAGTGTCGTTACAAACCTTTTAACAAAAAAAAGGAGCAGATTGAATATCACAGAACGGGGAGATTTGCGGTTATTCCTAACAAAACTGAAGCCAAATATTGATAATTTGCTGTCAAGCCATCAAGTACATCCCTCCCACTAATATTATGACTATTTTGTGATTGTCATTGTAGAAGTTACGTTACGTTATTAATATTTACTTTTAATTATATTACGACTGTTATCATATTACAATGTAATATAATAACAATAATAATTAATAGTGTAATAATTACATATTTGAATAAATGCAACACAAGGAAATATACTATTTTTCTTTTTATTTTTACCACTCCGAATGGGGAGTTTTCTAAATAAAATATGTGAGAATTGATTGGTTTAATGTGCTGTGAGTAGATGTCAAAGGAGTAAAGTTGGATGGAATCACTTTTTTGATTGGCTAACTTTACTTTTTTGACATCCATTCACAGCACACTATTATTGGTCCAGAACAAGTAAACACATTGCGTATACTGGTCACACACAATACCCACAAAATGTAAATGTATGGGTTGGGATATTAGGGAATAATATCGTTGGCCCAATTTAAATTGATAGCAGGTTGAACGCACAGAAATACTTAGATCCACTGCTATACAATATTATTCCTCTCATACGTGGAGTACTTAACATTGAAATGGAAGACATTTGGTATCAACAACACGGATGTCCTGTCCATACAAGCATAACTGTGCAGCAATATCTAAGGAATACATTTGAGGACCGAATTATTTCAATCCGCAATCCATTGAATTGCCCGATTTCACAATACCCACAAAATGTAAATGTATGGGTTGGGATATTAGGGAATAATATCGTTGGCCCAATTTTAATTGATGGCAGGTTGAACGGACAGAAATACTTAGATCCACTGCTATACAATATTATTCCTCTCATACGTGGAGTACTTAACATTGTAATGGAAGACATTTGGTATCAACAACACGGATGTCCTGTCCAAACAAGCGTAACTGTGCAGCAATATCTAAGGAATACATTTGAGGACCGAATTATTTCAATCCACAATCCATTGGCTTGCCAGATTTCCTGATTTGGCACCAAATGCCTTTTTTTCTGTGGGGTCACTTAAAATTACAAAAATCACCCCCGAGGTCTTGTCCAATATGGGACGTAACTTTTATAATCGAATTGCGTATTGTTTAGAAAAGGAGTGAACATTTAATTTAGTTTAACCAACCGAGAATTTTTATTTATAATTTTCTTTAAGTATGTTTGAGTTACAAATATACATATTACACACTTAATATATACCATTCTTAAATCATCTGTAATAAAGAAGACGTTTTAAGTTCTATTTATTTACTTAATAACTATTTACAGTTTTATTCATTCTTAACCACTTCCTCCAAAATCAATCTTTTCGCAATAAAATGTCAGAAAATATGTAATTTGGTGTAACCTAGATTTATTATGACATTTAAATTTGAATTTTTTGTCATTCATTAACTATGACAACTAGACATATCTAACGATTAGTTAATACTACATAGCGTTCTGTACAACTGAATTTGCCCCACCTTTCTCCTCCTATTGCTAAGCACCAATTATGTTACTGTGCATTTACGTAGCAAACTTTGCATTACTGTATAATAAAATAAAATCCCAAGGGAATTCAACAAGAAAATCCTAACCGGTGAAATAAAAAAGTTATTATTGAATAAATATTTTTATTCTATAAATGAATTCTTAAATTCTAAATGGTAAATGTTAAATATTTAAAACTTTTATATTTTATACATATATTTATCTGTGTAATATTTTAATTCTACTGAATAAAATACGTTTACTATTAATATTATTATTATTGTATGTTTAAATATCCCGAAATATGAAATCAAGTATCATCAGAAAATAAACGCTTATCTAGAACGATGTTATTTTATGATAAAAACACACAATGTTGCAATAGATTTACACTTTATTTAATAATATTTAATAATGACTATATAGCAGCTGTTTCACCGTACAACGGTTTCTTCGCATATAACAAGCGGTACTATAAAACATTTTACTTAAACGTAAATATTTTTTATTTTATTACTTAATGGTATTCTCAGAAATTGGAAACCGAAATATTTTTACCCGCCTCTTTTAGTACAAGGGATACATATAGATAACATAAATTATATTATAAGTGACACATATCTAACAAAATATTTCAATCAAAAATAGGAAATAAATTCAACAGAGGGGAGGAATTAAGCTCTGTTTTGTCATTTAATAATTTATTTGAAAATTTTTGTTTATTAATTTGCATTGCTTCTAATAAATCGAGTTTCTTACATTTCTTTTCTTCGTGTAGGATCTTGAAATTATTATTAAAACTATGGCTTTCTTCAATTAAATGGTTGGAGTATGCTGAATCTGTTTTCCCATTTCTAAACGAATAATAATGTTCGTATATGCGCTTTTTGAACGTTCTACCTGTTTGCCCGATATATGTTTTAGTACATGTGCCACAAGTTAGTTTATACACACCTGACTTATTATGATGTGCTGTTTTACTTTTATTGTTTTTGATGTAGTTACTAATATGGTTGTTGGTTTTATATGCAATGTTTATGACAAGAAATTTAAAATTATTACTTACCTAGGCAGACAAAATAAACCATTGGAAAAATTTTTAAGAAAATAAACATTCCATATAAAACCAACAACCATATTAGTATATATATATATATATGCCGGTTTAGAACGTTTTTCTTCGTTGTCCGACACCTAAATTCCATCCTCTTCTATCGCCACACTCCTCTGGTGTGAGGTTTCTTTCACTCATGGATCTTTGTATGCTCTTCTGCCATTCCAGTTTCGGTCTTCCCCGTTTCCTTCTCCCTCTTGGGTGCCAGTGCATTATTGTTTTGGGCCACCTGTTATTTTGCATTCGTTTTACGTGTCCGTACCAAGTAAGTTGTTTCTTTTCGATGCCTTGAACTATCCCTTCTATTCCCATTTGTTGCTTTATATAATCATTCCTTATTCTCTCTCTTCGTGAAATTCGCAAGGATCTTCTAATGGCATCCATTTCAACCGCCTCAACCTTCTTCCTTTGTCTATCTGCTATCCTCCAAGTTTCTGCTCCATATAGAAGGCTGCTCTTTACCATAGTCTCGTATATATTAAATTTTTTCTTCTTTGTTATTTCCTTGCTCCATAGAATTCCATTCAGGCATCCGATCACTTTTTTTGCTTTGACTATACGTTTTTCGATCTCTCTCACATCTGTTCCGGTGTTGTCGAAAGTTATGCCCAGATATTCATATTCCTGACATTGCATTATTTCTTGACCATTGTCGACTTCCAGATTTCCGTCCTGGTTGCCAATACACAGATATTTTGTTTTGTTTATATTGACTGTCAAGCCCCATTTTCGATATTCTTCCATCATTTTCCTCACCATGTATTGCATGTCCTCCTTGTCATTGGCCACTATGACCTGGTCGTCAGCAAACTGAAGGGTAAATAAGCACCTGTCATTTATCTCTATACCCATTCTCGTGACCTTCCTCTTCCAATCTCTTAGTGCCACCGCTACATATATCTTAAAGAGTGTTGGAGAAACACAGCATCCTTGGCACAGTCCTTTATTTACCGTAAATGCATCTGTTAGTTCTTTACCCATCTTAATTCTTGATGTGGAGTCTTTATGCAATTCTTTAAGAGCCGTTATATAGTTGTAATTGATGTTAGATTGTTCTAATACCTTCCATAATCTTGACACTGGGACTGTGTCATATGCTTTTTGTAGGTCCACGAACGTGAGGTGGGTTTCCAGCTGTCTAGCAGATCTTTTTTCTATAACTTGTTTTAGGCAGAATACGTTGTCCGTACATGATCTTCCTGCTCTAAAACCACATTGCTCTTCCTCTTCTTTGTCTTGGTAATCTTCTTCAATGAGGTCACGCAGGATTCTACCGTACAGTCTGCTTAGTGTGCTTGTGACAGATATGCCCCTATAGTTATTGCAGTCCAGCTTATTTCCTTTTTTATGAATGGATGATATAAAAGCCGTTTTCCAGTCTTGCGGAACAGGATGTCCATTTAGGCATTTATTGATAATTACTGTGAGACTTTTGTAGAGCCTTTCTGTTCCATATTTGAGCATTTCGACGTATATCCCTTCCAGGCCGCTGGCCCTGCCTGACTTAAGATTCCTGACAGTCTTCTTTATTGTTTCTTCAGATATCTCAACTTCTTCCCCTTGTACTACAAACTGTCTGGGGGATTCTATTATATACTCTTGTCTATCTTCTTGTAGCAGGCCTTTGTAGTGTTCTAGCCACTGTTCCGGTTTGATTATTCGGATGTTAGCACTGTTCCTTCCTGGGGTTTTAACATTTGATATAAATCTCCACACCTCCGAGCACTTCCTACCTCCCATGTAGTTGTTAATTTCTTCGCATTTCTTATCCCATGACTCGTTTTTAGCTATAGAGATGCTCTTCTAAGTTGTCTTTTCGTATCTTTGTAGTCGTCAAAGTCCTGTTCACTTTTTGTCGTCAGCCATTTCAGATATTTCTGCTTCTTTTCTTTGACTAATTGTTCTATTTCCTCGTTCCACCAGTATTTCTTGTTGTTGTTGTTCTTCTTTTTGACTCCTACAGCTTCTTGGGTGGCTTCTATTAGACTACTTAAAACGTTATCGTAGAGTTTGTTAAAGGTACACCCTTCCGGGTTCAGTAGTTTGCTGTCGAGTCGTCTCTGATATAGAAATACAGTGCTTTCGTCCTTAAAACTATCAAAATTATATTGGGTTGTATCCACCGCGTTTGTGAGTGTCGTCCTGCCGTCTTGTTCATCTTGGGTCTTGTTTCCTTTCCTAAATTGCATTCTTATTTTGGCTCTCACCAAAAAATGATCCGACCCGCAAGTTATTCCCCTTAGGACTCTTACGTCGTTTATCTCTATGTTTGTTTCTTGTCTACTTATTACATAGTCAATAATGGTTTTTAGATTACGGGTGTTCTGCATCCATGTGTAGCGATGGATGTCTTTGTGTTTGAAGAATCCGTTGTTTATTCTAAGATCGTGGGTCTCGCAGAGATTTATGAGTCTTCGGCCATTATCATTGATTATTTCTTCACCAAATGGTCCCACTACTGGGCTATTGTTTGCCCTTCCTGTTCTTCCATATTAGTAACTACATCAAAAACAATAAAAGTAAAACAGCACATCATAATAAGTCAGGTGTGTATAAACTAACTTGTGGCACATGTACTAAAACATATATCGGGCAAACAGGTAGAACGTTCAAAAAGCGCATATACGAACATTATTATTCGTTTAGAAATGGGAAAACAGATTCAGCATACTCCAACCATTTAATTGAAGAAAGCCATAGTTTTAATAATAATTTCAAGATCCTACACGAAGAAAAGAAAAGTAAGAAACTCGATTTATTAGAAGCAATGCAAATTAATAAACAAAAATTTTCAAATAAATTATTAAATGACAAAACAGAGCTTAATTCCTCCCCTCTGTTGAATTTATTTCCTATTTTAAATTGAAATATTTTGTTAGATATGTGTCACTTATAATATAATTTATGTTATCTATATGTATCCCTTATACTAAAAGAGGCTGGTAAAAATATTTCGGTTTCCAATTTCTGAGAATACCATTAAGTAATAAAATAAAAATATTTACGTTTAAGTAAAATGTTTTATAGTACCGCTTGTCATATGCGAAGAAACCGTTGTACGGTGAAACAGCTGTTATATAGTCATTATTAAATATTATTAAATAAAGTGTAAATCTAATACAACATTGTGTGTTTTTATCATTTGATATGGATTTACATCAAGTAAAGGCAGAATCGATTCAATTTTCGATGTTATTATCCAAATTATTCAAGAAAATACGTTCCTCGTCTGCAAGTAGACTATAAACTATTTTCAATAACAGACAAGGTACATTATAAGCATATGTCATAACAGCGTCACACAGCGAAACCTAGTCATATTTATATTTTTTCATTTATTGTCTCTAGTTTATGGTTGATAAATTTAAATGGCAGAAAGCAACACATAAAAAGGAAAACAATTAATAGCAGTAGTAGTAACACTCTGGCAGCGTTGTTTAGGGTAGGTAACATACGAACTTCAGGGCAACAATAACAGGGCCCATATGGTAACTTCAATCTTTTAGGATACTGCTACAGATATTACTAATTATGAAGGAATAGCAACGACTAGATAAGTTAAGACATTAAATTGTGGCAATGGAATGCTACTTGAATGAGCGTGAGCACATTGGTGCATATCTCCCTCGGTATAAGTGGCATAAAACTTCAAGCTTTTCAACCAATCGATTTCTTTCGGCGAGATACACTTAGGTATGTCTTACTATGGATACTTAGAAACCTGAAATGTTCCAAAATGGATTTTTGCCCCTCGACTATTTTTCGGGGAAATGGATGCTCGACGACACTATGGTTTTCAGAATCTCCATGGTCGATAGCGTTTGACATATTTTTTATATTGAAAAAGCACGTGTGTAAAGAAATATATGCAAAAATATGCAAATTTGTAATGTAAAGTTCACCCGAATAAAGAATTCTAGCGGCTATTTTAAATAAATGACTACAAATTTTTGAAAGAAATGTACATTACGTGCTGTAGATAACACCTTTTTTCCGTTTTTTTTTAAACCGTTAGAAGCTGAGCTATTAACAATATTTGGAAATTACCGCTAGAAAAGCTTTCAAATTAATAAAAATATATACCGGGTGGCCGCCGAGGTATTCGAATACATCGTATATGAATTCAATGTCTAATTTTAAGCGAAAATGACTGTATTCACTTTTTTCGAATTCCTAACGGTTCTTGAAATATTGTGATTTTAAGCTAAAGTAAATTAGGAAAAGATGTGGTTTATTTTAAGAAATGCGTAATGCAATTATTAAACCTACTTAATCTGACCACCGCCTTGTGCAATGCATCCTCAATCCTTCGTCGGAGCTCTCGTTCCTAGTTGTAGTTCTCCATATTGTTTTTCGCCGTATAAAACGCTGCATGAATCCTATGGATGACTTGGTTCCTATTATTAGGCTTTCCCATTGAATAGATAAGTGTCTTCATCTGTCTCTATATGACAAAATCTAGTGGGTTGAGATCCGTAGATCGTGGTGACGATGCAATTGGATCACCACGACCTATCCATCGATTTGGATACTGTTCGTTGAGGAAATTAGTGACACTTCTTCGATAATGGGCCCTGGAGCACCATCATGTAAAAACAACATCGTCCTTCCGATTTTAAGAGGAATGTTCTCAAGTAGTAGAGGTAGATCGTTCTTCAAAAAAGTCCGGTACATTTCGCTATTCAAATTTCCAACGAAGGTATGCGGTACGATAACTTCATTATTAATTATTCGAGCCAAAATGTTTACGGACAATCTTCTCTGAAAGTGGGTTTCTCGAACAGCATGAGGGTTTTCGATTACCCGCACATGTTCTTTGTGGAAATTGTTGATTCCATCTCTTGCAAATGTAGCTTCGTCACAGAAAAGGGTTCTTGAAAGAGTATCCAGACGATTGCTCCAACATTCACAAAGACGAATTCTTTGGAGAAGATCCGTTGGGAGAAGTTCTCGTACAGGTTGGTTATGATAGGGATGCAGTCCATTGTTTCACAAAGCGTCTTGCACAGCAGTTCTAGTTTGTCCAGTAAATACAGTAATTCTTCTCGTACTAACACCAGGATAATTTTCAATAACCTCAAGTTCTTTTACAGCATTGTTTCTTCGCATAAGTTCTCTTTCACAAGTCGTTTTATGGAACACTCCTGTTAAGCGAAGAGTTGTGAAGGTTCCGCTGAACAGTTGCTTGTCTGGAAGACGGCGGTTTGGGTATCGTCGTTGATATTCCCTAAATGAGGCGGTGGTACTACCTTTGCAATATCCATACACGAAAATTATGTCCGCGTATTCTTCATTTGAATAAATTACAGGCATCATTTTAACACAAATGACGGAATTTAAAATAAAAAAAGCACACAATAAACGAACTGACAATCAACATTTCTTGTGTATCTATCCATACGACCTGCCAACTTCAAAATCCAATATTTCAAGAACGGTTAGGAATTCAAGAAAGGTTAATTAAAAGAATCATTTTTGCTTAAAATTAGTCATGGAACTTCGGCAGCCACCCGGTATACAATGCCAAAAAAAGTATATTTTTTTTGTATGATTTACAAGATTTTTTTTTGGACTTTTTTGGTGTCTGGAATTTACAACTTTTATCAGCTGGACACATTCTTATCCATCACTTTTATTTTCTTAAGCACTCAAACACATGAAGTGTATTTATCTTTTTTCTGTTCCATCGGAGCATTTTGCGGAGCTATAAACTAATTGTTATAAATAGTTGTATATTTCAATCGTTTACCCAACCATGTTAACTAGTCAAGTTTTCGATCTCTTGTCTGATCAGTTCACATTACTCTGTCAATTTTGTCTTAGCAAGTTGATGGTTATTAATGCTTCCCCCTACTAGAGCTTCGTTAGATTATTTGCAATCCTATCAACCGCAATTAAACCTTTGAAAATTATGTTATGCTCTCTTAATTTATACAGAAAGAAAGAAATCAAACTTGCTAAGAAAGGAAACTATATTCCTTTCTTGGCAAGTTTGGTCATAGTCTTTTTATATTTTCGGAAAGATCTATTTTTTAATTCGGCCGCATACCAAATTTGTCATGACGTGAAATTATTAACGATTTAGTATTATTTGAGTTATTTAAGTATGTCAAAATATTTCATAGATTCATTATAAAAATATAATATTTTAATTCTCTTAAACAGACAGAAACTTATTTCCTAACATGAGCATATAAAATTACGCAAATAAGAATTTCGAAACAACGATTTAAACAATGGAGTTCTGCAACAATGCAGCATTCACAATATTCACTATACTTATCTCCAATAAATTCTGGTTTTTAATCAATATTTGTTCTCTAGAATGTAAATAGTTTTAAAATTCACCTGTTAAATAATCCGATATTTGTTGTGCACCGACCATATATAATCGATTTGAAAAGACTTATGGCATTCGGTAAAGTTTTGACAATTAACTCTAAAGATATTAAGCACTGGAGTGTTTTACATTTTCAACACATATTTTAGTTATTAATAGAGTCATTATGACTTTCTCGAACATACTATATTTCAGTCAGTATGTTTTTTACGTGCGCTGAATATTCTTAAATGAACTTAATTTGTATAAAAGCGACTAGTGACAGAAGTATTTGCGTTTTCTTCCCTTTCGTCTACAAAATTAGCACCATCAATACATACACTCAGACAGTTTTAACTTCCTATTGTTAAGCTTCAAAATTGGAAAGTTTGTCGGAATAACAATTTCAGTAACAAATGCTCGTTCTAGTTGTCTTTCCTTTATATATATATATATATATATATATATATATATATATATATATATATATATATATATATATAGGCTTCAAATTTCTGTTACACAAAAAGAAAATTTCTAAAAAACTTTAATTTCTCTCTTTTCATATGATTAATGCGATACTACTCGATTTGTTAAGTAGAGAAGAAACTCGAATGTTACATTTGTGAACAACGAACCATGAGATTGTTAAATGTGTGTGTTTGTGTGTGCTCAATAAACTTATTCTAGGTCAAATCGCTTTTCGTAGATGGTAGATAAGGAAAAAGAGTCCATTCTTAAAGTTTTATGATATTGCCAATTCGAATATATTATAAATTTTGTTAGATGTTTAGTCGACATAAACATAACAATTTATATCAGATACATTTAGGAAACTTTTACACCTGCATACATATACAAATACGATCATCAATATAGCTTTACTGCGTATGGACAGGAAGCCATACGCGTGTACGTTCTACCATGTATCTAGTTATGCTGGGTTCTTGTAAAATTTGTTGTTTACACAAGTATATACGAGTATAGTAGCTTCCTAGACTCTTAAATTTGAGCCATATTCTCAAGGATTAAGTTCTCTTAAGTTCTCTCAAATAGGGAACATATTTTGAGAAATTATTCTACGTTTTAAATAAAACATAATAATTTATTAATGTTGTTGATTTATTTTTTAGTAACATCTAAGAACATGTATTTTACGTAATTTCGATTCCACTGGAATGGATCGGCCAGTATATTTTTCAGTAAAATTCTTAAGTAAGAGATTTCCTAATTTATGGTAAAGTATATTTGATATTATAAATGCATTAGTAAGTTTTTCACAATGATCTGCATGGGAATTAATTAATTCTCTGTGGGTGTTCATTTAAATATGTTGCTTAAATCTCCGTTTCCTTTTAACATGTATTTTCATGTGTCGAACTTTACGAAAATACTGTGATTATTAACAATAGAAGAATCACTCATGACTGGAGTAACAGAAGTATTAGAAGATAAGCTTTTTGCCTGTATTAATTCTTGAAATATAAGCGAATACGCAATAAATAAATTTATAAAATAAAAGACTAAACGCAATGAAAGAACGGCCCTAAGTAAGATGAAAAGGACGGGTAATTTAAATTACAAGGGCAAATTAATACATCAGTAAATGTAAATAACTATAAACACAGAATGATCATAACTATATAGATAAACTGCCAAAAAAATTAACAACAATAACTTTTTAGTATATTACATAACGAGAATGGAATGTAAGTGATATAATGCGAGTGAGAATCTTGACGTACGAGGCGCCAGCCGAGTGCGGAAATCTCACGAGCAAACGATATATACTTGCCACCGAGTTTTGTACAGTATTTTTCCTACGACACTGAAAAAATTGTTTATTGCAAAAATATTTATTTTTTAGAATCAATAAAATTAATGGTTAGATTATTGATTTGACAGTTTTTGGAAATTAGGTTTTTTTAAAGAATTGAAGTTGAGAGTATGTGTCAGATGTTGATATTGAATGTTAGAATAAGAAGACGAGGAATTGATAATTTTCGGTTCTGTTCTAACGTTTAATGATGATGAATTAGTAACCGCATTGAAAATTTTATCTACAATTTGTATTTTATTGGTAATAGATTCATCAACATATTCTTTGGCAATAGCAGTAGATTTCCATCCACTCTAGCGCTTAAGAGTTGTGATGTCTGCACCTGCGTCAACAAGAATGGCAGCCGACAACTGGCGAAAACAATGTCCTGTGTATAGTACTATATTTTTAAGGTTTAAAAAAATGGTTATTTATTTAGGGACGCTGTCAAGTTTGTTCAAAACTACCGGTTGTCTAGTACATTTTTTTGCTGTTTTGATCATTTAAAAAGAAACGATGCTCATTTGTATTTGTTGGTCTAAGCGACGCATATTTCTTAAAAATTGTATAAAATTCACCTGTAATTGTGAAATAACACGGTTTCCTTGTTTTAGTGTCAGGTATTTTCACGAAAGGAGCAGATCTCAGATCTTAAATATCACTAATCTTCAGCTGGCTGAATTCTTGTTTGCGACATGCGCCATTTATACCAATAAGCAATGGCACTTTGGTTAAAAGGCATTTGTCGTCTGGAGCTTCGTGGGTAAGTCGATTGATTTCCTCTAATGTTAATTTTTTTTTATTTTTTCGGTTTCTAGCTGTTTGAGTTACCCTTCAACAGTACACTTAATTTCAAATATTTAGTTTATATCTAAGTTATGATGAACGCAAAGGATTCTTCGAAGCATAGAATACTGAGTCCACGAAGAACTGGATTTGACTTTTTCAGATAACTCTCCAATGTAAGCTGTCACTACATTTTCATAAAAAAAAACGGTTTTATTATTTTTTGTTTCGCCAATTCATAAATTGCTTGTATGAAAACTCGTACCCGTCACTGGATTTAGGTGGCAATAGGTTGAGAGATTTGCTTTTCGCGGCATCAAGTACTTCTGGTGATGTATACTCTATAATAATAGACGAGTCGTTGTCTATATCCATCGTTTTCCGTAAAGCCAATACCGTACATTGGGGCGAAATTGACTCCACGAGGCGACTTTGAGTACTTCGTATTCTGACATTTTAAATTGGTTGAATATAACCATTTCAATTCTATAAGTTGGCTAGCCTGATACATTTTACATATGGCGTTAAGTAAACCAGCTGACTGTGCCTGCTATCTTTTGTGTGAAAAAATATTTAGTAAACTTAAGCGAATATGTGTTTTATGATATGTAAATAACTTCACATGTTGGAAGGTAAGTGATCATTATACTGATTTTCTAATTATATCATAAACAGTTGATATTTCATGTGTATCAGGTTGTATACTTCTTTTAAGTGTTCATTTATGTTTGCCTGCTGGAGTGTTTTTATATAATATTATATATTATATAATAAGCGAGAGTCAATGGAATATCGCCGTCCTGATTCTCCAGGTCTACAAAAATACAAAAAAAGCCCATCGGCTCAGAAAGCAATACTCACTATTTTCAGGAATATCTGCTGAAAGGGCGAACGATTAGTTCATTAAGATACTGCGAAACTTTACGATTATTAAAGGATTGTATCCGTAAACTAAGACCGCAAAGAAGGAACTCTTTCTTGGGCCACAGTAATGCCGATTAATGCAACGAAACGATAAAGACAGTGACGAGCTTGAAATTCACGGTTGCTTTGCACTCCGTTCAGCCCTGATTTTGGTATCTTCAGATTTCTCATTGTTCCCAAAGTTGAAAGAGCCACATAAAAGTGAACATATTTCATCAGCCACTGAAGTTTGGGTTGCTGTTCCTATTTGGGTCAACAGCAACCAAGAAAGCTTAAGTTGTTTCATGGATTAAATGAAGAAATTGTTTCAGCATTTGGAGAAATCTGCTGCACTAAATGATGATTATTTGGAAAAATAATTATGTATATTAGTACAGTAAAACCTGTGTGAACGGTCACCTGTCTAAAGCGGCTGTCTGAGGTAACGGACAGATTCAAAGTTCCCCGAACCGACTATAAGGAAATTTCCATATACGAAAACTCGTTATTTACGGCCACCTTTATAAAACGACCTCGGCTAAATAAACCCAAACTATACGGCCTATCTTCATAGAAATTTACCTGCCGCTACCGGCCGGACTATTTATGATATATCTTTATTGATGGAAATACCCAACATTATTTCGTATTTATGCGAATTGCCCATAACTATGTATTCTTCGTATGTACGCATAATTAAATTAAACTTGTAGAGATGAAGGCAATCCCAGTTCCGAACACGCCCCGAAAGCAAATTGCAGGCGCAATACCTGCATGTTTATTTTTGGTCAAACAGAGATCGCCTTTATTTCTACAAGTTTGCACATATTGTGGTCTTTCAGTTACTTGGTTTGTTTAAAATTCTTTCCGTATACGAAAGGTTCTTTCGGTTACTTGATTAGTTTGAAGTTGTCTCCGTATTCGAAAGGTTTTTAATTAATTATGTCACTAAAAAAAATGTTTGTCGCTAAAAGACAAAATAAGTATAATCGCGGAAAGTTGGCAAAAGCTTGTCGAAAAATATGGGATTGGAAAAACACAAATTAATGATATTATCAAAAATAAAAATGAATTAAAAAAGATACGTCTACAGTTGGTTTTGCAGAACCAGAAATAAAGTCCATACAGTAAATAATAAAAATAAATTAAAACACTTGGCTTGTTTCACTATGAGATTTATTTAAATACTCTAACAATTGTTTCGGCTGTTATGCCATTCTCAAAGAGATCTATAAATCTAACTTAAAGACTATCGCACTTGTTCTTATATGTTGTCTGTTCTTGTGTGTAGTGGGGGTGGTATTATATTGTGTATTACGGTGTCTATAAAGGGTGTACTGGCATATTCTATCTGTGTGTTGGTGATTAATAGATTTTGTTTTTTCGCTATTTTTATTTCTAATATTTCTAGGAGGTCCAATCTCTTGCTTTTTGTGATATTGTGTATTAATTCGCAGTTATCTATATCGGGGAAGTGGTTGAGTTCTATACAGTGTTCGGCAAAGCCTGTGTTTTTCTCACTATATAAAATTGACTTTTTGTGTTCTTTAACTCTGTTTTTAATGGCTCGTCCACTTTGGCCGATATAGATAGCTTCACAGTCTTTACATTTTAATTTATAAACACCTGATTGGTCCATTTTATCTCTTTTATCTTTGTTGTTGCTAATCATTGTTCCTAAATTTGTTTTTTTGTTTTAGGAACAATGATTAGCAACAACAAAGATAAAAGAGATAAAATGGACCAATCAGGTGTTTATAAATTAAAATGTAAAGACTGTGAAGCTATCTATATCGGCCAAAGTGGACGAGCCATTAAAAACAGAGTTAAAGAACACAAAAAGTCAATTTTATATAGTGAGAAAAACACAGGCTTTGCCGAACACTGTATAGAACTCAACCACTTCCCCGATATAGATAACTGCGAATTAATACACAATATCACAAAAAGCAAGAGATTGGACCTCCTAGAAATATTAGAAATAAAAATAGCGAAAAAACAAAATCTATTAATCACCAACACACAGATAGAATATGCCAGTACACCCTTTATAGACACCGTAATACACAATATAATACCACCCCCACTACACACAAGAACAGACAACATATAAGAACAAGTGCGATAGTCTTTAAGTTAGATTTATAGATCTCTTTGAGAATGGCATAACAGCCGAAACAATTGTTAGAGTATTTAAATAAATCTCATAGTGAAACAAGCCAAGTGTTTTAATTTATTTTTATTATTTACTGTATGAAGTTAAAATGTTTCACCAAGAAGTATCTGCAACAACAGCCGAGAATAGAAATAAAGTAGTTCCAATATCTGAATCGCTACTTAAACAAAAACTATTGGAGGCAGCAAGCAGTTTAAAGATGAAAAATTTCGCAGCAACAAAAGAATGGCTGGAAAGTTTCGGCCGGCAACACAGTATAACTTTTAAATAAATTTTAGATGGGTCCGCAAAGGTTGATTTGGACATTATAGAGGTCTGTAAATCCTAGTTACCATTATTTTTAAGGAATTATTCTCCTTGAGATGTCTATAATGCTGACGAAATAGGTCTTTATTACCGCACCATGCCAAGCAAGACAAGACGTTTGCATTAAAAAATGAGAATTGTGCAGGGAAGAAAGCAGCAAAACGACGCGTGACTATTTTACTGTATGCGAATATGGAAGGCGAGAAAGAAGATCAATTAATAATTGGAAATTGTAAAAATCCCCGCTGTTTTAAGAGTAATCGTGTTGACAAATTAACCTTAGAATGGGTTTCTAATAAAAAGGCTTGGATGACAACGGAAATTATTACAAAATAGCTGCATAAATTTGAAAATAAAATGAAAACGCAAAATGGAAAAGTACTTCTTTTCTTAGATAATGCCACATCACATTCAGAACCTTAATTAGAAAATGTTAAACTAGTGTTCCTAGGGCCAAGCACCGCATTGTCAGCACTTAAATTAAGGAATAATTAAGAATTTCACATTAATTTACCGAAATTTGTTGATTAAAAGGCTTCTAACGTTTATTTACAGTAAATGTGATTTCGAAAACTCATAGAAACATAAATTTAACGAATGCACTTATACGAATTACAGCTGCTTGGAAAAAGGTATCTCCTACTACAGTTAAGAAATGTTTTTCCAAGGCCGGATTCTGTGATGTTGTTCAAGAAGATACAGTTTTTAGTGAAGAAGACGAAATACCCCTTGCCCAACTCTTTCCCACAGTTCGCAACAAAATTGCAGATTTGGATGAATTTGCTTCTGTTGATAGTCATGTACCTACGGAGAGCCCTAACTTCAGTATTACGGAAATTGTTGAGGAATTGTGCAGTAATGATGAAGAAAATAACTCTGATAATTGTGATGTGGAAGAATGTGAAACTCCAAAATATACTTTATCTAGTATGAGCCAAGTGTGTGCAAAATTAAGAGACACAGAATTATTTATTGTGCAATAACAATGTGTGAAATTTTTATAGATGTGTCTTGAATTTTACTTAATGTGAGGCTGTAGTTTTTAAATCGAAGTTAAAAATTTTAAAGCAAACAAGGATTGAACCATACTTTAAAAAAGCTTAACAAATTATGTATGTTTTTTCCAATGAATATGTTGTAATAGTATTTATATATATTATCTATAATATGTACCTAGTCTATGTTTTGTACATATTAGATACATTAAAATTGTTTTAGTTTTTCGTATACATATGTGTATTTACATAATATTTACTTTAATTAATAAAATAAAGAAAAAAATATAAAAACCAAATATATATTTAATTTGTAAGATGAAAAAACCTGACAATTGCGGCCACCTTTATATAACGGCCAATATTGGTTCTTTTTTGGTGGTCGTTATTGACAGGGTTTACTGTAATACAATAAATTTATTACATCTTCAGACTGGTTTCATTATTTTTTTTTCTTATTCTTATTTTATAGAGTTGGAGACCTTGAATATTAATCCGCCCTCGTAAGTAGGAAAACAAGGAAACACCTTTTTTAAGGATAAGAAAGATCGTGTCCCTTTACTTAAACAATATTTAGGATGGTAAAAATATGAATATACAACAACAAATTTTAGGGCAAAACCAAAATGTACCTGAAGGCTAAATAAAACATGTATACAAACATACATTAGTGTATTCTCTATGAAAAACATAATATGCAACTTTCATGAGGCAAATATTTACACAATTTAATTTAATATAGACAAGTTATCTCGACTTAGCAATTACTGTAATTAATTTTCGTTGAATTGGTTGCCGATTTTAGGCGATTCTAGGAACAATTAAAGTAGCAAATTGATTTTCGCTTGTTTAAAGAAGTCGTTTCCATTTAAATCTTGTTTGCCCACCAAAACTAAATTAAAATCATTCTTGATTCCTGAATATGACGAAATGAAAACTCAAAGTGCTTAACTGAAATAATTTAATTTAGTTACAAGAGTACCCAAGTACTACGAAAATTTAAACGCTATATTTATAAATATCTTATTTCAATCTTCAAATAATTTAATATTTTCCGAACAAGTGTTACAGAATAACAATATTTTAATCCAGTAAATAAAAAATGTGTTAGGAATAATAAAATATTTTTTTTCTACATACACCGTTAAAAGTTGACATTTTGACACGGCTAACTTCACTTAAAAATGCGATTTTATAGCGTAGCGTGTTAAAAAGGCGACTTTTAACACTTGTGTTAAAAGTAAATGACAGTTTGTCAAAAATGCCAAGAGAAAATTCCGTACATATCACATGATTTTATTACAATGAAAATTACATATTCTTTGGATAATTAATATTAAATGTACAGCTTGTGCAATTGGAGATATTTATTCCATGTGTTGCTGTACTTGCAGAATTATTATTTGCAGACAAATAGTTCATAGGAACTAAAATATCGTGATTTAAATTATCATTTGCAATAGAATTATTAGATAGATCTGGGAAGATGGAGTGAGCAATTTTGTTTTTATTTTCTAGAGAATCCTCTAGGTAACCTTCAGCATGGGTGGAACTTTTATAGCCTCCATGTCGCTTCATTGAGCATAAGCTTGCACCAGAATCTGCTAGCAAAGTAGCAGATGAACGTCGGAAGCAATGTCCCGTATAAGATTCTGGATTCGGCAATTTCAAAAAATTGCGATAATTGCAGGCATCTTGCCAAACGAATTTATTCCAACCGCTTGACTTGTGCATTTATTATTAGCGTATTTAATAAATAAACGTCGATGTTTTATATTAGATGGACGTAATGCTTTGTATTTGCGATACAAGTTTATATATGAGCCAATAACGGTAAATATTCTTTGAGTATTGGTTTTAGTATGTGGTATAGTAACTACTAACACATTTCCTCTATCATCAATGTCATCCACAGGCATACGGCATAACTCTTCCCGGCGACAAGCGCCAAATATACCCATAACAACAGCTACTTTGAACAGCATATATTTTTCATCTGATGCTTCAGAAATAAATCAATCAATTTCTTGTCTTGTCAATATTTTTGATTTTCTTGGTCGGTAACCTTCTCCTTTCCGTTTCAAAAATGCAATAAGTTTATAATATTTACTAATATCATGGTTGTCTTTTATATTTAGCAAAAGTTTTATCATCGAAAAATGTGACCAAGAGTATAAGATTTCCAAATTTTAGACCTTTCTTTAAAATATGCTAGTAGAACATTTTCGCAAAATTTACCTATCACATTATTGCATCTGCACCATTCCATAAACCTTTTGTACGCAATTTCATATTGTTGCCTAGATTTTGAGGGCACCAAATCTAATGTCGCTTTATCAGCGGCTTCAATTATTGCACTCGGTATTACTTCATTTTCTTTATTAATACACGAACTCATCTTTTGTACAAATTGTGACAAATTAATTTGACGTAATTTAACGGTTGCGTCCAGTTGTGTCAAAACGTATTCATGAGCTGTCAAATTTGGTCAGTGGAGTTTCATTATATTTTATAATAAAAATTGTGTTTGTAGAAAAAATATTGTACGATACGCATGTTAAAAATGCTATTTTATTTCACTCGTAAACTGCGACACTCGCTAACGCTCGTGTCGTAAACTTTTACTCGTGAAATAAAATCGCACTTTTTACACTTGTATCGTAAATAACTATTGTGGATAATACAGGGTTGTCAACTAAGCACGCGTCGGTGTGTAGCTCCTAAACCAATGAAGTTAGGAATTTAGTTCATATGTCAATCTATTGTATTGCAAGGGCTTTATTTTACGAAAATATTCTTGAGTGTACAAGGTGGCCTATATACGTGTGACGATACTAAAGTATTCATTCCTGTTCATCTTAAAGCACTTTATCAATTCCCAAAAATTTATTTCATTACTTTTGCTATTTTAGGAGAAATAAATTAGAAATTATAAAAAAAATTAAATTTACATTTTTGAGAACTTCATCTAACATTTTAATTTTTCCTGGCGTACTTTTTGATATTTAATTACCTACTCTAAAAGTAAAGGTGGGCAGTGGCTTACATAGTCAACGAAACAAAAACTTTGTTTGGGAGAAAATGTTACGGCTCTGATTTTTTTTCAAAATTCCGTAGTTAAATTTTTGTAGAGTTCACCATTTTCTAAATAATTACGAATACAACTATAGGTTTATTCGAGTCCGGCCCTATCAATATACGGGTGGCAATACTTTCACTTCTAATTCATCAGTAATTCTCTTTACCGATTAATTAAATTTTTTTATCGATATTCGTCAGTACCACCACAAATTTAGAGACAAAAAAATTATATGTAAATAATACCATACCATAATAATAAAAACCAGCCATCTATCTCATTGGACACGCCACATAAAAGTTTTTGTTTTATGACGAGATTTGTTTATTATAAATATAATAATTTACTTTTAAAGGAAGTCTAAGGTTCAAACAATTTAGTTTTAGTCACATTTAAATTAATGCGGCATTGTTTTGTCGACATATTCGACGTAAAGGCTGTTATTGATACCACAAAAAAAAAACATCGTAATAAAAGCCACCATATGTGTTGGCATAAATGTCTTGATCTGAAAATATTAACATTTACTATTTTTATGAATGGGAACTTAGGAATGTATCGTCTAACAATTGTTTATGAATTTCATGGATTTTTTTGCAGGTCAATGAACTTTAACTACAGATGTATTCCTATAAGTATAGAATAAACGAAGATATGGACCGACTTTAACTAAATTTGGAAATTTGTTATGAATTACAAAGAAATATCGTTTTTGATTTATAGTTAGTCCTTAATATGTATCCTTCAGATTCGCATAGCTTGAGCGCTATTCAGCAATAGCCCTGTATTTGCCAAATAAAATGAAAATAATTACTTTTAATTTTTTATGTATACTTACTTATTTTGAATATATTTGTTTATTCTAGTTTTAATTTACTCTTATCTCATGGTTTGGAATTCTCTAACCTACTTTTAGTATACTTAAAAATTTATAGATTCGTTATTATACTATACAGTGTGATTTTTAAATGTCGACTGTTTGAAGTTGCCGTCGTAGTTTTAGTGCATTACATATTTTGAAGTTGGCTATTAGGTTAAATGTCTTAATATTACTGTCAAATTTTTAGTGACAACTCGTTAATTACATTGCTTAATCCTGGTTGTATTTTCCTATTTTTACGTATGTTTATTTATATCTTTTGTTTTCAATATTTCGTTATTTAGGTAAGTGTAATACAAAAATCAATACCATTGAAATAATTGCCATTATTTTTAAAGTATTTAATGTCACTTTTGACTTTACGGACAACCAGAATGCTTTTATTCTAAAAGCATATTATCGCAATGGGGCACGTAGAGAGGACGGCAATCATTGCAGTCTTTCATAGAGGTATTTTTATGAACATTACCCCGACCACATTGTTTCAAACAAAGTGTGTTCACAACATCGACATGGGATTGTGCTTCATTTTGAACATAAAAATTGTATTTGTAAGGCAAATCCAGTGGGTGACCAACAGTTTTAACAAAATATATCATCGACGAGGCTAGACAGCGGATTGAGAGAAACATTAACAAATCAATAAGAAAATTAGCTGTGCAAGCTTACCTGTTTGCATCACTAATTTATGCATTCTTTTTACTCTTATTACTAATTTTATTCATTCTTTTTTTAGGTTTATCTTATAGTACCATTAGAAAAGGTTTAGTAAAAAATGTATATATGCTTTTGTATAGATTATCCGTTATATAAAAACTGTTGGATATTGATTTTGAACTTAGAGTTCAATACTGTCAATGGCTCAATGAAAATATTTGAAATGTGACATCTATGACAGACTAGGCTTGGTTAAATTGGCATCAGAATATGCGTAACCAATATTATAAAACTATGGCAACTGAAAATTCACATCATGAGTACTAATGAATATTAAATCTCTCTTTACATGTAAAATTGCATGTAAATTGAGATTTAATACTAGTTCTCATTTACAGTAAATTCATTATACTAACTATATACAGTGTGTATAAGCCAAATGGAATAAATTCATTATTTCGGTTACTGTACATATTTATAAAAAATCCCGAAACATGTCATATTTAATTTATAAATTAACATTCTTCAACGTGAAAATGCGATCCCTACCTTCAACCCCCTTCGAATGACAGGTACAACCCCAATTTTTTTAAATGGGAAGTATAGGCTTATGATATATCGTTGTAAAGGTATCTTTATTCTCTATTCAAAAATGTTATAATTTTCATGTTTGTTGCAACAATTAAGATAGAATACTGAAAATTCACATCATGAGTACTAATGAATATTAAATCTCTCTTTACATGTCAAATTGCATGTAAATTGAGATTTAATACTAGTTCTCATTTGCAGTAAATTCATTATACTAACTATATACAGTGTGTATAAGCCAAATGGAATAAATTCATTATTTCGGTTACTGTACATATTTATAAAAAATCCCGAAACATGTCATATTTAATTTATAAATTAACATTCTTCAACGTGAAAATGCGATCCCTACCTTCAACCCCCTTCGAATGACACGTACAACCCCAATTTTTTTAAATGGGAAGTATTGGCTTATGATATATCGTTGTAAAGGTCTCTTTATTCTCTATTTAAAAATGTTATAATTTTCATGTTTGTTGCAACAATTAAGATAGAATAAAATAAAATCATGTTGTTATCGAAATTCGCTACAATATACTCAAAAAATAATATTTAATGCAAAATGTAAAGAAAAATTTAAAACGACAGAAAAAAATATGAATGTCAATGAAGTAGATGCTCATTTGCGTTTATAAAGATTTAATACATACATCAAAGGCATCATTGCATTACTTACTTCCCGTTAAGGTCTTCATAATAAGAAACTGAGTAAAAACCATACCAATGTGCTTTTTAGATGGTATCCATTAAAAATACTTTAAAAAGTTTCCGTGGCAACATTAGTTTGTTTAAAACGCCTTAGTAAATTGTTTTGTATTTAAAAGTTGTCATTTAAATTGACAGTTTGATAATTTTAGTTTGAATTTCGTAAAATACAATTCTGGGAAATGGTTAGATTAACGGAAATGCATAAAATAACAGTCATACAAATGATTGGTTACGGAGATAGAACCCCAACACAACAAGAAGTAACCCGCCTATTTCATGAGAAATTTCCTGATTTACCGCCTATAGCTCAAGGAACAATAAGTAAGATAGAGAAGCAGTTTCGAGAGTTTGGTCATGTAAGGCAGATAAAAAACCAGCTGCCAATGCACTGAGTGATGAAATCAAAGTAGATGTGATGCTTGAGTTTATGGAAAACCCACATACATCGAGTAGACATGCATCCACTACATTAAATGTTAGCAATACATCGATAGTAAACATATTAAAAGAAAATGAAATGCATCCCTATAAAATGATATCTACTCAGGAGCTTATGGAAGACGATTTTGATAGAAGAACTTATTTTTGTGAGCGAATGATGGACATGCTGGATAACAATATTATCAATTTAGAAGACGTTATGTTTTCTGATGAGTGCACTTTTTCTCTTAGCGGTCATGCTAATCGGCAAAATTGCCGCTACTGGTCTACGGAAAATCCTCACTGGATGAGGGAAGAACACACACAATACCCAGTAAAAGTTAATGTTTGGGCAGGTATTGTTGGAAACCATATCATTGGTCCCTTTTTCATTGAGGGCAATTTGAATGGCGATCGTTATTTGGCACTACTTCAAAATGATGTCATTCCAACTTTGGCAAATTTATTTCCTGATCCAGGAAACCCTCAAGTTCCAATGAATACGATATGGTTTCAGCAGGATGGAGCACCACCACATTACCAACGCAATGTCCGGCAGTACCTCGATGCAATATTTCCCAATCGGTGGATAGGAAGGCGAGGATCGATAGAATGGCCAGCGCGATCACCTGATCTGACCTTACTTGATTTTTTTTTATGGGGATATTTGAAGAGCATTGTGTACAAAACTAAACCTTTGGATTTAAATGACTTAAGAGAACGAATAACGCTTGCGATTAGGTCGATCACGCCTGATATGTTAAATAATGTTAGAAGACAGTTTTATTTAAGATTAGGATGTTGCCAAGACGTTCATGGTGAACATTTTGAACATCTACTTCATTGACATTCATATTTTTTTGGCGTTTTAAATTTTCTTTACATTTTGCATTAAATTTTGTTTTTTGAGTATATTGTAGCGAATTTCGATAACAACATGATTTTATTTTATTCTATCTTAATTGTTGCAACAAACATGAAAATTATAACATTTTTGAATAGAGAATAAAGAGACCTTTACAACGATATATCACAAGCCTATACTTCCCATTTAAAAAAATTGGGGGTTGTACCTGTCATTCGAAGGGGGTTGAAGGTAGGGATCGCATTTTCACGTTGAAGAATGTTAATTTATAAATTAAATATGATATGTTTCGGGATTTTTTTATAAACATGTACAGTAACCGAAATAATGAATTTATTCCATTTGGCTTATACACACTGTATACGCGAAGTATAGAAGTGAAAAGTTACTGTGTGTTGACAAGCTCCAATAAGAACGAAATGCATCCACACATTCTGGAATAGATGTGACATTTCACGAGGTAGCGTCTCGACGTGTAGAGTTTCTGCATACTGGTACAAACTTTGTTTGTCGAAATGTAGAAATTAACACAGCACATTAAGAGATATTTGCAAGTGAGATTTAATACTCATTAGTTCTCATTTACAGTAAGTTCATTATACAAATAAATGAATTACATGCTGACGAATTGCAAAGAGTATATTTTCGGCAAGATGGAGCATCATGGCATGTTGCCCATGATACTTTACAATTTCTCGGAGAATATTTTGGTGATGAACTAATTACTAAAAACCGTTTGCCATTACGTTCACTTGATTTAACACCTCGATTTTTATCTGGTTGGTTACTTAAAAACTAAAATTTTCTAAAATAGACTTCATTCATTAGAGGAATTGCAAGCAATTATTGTAAATGAGATAAATTTTATATATGAATAAAAACTGCAAAGCATATTTAGAACGTAAATGTGAAAAACAGAGTTCTATTATGCTTGAATGCCAACGGTGGAAATTCTGAACATTTGTTTCAAGTTATAATTTCCTCTTATGGTTAAGTCTACAATTATCTATTACATAATGGCTAGAATTTTTATTTTGAATTCAATAAAATAATTCATTTTCGATTTTGTGTCGGTAACTAAATTGTTCATTGATATTGTTTATACTTGAACTATTCGCTTCAAATAAATGTAATTAATATCTTGTATTTCTGTAATGTACCAACAACATTCGATTTTTTGAAGCATGAATTACTATTTTAATTATATAATTTATCAACAATAACATTATGATAGGAGTTTTATCCACACTTATGAAGCATATAAGGGACCTATTATCCATTAGTAAAATAATGAAAAAATATAGACTTACCATTGCAACCACTAAATATAACACAGCCTGCAACATTTCATTCATTTCGAATAATTTCATTCAACTAATGTGGTGATTGTGGATAAAACGTTATATTGCATGCATGTTTTAGATGCATTTGATCCACAGAAAATTAAACGCTTGAACAGGCGTTCTCACGTTTGAACATTCTTGCGCGGATAAAATGCTATCTGAAACACTTATACAACAAATAACTATTATATATATATATATATATATATATATATATATATATATATATATATATATATATATAGTATGGTAGATTCAATTAGGAATTTAAGGTCTGGTTTTACTCCAAAATGTATATATTTAAATATATACATTTTGAAGTAAAACCAGACCTTAAATCGCCAACTAATTGAATCTACCATAACATACAAAGATCACGAAATAATTATCTATTATTAATTAATTAAATATATCAATTGATAAATTCTTGGAGTTTTTCGGCTTTTATATGAAATATTTGTAAATATTTCATATAAAAGCCGAAAAACTCCAAGAATTTATCAAGTGATATATTTAATGAACGGCTAAGAAATTATCTAAACACTTATATATATTGGTGCCTTTTCCGAAAAGGCACCTATGTTAACAAGTTTATAACCGCCGATTTAAGTCATAGTTTCTAACAAAAGAAGCTATTCTTTAATTTTATTGTCCATCAGTTCTTAAGCTTTCCGCATACAAAAGATATGAAAAAAAAATCAGTTTAATCAAGAACATCACAGTATATAATGGTTTAGACTCGTAAATAGTAACTAACCTAATTAAGAAGCATAGGCTTAAAAAACTTATTCATGATACCACGAGTTTATTGCCTCGAAAAGATCAAGGCGATAAGTTTGTTTACTGTATCACTAAGCTTCCAGAAATCTGAACGCTATCTTCAAAAATTATTCTCTTCAAATATAACCAAAAATGGACAAACTAAACGTTCAATTTCAACGGATTATAAGGAATATATTTCCCATTTTAGAGATTTAGTAGACCCAAAAGATCTAGCGTTGCCCGACATATCTTAGACACATGCCACTCCATGCCTCCAAATAATCTTAGATTAAATAAAACTATAAATAATTATAGAGAAAGTACGAAAGTATTTATAGGTCTTTCACGATAACAGACGAGGCACGTGATAAATAGTTACAAAACAGGGTTGACAAATTTACATTGCTCTGAGTCAGCTGTTGTTAGTAAATAATCTATGAGGTTAGGTTTATGTCATTTTAAAATATTTACAACTCCTATTAATAATATTGATTAAGGCAGTTTCATAATAAATTTAAAGTGCCTCTAAATTTATATCAAATGTGTTTTATAACTACATCTTAAAGGAAAACTTATTATGAAACTGGCCGTAAATAGGTATACAAAAAAAAATTACAAAGAAAATCACAATGTATATTTATTTATTTTAGACTACATATACAAAAATAATACACAGAAAACCTATACACATCTTAGAGATTGAAGGATTGTAACATTGAGATAAATGTATCATATAAATAAAAAGAAAACCATGTGAATATGAAATACAAAGTTTTATTCAACATTTACGCTGTCTTCTGAATCAGAATTGCTTTCATTGACTATAAATGGCCTATCGAAACCCACTTCCATATACCACCATTTTTGAATTTCCTTTTCTCAATGGCTAATGCTGTTAGCCCACATGTCAGGGGTTACTTGGTGTAATGCCTCTTTCCATTATCTTCCACATTCTTTTTCTTTCCTACCATATTTTTCTATGTTATTTTTGTAATATGTTTTTATTATACCCCATACGAGTTCTATGGGGTTAAATATACAATAATAGGGTGGAAATCTTAGGACCACATGCCCATATTTTTCTGCTAATTTATCAACTTCAAATATAGTTGGCGGTTTATACCTTTACGTAAAAATATAATTGAAATTATTCAATAAAATAATAATATATATGTACTAACCATTTAACTAAATCCAGTAATTGTATTTTTAAGGCAGTTTTGTCATAGTCAATATTATTATTGGTCAGCCATGTCTGAAATAATTTTTATTAGAAGACTAGCTGTACCCTGCGCGCGTTGCTACGCCACCAACTAAAATAAATTTGAAGGAAAGACATTACACAAATATTCAATTCATTTTGAGTCATTTTATTGATTTTGTTCATTTTGAAAAAATTGTGACATTGCAGCGACTCGTTTCAATTCGATATTTATTGAAGTGCTGTGGGATACACAATATTTCTTGTTTTTCCATCTGGTGCGTAAACGAATAAATCAGAAGGTTTTCCGACGCGTGAGCAGGCCACATAGAGCTGCCCATGTGAGAAGTATGGATTCTCTAAATTTAACCCGCACACTTGCTACGATTGTCCTTGTGCTTTGTTGATAGTCATTGCGAAAGCGAGTCGCACCGGGAACTGCAAACGTTTGAATTCGAATGGCATATCTGTCGGGATCATTGGGATACGTGGCAGCAGTACGTCTTCACCTTTGAATTTTCCAGTAAAAATTGTTGCCTCAATAACATTGTTCATCATTTTCTTGACTGAGAGTCTGGTTCCGTTGAAAAGTCGTGGTGGATTTATGTTTCGAAGAAGAATGATGGGTACGCCAATTTTCAATGTAAGAACATGAGGTGGCATGCCTGGTAAATCAAGCGAATTCAAGAATTCAGTTGGATAGTTGACAACTTTGTCTTGATTCACCACAGTATCGATGGACTCATATGTTGTCGTTTCGCCGGGAATTCCATTCTGAACGGTGAAGTTGATGGTATTGACATCGATGTTTTTGGCCGCTAATATAGCACGCGTACTGAGCCACTGATGATTTTTGTAGTTCTGTGCAATGTTTGGGAAAACTTTTTGCACCAATTCGTCTATGCTTTCTGTGATCTTACAGAAGTTTGCTGGCAAGGTGATACATTGCGTAGATTCATCAATTTGCATTCGCCCATTTCCAATATCCATTAATTGTTTTGCAAAATTTCCAGCCGATGCATCCCGTTGTAGTTGTACACGCATGTTGGTTTTCAAAGTAAATTTCTGTAAATGACGCCATAAAACTGATGATTTGAGACCTGCATTAAGTTCATCAGCGGGTGTTGAACGTGGTATAATCGGCAGTGTTTGTCGAAAATCATCAGACAATAAAATGAGTGCGCCACCGAAGATCCGTGCGTTTCCTCTCAAATCTCGCAGTGTACGATCAAGCGCTTCCATTCGTACATTCGTCCCACATGATAATTTGACACGTTTGGAGTACTTTGTCCATTCCTGAGTTTTTGCTGATGTTGCATGGTAGTGCCTCAGTGTTTTGCAAATTCAACGGCAGTTTCAATGCTGAATGCGCTGTTCGGCCACCATCCAAAAGAGTTGCCGCAATTCCAGATGATGCAATGGCCAGTGCAATATTATTTTGTGATCGTATGGTTGCCATTGCCAAAATGAGTGAAAGAAGAAAAGTCTTGCCTGTACCACCGGGCGCATCTATGAAAAATAGTCCACCGCTTTGTTATGTGATTGCTCGCATAATTCTGTCATACGTAATGCGTTGTTCTGGAACCAACTGCGGAAGATTTGTCTGAACAAATGTCCCAAGTTCGTCAGAATCAAAGTGTGTTTCTCGTTGCAAATCACGATCGAAAATGTCGTTCGCTGGTCGGTTCGGAGCAGGCAACCCCAGTGGCACCAGGGCCTTGTTAGCGATTGCCAAACATATGTCTTCAATCAAAATCAATGCCTCATTATATACGTTGGGTGTGAATTGAATGTCCGGATTTTGATTCGTAGCGCGCAATCGATGTAGAATATCTTCACTCATGTAGTCCTTGTATTTTTCCCAAAGATCTTTTGGATTAGATGGGAAGCAGGTTGTCAATATTATGGCAAATAACGTGCGTATATGCTGTGGTCGAGCAGTATTCGATGCATCAGCGAGTGCAGTGTCTCAATGTGCATCATTCAAGAAGATTTAGTTCCTGGCAAGCTTGGCGATAAGTGGCGCATAACTGACCGTTGACTGTTCTTAAATCTTGGAAGGATGTCGGTCCACGTACATTGATTAACAGCAATCGCAGATAGAAGCATTCTGTATTGTTCGGGTGAACAGTGTGCAGACGACCCAATGCGTCACTGAAATACAAATTGGGATGTCCTTCAACTGCTTTACCTTTGTTTGCGACGTTGAAACTTTTTAGCCGACGCATTCCATGTGCAAAATTTCGGTACCTCAGAATAAAGTAGAGTCTTTGCAAAAAGATCATCTTGGCACAATGAGTAAAATGCAGTTAAAGTTGTTGCGGGTGGAACCAATGCTCTTGCACGTACATTATCTGCTGTGAAGTACACGCGCTGTCCATTCTCGAGATGCACCGCCAAGTGTACTACTGTTGGATGTCGTTCATTGATTGGAAATGATAAGATGCGCCATACTGCTTCATTGCTGCTAATGTAGCGTCCAAGTTGGTATTGGTTGATTTCATCGAGCGGTGCGGCCACATTCCCTACTCTGAAGACTGCTATGTCGCTTCCTTTGTTGACATATTTGCAAATGTATTTGATCGAATTCACTGAATTGCAATAGTCAACATTAATGTGTGCTTTGAAGGTCTTTGAGAGCAACAGTGAATATGGCACAACCCAACGATTATCGACTTCGACGTTTCGTACTTTCAGAACGATGGATTTGCCGCCATCCTCAACTGATCGTCGACGATACAGTGGGTATCCGTCATTGCCAGTGATGGTATCAGAAACCAAGTTTCTTTGGTATCGTTTCGTGCATTTCCCGTCAGACATGCATGGTGAATTGTTGTTGAATGCGCCACTTGGACCATGAATCACATTTTTGGTAGCGACGTCGAATAAGTCTGGATCAATGTCCTTATCTGGTATTTCTGCTGAGATGATTTGGTCAATTTGATCTGGCGTAATTTTGTTGATTAACCAAACCAAAATATGTGCATGTGGCAATCCTCTATTCTGCCATTCAATGGAATACATCCAGCAGCGTGTCACTCCAAAAACGTGATGCTTGATAATAAAATCCGTCAAAGTTTTCAATTTTTGTTTAAATACGCGTGCGGTAATGTCATGGCGGTCCGAATATGATTGTCCAGCTAACAGAAGTTCTTTAATTTCATCCCATGTTGGATTGCATGTAAATGTGATGAACAAATCTGGACGACCATATGCGCGAACGTATGTCATCGCATCTTGTGCGTATTCATGCATGTGCCGTGGACTCCCCGTGAATGTAGACGGTAATATGACCATTCTTCCCAATTCATTTGGATTCACGTTACCATCATTAACGATTGCGTCTCGTAAATTAATGTACTCTTCAGAACGCAACTCGGTTTGATTCAATCGAATATATAGGAGTCGTTCCATTTCAATCTTCGCGTATATGTCGACGATGTATTGATGGAACAATTGTCGACATTTCAGAATGTGGTTCTCAGCGTCTTGACGAATCATCAATCGATACGAATAATAATTCATGGCACTGACTTTCTTATTCGTTTCCTCGTCTGTTTGTGGATTTCTCATTTTGATGTTGAAATGATATCCATCTTCTCCTCGCCAAAACAGAATCGGATACTGCAATCCATAGTATGAGCAATGAGTTTCGGAGATTCGCTGAACGTCACCACTTCTGCGATGAAGAATTATGTCGCGCGATTCGAATTCTTCGCCAACTATCACGATCGCCACTTCATCGATTGTTGGTGCATTGAACTATCTTTCGTGTTGGCCAACGGGTCTTTTGTCTGCTCGAATTACAACTGCGTAGTCATCGGCTGGCATTCGTTGAATAGCGGTTTTAAACAACTGAACTAATTCATTGTGTTTATCGAAAAGGGCTTGTAACGCAGCCACGATTTCTCGTCTAGTGCCCGCATTGTAATGACATCGTTGTTCAATTTGTTCATCACTGTTTGCCATGAAATAAATTTGAAGAAACTTGTGATCTGCGTCCGGCAATGGTAAAAGCGATCCGGCACGATGATAAATTTGCCCTTGGACTCTGAATGTTGGCATGTAATTTTCGGGCACGATGTTCGTTGCACCGAACGATGTCATTTGGAAATATGAATTGCATTTGCGGATGTTTTCCAAGAAATGCTTCGACTCACGTGTAACACCTGATAGCAACGTTGATAGTGGTTCGGTTGGTGGATGTAATTATGGCAGTTTAACTTTTCCACTGGCGCAGCACATTCCTGGCGTTTCGTTCTTAAATTTGAGGGCGCAACAATACATGCAAATTTTATCCATTTTTCCAATGACGACACTTGGATGAAGACTGTAATCATTATTACTGTCATAATGGAATGCACCAAGATTTAAATCAGCGTACAGTGGTCGTCTTGATCGAGCGGTGCTTTTTTGAACATTTTGCAGCCATTTTTCCCGTTGTTCAGTTGTCTCAGACGAACGGGCCTGAGTAGTACGTATTCGATCAGTTTCTAAGATTTTCCAGCCTTAATGCTCGTTGTTCGTCTGATTCTGAGGCTCGTAATGCTCTTTTCTTCCGTGCTTGAGGTGTAGATCGGCCAATTGCTTGTCGCTTTGGAGGCATAATTGTACGGGAACGACGTGAAAAAAGTGCGTTTGAATTTATTAGATGTCAATCAGCAATCCGAATCTCACAATGTATCCAATACAATTGAACCGGCTGTTCACACACGGATGGAAATGTTAATATTGACGGTGATCACCAATTCGCTGAGGAAAATTTGAAGTGAAAAAGTCAGCATTCGAGAATTGTTGAAATCGATTTTAATTCCACTCACGATGATATCCGAAAAGAAACTGCACAGCAAATGCGTTCGGAACGTCAATCAGCAGTCAGATCCTTCACATACACATTCGATGCTCTTCGTGAAATCACTGTAGAGAATGAATAAAATTAATTAAATTAATTAATTAATTAATAAAATTAATTTAACTCACAATGAAATGCACATAACTATTAGAAAAAAGCTCCCAAATATAAAAATACGCACAATATTTTCTGTTCAATGTGAGCCGGACATGAATTTCACAATTTACATAAATTCTTATGTCACCCACAACTCGCAACGTCATCATTCGTTCGCTGTTCTCGATGCATTCGATGCTCTTCGTGAAGTCACTGTAGAGAATGAATAAAATTAATTAAATTAATTAATTAATTAATAAAATTAATTTAACTCACAATGAAATGCACAAAACTATTCGAAAAACGCTCCCAAATATAAAAATACGCACGATATTGTCTGTTCAATATGAGCCGGACATGAATTTCACAATTTACATAAATTCTTATGTCACCCACAACTCGCAACATCATCATTCGTTCGCTGTTTTCGTTTCAATTCAAATCAGCATGAACTGTCAAGGCAATATATGAAATTCATTGCAATGACAGTGGCGCCATCTGTCGAAAATTGGTCGTACCAACTTAGAAACCTTCGTGGGCTCATGCACAACAACTTTGCTAAAGTTCATCACATGATCAAATGCATAGTTTACGATTCTATAAAGGACCTACAGACAAACATTCATTTTTATATATATAGATGATGTTGGATTTTTATTTCTAATAGTACTGTGATAACTTGCATTATCTAAAACAATAGTGGAGTGTTCTTTTAATTCATAAGATGTATTACCATCAGAAAAAAAGTTCGTTTCCTTTGAGGGTTTTATTCAAAGATGAAATCGTAATACGCTATTACGTAATTAATTGAAATATTTATTTTATAAATATAAGTACTAAATTACTTCAAATTTACTGTTTTTATACATGTCATAAACTGTGTTTCTAATTGCACATTGATAAAATCATCAACATCTACGACAGGCTTATTTTTAGTCCGTTTTCGCTTTGGACTAGATAGTTCAACCCCCATTTTTGACGCAGATGATATTTTATTAATTGCGGCAATATGTATATTTAAAGCACTTCCTACTCTCTGTAATAAAAAATATTAGTGTTAAAATATTTATAATATATATATATATATATATATATATATATATATATATATATATATATTATCAATACCTTATTTACCGTTATTTACCAGAAGACAAAGTCTATCAAGGTAAGGAGGACCCAAAAAACTAAAAGAGACGGTGGACGGACATCTGATGACGAAATTGGCAGCGAAACAGGAATTGAAGCTTAATAAAAGTAAGAATAGAAATGAGAGAAAAATCAAGGAGGAAGATAAAAAAGGAGAAATCTGGAAAATAGGTACATGGAATATTAGGAGTCTGACAGGAAAAGAAAAGCAACTAGAAGAGGAATTCGATAAAGCAGGGCTGGATATACTGGGGATAACGGAAACGAAAAGAAAGGGAGATGGTGAATTGGAAATGGAAGGAGGGCATTTGTTAATCTACAGTGGAGTAGACAGGAAACAAAGAGCGAAGGAGGGAGTAGGCTGTATAATAAAGAAAGAGAAAGTGAAATTCCTGCATAAATGGACAAAAATATCAGAAAGAATTGTAAAAATTGAAATGAATATGGACAAAAACACCAAAACAGCAATAATAGTGGCATATGGACCCAATGAGGACGAGGGGGCTGAAAAGAAAGAGAATTTCTGGGATTTAATGTCAGAAACAATTGAAAGTGGTAAAGAGGTGGAAGGAGTATTTCGAAGAACTCTTAACGATAGAAAAGAACAATGACATAGGAACTAAAGAAGAACAAGAGAATATTAACGAAAATAACGAACAAGACGTAGAGATAACAATAGAAGAAGTGTCGGAAGTCGCGAGAAGATTAAAAAGGGGCAAGGCGGCAGGGCACGATGGAATATATACGGAGATGATAATGAACCTAGGACCGAAAGCTGTGGAAATAATGGTAAAGCTACTAAACAAAGTATGGAGAGAGGAACAAATACCACATGACTGGCAGATAGGAATATTGATACCGATATTCAAGAAAGGGAATAAACGGGACTGCGCTAATTACAGGGGTATTACTTTGCTTTGCACGCTGGCCAAACTCTATGAATGGATACTGACCAAAAGACTAGAAAGAACAGTGGAAAGACAGTTTGAAGATTCACAATGTGGTTTCAGAAAGGGAAGAGGAGTTCAGGACCACATATTCACACTGAAACAATTAATAGAGAAATGTACCAATGACAATATGTACGTGGCTTTTATAGACCTCAAGAAAGCCTTTGACAGCGTGCCAAGGGAACTAGTTTGGAACAGTCTAAGAAGGAGAGGAGTCGGGCAAAAATAAATAAACTGTATTAAAGCTGTATATAAGAACACAAGAAATTACGTTAGAACAAGGAACACAAGATCTGAAGAATTTGTAACGACGGAGGGATTAAGACAAGGAGGCAACCTTAGCCCAGTATTATTTAATATAATAATGGATGATGTAACAAAAGAAGCGAAAATGAAAGTTAAGAAAATGAAGGTGGGATACTACAACATGGAACCGGTAGAAATAGCAGAGAGCATATTTGCAGATGATTTGGTGATTTATGCGAAATAAGCTCAACCTTCAGCGTAATCTAGATATATGGGCAGAGGCGTTGCGAAAGTAGAATTTAAAAATAAACGCAAAGAAAACCAAAGTTATGGTAATAGGGAAAAAAGATGATGAATTACAAATAAAACTTGACGACACTAAAATAGAACAAGTAGAAACATTTAAATACCTAGGGGTGAAAATACACAAAACAGGAACCATGGAGGCAGAACTTAATGACAGGTTAGATGCAGCATCAGCACTTTATTACTCCTTGAACAATTCGTTCCTGAGAAGAAGAGAAGTGTCAAGGAAAACTAAGACATCAGTTTACAAAACTATATTTAAGCCCGTATTGATATACGGAAGCGAAAGTTGGACATTGACGAAACGAATGGAAAACAAAATACAAGCAATGGAGATGAGGTTTTTAAGAGGAATAATGGAAATTACTAAGAGAGACAGAGTAAGAATATATATATATATATATATATATATATATATATATATATATATATATATATATATATTATCAATACCTTATGTACCGTTAGGTGTTAAGGTTAAATACAAAAATCAAACAATTCCTTAAAGTTACAGTACATTAAATCAGTAAGTGCAGCCTATCAGAATCTATCATTATTATTTTATTCTAATTTCGTTCCGTATATCATCCTTGCCCATTCTTTCTTGTTGATTGCCATTCTTTTCGCCTCTCTCCCTGACATTCCCTTGGCTCTCAATATGTTTTCCACTTGGCTGTCCCACGAATTCCTAGGTCTACCTCTTGGTCTTCTCTGCTATCTTCTTGCTTGCCATACTTTTCTTATTGTTCTCTCCTCTCCTTCTTGTCAAGTGTCCAAACCATCTTAATTGATTTCGTTGTATATCTTCCTTCAGCGTCCGTACTTTAAGTTCTTCCCTTGTTTTGCTATTTCTTACTCTGTCTCTCTTAGTAATTTCCATTATTCCTCTTAAAAACCTCATCTCCATTGCTTGTATTTTGTTTTCCATTCGTTTCGTCAATGTCCAACTTTCGCTTCCGTATATCAATACGGGCTTAAATATAGTTTTGTAAACTGAGGTCTTAGTTTTCCTTGACACTTCTCTTCTTCTCAGGAACGAATTGTTCAAGGAGTAATAAAGTGCTGATGCTGCATCTAACCTGTCATTCAGTTCTGCCTCCATGGTTCCTGTTTTGTGTATTTTCACCCCTAGGTATTTAAATGTTTCTACTTGTTCTATTTTAGTGTCGTCAAGTTTTATTTGTAATTCATCATCTTTTTTCCCTATTACCATAACTTTGGTTTTCTCTGCGTTTATTTTTAAATTCTACTTTCGCAACGCCTCTGCCCATATATCTAGATTACGCTGAAGGTTGAGCTTATTTTGCGCATAAATCACCAAATCATCTGCAAATATGCTCTCTGCTATTTCTACCGGTTCCATGTTGTAGTATCCCACCTTCATTTTCTTAACTTTCATTTTCGCTTCTTTTGTTACATCATCCATTATTATATTAAATAATACTGGGCTAAGGTTGCCTCCTTGTCTTAATCCCTCCGTCGTTACAAATTCTTCAGATCTTGTGTTCCTGGTTCTAACGTAATTTCTTGTGTTCTTATATACAGCTTTAATACAGTTTATTTATTTTTGCCCGACTCCTCTCCTTCTTAGACTGTTCCAAACTAGTTCCCTTGGCACGCTGTCAAAGGCTTTCTTGAGGTCTATAAAAGCCACGTATATATTGTCATTGGTACATTTCTCTATTAATTGTTTCAGTGTGAATATGTGGTCCTGAACTCTTCTTCCCTTTCTGAAACCACATTGTGAATCTTCATACTGTCTTTCCACTGTTCTTTCTAGTCTTTTGGTCAGTATCCATACATAGAGTTTGGCCAGCGTGCAAAGCAAAGTAATACCCCTGTAATTAGCGCAGTCCCGTTTATTCCCTTTCTTGAATATCGGTATCAATATTCCTATCTCCCAGTCATGTGGTATTTGTTCCTCTCTCCATACTTTGTTTAGTAGCTTTACCATTATTTCCACAGCTTTCGGTCCTAGGTTCATTATCATCTCCGTATATATTCCATCGTGCCCTGCCGCCTTGCCCCTTTTTAATCTTCTCACGACTTCCGACACTTCTTCTATTGTTATCTCTACGTCTTGTTCGTTATTTTCGTTAATATTCTCTTGTTCTTCTTTAGTTCCTATGTCATTGTTCTTTTCTATCGTTAAGAGTTCTTCGAAATACTCCTTCCACCTCTTTACCACTTTCAATTGTTTCGGACATTAAATCCCAGAAATTCTCTTTCTTTTCAGCCCCCTCGTCCTCATTGGGTCCATATGCCACTATTATTGCTGTTTTGGTGTTTTTGTCCATATTCATTTCAATTTTTACAATTCTTTCTGATATTTTTGTCCATTTATGCAGGAATTTCACTTTCTCTTTCTTTATTATACAGCCTACTCCCTCCTTCGCTCTTTGTTTCCTGTCTACTCCACTGTAGATTAACAAATGCCCTCCTTCCATTTCCAATTCACCATCTCCCTTTCTTTTCGTTTCCGTTATCCCCAGTATATCCAGCCCTGCTTTATCGAATTCCTCTTCTAGTTGCTTTTCTTTTCCTGTCAGACTCCTAATATTCCATGTACCTATTTTCCAGATTTCTCCTTTTTTATCTTCCTCCTTGCTTTTTCTCTCATTTCTATTCTTACTTTTATTAAGCTTCAATTCCTGTTTCGCTGCCAATTTCGTCATCAGATGTCCGTCCACCGTCTCTTTTAGTTTTTTGGGTCCTCCTTACCTTGATAGACTTTGTCTTCTGCTAGTTCTAGTAAGTATTTCTCTCTATTTCATTTCCACACTTTCTAATCTATAATCAGTTTTTGATATCCGCTTTTCACTGTTTTATCTCTTTTCCTCTCCTCCTCGGCTTTCCTTCTAATTAGTTTCTGTATGTCTCTATCTTGTTTTGTCATGTAATTATTTATATATATCCTATCGCTCTTAATTTTTGCTAATTTCGTCTTGTTTTTCATTATTTCCATTTTTTCCTCGAAGCTCCCTGCTTTTACTAGGTACGATTTTGGTCCTATTCTGTGGGTAGCTTTAATCTTTGTCTCTACTTCAAGTTTTTCTTTCAGGAAGTTTTTTATCTCATCAATTAACTCATCTTGGGTGTTTGAGTTAAGTGCTATCCCTTGTACTACTATATTTTCCCTTCTCTTCTCTTTCTCTAAATATTCTAATCTGTCGTTCGTTTCGCGTAACTGTTTTTTAATCTCTACATTATCTTTTATTATCCTCATGTTTTCATTCTTTATTATTTCGTTTTCTTTCTTTATTTCTCTTATTTCTTCTTTGTATTTACCCTGCTCTGTCTTTATTTGGTTTATGTCTACTGTTAACTGTTGTAGCATATCTAATATCTTATCTATTTTGTCATACTTTTTTTGTTGTTGTTTTGATGGTGATCTACTTATTTTTTTACTTTTACTATAAGCTATTTCCTCTTCGCTATCTTGATCCTCTCCTCGCTTCCTTTTCTCTCCCTCTGATGATTCATCCGTACTGTGCATTTTATTAGTACTTTTTAGCTCTCTCACTATTCTATTCCTCCTTAACCTATTTTTAAATTTGCGATGAAATTCTTGCGATATATATATATATATATATATATATATATATAATGTTTTTACATCGTCCTTGAGCTCTGTTGTTGTTTATCTCTCTCTGTTAATCGCGCTTGTCGCCCGGGTAGACCCCTCGGAGGCTGGCATGCGCCGCGCTACGTTGTGTATTATTCCTAACCTTACTAATCTTGTATGTGGTTATGCTTCTAATTACAATTACTGGGCCGCTACTGACCTTATTTTTACTGCTTCTCTTACCTTCTTCTGCGATGTAACTGTGCTGCAACTTTCACCAATATTTAACCATTAATTTCACTTAAAACCTCTTATTCACTTTGCTGTGTGACTAAGCCGATACGTCGGTACTTCGTCGACACTGATATCCTATAATATAAATAATAGAAAATATTACCTCTGGAACAGCAGAAAGCGGGAGTAATGGTCCATTATTATCGCGTTCTTTTTCGAAATATCCGATAGAATAATTTCTTTCGCTTGTTTGCCTAGCGGTTTCTGCATGATTTACTTGTGAAAACAACTGATCTTATATATAATATCGATGTATAAATACAATCAAATCGGAACTTATAAACTCGTTGTAAACAACTAATTCGAATGACATTTGACAGAATCCAAGCTGGCCATCATGCCCAGTTCTTGTAACATAATATATTCACTTAATAGAGAGAATTGCTAGGATTACTAGGTATTATTGTAATTTAAATGTGTCACTTGGTCTGAAGTAACGTGTCACGTGTCTTGTCTATTATCGTGAAAGACCTATATCTAGATAGAAATATGAATAAATTAATGAATTCTGACAATGGACCAATTCCTTAGTCCAGTTTCTATCCTTTATTTTAACTATTGCATTTATTTTTACACTTCATGTTTTTTCTCGCTTCTTTAATTTTTACGCTAGGCTTTTAAGTAATAAGGGTTTCTTTTAATGTTAGGAATTTAGTGTCATCCCACTGGCAATTTGATGAAGAGCGTATCATCAAAAGTTGTACCTTAGCCAAAGACGCTACGCTTCACACTATCTTTTCCTTTTGGATTGAGACTCATCTAAAAGATAAGTCTCTAGGGAATATTTCGTAAATAATAGATAATAATGGTTTTATTCACCACATTTTATCTAAATCCTGTATTATCTGGAAAAAGACTACAGATATTCGAACTATCAGTTTATCCGAACTGATCACACATAAATATTCTTGGGTTAACATTATTATATAAAATTAAACGCAATTGCCAGTACAGATTTTGTAAACGTAACTGTTTCAAAAACCAATTAGTTTTATTTTTATATATGTATGCACAGCAATGGAATTAAAATAAACAAAATAGAATTCACGTCAATAATGACATATAAATTAAAGGAACAAGAAATAGCCAGAAAATATGAACAATTCGTTACAAAAAAATATTGAAAAAAAGTCATGTTAAAAGCAAAAGCAAATAAATGGAAAGAATTTTGCGATAGAATGGCGAGAGATAGCACTGGTAATCAGAAACTATTCTATAAAGTTTTGAAATCGGGCAGAAAGGCAAAATCAATAGATGATGGAAGTATATATAATAAACAGCAAGAAATAGTCATTGATAAAAGAGAGGTAATGAACAGATGGAAGGAATACTTTGAGGAGCCACTCTGCAACAAAGGACACAAAAATGTGGAGACTGTTATATAAAGTGGAAATATAGCAGATGAGGATACAGAATTTACTCTAGAAGAATTAACTGATCTAATAAAAAAATTGAAAAGCTCCTAAAAATGACAAAATAGTGGCAGAAATGATTAATAACATTGCTGAAGTAGGAACAAAGATACTTTTGGAGATCATTAATATGGCGTGGCAATACGAAAATATACCAGGAGATTGGGAAGTGGCACTAATAACACCGGTATACAAAAAGGGAAATTATAGAGATTGTAATAACTACAGATCTAAGCACAGTGGTCAAAATATATGAACAGTTAATTAACAACAGGCTAAGACCGTTTATCGAAACATCACAATCGGAATCACAAAGTGGATTCAGACCAGGAAGGAGCACGCAAGATCATATATTTACACTAAAACAAATAGTTAATAAAAGATTGCAACAAGGGAAAAAGACGTATTTCGCATCTATTGATTTAGAAAAAGCCTTTGATAGAGTACCAAGATATGAAATATGAAAAGCTCTTGAAGAAAAGCGAGCCAACAAAAAAATAATACGAAATATCCAAAGGTTATATAAGAACAACATAAATTATACAATAAAGCGGAATATGAAATCCGAGGGATTTGTATTTTAAGATGGGTTAAGGCAGGGCGGAGGATTAAGTCCCGTACTGTTCACTGTATTTATGGACGATATAATAAGACAATGCTCAATGCAGACGAAATTGGGTACAGGAATCTAGAGAGGATACAAATAGCTGAGGCAGAATTCGCAAATGACATAGTACTAATAGCTTGAAAAGGAAATAACCTGCAAGAAAGTACAGATATATGGAACGAAACACTCAAAAAAAAGGAATGAGCATAAATAAAAATAATACAAAAGTAATGACCACAGGTGAAGAACAACTAAATATTCAAATTGAAGGAATAACAATTCAACAAGTAAATGAGTTTCATTATTTAGATGTCCTGATAGAAAACACTGGGAAAAACGAGTCAGAAATTAATGAAAGAATTGAAAAGGTAACCAAATTGTATTACGCAATGAATAAGAACTTCATTATGAAAAAAGAAATATCACCGAACACCAAGATAAAAGTATTCAAAGCAGTCTACAGAGCAGTTCTGACATACAAATGTGAATCATGGGTACTTAATAATAGACAAAAAAGCAAAATCCAGGCTGCAGAAATGAGATATTTTAGGAGAGTGAGAGGCGTAACTAGAAAGGACAAAATGAGAAATTCACAAATACGAGAGGAACTGGAGATAATATCGATAGTGGACTTTATTTAACAGCGGCAACTACATTGGTGGGGGCATCTACAACGAATGGGGGACACTAGACCAGTAAAACTAATATATGAAGCCAAAGTCCAATATACAAGGAAAAGAGGAAGACCGCGACAAGTATGGGAGGATGACATTGGAAATAGCTCCCTGAATAGGGGAAAGACCTGGAAAGAAGCAAAAATACTGGCCAGTAACCGAAGATTATGGAGAAATTTTTATCACAATTTAGATTAGACTGTACTTACCCGACACCCTTTAGGGTAAAAAGGTTTTTGATGTATATATATATATATATATATATATATAAATATAATATTTTCGTGACCTTGGTATGATAAGGTAAACTTAATAAGTCGGCCATTAAAAGTCTGGTTCATTACTTCAAAGTATATATATTTAAAACAACCCTACATGTTTCGGCAATGATGCCCTTGACAAAGGCATCATTGCCGAAACACGTAGGGTTGTTTTAAATATATATACTTTGAAGTAATGAACCAGACCTTTAATCGCCGACTTATTAAGTTTACCTTATATATATATATATATATATATATATATATATATATATATATATGTATTTTAGCATGAAATTTGTATATGTATTTTGAATACTTTCGTCATAAATTTAAACAGCTTAATAATGGATAATTATAATGGTTCATTAGTATAAATTACCCTTACCTTTAAATTGCTTAGGCTAATAGTAAAATTAACATAGATCACCGTTTTTCGATAACCTTTAAGCCGCTTCACAATACATGCAAAATATTACATTTGTGTTATTTCTTTACTCACTGTATACATATATTTTTACTAGGAGAATCGACATTTGTCTTGAATTACAGTATTACCTTACTGCACTTAGCAATTCTATTAATTTAAAGAATTTTCCTACCCCTAGCAATGAAAATTTACCCAGTAGGAACTTTCTAGACGTTACACTTATAACGAGCAACATTAATTGTTCAAATTAACTTCATCTAAAATATTCAACCGCTAACACAAACATATTTGAATAAGTCGACCCGACCCACAAACTTAGAACTTCTGGTTCATAAATAAATGCCAAACACCGGCGGACGAAAAAACTATGTTGGAAGTCAATATTCAGAGTCTCTGTGTAATGAAATAGAGGTAGATTTTCGACACTGAGTAAATCTAGATTGACGCTGATCTCTCCATAAAATCATCACAAGTCCGCACCTAAGGATCGAGATAATTGATTAGCTGATAAACGGGATTACAGCCTGACTTTGATATTGCACAATATTTGTACGAACTTGCTTATTAGTTTTAAAATTTCTCGATAATCTTAAAATAAGAACATAAGTTTAGCTAAAGAAACTTATTTTATTACTTACTAATAATTCCATTCCGACAGTAGGGCGTCGTAATTATAGTCCGAAAAAAGAATTATTCACATTGGCTATTAAATACCATTACAAATTAATAATAATTATTTTAAATCTGTATTACCTATTTTGGCTTTTTTACTATATACTATATACTATATATGTGTATTGTTACATATTAATAAAAGTTGGATAATATAATTAATAAGAATAATAATGATAATCATAACATGGACAGTCTGTTTTTCATATAATTTTGCTTATTTACATAGTTCATTGACAAATTTCCTACTTTAAATCCGAAACTTTTCGTCAATAATAATAAAAAATAATAAAAGGTTTCATTATTTTTATTGATTTTAATATTTCATAATTTACATAGTTCTTTAAATTTTCATCTGACAGTATAAACGGTAATGTTAATTCTTCTTAATGGAATAAAAATTAAAGAGCAATATTACTTAATTTCCACTTTATTGAGATAAAATCCCATTACAATTGTTCCGACTAGAGCAGACCAATTTCCGTGCGCGCCATGAGCGCTGGTATGTGAGTGTAATTCGTAATATATTAGAATATGCGATAGAATAGGGACGCAACATGAGCTTGTTATCGATATAAGTATAGAAGTAGAGACATTTATTCTATCAGAAATAATTAAATATACATTTGGTTTTCTGCTATTAAAGTAATATGCATAAACACCCGAAAAATGCTTACGTGTTCTTTACAACGTGTTTTTGACCAACACATTAGATATGTATTGCACACTAAACATTTAATTTTTGAGCCATCGTATATTAAGTCTGGGAAATCTATAATAAACTTATTCACATCGTCTGACAACGGCCGTTTTCTCGATTTATGTGTCGACGACATTTTATTACGTATGCTTACACTTACATGCAGTCTAAGCAAGTACCAAACACATACTGAATGCTTTTTATTAGTTCTGATGCAAAACAATCATCCTCAAACCGGCGCACATGGCGCGCATGGAATTGGTCTACTCTAGTTCCGACACTCACATCGTGTCTTCCTAAGCTGGAGTTGTATTGCAAGCTAAATCTAAAGGATGTTGACAAATTTAAATTTAAATGAATATTATAATGAAAAAATAATTATATTCAGAAGGATGGTTCAATAATAGGCACTTTCTATTCAAGTGTAAACTTTATTACAAAAGGGACCAAAGTTGACCGAGTACTGTAAACGCCAAATTAGATGGGGAGCGGCGGCGATGCGCCGTAGTCGTTTTTAAAAACGCGCAAGCTCACTTTGCAACTTTATGTAAAACTAAACACGAAGCTTCCCACTTCTTCCCACTATTTCTAATGCTGCGCGGTCATACTCCCACCGCTCGCCATCAAGTTTAGCGTTTACAGTACAAACATAAAAAAGGGAAAACCAAAATAAATAAAAGAATCAGTTGTAAAATAGGCCTAATAAAGGAGAATTGTCGAAATCTACCTGATTATTAAGTAAAAGATTTGTGTTTTTATGTTTCCAAATTTCGATAATTTCCAGTCAATTTAATTTTTGCGATTTATTTTCTGTGTAAAATTTTAAAGTTATACTTAAAATTATGAGCTTCTCTCAGATGTATTGCATAATGTGAGTCATTCTTGTTATTTATATAGCTACGATTATGTACTTTGCTTCTTTTAGAAAATGATCTACCTGTCTGGCCTATATAAAAATTAGGACATGAACTACATTCTAGATAGATCCTTTTCTAAAACAATCAATGAACATGATCGTAGCTATATTAATAACAAGAATGACTCACATTATGCAGTACATTTGAGAGAGAAGTCCATAATTTTAATTATAACTTTAAATTTTACACACAGCAAATAAATCGCAAAAATTAAATTTACTGGAAATTATGGAAACTTCCCTCTGAAAGCAATAGTAAGATCTCCAATCAGTCCTCAACAACGCTTCCTCAGACTCCTTGTCAATCCGAAGGCCCACATGTAGGCCCTTTCCAGAGGAGCTGGAACTGAAATAATTCATCGGCTCCCTTTAAGCCCTGGATTTTGACTCTAGAGTCTTTTCAAGCCCCCTGTCAGATCCTCTTTTTTAGTCTCTGGCAGAAACGTTATAACTCGTTGCTGTTTTGGCAGCTCCTCGCTCTTCACTAGTCTCTAAACAGTTTCCTTTTCCCAAGTAATCTCTCGTAGTGTTGTACGATTCTTCATCTGCACAGATGACTCCATAGTAGCCGTCCATAAGACGGGAGGATTCAAACCTCCGCCTTCTGTGCCCTATCTACGACCATCATCAGGGCCTTTTGTATACCTCCTACGTTTCCCTCAGTCACTAAGCTGACCGGGTAGTACTTGGGAACTATTGCAGCCTTAATACCATTAAGAGCTGCTTTGTAACTCACGCCCGAAGCAGAAAACTTCATGCGCTTAGTTACTTTATCCTCAAGAGTGCCCTAGCCGACACGGTTCGCTTACCGGCCCTTTTTGGCTTAGGTTCTCCCTGTAAAATATTTCAATCATGCCTCTTCACACGCTAAGATAATCAGCAAAAATTAAAAGATTATATTACCTTTTATTTTTATTATGAAAAAATAAATAAAGAGAAGTTAGGTACATCACTATTAAACAAAGTTGCTATTTCATACGGTTGCATTCCCTATTAAATACTTATCTTCTGGAGAAGAAACTATAACTTTTGGTGGAGAAATTTAAATGTATTTTATCTATAAGATATATTTATCTTGAGGAAAGCCGTTAAGGACTTTATCTAGAGGTGAGGAGAATGGGCATTCTTAATTAGTATCATAGTTCACTTTGTTATTGTACTTTGTACTGTATACTCAAATTTATTTTAATTTATTGTACTCCATGAGACCATACAAAACAGTACGTTAAAAAGGAAGTGTGTTATAAAAGAATATAATCAAAGATTTTGTATATACCTACTATCAAAATGTATTTCTGTTTATAAAATAATAATAATTTTGTATAAAAGATATACAAAATAATAAATTGCAGGTAATAATCAAACTTATATAAAAATTTAATTAGTAAAAAAGTCGGTAACAAGAGTCTGCCACTTTGATTTCTTGAAACAAATATATTCTAAAAAATGTTCAATACCTAATGCATTATTTAAAATTATATTGGCAATACTTTCTTCACTTTCTAAATATCGTGTAACTGTCCATATTCCGGTAAGCGTATCTTCATAATTGGGTTTCACAATTTCAGCTGCCCCTTCTTCTTAGCCTACTTCATTATCATCGCTGTTATCTTCGTGATTTAAAACTTCCCCAACAAAATCTGTATCACTGGGAATACACCAAGTAATGAGTTATTATCCACTGGCACAAATTCATCTATTATTTCTAGATTCACGATACTAAGATCTTCCAGGTTTTTTGTAACCATACCCTTAAATGCAAATTATCTTCATCGATGTTGTCATTATATTTGACAAGCCATTGAAATAACGGTAAATCGTCGTCTTCATCAAAATCAATTTTTCAAGAGTGCTGAAAACAATTTTCTATGGTTTCTTGTGAAATTTTTTTCCAAGCTTTCGCTAACGTTTCCATCGCTTCTAGCAAATTTACCTCGTTAGAAGTTCCAGTATCCAAATTCGTAATGTGCTTCATTATTAACAGGCGTCGATAAAAGGATTTTAAGCTATGAATAATTCCATGGTCCATTGGTTGGAGCACGGACGTGGAATTCGGTGGTAGAAACTCCAAGCGAATATTTTTAAGATCACTTATATGAGCATGAGCTGGACAATTGTCTACCAATAATTTTTTTTCTGTTTTGTTAGGTCTCTATTCCAAGTTATTATTTCGTCTTCAAAAATTTTAGATATCATCCATGTACGATGATTGACAGCATAAGTACAAGGAAGCTTTTTAATGTGTTTGAAACATCTTGGGTTTTTGAATTTTCCAATTATAAAAGTTTACGTTTCTTAGTTCCTGCCATATTAGCGAACACCACACATTTGATCCAAGCTTCGATTATTTGCCCCGAACCCATTTTTTAGTGTACGATTTTGTGTAAGTTTGTAAAACAAGCGAGTTTCGTTAGCATTAAAGATGCCATTTATGTCATAGATTTACATGAAACCACTTAGGGCGACTGCAGCAACACCTTAGATTCGTCCAAATTTACATTAGCATTTTCACCAGTTCTTCAGATGTAATTCAGATTAACGAATTTTATTTCGGAAAGCGTCAAGTGTAAATCATATTAGTAAGTTTGATTTTAGAATGTGTCAATTGTAATTGAGATTAATAAACTTAATTTCAGAAAGTGTCAATTGAAATTAAGAAATTATGAATTATAATTCAGAGCAGGATTTTTTTTGTTTATATACACACAAGGTATAACAAAACTAAAACATAAACATAATTATAATAATTATATGGTTACATATAGGTATCTGCATATTATAAGTACATAGAAAGTTATTGACCAACAGCCATATCTTCCAATGTCAAAGCAGCAGCATGAAATGTAGTAGAGTGCTGAACGGCACGTGCGCAATCTCCTCCAACAATCGTTGTTTTGGCTTGGTCAATAATTTGTTCCAGATATACTAATCTTTGTTCCCCAACATAAGGAGCATTTACATTTGGAATTCGAAGTGTTGATTTAACATTTGCTTTCATTTTTGACCATAGAGTTTCAATAGGATTCAGCATGGGTGAAGAAGCAGGTAATCTTAGTAAAGTTGCTCTTCCATTATTATAAATCTCATTTATAACTATTTCAAAAATTGAATGAACTGGGACATTATCACAAACAATTGCTAAGTCCGCTAGTTGACTGCCCATGTCTTATCACTGCTGCAAAATTATAGTTAATCAATTATTAGCCAATTCTGCTGTAAAAGAACCCCACCGACGCTCCATAAAAATGATTCCTACAGCAGAAATCGCTCCTATAAGATGGACGTTTGGACCTCTCGATGCAGGAAGGAGTTGTACTGCTCCATCACCAATTTTCGAACGACCGCGTGTTGTACGGCTAAATATATGTAAAGCTTGTCTCATTTATTCAAACTATTTGTTTTTCTGCTTGAATGTATTGGTTTAGGACCCTCACATATTGTGAGCGTTTTTATTTATTCCCATTATTGTTCATATTCAACGGCACATTATGTATACTTTTTAAAGTTATCTTCATGAAATTCTCCTAATACTTTGTTTTGAATCTGTTTCAACGTTAATTGGTTTTCAGTTAACAACTTGGGTTTTTTACCACCTTTTGGTAACATCTCCTATCGGCCCGAGCGAACCCAGTAAAATGCTGTTTTATACTTTATTCCTAATGCTGTAGCCAACGCAGTTCAATCTTCTCCTTTATTAGCACATACAACAATTCTTTCTCTATCTTGTTGTGTGTGATGCATTAACATTTTCACTTCCAGTTAATACTTCTCTGCATATAGGACAAGTGACTCTTTCATTCGCAGCTGTAGTTAGTAAATTATAATATTTTATATGAAGCGAATGCATACAAGGCAATAATCTTTTTACAGTATTCCTTGTCATTGCTACCCGACAAACACCACAATTGTCTTTAAAATTCATTATTTGCACCAAACCTCTAAGGTATAACGCACTGAAATACAATGCAAACAGTTCGTAGTAACTGTGATAACTGGTACTAACTATGTAAATAATGAAATTCTGACGTTTATAATTTTATAATCCTACTTGAAAACATAGTTTAGCATATATCTAAATTACAGTTATTATGTTCTGAATTACAATTGATACATTCTGAAATTAAATTTACTAATCTGATTTACAATTGACGCTTTCTGAAACTAAACTATCTAATCTGAATTACATGATCTGAATTTAATGGATTCCGAATTCAACTTTACGGTTTCTGAATTACAGCTGGTAATGGTGTAGCACTTTTTGTTAAGATGTTTTTTAAAACGGTGTAACCAATCTGCTGTGTACATAAATTCACTGTTGTTGAATAATTTGGCAAATTCTTCCACTTTAGTTTGAAGAATAGGACCACTAATTAATATATTATTGGCTTGTTAATACCAAACCTGGTTTACGTAATCGCTTGGCATTTTTATTTGTCCGTTCTAATGCGAGAATTTTATTTTTATTTTTAAATATGGTAGAAACTGTTGTTTTTTAAGACATTTAGTACAACACATTCAGACAACATCAGATTGTTTTTAGCACTTTGAATTTATTTAATTATATTTATTTTCTCTTCAACTGATAATGTTTTATGCCGCCGCTCAGTGCAAGTATTCATTTTTAACACGGAAAGTTACACTTAATAATCTACCGAACAAATGTCTCTAACACCGATTGTGGTGTGTGAGCTTCTACTGTTCCGTCGAGAAATGTAATTCCTAATACTAACACGTAAAGTATGCTGCTTTGTACCAGTTTTATATGATAAATACGTTATTAAAAAATCAAGTACGTTATAAAAAAATCATAATTCTTTTTTGACCAAGGTTTTTGTACGTAATAGCAGAAGTACGTAATAAATATATACGTAATATCAGAACAAAAATACATTATTTCAAATAAAGCTTTGCTGGGACCAAGGAATGTGTACGCTATTTAAGAAAGTACGTTATACGAGAGTGGATCAATAAATATCCGTGTTAGGAAAGAAGACGCAAGTTTTTCACAAATTTTTTATTTATTTTTCAACATAATCACCTTTTAGTACAATACACTTTTCCCAACGTTTTTGCCATTTTTTCAACCCCTCCAAAAAATACGATTTGTCAAACTCTGCAAAATACGCTTCTGTCTCGACGATAACCTCCTCCTTTGAGCTGAATCTTTTTCCCCCGAGCCACGTTTTCATGTTGGGGAACAGAAAGAAGTCGCAGGGAGCCAAGTCAGGCGAGTACGGTGGGTGCGGCAGCAATTCGTAGTGCAGTTCATGCAACTTTGCCGCGACAATTCTGGATGAATGTGCTGGTGCATTATCGTGGTGAAACAGCACTTTTTTCTTAGCCAATTGGGGCCGTGTCTCCTTCAATTTTATATCGAATCGGTCCAATAATTTACTGTAGTACTGCCCCGTGACCGTTCTTCCTTTCTGCAAAAAGTCCATGAGGATTATTCCGTTGGAATCCCAAAAAATCGTGGCCATGACCTTTCCGGCCGATGGGACCGTCTTTGCCTTCTTCGGAGCAGATTCACCCCGAAAAATCCATTGTTTTGACTGTCGCTTGGACTCTGGCGTATAATAATGGATCCAGGTTTCATCAACGGTGACGACTCGACGCAAAAACTCCTGCGAATTTCTCTTAAAGAGGTCCAAACACTGCTTCGACATTGACAACCGTATCCGCTTGTTGTTCACCGTAAGCAATCGCGGCACCCATCGGTCCGACACCTTTCTCACCGATAACTTATCATGTAAAATATTAATTGCCGTTCCTTACGACACGCCTATGGCCTCTGCTACTTCGCGCACTTTCGTTCGGCGATCAGGGAGAATCATGTCGTAGACCTTTTCAACGATTTCCTCGGTAACCACGTCTGCCGGGCGGCCTGGGCGCTCCTCATCAAAAACAGATGTACGACCACGTTTAAATTCGTTGAACCAATATCTTACGGTTGTCATAGATGGTGAAGGGTCCCCATAGACAGCATCCAACTTCGCTTTTATTTCTTCGCATGTTTTTCCATCCAAAAATAAAAAGCGAATTACGGATCGATATTGCTTTTTTTCCATTTTATCGAGAAACACGAAACACGTGTGATACAACTGGCTGCCAAATAAAAACTAACCTATGAATCAGTCTGAAATTTATTATGGTGTTGTCTGACAGATGGTAGTACACGACGGTAATGCCAACTCCCTCAGCAGCGCCACCTGTCTTCAAACACGGGTACTTACTGATCTTCCCTCGTATACGAGTCGGTTATAAGCGAGCTCTACTGTATATCTATTTTGTATTTTGTCATTCCTAATTTGTATGAACAAGGAGATTTGGAATATTATTAAAATATATAATTATATGAATTAAATTATATCCGTTATTAATAGAATTGGGAAATTCCAATGGAGAGACGATTTAACGTGGTCGCTTAAATATGATCTGTAATTAGTGAAGACCGCCACTTAGGTAGGCAAGAAGTAGTGTAATTGCGTTGGCTTTACTGAAATAAAAGGCGGCGTTATTTATACAAATGCTTTCCATTTGAATTATATCTACGCTTATTCGTAAACATGTCTATAAACAACTTCACACTATGATAGCTGTTCATGTATTCATGTACTGCACCCGAAGCGCTGGTGAAGTGAGTCTATCAAACCTCCCGCTTTTCTACGTGTCTGTGAGCCGACCGAGAATGGCGGTCTTCAGTAATTAGTATTAATAATATTTAATTTAAAAAAAACTTTGTATTATTGCCGAAAAAATTGAGTAGTAAGTTTTTTTTAATTGCTTTGTACTGAATATTAGTTATATCATATTAAATGACCTATTAAATCCTCCCGTAACTAGAATTCCACAGATTAACTGGCTCTAGTTTTTACAGATTTGTTAAGGTATTACTACGATATTTCCAAATAACCTGCATAAATTTCATACTGTACTAAGTTTGAAGTAACCACTTCCGCAATATCTTAATTCACTGTTTCAACAACAAGATGTCTGACAAAATGCCCTGCTTAAATCATTTACAAGGATTAAACTTTTTTGGAATAATCTAAGAAAAATATAAAGGTATCAATTACACATTTCTTACTAATTTTAATTTAAATCGAAAGTAATTTATTTATAAAATATCTCGGTCAAGATGAATTGCATCAAAAATTCATTAGTCCCTTAGTCCCATGAATCGGTAACCAACATTTTAATAATCTTCAGTACACTGCATAAATTGCACTAGGAAGGGACAACTACGTACATTATGGTATTTACGTCTGTTTCTTTGCAAATGAACATTTGCGTTATGATCACACAATTTCGAAAAATGTTAAAGCACAAATAAATCAAAACTTTTATCTAAATATATTAGTTTAACTGGTCATTTACAGGTAATTCATGAGAATTTCGTGGAAGTGTTTTAATTTCTTAATTTTCAAATATGCCTTCAATGATGTATAGCAACTTTCTTGTATAATTTCCAAAATATATTTAGTTAAGGAAGAAATCGAGGTCTTTTTCTTGAGCTTGTTACGCAAGTCAAATTAGCTATAGTAGAGAAAACGAGAAGCTAGAGTGTACACTAAATTCATCAAAATAGAAATGAAAGAAATGTTAAACGAAAAAGATGCATTGTTACTTGTAGTTAGTAACCACATATTTCGTGGGTGCAATTAAAAGATGGCAACATATGTTGGAAGTACACACTGAGAATTTGTTCATCTACAGCAAAGCCAAAATTTCGTTCAAAACAAAATTAATGATTGTGTATAGAGGAAATTAACTCGAAAATTATTTATAAAATTTATTTCTTATAAATATGTTGTAAATAAATAAGGTCATATGTATATACCTTTGGTAACTTACAATAATTTTATTGATAAGACAATTATTTTTTCTTTCTATTTTCTTGAATGCTGAATTTTATTGTCGACTGAATTTATACCTTAACCCTAGAATACTAATATTATATTTTTTCTCAGCGATGTAGTAAATTTCTTCCAAGAAAGCTGATATATAAAACAAAGCATTTAATTTCAAGTGTATAAATTATTAATAATTATTCTTTTGTCTCCAAAGAACAAATTCATTAAGCTACAATTCTAATAAAGTTAATCTGCACAACAGGAGTTACACATATTGCCTCGGTGTTCTCCATAAATTGGTTTCCGACGTGCATTGCAATATATAGCTGTCATACGCCTTAGTCGACTTGCGAAATAAAAGCATATAGTACGTTTTCTATTTACTGGGTTAGTATTTCCATAGGGTGTTTTTGGTTTCAAGATACAGCTAATATTTTCACGGAGATAACGTTGTAAATTTTTTGTATTTAGCCTGTGTACCATGCAATTCGTGACCGAGATTTATCATATATTGATATTGTGGGAGCGGTTTCTCTACTGTTATATTTGCTATGACAGTAAATAACATAGGAATTAAGGCATGCAGTATTTATCATTCCATAAAAAATGCAAGAAGCACATCTTCCGATTACAATTTATACTAACGTTAATACTTTTATATCGCAATTTTTACGACAACGTATTTAATTACACTAGTTTTTCACTTTTTAAAACACAACCAGTCACATTAACGAAAACCTCAGCACTAGTAAGTAAGATAGTGAGAAATGCAAAACGTCTATAAGCATCAGGAACAGCCGATATATAAAGGAGAAATATCAAGCGAAAACTAAGTTGAGGAATATACATACGCCTAAAGTAAATGGAGGGAGCAGAAGAAAATAGGGGCATGAAAGGGAAAACGCAGGAAGACATTTCCTAAAGTCCGCTCAAACTTATCCGTAATAAAATTCCGAATGTAACATTCAAATATGGTGAATATCAAACGCAAGCGATTGAAAATAGAAGAAACATTACACAACAAGATGTTTCATACTACCTCCATTATTAAAAGGCATGAAAGGTGTACAAGACATTTTAAATTAAATGACAATTTATACTTCTTATACAATGACAACTTCTTTCTTGTAAACGACATTCAAACCAACATTATTATTTTTTCTTGCTTTTCGAAATTACATTTTATATGCAATATCGATACTCTCAGGTGAATCACACTCTTCATAGTCTGCAATAAAACGTTTAAATTCATTTTATTAAAATGTAAAGAATATGATTAGGCTTTATTTCCAAAACAGATCATTGTAGATTTTGAGTCTGTGTGATAAAAAACACACACACAGAGAAAAGCCTCCTGTGACTCGCGAGAAAAATATAAAACTAATAGATTGTTAAGAAAATTCTCAAATTTAAAATCTAAATTAAACCCCTAACTTCAAACGTAAATAGACTAAACGTCAACCGTAATCTACTTTACTTGTGCGAACTTAACACAAGTACAAAAATCTCCCCTCCAAAATCCTGACTTTCAAAAACTTCTAGAATAACGTGACAAAAAAAACTCCCTCAAAAAATATGGTAATTTTCTTAATCATCTATATTTTAAAACTAATGACATGAATAATGCAAAATTACCAATAAACACAATTATAGGATTATAATAGAATAGAATTTATATAAAGCAAATGTGTAAAGTACTTACATCGACGTAACACTTTTTATACACAAAAAAAAACTAATACGAGAGATATCAAATATAATAAGAATTAACAAAAATACGAGATCACCACCACTCGTAAAAAAACGTATTTGAAAATTTAAATACTCATCAAAAACACTCCAAAATAAGAAGTTTTTTACCCCAAACGTACAGTTCAACAGACTTGATACCTCTATCTATCATAGGCCGGAAAAGATCGGACATCGGACACAACCAGTTCAAAATCATACCGCAAGTCGGAAGACTTCCGGTACAAAATAACTATACAGTCCCGGTCATTACAATAAATTCAAAAATATAAACATTTATAAATATAAATCAATAATAATTAAATCAATGTGCATGTTTAATAAATGTAATAAAGTCACTGTTAGTTCAATATTATTCTTCGGGGAAAAGTTCATTGCAATATGTAACAAAATGAATGTATTTTAATAAATGTTTGAACTATTTAGAGCCATTATTTTGTATATATTGTCATTACTAGTAGGAAGTACTAAAACTGTTAAAACTTTCAACAGATTTAGCCCACCTGCCGCGCGAGGTAATCCCTCACCTTTACCTACCCGAAACAGTATCGAAGTCCAAACGACGGCCGTAAGGAACTCATACATACGAGGCAATTGTATATATAATTAACCTTAAATACAAATTTGTTATACACGAGTTATGTAATACCTTGTATACATCAAGTATTTCTACTTATTAATATTATCATAACGTTTAATACTATATTGAGTCAGACAATTATTTTCATTATGTATTTACATTTTCATAGTATCGTTTATTTTTTCTTGCACACTACTGCATTTTTTCTACACACAATAAATAATAATTTATAGTCTTACTTACGTAAGCTTAATATTATAGCTATACCGATGTAATACTTACCAATACACTTTGTTTGATTATTTAATCAAACAATAAATGATGTGAATTAACCCTCGGGCTACCACAATATATATATATATATATATATATATATATATATATATATATATATATATATATTGTAATGGGGCAAACTGCACCCTTATTCCAGCAACTGTAATGGGAAAAACAGTATTTAACAATTAAATAACACACAGAAGAAGGGTTAAATTGGCGGACTTAATTTGTAAAATTAGTATCGAAATGTAAATAAATTAATATGACGATAACTTTGTATACTTTAAATTAACTTATTTTTATTTCAAAACTTACTTACTTACAGATAGCTAATTTATCTACATTAATATTTTGCATCGATACTAGTTAGACACGCCCACTTTTTAAAATGCAACTAACCCGAGAAAATGTTATTTTCTACACACGAATACAACATAACCTTATATTGGAAAGCATGTTCTGACAGTTTGAAAAATATTTTATAAATTTAATTATAATGTCAAAATTATTATATTATTTATATTCTTTATGTTTAATAGTTTAGTAGTAAAAGTAAAACTTCGAGGCTATTTGACGATATTAACTAGGCATTGAAAATAAATAATCGCTATCGGCGTCATTATCTAAAATCTAATAGCGGATAGCCGTAATATAGTTCATTTCCAATGAAAATTTAAATAAAAATTAAAATACCTGTGATATAATTTCAAATCTATGCTGAATCGAAACATTAATACTTGGCCCATCTTTTGAAAACAAACCTGAAGACAATCGCTTGGAAACTAATAAAATTCGAGCCGAGGATCTTTTGTATTGGAGTTCCGACGAAGAGGCAGATCCGAAGCCGTTATACGCCGCAAACGTCATCAGAAATTGGAGGACCCGTACTTTGTATTTTCCCGATCACATCGCTTTTATTCTGGATAAATGCAGAATTCGATGGAAAACAGGTTCACTTCAATCATTATCCTACAATAAAGTCCTAAAGTTAATATTATTTATTCAAATCATACTTTTTAATACAATAAAATCCAGAATTTTACTGTTATACACATCGTTGACTTTCTCATAATAGTAAAACTATATAAATAATTTAAACATTGTGGTACTTACCTGAATGGTTGTGTTTTCTATTTGTATTCAATATTAGACCATATTTCATTACTAAACATAACCTCTTTGTATTATACACACGTGCATTATTTGTAAACTATTTTATTTGTCGCTAGGCACATTAAGTTGTTCAAAGTTACAGATTCCTTATTTACTTCAATAAATTATTTATTCTTATTTCATAACTCACTCTTTTATTTGCTAGTGTTTAGTTGTAGAGTTTTAAATATTAGATTTATCTATTAAAATATCATACATAGGGAGGGACAAACATACACATAAATTATCGACGAAGATCCAGAAGAGTCTAATTTTGTTAATTTCATGCTCACGACTGCTAGTTGGATTATTAAGAGAGTACATAGATAGCGTTGATCTAATTTTACATTTTCATATTAAAGGCACCCAATTTATAAATTCAAATCTATTAGCTAAACTTTCTTAACTTATTTATTTTTAATCTACATAAATTATTCTTTTATTCAAATATAGATCATACGCTTCTTTTCATTTTGACGTACCTACGTGTGGCTTCTCTTTATTTGGAGATAACGTACATCTCTACATTTTGACGAGCCAACGTAGTGGCTTTTAATATTTCACCATCACGCAGCCTCTCTTCATTTTGGCGCACGAACGTTGGGGCATTTTTATTACACCATCAACGTCTCTCTTCAATATATATATATATATATATATACATAATATATAAAATATATATAAAATATAAAACGAAACATATATTGATTGTTTGTCCATATATTGTTAAATTTATAATGCATTATTTTTTTATATACTTGTGACTTTAGTTTTTTGCTATAGGTTTCGTTTTATATTCTTTTTATTTTTCATGTTTTAACTTTTACATGTACATTTTTTAAAGGTTTTAAAGGCTCATATCTATAGTTACTTTAAGTTTTAAATCTAATCAATTTTATTGTCCTTGTACGTCAATTTTATTATTTTTTTCAACTCTACATTTTGCAAGTATTTTATTACTGCTTTATACTCTTATTTATTGAATGTTATTTCTCATTAATCTTGTAGTATCTCCGGAAGAAGCAACAAAGTTGTTGCGATATATAGGGATACTTAATAAAAGAGTTTTTTTAATTGACAGACCGCTTGCCCGCTTTTAATTTATTTTATTCTATATATATATATATATATATATATATATATATATATATATATATATAAGTGTTAAGATAATTTCTTAGCCGTTCATTAAATATAACATTGGATAAATTCTTGGAGTTTTTCGGCTTTATTATATGAAATATTTACAAATATTAAATTAGAATGTATGTAATTGCAGAGTAAGTGGGGATGTAAACATTGCTGTCTACAAATTACAAAGCAAATCATACGAAATTTTTTATTTGAAAAATATGGTCTTGTAGACTTGGGTTCGAGTCCCAACGTAGACCATATTTTTCAAATAAAAAATTTCGTATGAGATGCTTTGTAATTTGTAGACAGCAATGTTTACATCCCCACTTACTCTGCAACTACATACATTCTAATTTAATATTTGTAAATATTTCATATAATAAAGCCGAAAAACTCCAAGAATTTATCTAATGTTATATATATATATATATATATATATATATATATATATATATGTTTTCTTTCATGTTTCCGCGGGTAGTAGTATGTGTTGTAACTGGATTCCGGGTTTTCTTCCGCGTTTCCATTGTTTGGTCTCTGTAAAGACCGGTGCTGGTTTCTGGACGACGTTTCGGCAAAATCACATTTGCCATCTTCAGGTCTGCGATAACTGTCTGCTTCTGCTTCTGGTTACTCGTAAACTCGTACTTGTTACTTGTTAGTAACAAGATCACAGAGATTAGCAGATGAAGACAACGTTATTCAAGAAATGAATAAACTCCACATTGCACTCCAGCAGAATGGTTTTAGTAAACGGACAATCAACAAAGCATTAAAACCTAAACGAGCCACACCACAAGAGAAAAAAGAGGAATCAATTGCCAAAACCTACTTACCCTATGTCAAAGGTACCACCGACAGAATATCGAGAATCCTACGAAGACACAACATTGAAACCACATTCAAGGTATACAGAAAAATCAGCACAGTCCTTCGGAATCCAAAGACAAGAATACCTTTAGAAAACCAGGGAGTATATGAAATTCCATGCCTTAATTGTGAGAAGACGTACATCGGCCAAACAAACAGAAGGGTAAACGTAAGAAGAGACAAACACCAAAACTCCGTAAGAAAAGACGAGAAAACTTCATCTTTGGCTCAGCATGTAACGGAAACGTCCCACACGATAGACTTCAGCAATACCAAATTATTGGCGAACGTAGAACATATGAAAACCAGAATTATCAGGGAAGCTATCGAAATTGAGAAACGTCCGGACAATTTGAATTCGCGAGGTGATCCCCAGAGGCTACCAACAGCATGGAAACCAGTATTAAGCAAAGAAGTTGTCAACAAGAAACAACAAACAAAAACACCGCAACCCAGCCAGCCCACTCCAGCTACAGGCCCAACGACACGGAGTCGCGCACATACTCAACCAAGTGTAACCAACCAGAACGCTAAGCAGGTATATAATAACCACCTTAAACCCGACTACGTCAGTTTACGAGTAACCAGAAGCAGAAGCAGACAGTTATCGCAGACCTGAAGATGGAAAATGTGATTTTGCCGAAACGTCGTCCAGAAACCAGCACCGGTCTTTACAAAGACCAAACAATGGAAACGCGGAAGAAAACCCGAAATCCAGTTACAACATATATATATATATATATATATATATATAAATTGAAAAGAAATTATCGACCGTGATATATTATCAAAAATTAATTAAAATTCGGGTAAGCGGTCAATTAAAAAACTCCTTTATTAAATTACCCTATATTTCGCTACAGACTTTGTCGCTTCTTCTGGGGTAAAAAATGTAGAATTAAAAAATAATAAAATTGACGTACAAAATATAAAAATGATTAGATTGATCTAATCATTTTTATATTTTGTACGTCAATTTTATAATTTTTTAACTCTACATTTTTTACCCCAGAAGAAGCGACAAAGTCTGTCGCGAAATATAGGGTAATTTAATAAAGGAGTTTTTTAATTGATTTAATTAATTAGATTGATCTAATCATTTTTATATTTTGTACGTCAATTTTATAATTTTTTAACTCTACATTTTTTACCCCAGAAGAAGCGACAAAGTCTGTCGCGAAATATAGGGTAATTTAATAAAGGAGTTTTTTAATTGACCGCTTACCCGAATTTTAATTAATTTTTGATATATATATATATTATATATATATATATATATATATATATATATATATATATATACATATATATATATTATATATATATATATATATATATATATATATACATATATATATATATATATATATATATATATATATATCTTAGACTACCAAAACAGGGCCAAATATGACACAAGTCGTTTATTGCCGAAAATTGAAGTTCTCATAATACTGTTATCTTGGCAAGGTATACCTTCTACAGGTATACTCACGAATAATTTTATCTAATATATATATCCCACTTTTTATTTGATTATAAGCTAAGACAATTTCAGGTTTGTATTTATCTTGTTCGTCGTCAATTTCGCATTGTGCATGGTTGACAGAGCTAGGCACAACTTTTCTGGGTTTTGGTATATATGATACAAGAGTAACGTCTTTTGTAAATAAAAAATGCGAAGAATAAATTGCTCTATATTTAAAATCCAACAACCATTTCGGTATATCCTGTCTATTTTTTCGAACTGTGCCTATTAAAGTGATTTTATTCCACAGTAATTGTTCTGCTAGAGTTATATCGGTAAATAAATTGTCTGTGATAATATTGCGTCCGCTATGATTCCAAAACTCAGACAATATTTTGACTACTAGTGAACCTTGATTCTTTTCAGGCACGTTTCCAATTTTTCCTGTGTAAACCTCAAAGTTGGCACAATAAAAAGATTACGCATCAGCGAGTACCCATATTTTTATACCGTATTTGCCCGGCTTACTTGGAATGTACACTTTAAATGAAAAACGTCCACGAAATGAAACAAGCTGTTCATCAATTGTACCAAAAGCAGAACAGTTATAATTTTCTCTGCAATTTTTTGTAAATATATTAGTAATATCACGCAATGGAGAAAGCTTGTCTTGCTTGATACACATTCCTACTACCGGCTTCGTTTTATTTCCATCGATTAGCGGGATCTTCTCGTGATTCCCTAAAGCGGCCACCGAGAAGCAGAAGACCAAAAAATGCTAAAAGTTCTTCAGAATAAATATTTTGCCATTCGCGTGGTTTCTCTGATTCATGATTTTCATTCCAATTCTTGACATCATCATTTGCTTTTTTGTTTGTATGCTGTACGATTACATCTACTATATCGTCAGAAATAAACTTCTTGAGTGCATCTAATATGGTAGATATATTCCTACTGCCCTCTGTTAGACTCTATACTTTTTTTGGATGACATTATGAGCGAGTGTTTTGCAGGATGGTCTATCAGATACGTACTTCGATGTCCTACCTGACACTGTGTGATTTATTACACTTACTTCCGTATTACTTTTTACGTTGTCCCCTTCATCAGTACTTGAAATATCAGATTCATTATCACTTTCACTTGCAGACATTTCTTCGACATAATCCTTATCTGCATCACTACAATTTTCTTCTATATTCATATCACTAAACTCATCATCACTCGCATAAAGTGCCGCAAACAATTCACTTTCAGTAAAAGGCCTTCTTCTTTCCACTTATTCATTTATATTTCAATACTAATTATTTTAAGGACTAATCCACCGAACACTAACTATACGTGACAAATCATAGAACGTACTAATGTAATTTACAGCTCCCTCGCCGCTAGAGAGGATTCTATTTGTAAGGGTTCCTCGAGCAGCGTCAGAAAAAACTTTCAGAATAATACACCGAACGCTATCTATCAGAGTCAAATAATTTAACGCACTAATGAAAGCTACAATACCTTCTTCGCCAAATAGGAATCAACTTACGTACTACAAATAAACGCTTGCTACTAAAATTGAGTCAAAAATGACCCACTCAATATTTTTATATAAGCTATACTATAAACTAATTATAAATAACGAAAAGATGATCATAAAACCACAATAAAGGAATACATGTAAGGATGGTGAAAAAAAACTTCTAGAATTAATTCTGTAAAGAAATTATTGTTTTCTGGTTTTTTTTTGACACCATATTGGTAGCCCGAGTGTTAAGGGTGTTACATAGCATTCTTGAGTTTATAGTTTGAAACTATAATGTGGTACAGCCAGATTACACTGGGCAACATATTTTAGTTTATTTGTGGTATCTTGTTTGAAAAGTGCATGTTTTTTGTTAATTTTGTGGTGTTGAATACAAAAATGACAATGAAATAAAAAATTTAGTTGCAGTTTTCAAGAAAAATTTTTTTAAATTTTATTTTCAACAAAATAATAAAAAATAGGTACTTTTACACTTTTAGAGACATTTTGTTTGTATACAGGGTATACAAAGTATAGCAAACGCCAATTAAGTTGGCGCGAGGAGGGGTAAGTTCGCGCAGGATTAGAAGTAGTGGGGAGATTTGTATTTGGTTTTACATCAAATGTCAGATAATTCTAACCTCTGAGCGGGTATCACTTTATGAGCTCCTAGCAAAGACATTATGTTCCGTCAAACGTCAATGACAAATGTATTCTGACAATTACTTGAGTAGTAGGGGTGGACGTTTTTAAGAACGTCTTCTGCGCACCCCCTCCTCGCGCCAACTTAATTGGCGCTTGCTATACACATAGCATGACGTATCTCTGAAACTTCAACTAATATTAAAAAGATAAGTTTATTTTCGGTTTTAGCACACCAAAAATAGTAAGATTTAGTCGATTTTATTTTAGATACATTTGGCTATTGTCCAGTGGTATTATAGAAGGTTAACCGATACATATTAGCGATAAAAATTTCAATTGGAGAGATTAATATCGAGTCACTTTTTACTAGTAATCTCCGTCGCGCAGTACTTATGACAAAAACTTATATGTTAATGTCCCTAATACCAGCTTTGTGGTAAAACATTGAGTGGCGCAGGCAGTAGGAACAAAATTTGAGTTATGTATAAATTTGCAATGTAAATTAAAACAATGGTTTTAAATTTCCAAATATTTTTCATGTACTACAATTTCAGTGTTTTAATCTACATTTAAATGGAGCTTCAACACGTATCCTCTTCGCCAATAAATTATGCATAAAATTGGGTTGATCATGTAGTAGTGTCAAGATATTTCATTTTGTATTTCTATTTATGTATAATGCGTTATAAGCTCCTATGTATTTATTTTACAATAAAGAGTCATCGGTACATAGTATTATTTAAAATTTAATGAGACAGTCGGAGGGCATTTTAATTGTAACAAATTATTAATTTTTATGACATGTATCTTTTAAAGGCCGTGTGTTACGTTCCATTAAATAAAAAGACTTTTGAAAACGCACAAATATCGGAAACGCAACAGGCATTCTCATTATTTCTTACCATTAACTGCAATTGCTTGGGCAATTTTCTCTTGGTAAAATAATTTTTATGTTTAGACATGCACTTATTATTCTTGTATACAATGTGAAAATGGGAAAAATTGTTATTTACACCACAAAGAAGGTAAGTAGATTTTACCAGTCGAGAAGATTTTGCGCCAGAGCGGAGCGAGAGCTGGCAAATTAATCCGAGACTGGTCCAAATACTTACCTCTTGCGTTGTGGATAACGTTTTATCTGCTCCCACAGCTACGGTTCACGAAATAAAAAATCAAATTTTACATTTCTTGATCAATTTATTTTGACAGTGACACTTGTTAATTGTTCAACACGACCGACGCAATTGAAATCGATTGTGACCATTTGCATCGTAAAAATTTAATGATGCAAATCGGTGTAATCATGATTCGGTGAGTTATGTGCATAAGCGAACGAAAAAGTTTTGACATGCCACAATTCTCAACTGTTAACATAAATCACTTTACACAATTTACCCAAGGCTGGTATGTAGGTCACTTTCTATCTGTCGTCAATAGCAGCTGGACTTTCGCGGTAAAATTAACTTACCTGCTTGAAAACGATTTAACAATAGTCTACCTACCATAGTGGAGCTTATAAACTTGTTTATTTCACGTTTGAGAAAAAAATGTATTCTCTGTTCATACTTTTGCTAGCATTAACTTATAAACCTACAAAGAATGGCAGTAAAATTGAATACCTCATTTGGACCTTTAAATTTGGAATATATTCTCGCTTGCTTAGCAGTGGCAGTTCTTGATGACGTACGATATAAGCTGTTGCACGAATGAAACTGCGTCGAACAATTTCGGACTTGTTTATCTGTATAAATGAAAGCTTAGACGAAACAGTCTCATCTGGGCAGCAGCTTACATCATACGTCATCAAGAACCGCCACCGATGGTTAGTATGAAAAGCTTGTCTATGATTAAATTAAGTTTAGAGTTTTCGTATTAGTCGGAACTGTCGTTAACCTAGTGGTATCGGCAAATAGCCTAGTGGTAACGCACTGGCTTATCATGTTGGGGGTTTCAGGTTCGGATCCAGAGCTCGTCTGTCCGAGAAGGTTCTCGTGGTTTTCCTTCTCGTTATAGTAAATACTGACAGCCAAGCTTCTTAACTCGCTCCACGGGCGCGGGCGTAATAATAAATCAGAGCCTCTGCCACTGTCCATTGTAATTAGAGTTAAGCTGTTGGGGGATGCAAAGGTACGAATTATTACTATTGTTATTATTATGTCGTCGACTTACCTCGCACTTTCTCAGCCTATAGCCGGAAAATATTTTTCTCTACCCACATACTTATGAGTATGATGTCAGCGGTACGCGGCTGATGTTGCCATGTTGGAATACATCGCAGAATGGTATATACTACAAGTACTATTGTTAAGTAAGACGTCTTACTTAGAAATATGTTACAAATAATCACAATATGTTAATACCAATTAATTTCATATTTTTGAAAAAGGTACTATATATAGCACCGAAACGTCAAATTAAATATTATTTTAATTACTTGGCCGCTACTCCCAAAAAATATTATTTTATTTCATATTATAATAACGGCCAAGAAAATAAGAAATTCCTTCTAATACTATATATACATATATACAGGCTTTTCACGTAACCCGTTCGTTAGAAGTTTTCTATGTTAATGCCTTAGGACATTTTTTTTAAATTGGTGACATGTAATAATTATACTCGATGTGTTAAAATAAAACATTTACACCCATGAACCACTTTCGGTTATACCGGAAGTCATAGCCAACTTTGATATTTTAAATGCAATGTTATACTTTTTATTGCTTTTTTGGATTCCTTGTAAAGTACTAATATTAATACTTTATATTAAGGGTTTATTTGCAAAAAGTTAAACGTTTCTGAATTATTTTGATTTTTGTGAATTTCTCTTTTTTCAATGTACTTTTTAAAACCATATATCTCAGGCCTAAACTGCGTCATATTTCTACTGCAGACAGAAAAAGGTATAAGATTCCGAATAATGCTTAAGCATTTAAGAAAACTCTTAGGGGGTGTTCAAAATTTATTGATTATTTAGGTAATCTCTAATTAAAGAAAAATCGATTTTTTTAAATGGAACAGCCTATAAATGAACACGCCATAGTAAATAGATACATTTTGCATTGTACAGGTAGAGGTTTCCCTATGCCTATCTCTCATAGTTTTATAGTTATTAATGATTATTTTCTAAATTGAGCATTATCAAGAAAAATCGTTGTAGTACGCCTTGAAAAATAAATCTGATGTGTCAAAATTGTCAGAAAGTGTACTTCGTATCTAACTGGTTTAATTTTGAATCTCTTCAAATTATTGAAAGAACATGTCGACTTTTTAATGAAAGATACCCACATTTACCAACTAAATTCAAGCGAATAGAATCAAATTCCATTCGCTTTGGTATTCAAGTCAACAAGACAGTTCCAAAACCGATTACAGGCGACGAAGGTAATGAAATCGTTGTTTCTTGCTATTTTCATGCGCATCCAACCTGTTCTAGATCGGTGGCGTCTACAGATGTAGGAATTTCATGCATATCAAAGAATTTTAAAGAAAAATGAAGTGCATCCTTATCCTTTCCAATCAGTTTAGGCTTTTTGTCCAGGAGATCAAGATAGAAGAATTAAATTTTGCGAGTTTATTATAACTTAAGCACAAGAAGATCCCAATTTTTTATGTAAAATTTCAAGGATTTTTAATAGAAGAAATTGTCATCATTGGGCACAACAAAAACCAAATGCCATTAGAGAAGCAAATTTTCAATATACTTTTAGCTCTAATGTTTGCAATAATTATACATATCCACTTTTAAAATTAAATTTCTAACGATAATTTAACAAGCGTCAGGTATCTACAATTGTTAAGGAAAGTAGTACTGCCATTTTTGAATAACCTATGTTGGTTTCAAATGAATCGAGCACCTGCTCACTCTTCACATGAGGTATATCGGGAATTAACCAATATCTTTGAGGATAAGTGGATTGGTCCCAATGGACTTTGGTACTGGCCACCTAGATTCCCCGATTTGACTCTCCTTGATTTTTATCTATGGGGTCAAATAAAAAATGAGGTTTATGCGACTCTCGTCCAAAACAGAGAATAGCTTATAACTATAGTAAGAGACGGTTTTCGAAACTTAAACGCTGAGCAAGTAGGAGAAGCAACTACAACAAACTTAAGAAGAGTCATGCTTTGCTTACATCATAGATCATTTTGAACATTTGCGAATATTATTATTAACGCTTCATGTATCTTTAATATATTGTTTTATTCACTTTTTTGCTTGTTAATGTGTGGTTATTTTTGTTATCTCATATGATATAAAATATTTTTTCAGATTTGAAATTTATTTTCTTTTCTAACCTTTTTGCAAAGAAGTTTGATGAAACTATACATATAATAGGTATAATTCCAAAACTATTTAGATTTCTTTTCTAAAGATTTCTACTAATAATGCTCAATTTAGAAAATAATCATGAATAATTTTGAATTTAGTTTTATTCATTGCTGGTAAATGTGGGTGGTTTCATTAAAAAATCGACAACTTCTTTCAATAATTTGAAAAGATTCACCATGAATGTATAATAAACTCAAAATATCTCTATTAGAATAAATATTTAATTAGTCTTGCATATTTGTGAACAACATAAAACCAGTTAGACACGAAATAAACTTTGTGACAATTTTGACTGATCAGATTTACTTTTCAAGGCTTACTGCTACAATTTTTCTTGATAATGCTCAATTTCGAAAATAATCATTAATAACTCTAAAACTATGAGAGATAGAGATAGGAAAACCTACGCCTATACGATGTAAAATGTTTATCTAATGGCGTGCTCATCTACAGTGTGTTCCATTAAAAAAAAATAAATTTTTCTTTAATTAAAAATTGCTTAAATAAATCAATAAATTTTGAACACTCTGTAAGGGATTTATTAAATGCTTCGACATTACTCAGAATCTTATACTTTTCGCTGTTTGCTGTAGAAATATGACGTAGTTTAGATAACTACGCTTGAGATATGTGGTTTTAAGAAGTATATTGAAAAAATTATTACAAATCTGGTGTGAAGAACACAAATACAGGTTCACTATTAATATTTTTGTGAACGTATCCGAACATATCCTTCCCCAGAGACGTAGATACGTATTTCGCCTTTCTACAGGCTCATCGGTACGCCCCTGCTGGAGAAAGGATATTCTCAGACACATTCACAAAAAAGAACCACATCGCCACATCACAGAAATTATCCAGACCGGGCGTAGAAGTAAATTCACCGCTGCCTGTTGTCAGACAGCCGAAGTACACATAACAAATGTGAAGCAACGACGCCCTTCCAAAGGTGGCACAGCCAATCTCTCTAGAAACTGCATTTTGTTTGTGTCTTCACTCATAGTACGGACTAACCGCATGTGTAACGTATCAGAATAATTGAAACATACATGAGTATGTAAACCCCACCAGTTTTGTGTAATACAAAGGTATTTTTAATAATATAAAATATTATTAAAAATCTGGTGTGAAGAACAAAGTTGGCTGTGACTTCCGGTATAACCGAATGTGGTTCATGAGTGTAAATATTTTATTTTAATACATCAAGTATCCATTCACATTTAGTAATATCAGATATGTATAAATATAATAAATATTTATATAGAGAGAAGATGGACGTGATATTTGTGCCAAATGATATTCAACTCAGTCTATACTTGTTTAGACCATTGCGATTTAGATCATCGCTTGGTGGAAATAGTATGAGTATTACAGATTATATCTCGGAATAATATTTGTGAGGGGAAGCAGGTTTGTGACTATGACGGCTTGAACCTGGAGCTATTTGACGCTATCTTACAGTTCTGATTTTGGAATGAGTTGAACGTAAATTTCCTGTAAATGCAATATATACGTAATTAATAATAAGTGAAAGTAGATATATATATATATATATATATATATATATATATATTGTTAAAAGGCTGATCGCCCCACCGTTGGGCTGACCAATTGTTAATTTGTTGTGTTGTGATAGCCCCTACGTTGCTGACTATTGTTAACAAGCAGAGGGGTGTGTACTAAGTGAGCATGAGACTTTACGTTGAATATAAGAGAAAAGTTATAAATTAATCGGATTTGTAATTTCAAAAATAATTGGAATATTACACTAGTGTAGTTACATAAATGTCCTATAGATGGAGTTAAGTTTGGTTATTACAGTTGACACTTGTATAATTTTCGGTACATAAATAAAAGTAAATAAACAATCTATACTTAACTTACAAAGCTTGTTCCAAGTGCAAAACCTTATGGTTAATATCTTAATGTATATTTTTATGTATTTTTGCCAGCTAGCAGTAGCAAAGAGACTTTATTTATTCTCTTCTGATGGTATAAGTGCGGGATCCGTACTCTAATTAGAATATATTTGAATATGTTAAACAAGTTAATAAATAAGTGACAATTCTGGACGAATAATCTACTAAATAAAGCGAGAGAGTGAAAAGCAAATATACTGGTTTAATTGGTGATTTGAATAAAAAGGTAAGTTTTGAACATAATAAATACATATATTAACCTACAAAATATCACGTAATAAGATAGACTAAATGAGTTTAGGTTAAGTACTCTTTTGATTCGATAACGTGATTAAGTTAATAAATCTAACTTTAGTTTCTAAACACAAGGGAACTGTATTTTCTGTTTCCTTAAAGGTATTCTAATTTAAAATTAACATATTAGGCATACATACTATAATATCCACGGTTGTGTTTAATAAAATAAATAAAAATTTCTAAATTTTAGGAAAAAGCAAATCAAATAATACTAAAGTTAGTTTACGATGGATACAGGATAATCGGTGGTTGTCTGGATTCAAATATTCGGGATAAAAGGCTCTGGTGGTGGTAAAATTCAGGTTGCGTCCCTTTTGGCTTGGGGTCGAAGCGGATGGCGTACCCAGGGATTTGTATTTTCGTTTAAAACGACCAGGATGTTGTTGGGATATGTAAAATTCGTCGAACGTTGCTGGGTAAGTAGGAGATGCGTTGGATATACTTGAGGTATTGTTATAATAATTTATTCTATATTTTCTTCGCCAATTTCAGGGCGACACTTTTAAAATACGTCGACGTGTTCGTAGAATTTTTACAACATCACGCTAACTCTCGTTTGTTTTTAATTCAGGCTTCCCATTCGTACTTCTTCTATGTATTTATTTAATATCGTAATAATTATTTATAAATGCAATAGTTTATTAACACAAATCGTTTTGATACTTTACAAAAATTATTGTTTTAATTATGAAATACAAATAATTGTCTTTGGAATGTTTATTGTTTCAATGAATGCCTGTATTTAATTGGGATATTTCCCGCTATGTATTATTCAAATAAGTGCAGTTTTTCCTAAAGTATATGTGGCTTAAATTAACAATCAATTAAGTTAAAAAACTTCGGTAAAATAATGATATTGATGGAAAATGACTTAGGCTAAAGAGTATATGTAAATAAATAAGTATGTGAATTCAATTTGGGCAATTAAAAACGCGGAATTAACTTTATTGATATGACATGTGAAAAATGCAGTTCCAATTATATCTTAGGTTCTAAAATTAACATTTTAAATCTAAAAATTCTGTATTTTTATAATTCTTCGGGTTCCTTATGTATGTAGGCATGACCTACCACAAATATATATATATATATATATATATATATATATATATATATATATATATGTAGATATATCAGTTTCTAGCACAATTAATTCACTGCATTGCACTTCAAATTATGAGATGACGTATCTTAAAATATCGCCTACTTATACATAAATAATCTCTCTAAATGATGTTTTGAATTGTTGACTTATTTTAACATTTAACCCGGCGTCGGTATGGTGAACAATACTAGTACCGTTGGTTATGAGTTGTTAGGGTGCTATTTGATCTAGATACATTGCGAAATTCATTAGTTTTAAGAGCAGAAATTATGTAAATGTTAGAAGAAATTGAAAATAAGTAATTTGAAAAAAATATTTGAAAAATTTTATTGTATTAAGGAAATACAGAAACTCTACGTTAAAATACATGTATTACATGTATTTATTGAAGGTTCCTAACATACAAACAGTTTACATACAACAACCTGTTCGCGGACCTCTTCCGCGGGGGTTGAGCTACCCATCAGGCGCATCCCTAGCTGGCGGATAAGGGGACGGTCAGGTCTCTCTTGGGGGACCTGATTAGTGGCAGTCATAAGCGAGATGAATAGGTCTAAAAACCTTCTACTCCTTAGCGAAAGCTGTCACCGCGGACCAGCTCTCCCAAGCTACGGTGTAAGGCAACGTGCTTAGAGCTGAATGGCCACTGGGGTATATGTGGTCTCAAACGTTCCCCTGGAGGCACTAGGCGGCACCCCCTTGTATTTACGCCTTGTGCCTGTAATGGAAGCTCAGCGGGCATTGACCTCATACTTCTTCCATACTTGTGGGAATTAAACGAACCGAGGCAAGAAACAAACCATTAAAAAGATGGAGTCTGAAGAGAATCCAAAATCTAAGGAGTCTATAGAGACTCCCTTGGTAATGGAGACTCATGAGACTCCAAAAAATACAACTGAATCGCAACGGACTGAAACTGAAAACGTTGCGAAAACAGAGGGTGCACCCAAGGAAAGAAAACATCTTTCCGGGGCACAAAGTAAGAAGTTAAAGAAAAAGAGGAAACAGGGGTGGATACGAGTAAAATAAGGCTCCCAAAAAGAACCTCCGGGAGAACCTAAGGCAACAGAGGCCGTTAAGCGAACTGTGTCGGCTAGGAACACTCCTGAGGATAAAGTAACAAAGCGCACGAAGTTTTCTGCTACGGGCGTGAGTTACAAAGCAGCTCTTAAAGGTATTAAGGCTGCAATAGTTCCTAAAGACTTCCCGGTCAGCTTTGTGACTGAGGGAAATTTAGGAGCTATACAAGAGGCCCTGATGATGGTCATAGATAGGGCGCAGAAGGCGCCGAGGTTTGAATCCCCCCGTCTTATGGACGGCTACTATGGAGTCATCCGTGCAGATGCAGACTCGTACAACACTACGAGAGATTACTTGGAAAAGGAAACTGTTTGGAAACTCGAGAAGAGCGACGAGCTGCCAAAACAGCAACGAGTTTTAGCGCTTCTGCCAGAGACTAAAAAAGAGGATCTGACAGTGGGCTTGAAAAGACTAGAGAGGCAAAATCCAGGGCTTAAATTGGACCGATGGATTACCCTCAGTTCCAGGTCTTCCGAAAAGGGCCTACATGTGGGCCTTCAGATTGACAAGGAGTCTGAGGAAACGTTGGTGAGGACTGATTGGAGACCTTACTATCGCTTTCAGAGGGCTAGTTTTGTAACCCTCGAAACAAAAAAAGACCAGAAAACGACGATGCAGGATTAGGGTACTCTAGAAGAACCTCAGGCATCAACCTCTAAGGGTCAAAATGTTGAAGATTCTCCAAATAAATCTTCAACATAAGAAAACAGCCACAGCGGCACTTTGTCAAAGGACGCTGGCTGAAGATATCGATATCCTCCTCATCCAAGAGCCATGGATAACTGTAGAGGTAAGGTGGGAGGACTACATATTAGGGGAAGGGAGCTTTTAGTCGGTGTCCCAGACACTAAAATTAGAACTTATATTTGTTTCGGAGACGACCTGGACGTCATGCCTATCATGGAGCTATGCAGTGGGCACATGACGACAGCCAGGATCAGAGTGAGTGTCGATGGAGGGGATATTGGAGACGACAATTGCGTCTCTATACCTACCCATCGACCCTCCAGAGCTAGGCCTTGGTGGCATATACCAGTAAGAACAATCTGGAATTGATTATCGGCGCAGATACCAATACTCATCATAAAGTTTGGGGCAGCAAGGATAACAATTATAGAGGTAAGTCTCTCTTTAGCTATCTCTGTGGTACTGAACTTGACCGTCTGAATCAAGGTGATAAACCGACATTTAAGACATCAAGAGGGGAATCAGTTATAGATATAACCCTATGCACGTTGGGAATACGGGATATTGTAAGGGGGTGGCATGTATCCGACAAGCCGTCGCTCTGTGATCATGCGTATATCCGCTATGAATTATGTACAAATTTAATGGAACCCAGACTATACAGGGATCCCAAGAGAACAGACTTGGGCTCTTACAAGGAAGACCTGTTAGCTGCAACCCGAAATATCCCTGTTAGAATAGGGAATGTGGAAGAGCTGGATTTGTCTGTTGAAAGGTTGCAACGGACCATTCTTTCCTGCTATGAAAATAACTGTCCCCTTAGGGAGCGCCGTATAGCTAAGTGGGCGCCTGGTGGAATGCAGAGTTAACCAATTTAAGGAAAGAAACTCGCCGGTCATTTAATAGGGCGAAGAAAACAGGTAATTGGGAAGCCTACAAGGCTCTCCTCAATAAATACAATAATAAAATCAAAGAGAGCAGAAGGAAGGCCTGGAGAAAATTCTGTGAGGACATCTAAGGTGTTCCTGGCATGGCCAGAATAAACAGAATACTCAAAAAAGATCCTTCCAACGCAATTAGATCTATACAAAAATCGGACGGGAGGTGTACCATTACCGTGGAAGAGACTTTAGAGTATCTTCCGGGGTACACTTTCCAGGTTCGGAGCGTGTGGATGATTGTGATACCAATCAAGTTGTCACCTATTGGAGGGCGACTAGGAATGATTGGGAGATATCAAACGAGATCTTCAAGCCCCATTTAATTAGATGGGAAATAGGATCGTTTGAACCATATAAATCCGCAGGACCAGACGGAGTGTTTCCCAAGCTCCTTCAAGAGGGAATTGGTGAAATTATGGGTCCTCTATTGGAGATATTCAGGTCTAGCCATGCTATGGGTTATAACCCTAGGGCATGGAGAGAAATTAGGGTAGTGTTTATTTCGAAGCCCGAAAAAGTAACATATACCCACCCTAAATAATTTAGACCAATTAGTCTTACCTCTTTTATATTGAAGACTATGGAAAAAATGATATATTTAAATATTCAAGAAGGGGCTCTGGATAGATCTCCTCTACACCCACTGCAATGGGCATACGAGATGGGAAAATCAGGTGAGGGTGCCCTGCATAGCCTGGTGAGAGGGCTCGAAAGGAGCCTAGACTACAAGGTAATTGCATTTGCAGTCTTCTTAGTCATAGAGGGAGCTTTCGATAACACCTCGATGTCTTCTATTATTCGATCTATAAGAGATCGAAAAATAAAAAGCACCACATGCAACTGGGTTCATGACATGCTACGTAGCAGAGTAGTTCATGCCCAAATCCAAAACAAAACGATCTGCATGAGGACAACAAAAGGGTGTCCTCAACAAGGCGTATTGTCACCGTTCCTATGGAGTCTAGTAGTGGATAATCTGCTCAGGAAATTAAATGACCAGGGAATATGGGCGCAGGGGTTCTCCGATGACATGGTCATAGTGTCCCAGGGGAAATTCCCGGGGACAGTTGCGAGAATCATGCGAAATGCTCTGCGAATTGTAGAAAGATGGTGCCTTGAGTAGGGATTAACTGTCAATCTTAAAAAAAACAGGTTGGTAGCCCTTACCAACATGAGAAAACTAAATGATCTGGGCAGCGTAAAGCTGTTTGTACAAGAGTTAGAACTAACCAATGAAGTGAACTATCTAGGCATAACACTTGATGCGAAACTGAATTGGAGCAGACACCTACCCAAAGCGGCAGACAGGGCGGCGCAGCTCTTCTGGAGATGCAGAAGAGCTGTTGGCAAGACCTGGGGACTAAAACCAAATGTGGTACACTGGTTGTACACAGCAATAATAAGACCAACGATTACCTATGGAGCAGTTGTCTGATGGAGGAGGACCGAGCGGACATCGTCGGTGGGGCTCCTCATGACTCTCCAGCGACAGGCCCTGTTGGGAATCACGGGAGCTATGAACAGAACGGGAACCGCTTCCATGGAGGCCATCGTGGGTCTCCCTCCGCTGGAACTATTTATAAGGGCGGAGGCAATGGCTGCGATACTGAGGCTGAGGCCAATGACGTGTGGTATCTTAATAAGGTTGTAGGGGGCCATACAGTTATCACAGGAACTATACTGGAAGAGCCGATATTTCAAATGCCGGTGACAGGATGGCACCTGAAATTATGTTTACAGCTAAGCTGAACATACTTATACCGACCAGGGAACAGGCAAAAAATCACTCGATCGATTGTGGTGCCGGCATCTGGTACACTGATGGATCACAATCTAGTCAGGGGGGAAGTGCGAGCATATGCGGAATGTGCCCTAGAAGGAAGATATCGATATGTCTGGCGAAACATACTACGGTTTTCGAGGTCGAATTGTTAGCAGTCACAGCCTGCGCCGATGAAATTCGGGAAGCCGGCTGCGCAAGCAAAAAAAAATAACATAATGGCTGATAGTCAGGCGGCTATTAAAGCCATTATGAACCCATCTACCAGGTCTAAGCTGGTGAAATATTGTAAGCAGGTCCTCAATAACCTGGCACAAAAAAATACAGTGTCGCTGATATGAGGGACATGAGGGAATTAAAGGCAATGAGTGAGCGAGCCCCGGTGTAGGAGATGTGAAAACCAGGAGGAAACTAGCTTTCATGTAATATGCACGTGTGAGGAACTGAAGGAACTCAGACAGAAATATTTCGGGAGAGATCTATTGGATCCTTCGAGTGTACTGAAACTTCCCCTGAGGAGGATAGTGGCTTTTATCGAGGACACAAGACTAACAAACTGGAACTGACAGATCTATTGGGGATAGTAAAGAGCACTGTGCTCAAGTGCCTGGGCGTGGTGGCGTCCAACCCAAAACATAGAAGATGAAGAAGATACAACACAGATATAAAACGATTTTTTGTCTTTACTGCGGTTACACATTGAACTTCCAGACTTATTTTTACTTCTTTTCTGGATGGTCAACATTTTCCTCATGTATAGAGTAAGATGATATGCGCGGAATTTCGTAAATTTTTCTTTTTAAACCCACAGGAAGCCAAGGGTTCGCTTGTCGAATTTTTAGATGATGGAAAACTAAATCTCTTCCTAATTTCATTAAAAGTTTGCGACGTTGGACAGGTGCTTCAAAATTGGAATTGAAAACAACAAAAGCGTTTTTGGAAACTCTATTCAATACTGAGAAAAACAGTGTCAGTTGCCGCCTACGACTATTACGTGATACATTATAATTACTGGAAAGCTCATCAACCGCATCGACTCCGCCTTTTAAATTAAATGTAAATTGTAAAACGTAATATAACCTCTGGCTTGCGTTTAACACCCGTGAAGTCATCAATTTTGTCCGAATTATGTAATGTTGATAACAGCAACACATTTTTATCTTTCTTAGGTACATATGAAACGAGAGTTACATGTATTTGGAAGGTAAACGTAGAGCTGTTTGAAGATCTATTTTTTGTTCGTAAAATTTTCGGTGGATTTTCTCGTTTGTTCTTTCGTAAAGTTCACACCGATGTCAGTTTATATTCACAAAGCAATCTAGTAACTAGTGGATAACTTGTAAACCATATATCAAATGTGGTATTATGGCTAGAATTTTTAATTGGCTTATTACTGTTACTCAAATTTAACGGTTGTTTCCTAACGTAAACTTCCTGGTTGAAAGCAAAAAAAAACTTTTTCCAACAACTAATGTAAATATTTTGATGCCGTACTTGGCCGGCTTATTGGAGATAAATTAGCGAAAACTACAAAGTCCTCTAAATGATTCCAATTTTTCGTCAATTGTAAGATATTAGCTTGGAGCGTAGACATCTATATAATTTTCTACACGCCAACTTTCTTCTAGGGATTCGCTGCTATCAAAACGTAAATACTGCAGTAATAAGCTGAACCCTTTTGGCACAATTGTTACTGTGAAAATATTAACTCCCAAGCCATCAGTGGCCCACAAGCCATCTAAATTTGGATTCACGATTTCAGATTTCAGTCGTCTAACGTTGTAACGTTGTATCCTTTGTCAAATGCTGTTTGTCAGAACAGTTATAGTTTAGGAATTTGTGTCTTAGTTTCTCATTTGTACACTTCACAATACCTGAAAGCATTGCATCTGTAAAGAAAAGGAAAAGTTGCCAGCAGTCCAACGGTTCTTTGATATATCTGAATTGTCTCTTTACGCCAGGCAGATGAGTAATGATATTCTCGGGGTCTTGTTTCCACGGTCAAGTTTCCGTGTTTCTGATGCCATTTCGTGGAACGCTGCCTTCTATGACTGGATTGTATGTAGTAAGAGAGATCCTTTTGGAAAATTTTGTCTATCCTAGCATCATGCATTTATGAGTTTGTAGCAAAACAAAACACGTATCTGCATGTCTGGATAGTAATTTTCACAAAATATTAATTTTTATTAGAGCCCGCGAGGCAAACCATTACCATAAACAAAGCAGTATAAAATGTATATGCGAATAAGTCTTGGTAGTGACAGTATACAAAACGCTTGGTCTGTCGGGCCGCATTTATCCGAAAGGTAAACCAATTAAATTGTTTATAGGCCCAATATTTTATATTTCTTTACTTATGACCTAGCAGGCTTCCAAGATCATTAGTCGAAGGTGGCGCTTCTCGCTACAACTCCGTTGAGGTCTGTCGCTTCTCGCGCGGTCGGACACCCTCGTCAGACAGGCGGCAAGGGTTTTTTTTGATAATAAACTATTACATACTTATATCAAAAGCAGTACATATTAGGTAAAAAATTAAAGCTTATGACGTCCGCTACACAAATGACGCGGTCCGTCATTTCGAAGTTCTCAATTAAAAAATTTTGTCTCCTGTCTGAATACAAAAATTTATAAACGGAAAAACTCCTTTCCACATCAACCGATGTAGTAGAGGCGTTTTTAAAATTGTTTAATATTACACGATTCAAATGAATGGATTCTGTAAATTTTCCCTCTAAATATTAGCTACTTGCTAAGAAACCGAAACTCGTAATTTTTTTCTATCACATTTTTAAAGTTTTGAAAAAATTTGTCCCCCATTTTGCCTGCGACATTTTGAAAAGCTGCCTCAGATTGTTTTACTATTATAAACTTCGTGTTAATGGCTAAATAGATTCCTCTATTTGTGTTATTGTTTTAGAAACAAAGCTATAATTGGTTTTTATAAACGAATGTTGTTGTTTTATTTCTTTGCCTTCGAATAATTGCTTAACATCAGGGAGGGATTTGATTGACAGCAATTCTCGCAATAAAAAAGCGCATTCCAATCGAGTGCCCAATCTTCTAATAACAGGTTGGGGTGGAAGAGGAGTGTTCGGTAGTTCTTCCTTATAGAACCGAGCCCTCATAGACGCTTTAAGGAATATATTTTTATGTTGGAAATTAATCTATTTACATAAGGAAAATGTTTCCTAATCTCTTCAGCAACCCTATTTAAAGCATGAGCAAAACATGTTACATGTATCAAGTTCGGTTAAAGGTTTTCAAATTTTGTTCGGCCCTTATTATGTACGGTGCTGCATGTGACAAAATGAGCAAAAAATTATCTTCAGAAACAGGCGTATGAAGAAAAAATGTTAATAGTTCCTCTTGAACAAATCTAGCCACTGTGAGTGCATTTATTTTTTCTAAATCTTTAGAAGCAAAGAGGTAAGATTTTGGCAGAATCTCGTCGCCAAAAACACCAATCAATAAATGAGCAATACCACGTCCTCTTGAATCGGTGGTTTCATCAATACCTCTTGAATCGGTGGTTTCATCAATACATATGTAAAAATGTTTTTTTCTGAATTTTAGCTTAAATTTCCTCAATTACCTCCGAATACAAGAAACTTACGTCGTATCTTCATAGTGTTGTTTCACCTGGGACATTGAATTTACAATACTTCTGGAGAAAGGAAGTGAAGTTTTGATTACGTATCTTTGACAAGGGAATATTTGACGTCATCATTGCATGACATAGGTGTCGGTTAAAGATGTCTGATCCGTTTAGCTTTTTGGACATTGGCCATTTTGGACGTTAATGTGAGTTGTGACACTTCTCCATATTTCATCTTAGCCAATTTAGCAATATGAACAGAAGTTTTCACCTGTTGGTCTATTTGATATTTTTTATCGCATGGTATCTGGTATACAAAAAAAAAACAAAAATTGTAATATCAAATTGAAAAGCAATAATATCAATATTTTGATCTAAATCCATAACAAATGAGTTCAAAATATTAAACGAAAGCGCCCCGAGTGCCAAATGGTGCGAAATCGGTCGATATACCTAGAGTTCCGTAAAAAAAAAAATAAGTTAATATTGACAGGGCAAAACTGAAACATTTCTCTGTATTTACATTGTGTATGTCTCTCAAAAAGGATATAACTTGCTTTTAACTTTTTTTTATTTCAAACAATAACAGATATCGACGATTTCGCACTACACATATTGAATATTCAAAAATTATACTTACAATTTTAATGCACGCAGAACAGTAGACTTTTCCCGTATCTATACGTAGTTCTTTGTATGACTTAACCCTCACTGACGCTCTACTAAACTACCACAACACTACAAAACACAAATCGATGTTATCTCTTCAAAAGCGCAATCAATAGTAAAATTCAGAAATCGATTTATTATTTACCTACTCATGTTAATGGTTTAAAACGACCTATTTTGAATTCTCGAAATTTAAGACTGGGAATGCCCATACTCTTGTACCTCATAATTTTGTTTTTCTTGAGAACTGCAAACATATTTATAAAATTGTTTATCTTTAACTCTTGAAACGCCTGCCAAAGATCTACATCATTCAAAATTCTTTCAATTATGCACAATTATGCTTAATATTTATTAAGGATATATGCAAATATTTTTAAAACATGCATATATCGTAATATGAATATATGCAAAATATGCGCCTTGTGTGTTTGGGTTACATTATTCATAAGTAAAGGAATATAAGTAAAGAAAATATTAGGCTTATAAGCAATTGATTTGATTTGTTTACCTTCCGGCTAAATGTGACCTGAAAGACCAAGCGTTTCGTGTACGGTAACTATAAAGACTTATTCACGTAAACATTTTATACTGCTTTTTTGTGGTAATGGTTTACGTTGTGGGCTCTTATATTGTTTCCACATGCGACTAATAATATTTCAGGCACATTGGTAAGAGAACCTGGCAATTGCTAATATATCCTTTGTTTAGATACGGATGAACTGGATTATACATGACAAATTCCAAATTTGATTTATTGTTGCAAAATTTGTAAACTAGATCGAAATCTTTGTAGGAACACTAGACTTAAGGATAAATGTTTCATACTTTTGAAAATTCATGAATTCTTTATATTATTAAATTCCTTGGTTGTCAATAAAATAATGCAATGCCGACATTTCTCTTTCAGTTAAATATTAGATCTGACAGTATTCCGGAATAATTTACAACATTTCCGTATATTACTAACGGGTTACCCTCTCCTTTCTCGTGCTCATATTCATCGGCAGAAGAAGACGAAACCGTCAATAAGTTGAAAAGAACTACCATCAATCATGCTTTCAAACGACTGATCGAGCAAAAGAAATGGTTTTTTTTTCTACGAAAAAAGTAAAATGTTTGCTTCCAAAGTCGTTCAACTGAACAGGGCGAGCGTTGGATTAATGTGGTAAAGGATCGTGAACGTTATGCGTTTTGCATGTCGCATTTTTTGCCAGATGACTCGTTTTCAATGGTAAATTAATAGATACGCATTTCTAGTGAGTTGACAGAAATACGCCTACAACATTTAGTGCTTCTTTTATTACCGTGAGAGCAATTTATTTTGTAATACAATTACATGTGAAGTAATTAAATAAAGTATGCTAGATATAATATGTGCGTTATAGGTTTTTCAAATCATATTTTCTTCTAACTAAATTATTGAGTTGAAGCATAAATAGTTTGCAATTCTGAGCACAAACATCCGCAACCGTTATGAGTAAATAGTTACACATTCATATTACAACAGCGGCAAAATGGAAAAATGGACGAGAGTGGATGAGAGCTTAAGGTCTCCAACAACGCCATTGTGTGAGTAGTGGGAACATAAACAAGTTCTAACCTGCATTTTCCTGTATGCTGTCGTCGACTAACAGTGTCATTTATAATGAGTTCGATTTCTGAGATGCGTACCAAGCAATGATCCGTGATAGAATTTTTAAGTTTTGAAAGTGCACCCATTAAAATTTTAATCCACTTGAAAGCTGTTTATGGCAACGATTGTATGGATGTGAATGTGGAAATGTTCACTTGTTCGACGTGGGAAACTATCATGGAGGCGAAATGAAGGTGTTTGACGAAAAGCTATCAGGTCGGCCAGTATCAGTGACGCATGAGAAGAATCATAAGACAAGTGAATGGACTGATTCAAGGTAATTGACGGATTCCGCAAAAACTAATTGCTCCACAATTTGGCACTACTCAAGAAAGGGTCCAGTACATTGTTCACACGCTAAATTGCAGAAAAATTAGCGAAAGATGGGTCACGCGACAATTACCGAATATTATGAAGGAACAAAGAAAAAACTTTTGTCAAGAACTTGACAGTATTGAAGTGCAAAAGATGAGTTTCTCGTGAACATCACCACCGTGGACGAATCTTGAGTTCACCACTATGAGCCCGTAGATAAACGACAGTCAATGGAATATCGTCTTTCTGATTCTCCACGTATACGAAAATTTAAAAGAGTAGAAAGCCACCATTTTCTCAGATAAACAGGAAATGTGTGCGGTTAACTTTTTTGAAATTTTGAAATATGGCGTCCGTAATATACGGAATATGAACAACGGCTTCTCGGGATGCTATATCCAACTAAAGACGAAAAGCGTCACCAATTTGAAAATTATCTCACATCCCATTGGTCTGAATAGCACAATGTAAATGAGACGGTAGCAAATATATGTTTTGTATACATTTTTGTTTAAATTACCAATTCCTTTATAGTCAAATTACCTTAAGATTAACTAGCAGTTAAAACTAAATGATGGAAACTATTGAAATTTTGCTTATATTTCCTTTGACATCTTTTTTGTGTAACTTAAACATTTAAGTTTTAAAAATTCAAAAATATTGCATATTTTAAATGTAAATATTTCAAAAATTTTATTTTTAAATTTAAATCAATTTAACTAATAAAGCTACAACAACCAGGTTTGCCAATTCGCTTGACAAATAAATATAACTATTGTTGTAGGGGTAATTTGCCCCACAACATTATATATATATATATCCAGCAGGGCCGTACCGATGAGCCTGTAGAATGGCGAAATACGTATCTGCGTCTCTGGGGAGGGATCTGTTCGGACACGTTCACAAAAAATATTAATAGTGAACCTGTATTTGTGTTCTTCACACCAGATTTTTAATAATATTTTATGTTATTAAAAATGCCTTTGTATTATACAAAATTGGTGGGATTTTACCCACTCATGTATGTTTCAATTATTCTGATACATGACACAGGCGGTTAGTCCGTAATATGAGTGAAGACACAAACAAGATACAGTTTCTAGAGAGGCGGCTGTGCCATCTTTGGAAGGGCGTCGTTGGTTCGCATTGGTTATGTGGACAGGGCGAGGTACTTCGGCTGTCTGACAACAGGCAGCGCTGAATTTACTTCTGCGCTCGGTCTGGATAATTTCTGTAGTTCTTTTTTGTGAATGTGTGTGAAGATATCCTTTCTCCAGCAGGGGCGTACCGATGAGCCTGTAGAAAAGTGAAATACGTATCTGCGTCTCTAGGGAGGGATTCCTTTGCTAACGGACCAAACTACACCATCCTAGAGATACATTAAGTATTATAAAGTCTTTTTTCTTCGTGTTGTGGAATTTTGGTCAAGTCATTCTAGACCTCAACAATATATATATATATATATATATATATCGCCGAATATCTAAATCAACTATATATATATGTATATATATATATATATATATATAAAGATAATTATTTCGTGACTTTTGTATGTTATGGTAGATTAAATTAGTTTGCGATTTAAGGTCTGGTTTTACTTAAAAATATATATATTTAAAACAATCTTACATGTTTCATATTCATATATATATATATATATATATATGTATATATATATATATATATATATATATATATATATATATATATAGAATAAAATAAATTAAAAGCGAGAAAGATGTCTGTCAATTAAAAAACTCACTTATTAAGTATCCCTGACGTACAAGGACAATAAAATTGTCCTTGTACGTCAATTTTATTATTTTTTTTCAACTCTACATTTTTATCTCCGGAAGAAGCAACAAAGTTGTTGCCAAATATAGGGATACTTAATAAATGAGTTTTTTAATTTACATATCGCTTGCCCGCTTTTAATTTATTTTATTAGATATATTACGGTCGATAATTTCGTTTAAGTTATATATGTTTATATAATAACAAATATACATATTTGTAGTAGAAGTTGGTTTTCTATACCAATTTACTGTCGAAAAAGAAAATCACAATAGCGTGCCCTTCTTGGACGTTTTAGTAATTCGTGACGTTAATAATTGTATCATTTTGAATTGGTATAGAAAACCAACTTCATCTGATCGGTTCATTAATTATCACTCTCATCATCTTCTCAATCAGAAGTATAACACCATTATAGGTATGAGAAACCGAATATCACATATTTGCCATGAAACCTTTTTAAATGACAATCTTAAAGAACTTTTCAACATCTTTGTTAACAATGGCTATCCTAAGCATATACTAAATAAATTGATATTTAGCTCAAACTTTTTTGATGGCCCTAATGAGGACATTCCTGCAGACAGTGTGATTTACAAAAAAATCCCATACATTGGCGGTCTTATTCATACAATTGTATCACATTTTAAATATTTAATAACATTTAAATTGCTAAATACAACACCCATACCTTGAAGAAGTTGTATAGTAAGATAAAAGACATAACACCTTTCTTTTTAATTCTTCTTTTTAGTCATGAATAACGCAGATTACTATTCATCGCAAAGCATTTACACTGGACTGAGACAGTGTCAGTTGGTTGGTGGGGTCCATTTTGAAAATTTACGTTAACTGTTAAAATAAATTTTAAGTTCAGATGTATTTTTTTTTAATTTAATTTTAATTTTGTACATAAATAAAATTTTCGTATTTTTTTCTAAATTTATATCATTTTTTCAAAAAAATTGTGATGCAACATACCAATTGTTTTATATCACTATTTGGTGGATCTAAAGATCTACCAAAAACGAGAAAAAAAAAATATGCTTTCCATTAAAGAAAGTATTGATAACGTCATCACTCGAAAACCAATGACGTCATAGAAAAAAATTGTATGTCAAAAGATGGCGTTTTAAAAAAGAAAATTTATCTGTCAGAGCGCTTTTCCTAAAAATGTAAAATAATGCGGTTATAAGCTTGGTTCCAAACTTTATGACCATACTGTACATATAGATTTACATTTTAAATTTCTTTGAAAAAGGCCGAAATATGTAAGATTATTTTAAATACATACATATATACATATTGAAGTAAAACAAACCCGCCAACTAATTGAGTCTACTATATATATATACATATATATATAATTGAAAAGAAAATTATCGACGGTGATATATTATCAAAAATTAATTAAAATTCGGGTAAGCGGTCAATTAAAAATTCCTTTATTAAATTACCCTATATTTCGCGACAGAATTTGTCGCTTCTTGTGTGGTAACTACAAGATTAATGAGAAAAATAACAAAAAAATAAATAAGAGTATAAAACAGTAGTTAAAATACTTACAAAATGTAGAGTAAAAAAAATAATAAAACTGACGTACAAAATATAAAAATGATTAGATATAAAAAATAAAGTAACTATAGAAACAAGCCCTAAGAACTTTTAAAAAACATATATATGAAAAGCTAAAACATGAAAAATAAAAAATATAATGCAATATAAATTAAAACAACATATGGAACAAATAACAAAACGATTTAAGATCGTCAACTAACAGTCAAACCCAGTATATTAAAATAAATTATACTAAGACCATTAGTATCAGATCTATAATTTATGTTATTTGTGTCTCTGTTGATGTGGACCATTTCAAAAAAAGTTCTTTTTTTATGGTTATTTTCAACGTCTAAGATTTTAACGTCAACAAAATTGAAAGTATGGTCACGATCAAGTGCATGGTCCACCAATGCACAAGATCTCTTACCAATACGGACATCACTTTTATGTTGAGTAATGCGCTGTTTTAGCCACTGTGATGTCTGACCTATAGAAACGCCACAACAATCCGAACATTCTATCCTGTAGACAACATGACTATTTAAAAAGAAAGGTGTTATGTCTTTTATCTTACTATACAACTTCTTCAAGGTATGGGTGTTGTATTTAGCAATTTTAATGTTATTAAATTGTTTAAAATGTGATACAATTGTATGAGTAAGACCGCCAGAGTATGGGATTTTTTTTGTAAATCACACTGTCTGCAGGAATGTCCTCAGTAGGGCCAACAAAAAAGTTTGAGCTAAATATCAATTTATTTAGTATATGCTTAGGATAGCCATTGTTAACAAAGATGTTGAAAAGTTCTTTAAGATTGTCATTTAAAAAGCTTTCATGACAAATATGTGATATTCGGTTTCTCATACCTATAATGGTGTTATACTTCTGATTGAGAGGATGATGAGAGTGATAATTAATGAACCGATCAGATGAAGTTGGTTTTCTATACCAATTCAAAATGATACAATTATTAACGTCACGAATTACTAAAACGTCCAAGAAGGGCACGCTATTGTGATTTTCTTTTTCGACAGTAAATTGGTATAGAAAACCAACTTCATCTGATCGGTTCATTAATTATCACTCTCATCATCCTCTCAATCAGAAGTATAACACCATTATAGGTATGAGAAACCGAATATCACATATTTGTCATGAAACCTTTTTAAATGACAATCTTAAAGAACTTTTCAACATCTTTGTTAACAATGGCTATCCTAAGCATATACTAAATAAATTGATATTTAGCTCAAACTTTTTTGATGGCCCTACTGAGGACATTCCTGCAGACAGTGTGATTTACAAAAAAATCCCATACATTGGCGGTCTTACTCATACAATTGTATCACATTTTAAACAATTTAATAACATTAAAATTGCTAAATACAACACCCATACCTTGAAGAAGTTGTATAGTAAGATAAAAGACATAACACCTTTCTTTTTAAATAGTCATGTTGTCTACAGGATAGAATGTTCGGATTGTTGTGGCATTTATATAGGTCAGACATCACAGTGGCTAAAACAGCGCATTACTCAACATAAAAGTGATGTCCGTATTGGTAAGAGATCTTGTGCATTGGTGGACCATGCACTTGATCGTGACCATACTTTCAATTTTGTTGACGTTAAAATCTTAGACGTTGAAAATAACCATAAAAAAAGAACTTTTTTAGAAATTGTCCACATCAACAGAGACACAAATAACATAAATTATAGATCTGATACTAATGGTCTTAGTATAATTTATTTTAATATACTGGGTTTGACTGTTAGTTGACGATCTTAAATCGTTTTGTTATTTGTTCCATATGTTGTTTTAATTTATATTGCATTATATTTTTTATTTTTCATGTTTTAACTTTTCATATATGTATATGTTTTTTAAAAGTTCTTAGGGCTTGTTTCTATAGTTACTTTATTTTTTATATCTAATCATTTTTATATTTTGTACGTCAGTTTTATTATTTTTTAAATCTACATTTTGTAAGTATTTTAACTACTGTTTTATACTCTTATTTATTTTTTGTTATTTTTCTCATTAATCTTGAGAAAAAAAATGATTAGATATAAAAAATAAAGTAACTATAGAAACAAGCCCTAAGAACTTTTAAAAAACATATACATATATGAAAAGTTAAAACATGAAAAAGAAAAATATAATGCAATATAAATTAAAACAACATATGGAACAAATAACAAAACGATTTAAGATCGTCAACTAACAGTCAAACCCAGTATATTAAAATATATATATATATATATATATATATATATATATATATATGTATATGATCAAAAATTAATTAAAATTCGGGTAAGCGGTCAATTAAAAATTCCTTTATTAAATTACCCTATATTTCGCGACAGACTTTGTCGCTTCTTCTGGGGTAACTACAAGATTAATGAGAAAAATAACAAAAAATAAATAAGAGTATAAAACAGTAGTTAAAATACTTACAAAATGTAGAGTTAAAAAATAATAAAACTGACGTACAAAATATAAAAATGATTAGACATAAAAAATAAAGTAACTATAGAAACAAGCCCTAAGAACTTTTAAAAAACATATACATATATGAAAAATTAAAACATGAAAAATAAAAAATATAATGCAAATAATTAAAACAACATATGGAACAAATAACAAAACGATTTAAGATCGTCAACTAACAGTCAAACCCAGTATATTAAAATAAATTATACTAAGACCATTAGTATCAGATCTATAATTTATGTTATTTGTGTCTTTGTTGATGTGAACCATTTCTAAAAAAGTTCTTTTTTTATGGTTATTTTCAACGTCTAAGATTTTAACGTCAACAAAATTGAAAGTATGGTCACGATCAAGTGCATGGTCCACCAATGCTCAAGATCTCTTACCAATACGGACATCACTTTTATGTTGAGTAATGCGCTGTTTTAGCCACTGTGATGTCTGACCTATATAAATGCCACAACAATCCGAACATGCTATCCTGTAGACAACATGACTATTTAAAAAGAAGGGTGTTAGGTCTTTTATCTTACTATACAACTTCTTCAAGGTATGGGTGTTGTATTTAGCAATTTTAATGTTATTAAATTGTTTAAAATGTGGTTTTCTATACCAATTTACTGTCGAAAAAGAAAATCACAATAGCGTGCCCTTCTTGGACGTTTTAGTAATTCGTGACGTTAATAATTGTATAATTTTGAATTGGTATAGAAAACCAACTTCATCTGATCGGTTCATTAATTATCACTCTCATCATCCTCTCAATCAGAAGTATAACACCATTATAGGTATGAGAAACCGAATATCACATATTTGTCATGAAACCTTTTTAAATGACAATCTTAAAGAACTTTTCAACATCTTTGTTAACAATGGCTATCCTAAGCATATACTAAATAAATTGATATTTAGCTCAAACTTTTTTGATGGCCCTACTGAGGACATTCCTGCAGACAGTGTGATTTACAAAAAAATCCCATACATTGGCGGTCTTACTCATACAATTGTATCACATTTTAAACAATTTAATAACATTAAAATTGCTAAATACAACACCCATACCTTGAAGAAGTTGTATAGTAAGATAAAAGACATAACACCTTTCTTTTTAAATAGTCATGTTGTCTACAGGATAGAATGTTCGGATTGTTGTGGCATTTATATAGGTCAGACATCACAGTGGCTAAAACAGCGCATTACTCAACATAAAAGTGATGTCCGTATTGGTAAGAGATCTTGTGCATTGGTGGACCATGCACTTGATCGTGACCATACTTTCAATTTTGTTGACGTTAAAATCTTAGACGTTGAAAATAACCATAAAAAAATAACTTTTTTAGAAATGGTCCACATCAACAGAGACACAAATAACATAAATTATAGATCTGATACTAATGGTCTTAGTATAATTTATTTTAATATACTGGGTTTGACTGTTAGTTGACGATCTTAAATCGTTTTGTTATTTGTTCCATATGTTGTTTTAATTTATACTGCATTATATTTTTTATTTTTCATGTTTTAGCTTTTCATATATATGTTTTTTAAAAGTTCTTAGGGCTTGTTTCTATAGTTACTTTATTTTTTATATCTAATCATTTTTATATTTTGTACGTCAGTTTTATTATTTTTTTTAACTCTACATTTTGTAAGTATTTTAACTACTGTTTTATACTCTTATTTATTTTTTTGTTATTTTTCTCATTAATCTTGTAGTTACCACACAAGAAGCGACAAATTTTGTCGCGAAATATAGGGTAATTTAATAAAGGAGTTTTTAATTGACCGCTTACCCGAATTTTAATTAATTTTTGATAATATATCACCGTCGATAATTTTCTTTTCAATTATATATATATGTATATATATATAGTAGACTCAATTAGTTGGCGGGTTTGTTTTACTTCAATATGTATATATGTATGTATTTTAAATAATCTTACATATTTCGGCCTTTTTCAAAGAAATTTAAAATGTAAATCTATATGTACAGTATGGTCATAAAGTTTGGAACCAAGCTTATAACCGCATTATTTTACATTTTTAGGAAAAGCGCTCTGACAGATAAATTTTCTTTTTTAAAACGCCATCTTTTGACATACAATTTTTTTCTATGACGTCATTGGTTTTCGAGTGATGACGTTATCAATACTTTCTTTAATGGCAAGCATATTTTTTTTTTCTCGCTTTTGGTAGATCTTTAGATCCACCAAATAGTGATATAAAGCAATTGGTATGTTGCATCACAATTTTTTTGAAAAAATTATATAAATTTCGAAAAAAATACGAAAATTTTATTTATGTACAAAATTAAAATTAAATTAAAAAAATACATCTGAACTTAAAATTTATTTTAACAGTTAACGTAAATTTTCAAAATGGACCCCACCAACCAACTGACACTGTCTCAGTCCAGTGTAAATGCTTTGCGATGAATAGTAATCTGCGTTATTCGCTCCAGGTCAAAAGAAGTTCGTCTTCCCAATCGGCCAATTACTTATTAAAAAATCTTATTTAACATTAAATAGTTTCACAAAAAAGGGCCAAAGAAGTTTAATTTATTTAAAAATTGATATGATGTGACAGACTATTTCTTAATTAAAATTATCGCCCAAAAATTGAAGATTTCAAAAACTAATTAAGCTTACAAAATTTACTGAAATATGTAGGTAAGTTTTTTTCACACTTCTGTCTTGTGTGAGGACTTAAATATTCTTCTTGAACAAACCGGATCGTCAAAAGCACATGTACTCATGTTACTATGCAAAAAATTTACAAAAACAAAAACACGCACTTTTTTGCAAGATATTTCTTTATGACATTCTTGCTTCTTTTTATACAATTTATGTACAAAAATTTTAGTTTGAAATTGTTTCTATGGCGACAACATTGTTGAATTATTTACTTCTATTTTTGACGTTAAATTTTTGAGATATTGCGTAAAAATTGTTCATTTTCGCTAATATAAAAAATAGCACATTTATCTGAGCGAGAAAGAATCGAAATTTTAATTATGGTTGGGTATGGGGAAAGACAAAGAACGCATGCAGAAGCATGCGATTTGTTTAACCATGAACACCGTGATAGACCTCCAATTACCAGGTCTACGGTGACAAAACTAGTTGGAATGTTTACCGAAACTGGATCCGTAAAAGATCGACCACGGCAAGGTAGACCTCAACTAGGAGAAGATGTGAAATTAAATGTGCTTCTAGAAGCAGAAGAAAGGCATCATGTTTCCACCAGACAACTTGCGTTAGCCAATCAGGTGGCTCACTCATTTGTCGTCAACTTATTTGAAAAAGAACACTATCGTCCTTACAAAGTTAAACTTGTACAGGAATTACATGAGGATGACGAAGATCGTCGACTGCAGTTCTGTGAAGACGTAATGTTACGTTGTGACCAGAATCCAAATTTCTTGGAAAACATCGTCTTCTCAGATGAAGCTACGTTCTACCTAAATGGATCTGTTCACCGCCATAATTGCAGATATTGGTCGCAGAACAATCCGCATTGGACTCAAGCGTGTCATACTCAGCGCAGAGGAAAAGTTAACGTATGGGTTGGAATGATTGGACGACGCATTTTAGGACCATATATTTTTAAGGAAATTTGACTGCTGTGCAATATTTAGAATTCTTGAGATTTGAACTGCTCGCTCTTATTTTCACAAATCGCGAGGATGGTGATGTACCCCATCCAAATATTTGATTTCAACAAGATGGGGCGCCTCCCCATTATGGTTCCCAATAAATGGATTGGACGGAGAGGCGCCATAGAATGGCCACCTCGTTCTCCTGACCTGACCCCGTTAGACTTTTTTTTGTGGGGTCATTTGAAATCGAAAGTGTATTTTAACAAACCGAACAATTTAGAAGATTTGAAAGAACGAATTCGCGTAGAACTTACACAAATATCCCCAGACATAATTTAGGCGAGTATACGAAGTGTTTACACTCGGCTGGGACAGTGTCAGTTGGTTGGTGGGGTCCATTTTAAAAATTTACGTTAACTGTTACAATAAATTTAAGTTCAGATGTATTTTTTTTAATTTAATTTTAATTTTGTACAAAAATAAAATTTTCGTATTTTTTTCTAAATTTATATTATTTTTTTCAAAAAAAATTGTGATGCAACATACCAATTGTTTTATATCACTATTTGGTGGATATAATGATGTACCAAAATCGAGAGAAAAATAATATGGTTGCCATTTAAAGAAGGTGTTGATAACGTCATCACTCGAAAACCAATGACGTCATAGAAAAAAATTGTATGTCAAAACATGGCGTTTTAAAAAAGAAAATTTACCTGTTCGAGCGTTTTTCCTAAAAATGTATAATAATGCGGTTATAAGCTTGGTACCAAACTTTATGACCACACTGTATATATAATGATGTAGTTCGTCTTGGTAACAAGAAACAGGGAGAGAAAGGACGTTAATGTTAAAAATAAGAATTAGATTAAGGAATGCAAATGAAGACTATACATTATTGTGTAAGATATTAAACAAGTTAATATCGCGTAATTAATTGTAAAATTTTTTTCGAATAATTTTTATTTACTATATATTTAGATCATGTTTCATTATAAATATTCATTATTTGAATTTAAAATCCGAAATTAACTAACTTTATTAATGAGATTAATTTCATATGGATATCTATTTTATCAGCCTTAATAATTGTTAATTTGAATTAACTTTCCGCGGGAATCATGTATTTTATCTTGTGCGCATATGAAATTAATGGTCAATCAAAGGAACGTAATTTTCATTTTATAATTATATTATCTATTGTAAATGCTATATCGACACATATGTGATGTAAAGCAAGTCAAAAAGGACAAATACAAATTTAAATAATTGTAATAATGGAAAATAAGTCATATGGAGGCCAAGGAAGAAAACAATAGATAGGTAGCGTCCCTTGGGTTGTAGTTAGTAAACCGCGTAAGAAATTAAAGAATTTTAAATATTATAAAATATAGTAAATACCAAATATACTCAGAATTAAATGTTCTCATTATAAGAAGAAAGTAATCACGCATCGTTATAACCATAAAGAGGAACTGCATACCTGACATTTACGGTTAAATCCTTTAAAAACCGCTGATGTCGTTTCCTGTACTAAGACTTCAACTAAGAAACCTAAACCAAGTCTTCCTGCCATTTAAATGATCCAGAATACTTCCTGAAACACATCCACAGACGTCAAAATACAAGTATTTATCAAATTGAATTATTTTTATTTCAAAATATATATGCTGTAGATCTCGGTTTCCGGGTTGTAACCGCGTCGAGTTAGGCGAAATTGCCAACGTTTCGTTCACTGTTTCAAGGGACATCTTCAGGGCTGTACGTAGATGTTTGTTGTTTCGCAGTAGCTTGAAGAATGCTATGACAGAGACCAGTACATCTTATATATGGGGGAACGGGTCAGATGGTGGCCTGCTATTGGCTGGCGACAATGAGCCAATGGCATGCGTCGTATGGGCGTGGTGATTCTTGGTAGAGTTCAGTAGAGTTTGCCACGTCGGATGTAACGTAAAGCCATCGTCTCTATTGAGATTGCGGGGATGTTTGTAAATTTCAATACATTCACGGATTTTCCTAGGGAAATAATGCGATTCACGGGACAGAAGACAGAAGAATTTGTTGACCGGAGTTGAGTTTGTGTTCTGTCAGCGCCGAACCGGCTATATGTAACAGTCTAGTACAACGTTCATGTTCGGACACGCACGCCGAGTGGCCGCTTAGTTTCGCCAATGTACACACTGCTACACGAACACAGAATGCGATACTCTCCTTGTGCTTGGAGCGGAGATATTTTGTCTTTAACCGAGGGTAAGAGGTCTGAAACTTTAGAATGGTGTCTGAACACAGTTTTGATTTTATGTCTATGTAGAACCTTTCCTATATGATTGTTGATACCTTGAATAAACGGTAAGAAGGCGGTGCTGATGTTAGGATCGTGTTCACTTCGAGGTTTGGAGTTACGATGCCTCACTATAGTACGGTGTATGTCGTGGGCGTTATAATTATTCTGGAGTAGGGTGTTAGAAACATGCTTAAGTTCGGAGGGTAGTGCCTTAGGTTCTGAGATAGAAAACGCACGATGTACTAGAGTATTGATGACCGCTTGTTTGTGTGCCAGGTGATGATGAGAAAACCTGTTTAGATATCGGTCCGTATGAGTCGGTTTCCTGTAAACCGTGTGGCCCAGTTTGCCATTAATATTTCGGGTCACTAAGACGTCTAAAAACGGAAGACTTCCGTCTGATTCCACCTCCATGGTAAAGCGAATGTCAGGGTGTTGGGAGTTTAGAAAAAGTAAGAATTCATCTAAAGACTGCCGCCCATGCGGCCAGATGACGAACGTATCGTCTACATATCTAAACCACCATTTAGGTTTTAAATGAAAGGAGCTTAAGACCTGTTGTTCGAACGCTTCCATAAAAATGTTAGCGACAACCGAGGATAAGGGGGAACCTATAGCGGCTCCCGACGCTTGTTCATAGAACTTGTTTCGAAATTGGAAGTACGTGGAAGTGAGGCACACATTTACGAGTTCGTATATATCATTCGGTTTACCGTGGGCGGCTACAATGTCGGAGATGATTGACATTGTGTCCGGGATCGGGACCTTCGTGGAAAGAGATTCAACGTCAAAACTAACTAGTAAATCACTAGTGTCTAAGGAAAAATCCAGTAAACAAGCTACAAAATGTTGAGAATTTTTAATCACAGAGTTACTGTCACCTGTGTATTGTTTGAGCATGTTAGATAAATATTTGGCTAATTTGTAGGTGGTGCTGACGATAGCGCTGACAATGGGGCGAAGAGGCACGTTGAGTTTGTGAATTTTAGTTAATCCATATAATCTCGGCGGCTTGGAGTGTCTTGCTTGGGATAAGAGATTTTTGTATGTCTCCGGGGATAGATGATCGTTTGATGAGATCTGTTACAGAACGTTCTATCCAGGCCGTAGGGTCCCGCTTCAAGAGGCGATAAGAATCGTCTTGGAGTAGGGTGTCTATTTTCTCTTGATAGACATTGTTGTCGACTAAAACTGTTGTGTTCCCTTTGTCTGCATTTAATATTACAATGTTGGGGTTCATTCTGAGAGTTTTAAGGGCAGATATTTCTGATTTTTGTACGTTCGGTCTAGGAGGTTTGGCACGTCGAAGAATAGCTGAAGTTTGGTGTCTGATAGGGTCTGCAATGACATCTGGGAGTTTTATGAGAGCACTTTCTATACCGGATATAATCTCTTCGGTAGGTATGTGTTTCGGCGTCAAAGCAAAATTTGAACCTTTTGAAAGAATAGATTGTTCGCCGGGTGTTAGAACGTGCTGTGACAAATTGATGACGGTCTGGCGTGGGAGAGAGGCTGATTTAGTGACATGTTTGGATTGAAGTACGTTAACTTTCCGAATGTGAACGGCCGTCGAGAGGGCATGTGGTTTTTCGGCTTGAAGAAAGGTTATTCGATCGATGAGAGAAAAATCATCGTTGTTTAGACGTTGCGCTAGTTCAAGATGCGTAGTGAAAATCTTAACCGAAAGAGAATTCAAATCGCGCCTTGTGTGCTTCACCCTCTCACGAAGTAAGGAGGCGCTAGCACGGCGACAGATTTGCTGGGCTGAACAGGATTTGATGTGGTGTGTAATACGTACGAAGGTAGGTATGACATTGCTGTCTCGGCAACGGAGTAAAAATGTTAATGAAGAAATTTGTTTTACCAATCTCTGTCGCAGAGTACCAAAAACTCTGGTCTTCTTCCATATTTCCTCCCCGTAGAGGGTAGATAAATGTAGGTGTAGGTTTCCGAGGTAGTTCTCTAGATGTAGATCTCGGTTTCCGGGTTGGAACCGCGTCGAGTTAGTCGTAATTGCCAACGTTTCGATCACTGTTTCAAGGGACATCTTCAGAGCGCTACGTGACAGAGAATGCTATTCTTCAAGCTACTGCGAAACGGCGAACATCTACGTACAGCCCTGAAGATGTCCCTTGAAACAGTGGACGAAACGTTGGCAATTACGCTTAACTAGACGCGGTTCCAACCCGGAAACCGAGACCTACATCTAGAGAGCGACTGCGGAAACCTACACCTCAGTGGCGGCTCTTGATGACGTACGATGTGCGCTGCTGCACGGATGAGACTACTTCGAACTATTTCGGAAGATTTCGGTACGGTTACTTGCTTCTCTGTATATATGAAAGCTTAAACGAAGCAGTCTCATCCGTGCAGCAGCGCACATCGTACGTCATCAAGAGCCGCCACTGCTACACCTACATTTATATATACGCTATATTAACATAACCTATTTATAGTATCACAATTATCTAATTCAAAGTTTAGAAAATTATATTAAGTCATGCTTACCTGAAATGAATGGTCTCATAAAAAATAATAGTTTACTAAATGTTTTGTACTTGCTAACACCACTATTTTAGTCATTGTTATTGACATAAGTTATCTTATTTAATACTTTTACATCCACCATTAGAGTTCACAGTATGTCACGTGATTAGAGATATGATATCAGCTGATTTCGAATTGTTATATTAATTTTATTATAATTTGAAAAATAGAATCATTAAACTTGAATTTTTACAACTTACTTACAACATTTTTATTTATCTTTTATCTAAATTAATTCTGTATGCTTGTGGCATTTTACATTTGATCTATTATGAGTGTGAATGTAAGATTTTTATAATATATACAATTAAGATTTGAAGTAAATGGAATCGGCTCCTGATGTTTAAGAGATCATGTTCTACATATAAACAACATAATTTTATATTATATTGTTAACTAAACTAAGGTTGAGTTAGCTGGCGCCAAATTTTTAAAAGAATTATTGAAATAATTTAATATTGTCTGTATATATATCTGTCACAATATGAACAGTCATAGCGACACCTTATAAGCTTTAATCAAACAATTCGACTAGACAAGGTAGGTACCATTAATACTTTAAAAAATACTAAAAATATATTAAATAATACTTATATTATTTATCCTTTCAGATTATTAATTCATAAGCACAAAGCTTCTATATATCAAATTGTCTCCGTAACGTGGAAGCGTAAATGAATTTTTATTTATATTATCACCACATTGTTAATTCATCTCATAATTGTTATTTAAATTATTAAAATATGTCTCAAGGGCTTTCTTCATGACAAATTGCCGACCAACGAGTTGCGAATAAGTCAAGTACACTTTTTCTTTATGACAATATATAAATATATAAATATATATATATATATATATACATATATATATATATATATATATATATATATATATATATATATATATATATCTATAACATTTGATAAATTATTGGAGTTTTTCGGCTTTTTCTTTATATGAAATATTTACAAATATTAAATTAGAATGTATGTAATTGCAGAGTAAGTGGAGATGTAAACATTGCTGTCTACAAATTACAAAGCAAATCATACGAAATTTTTTTCAAATACAAAAATTTCGTATGATTTGCTTTGTAATTTGTAGACAGCAATGTTTACATCTCCATTTACTCTGCAATTTCATACATTCTAATTTAATATTTGTAAATATTTCATATAAAAAAAAAGCCGAAAAACTCCAATAATTTATCAAATGTTATATTTAATGAACGGCTAAGAAATTATCTAAACACTTATATATATATACAAGGTGTGTATAAATTGGCGGACCCACTACACGTGGCGACATTCTTGGTCAAATTTTGAGTTAAAAGTCCTAATCCTAAAGCGATGTATCAGGCTTCCTTTGTCTTCAGAATGAATTTGAAAGAAACATACATTTGGCAACATTGAACACGCATGTTCTAGTTATAATATTCGAAACATTTTTGCACGTCGTCATGTGAACCTTACATTTTAAATTTAAAAAAGAAATAAACGAAATAAAATTGGTTTCTTAGATTACATATTTATTACGAAAATATTACAAAGTTTTAAACATTTTGATAATATTCACTAATTTTTGTACATCTTCTTGATAGAAATCAATGTAATTATTACCTACATAATTGTTCGAATTGAAATCCATCAGCTTGTAGACATAGCTGCAATCTTTGTGGTATAGTTTGTACTATTCGCTCAAGTCTTTCTGGTGTGATTTCTAATACTGCGGCGTCAATTCGGGCTCTAACTTCGTCAGCGTCTTGAGGAGTTGTAGCATAAACTTTACCTTTAATGAAACCCCAAACAAAAAAATCTAATGGATTGGGATCGGGGGATCTCGCAGGCCACAAAAGGGGACCGCCACGACCAATCCATCTGTCTGGAAAGTGTTCAGTCAACCAGTCTCTTATATTACGAGCAAAGTGCGCAGAGGAGCTCCATCATTCATGTAAATCATATTACGGCGTACGTTCAGCGGTGTCTCATCAATAACTTGTTCTAAAACATTTAAATATTCACCGGCATCTAGGCGATTTGGTAAGTAAATTGGTCCAACTACCCTGTAGTTTATTATACCCAGCCAAACGTTAACAGAAAACCTTCTTTGGTGACCGTATTCGCGAAATTCATGTGGATTTTCATCTGCCCAATGATGAAAATTATGAGTATTAAACACACCATCTCTGGTAAACATGCACTCATTACTCCAAAGAATACGTCTTAAAAAGTCACCTTCTTCCTGAATTCTATTTAAGATTGTATTCCAATAATTGATTCGAAATAAGTTATCATTTCAGTAGAGAGGCTGATCTTTAGAAACATGGTATGGATGAAGCAAGTTTTCTCGTAGAACCAAATGAACAGTCTTATTACTGGGAATGTTTAGTGTAGAAGCTAATTGACGGGTACTCGCAGAGGGATCTTCCTGTATTGTGGCTAGAACTTGCTCTTCTAGTTGCACGGTACGCCTTTGCCTTGGTCGACCTGCGTTCGCATTTCTTGGAATAAACGAACCTGTTTCACGAAGTCGTTGGTCCAGCCTTCGAAATACATTTTTACTTGGATACCTCCGATTTGGAAAACGCACTCGATATTCCTGCCCTGCCATGCTAGCATTTCCACGACAGAAACCGTATATCATGTACATATTGGCATATTCGTTGAACGTAAAATTCATAATAAACAAACAGAACAACTAGTAAACCCGAAAACTGATTAAAACTATACAAATACATACGAAAACTAAACAAAATTATACAAATAAACACGAAAAATAAGCAAGTCGAATGAAATAGGTAGATTACATAAGTGTCAAAATTTGACAGTAGTAATGTATTTGACTAGAACAACATTAGGCTGCCTACTTATTGTTTTACAACGTTGTCAGATGTGTTTTTCGTCAAAATAAGTTAATAAACAAATATTAAAAACAAACTTTAAAATCAAAAAGAAAACTTTAACGAAAGGATAATAACAACAATTCTTCTTTCTTCTAAATTGTAGCTCTTTCTGTCAACAAATATCGAGTAATAATGCTTATTTCAAGACTGAAAGTCCGAAATTTAGGAACCTCGTGCAAAGATATGGAGCATGGTACAACATTTTCGTATTAGGATTTTGGACTCCGAATTTAACGAAGAACATCGCCGCGTGTAGTGGGTCCGCCAATTTATACACACCTTGTATATATATCGTTCATATTTTATATCCTTGATAAAGGGATCATTGCCGAAACATGTTGGGTTGTTTTAAATATATATACTTTGAAGTAAGCCAGACCTTAAATCGCCATTATTGAATTTACCATATCATACCAAGGTCACGAAAATATTATATTTATATATATATATATATATATATATATATATATATATATATATATATATATATATATATATATATATATAGGTATGTTATTCTTATTTATAAGACATTTTACGTATTCGTTCATTGGAAAGGTTGTGGAGAAAGGTAATATTTTTTTAAAAATTGTATTTTAATACACTATTTCATTTCGGTACTCTAAAATAAGTATTATTTATTTATAATACTTATTTAAATGAACGTTTTGTTTAAACATGGGCAAAAGACAATTGTTGAAATTTCGGAAGATCGTGAAAATAAAACAATACGTAATTGATCACACTTTGAATAAAATAACTTCTTAATAATAATAAGTCTGTGAATATACATTTTTGTGAGCATTTTTCATATAAAATACTGTATGTTAGCCATATTTATAATTCAAATTGTAGAAGAAAGTTTGATAGACATTACTAGTTTGATTATCAAACTAGTAGTCTCTATTATATATGCTATATATGCTATATATTAAAACAAGATTAGTAAAACATGAGGATTATTCTGCCGAAAAGTAACTAAAATTTGTAATCTACACAGAGATACTGAAACAAATTTTTACTTTTATTTAAATTTTGGTGAAAGAGAAAAATTAATCTGTTCATTGTGAAGCATTTTCTATTAATGGATTTGAATATATATTAAAATTTGAATATATATGGATTTGCTGCGAATGGGTTGACTTTTTTAATTATAATTTGATATTTTATTTTTGAATATTTTCTTTATGAATAGAAATCAGTCACATTAATTAGTCAACGTAACATTTAATAGAAATACATATAATCAAAATAAATTGTAATATGATACTAAAATCTTAATATATGTAATAATTAGGGACCGCACACGAGAAGCCGAAATTACGATGGACCATATAAATAGTTTAATATATACTGTTATACGCATATCTGTTTTCCGTCGTTGAACTGTGACGCAATTACTTCAATTTTACAGCAAAATTCCTTCCATCATGGGCGTAGATAGAAGCGGGAGGAGTTTTTATAATTTATTTTATTTATTAGTTTATATTTCGTAATATAAATAAAGTACGGTAAGTTTCTTTTTTTGATTGTTTTAATTGTTAATCACGTAATTACATACTTCGTAGTTTTTGTAATAGTTCCTGTTTAATATCGTTTCATAGGATCTACTTCTCCCAATTATTTTGACGTAATTGTTCAGTGAATTCCGTTAAGTTTCAATAACTCACACATACATTTTTAAGTTTCATTTATTTAGATCTAAGACATTGTCTAAGTTACTGTGCATCAAATTATTCATTCAGACAATAGGTAGTAAGAAACAATACTTTTATTTGTCAGTGACAGTGCTGCATATATATTAAAACGGGCAAACTATTAAAGAAAGAATATCCTAATATGTTGCATATTACTTGTGTAGCACATGCTCTGCACAGAATCTGTGAATATATCAGAGACACCTTTCCCGAACTTGGTAGACTTGTATCCGCTTTTAAAAAAGTTTTCAGAAAAGCACCATTGAGAGTAGCTCTTTACAGGAAAAAGTTCCATATTTGTCAATGCCTCCCTCTCCAGCAATAACTAGATGGAGTACATGGTTGGAAGCTACTAGTTTTTATGAAGAGAATTTCGATAGTTTACAAAATTTCGTTACATATATAAGTGACGGTGCTCGAAGTATTTCTGAGTGCAAGGGACTAAGACAAAATCCAAATTTAAAATATCAGTTGTACTTTCTTCAGGAACACTTTGGAAATTTGCCAAAACTAATCACTTATTTATAAAATCAAAATCTAAAATTAAATGATGTATTAACCACATTAGATGCGGCTGTTAATAATTTGAAAAGTATTCCAAGTGACTTCGGAATTAGAGATAGAATATTAGATAACGAAAATGCTTTCGATCAAATTGACGGCGCCTTATTAATTGATGACGGTGCTGAACTTAAGCATTAGTAATTACGTTACAGAAATTTTTTCAACCAACGAAGAAGGCAAGGCAGAAGAAGAGGAAGAGGTACAACCTGTATGTACAATTAAAAATTAGTAAGAAGGATCACTAGATTAATAGACTTGGAGAACTTAGGACGATCTTAATGAACTGCAATATATTTCGGGAATAGTAACCCGAGGTGATATAAATTATAAAACAATAAATTTGCTTCCAAACAAAGTAAAATTACTGATTATTTATAAAATCAATACTTTTATGTATGTATAATATAAATTGTGGAATTTAAGAATAAATTCTGTACTTGGCTTTCATAATTTTATTACACTAAATTCTTTATTTATATTTGCGTTCAATACATACTTAATTAGTACTTAAGTATTTAAATTATATAAGTTGTACTGAAATTATTTAATATCGTAACCCATTTAAATACCATTTTCGATTTCCCTTTTATGTGTTTATCGTATCTTATTTAAAAAATATCGACTTTACTTAGTTAACACTTCTAAATAGTGGACACTTTTCAATTCCTCATAAATGTCGGTTAAGTAGAGCCATATGTGTTGTTAAATTTTTTTAATTAAATGTGCACATATCAAGAGTTCTCAAGGTAGAAAATAGCTGGACAAGAAATTCGGCGAATTTAATTTTTTGTGGAAGTAGCAGGCACTTGAAATTTGAAGTTGTTTTATTAAAAATGTACGTATGTATGTATGGAGTTTGTGAAGGCTTTAAATAAAGAAGGAGAAGATTTAAAATATCTGCATACAATTTTCCCATCATTGTTAGATGCTAAACTGAAAAAAGGAATTTTTGTTGGCCCTGATATAAGAAAATTAACGAAGGATGAAAAATTCGATAAAAAGTGATAAAACGATTGGATAAAAACCCTGATTATAAAGAAATAGTATGGAATATGATCGCAAATTCTTATTTAATGGGTTGTTCTATGAGTATTAAACTATTTCCTGAATTAACAAATTGACTACTTTCCAAAAAATTTAGGAGCCGTTAGCGACGAGCAAGGTGAAAGATTTCGCCAAGATTTGAAATATATGGAAAAGAGATATCTGGGAAGGTGAAATACAAACATTTTTGTAGATTATTGTTGGCTCCTGAGCTGAGATGAGCCAAACCGAAAATTTGAGAGAAGCTTCGGAGAAAAATGTCAAGGTTTCACAAGATAAATAACGTTTCCGTAATCACCAAGTAATCCTTTATCAAGTTTCAATAGTTTTGAAATTATAGAAATAAGTATTTTTTCAATAATTTTTTTTCTAAGTAAACATGTCTTTTTTTGAAAATTTCTTCCTGTGTCTATTCGAAAAAATCTGGACGTGATTGAGAAAAACCGTGTACATATTCGTAACCAGCGGATTAAAATACTTCGAAATCAGTCATCGAATTCAGAGGGTGTCGCCATGACTCCAAATTTGCAGGCATGTGTTATCAATAAACATGAATCTCCTAACTTTACTTTATGTTTATTGTATAGTATATTTTGCGACGTTTTTGTGTAATTATTTACTTAGTACTACAAAGAAACGCTATATTATTATTACAGCTATTCAACAAGAAACTATTATATTTACATTAAAATATTAAACTTATTAGTTATATATTACATAAGCTTAGTTTAATTGATTACTTCTCAGGTTGTATATTGAAAGTCGGCTTATTTGTCAGATTTTTGTTATAACTCTGATGATCTTTCTTTGCTTCCTTCGTTGCCTTCGTATAAAAACCGACATATCGAATCAGACAAGCGATAAATTGCTGAAATTTTTGTGGGACGGTTGGCTCCTCTTTACATCATCGTTCTTTACCTGCATCTCCACACAAAATGGAGGATGAAATATTAAGTGATCTAATTTAGTATTCCCGGATTTTTTTCTATTTATAGCTACACATTCTTTACTTTACGAAGTGTAGGGTTTCATATACCTGAATATTTTATACAAAATGCTATAAATTATTAATATCAAGTAAATGTCAGATTAAATAAATTAATTTTCACTGAATTTACAGCGTTAAGTTTGACGTATACATTACTATAATAGTTATAATATTTGTTTGATGAAAAATACATTTCCAATAAATACGTTCAATTTTTTATTGCGTAAAGATCATTGAACATTTTACAGAAAATTGATATGGCGCATAAATGATAATCAAATAGAAAAAAAATAAATATGTGCAGTTATTATCACAAAAACCTAATACAAACAAGAAATATCAACTTCAAATTTTCGCGATTTATTTACAGGGAAGGGAATGTACTTTTCAAGCACACTGTTATATTTTGACATCTGTATATTTTATAATTATTGCTAACCCTTGTGCTAATTAAATTCTTAGTTTAACAATACCTTCATCTTTCAGTCTGTTTGTCATTTATTTTTGAATAACTATGTATCTCATGAAAGGTTCGCTGTCCTTTTTTTTCCTACTTCCAAAGTGGTTTCTATTAACAAACATATTCTACACATTTATTAAGGACCATTCAATGACGTTTTCTTGCTTTTTAATATCTAGAATGTCCAACATTTATATTATTTTATCTGCAGTCATCGTTTTATTATCACAGTGTTTTATACATAATATTAATGTTGGACATAATGTTCTTAGAGAGTAAATAATGAATTTATTTAGTAAGTGTATCCATAAATATAGTTCATAGTTTGACCCTGATGAAGCATACATACCATATGCGAAATATTGGAACGAAAAAATAAAAAACTAGCTTATAGAGATATAGCTTTTGCTGGATTCCCTAAGTTCCTAATTCCTATGTTCTAACGGCAAAGGTTCCTTCTCCTTCTCTCTCTCTCTCTCTCTCTCTCTCTCTCTCTCTCTATATATATATATATATATATATATATATATATATATATATATATATATATATATATGGTAACTGGATTTCGGGTTTTATTACGCGCTTCCACTGTTTGGTCTTCGTAAAGACCGGGCTGGTTTCTGGACGACGTTTTGGCAAAATCACATTTGCCACCTTCAGGTCTGCATTAACCGTCTGTTTCTGCTTCAGGTTACTCGTATGATGGTTGTTATATATTGCTTCTTGCGGAGATAAAAATATAGAGTTCAAAAAAATAATAAAAGTGACAATAAAATTGTTTTATTGTCCGTTGTACGTCACTTTTATTATTTTTTTGAACTCTACATTTTTATCCCGGAAGAAGCAACACAGTTCTTGCGAAATATAGAGATAATTAATAAATGAGTTTTTAATTGACCGACCGCTTGCTCGCTTTTAATTTATTTTATCAAATATAGTGCGGTTGATAATTTCTTTTAAATTATATATATATATATATATATATATATATATATATATATATATATATTGTTAAACGGCAATCGCCCCATCGTTGGGCTGACAAAATGTTAAACGACAGTGAAGCTGGTATGTTAAATAGGCCTCACGTTGGTTCGTCAAAATGTTAAAAGGCCTTATAGGTGTGATTAATGAGCATGAGAATTTTTTAGAAATATAAATGAAAGGTTATGAATTAATTGTTTTGGTGATATAAAAATAATTTAAAAATTCACAAGTGTAATTACAAATATGACCTAAAGATGGAGTTAAGTTTAAATATTACAGTTGTCACTTGCATAAAATTTAGAACATAAATAAATGTATATAAACCTTTATACTTAACTTTAAAATGCCTCTTCCATGTGCAAAACTTATTGTTTAATACCTTATATGTATCTTAATCTAAATGCCGGCTAGCTGTGTTGATACTAGTGAAATTATACTTTAATAAATATAGTAGATGTGCGAGTTCGGTACCCAATAGAATATAGATGTATGTGTTAAAACAAGTTATTAAATATATGATGATTCTGGATGTATAATTTAATAAATAAAACAAGAGAGTGAAAAGCATAAATAAATGGTTTAATAGAAAAATTCTATTCAATAAGGTAAGTGTTTAACATCATAGTAAGATGCATTAATCTATGAATAGTAACGTGATCAAATATGTTCATAATAGTTAGGTTAACTAATTTTAATGAGATAATGCATTTAAATTTAGTTAAAGTTACTAAAATTATGAAGCAAGGGAACTGTATTTTTCAGTTTTAGAGGTATACTAATTAAGTAATAACATAGATGGTATACATATAATAATATCAACGATTATGTTCAAATTAAAATAAATATTTCAATATTTTAGAAATGTAAATAAATAAATACTCAAGTTGGTTTGACGGAGGATACAGGATGTTCGGAGGGTGTTTTGGATTCCTATACTCAGGATAAAGGCTCTGGTTGTGGAATTATTCAGGTATCGTCTCTTGGTATGGGTAAATATGCAGGTAGCGTCCCCCGGTGAATGGAATTTCGTTTTTAAACGACCAGGAAGGTTCTTGGTTGTGGAAATTTCGTCGATCGTTGCTTTGTAGGTATGAGATACGTAGGATATATTTTGTCGTGAGATTATAATACTTTATTTACTACTTTTCACTAAATTTCAGGAACACACTTTTTTAAATATGTCGACGCGTGCAAACATTTTTAATTAACCACGCTAACTCTCGGTTGTTTTTTATCCAGGCATCTTATTCGTAATTCTTGATTGCATTTATTTAATCTCGTTATTAATGTTTATGAATGAAATAATTTACTATAACTAATCGTTTGGATATTTTACAGAAATTATAGTTTTAATTTTATGATAGACAAAACTGTTTTTGAAATGTTCAATATTTCGCTTGATACCTGTTTACAATTGGGATATTTGCCGCCGTATACAATTCAAACAAGGTACAGCTATATCCATAGTATGTGTCAAAAATATATTCAATCAATGAAGTTAAAAATCTTCGGTAAAATAATAATGTTAATGAAAATGACTTAAGCAAATGACTACAAGAAAATAAATAAGCACGTGATTCAAATTTGAGCAATTAAAAACGCGGAATTAACTTTATTGATATGACATGTGAAAAATGCAGTTCCAACTTATATTTATGTTCTAAATTAACATTGCAAATCTAAAAATTGTTCTGTATTTTTAATTCTAGGGCCCCTTCTGTATATGAGTATGACACCCATTATCTAAACACCCATGTAGCTATGGAGTAATAATTAGCATTTTCAAACCTTCAAATCTGACATCTGCTCTCAAAATACTGACATCTGCTTTCAATAACTGACATCTACTTTCAAAATAGGCATCTGCTTTCTAATCTGACGTTTGCTTTCAAAACAGACATCTGCTTTCAATAACTGACATTTGCTATCAAAACTGACATGAGCTTTCAAAACTGACATGAGCTTTCAAAACTGACATGAGCTTTCAAAACTGACATGAGCTTTCAAAACTGACTTCTGCTTTCAACTTGACATCTACATTCAATAACTGACATCTGATTCATTAACACTGTTACTTTATAATGCATTTCTAAATAGCTTGAACCTTGGTCTATTGTGGCTGAGTGGTAAAAGCGACAGTTCGGCAAACTGTAGACTTGGGTTCGAGTTCCAACATAGACAATATTTTTCAATTAAAAATTTCGTATGATTTGCTTTGTAATTTGTAGACAGCAATGTTTACATCCCCACTTACTATGCAATTACATACATTCAAATTTTATATTTGTAAATATTTCATATAAATGACGAAAAATTCCAATAATTGATTAATTTTTACATTTAATAAACGGCTAAGAAATTATCTAAACACTTATATATATATATATATATATATATATATATATATATATATATATATTTAGTGTTTAATAAGAATTTCCTTTTTCTTTTTTATTTTATTGGCCGTGTCTTAATATTAAAAATAATAGACTTTTTATTGGTTTTAGCGACCTTTTATTGAATTTCGATGTATTTACGACGTTTCGACTTTTATTAATTCAGTCTTTTTCAAGTAAAGTTGTTGTTCGTTTTGGTTTTACAAGGGTACGCATTCTGTGTGACACATGTGTTTTTTTTTTGAAATATTAACATCCGAGACCCTATTTTCTTAAGGAAACGACCGTGCTTGTGTGGATATTGTAAGTGAACTATCGAAACTGAACTATGAAATGTCGAAACGTCGTAAAAACATCGAAATTCAATAAAAGGTCGCTAAAACCAATAAAAAATCTATTATTTTTAATATATATATATATATATATATGTATATATATATATATATATATATATATATATATATATATATGAAAAATGTGTGAAAGTCGTATCCATCCGGGATGTGCAGACATCGAATATAAATGTCAAATTTGACATTTATATTCTGTCATTTATATTTTTTATATCCTTGACAAAGGCATCATTGCCGAAACATGTAGGGTTGTTTTAAATATATATACTTTGAAGTAATAAACCAGACCTTTAATCGCCGACTTACTAAGTTTACTATACATATATATATACCGGGTGATTCAGTTTGGTATTCGCCTACCTGTAACTTTTTTACCTTTAGAAAAAAGTATAATAAACCATATATATTCGTAAATCCGATGGCAAAGCCTATTGGATGGGATCAACAATTTATCTTTGCAATGACATCTGTCAAAAAAGTGACTGTCAACTTTTTTTTTTCAAATGACACCCTGTATATTTTTTGGCACCATTTAATAGGTATTTTATTTCTAATTCCAAATATGTATCACTATGTTAAAATAATAAAACACAATCACAAAAATAATAAAAGTTTATTCAGATGCGTAACAAGTAGATGACGATAAAAACAATTGTTAGGAAAATTTATTTAATAATTTTAGCAAAAAAACTTAGTTCATCAAATGCTCGAAATGTGCACCGTTCATCTCAAGACACATTTCAGCCCTATGTAATACCTCCTGAGTACAGACACGCAAAAGAACTTCTTGAGTCAATTGACGACATTCATGTTTTATTCTATTCTGCAGATCTTCCAAATCAACTAGACGTGTTGTATAAACCCTCCCCTTAAGATATGGCCACAGAAAGAAATCAAGTGGCGTGAGATCCGGAGATCTGGGGGGCCACTTTACTTCCACACTACGATTTCCAATCCATCTCCCAGTATAAACTTCATTTAAATAATTGGTGACAATTCTACCGCCATGAGCTGGTGCGCCGTCTTGTTGTAATATCAGATTTGACCGTATTTGTAACGGAACATCGTCCATATATTCGTATAATTCCTCCCTTAAAAATTGTAGATACCTTTCCCCCGTGAGTGTGCCTTCATAAAATTTTAGTCCAATAATTTTTCCATTAAGGATGCCACACCACATATTTATTCCCCAAACGTTTTGAAAATTGGTTTCTCGAAGCCAGTAAGGATTATGTTCTGACCAGTAGTGGCAATTGTGGCGATTCACTTTTCCATTGTTATGAAATCGAGATTCGTCTGACCACATGATAAGATGTAAAATCCCAACTTCTTGGGCATAGTTCAGCCAGGCTATAAAGTTTACCCGTTCGTCGTAATCTCGAGGAAGCAAAGCTTGATGTACGTGAATTTTAAATGAATGCAGTTTATTATCTTTCAAAATCCGTTGAATTGACGAAAAAGAAATATCAGTTTCATCGGCTATTTGCCGAATGGATATGTGGGGATCAACAGTGACTCGAGCTAAAACTGCAATTGCATTGTCTTCAATTCTTGTAGTCCTTGGTCTAAAAGCACTTCTCTTCTTCTTGAAACTTCCAAATGCACCAAATTTCTTGCTAGTTTTGCAAATAATTTGTCAGATGGCAATGATCTCTCTGGATACCGTTGTTGGTATATTCGTCTAGCGACCTTACTATTTTTTTGGCATTCCCCATAGATTAAAATCATATTTAACTTCTCTTGGTTTGAATACACAGCCATTTTTTAAAGAAATTACAACTAAGTGACGCGCCGTGATATTTGTTTTTGACAGTTAAAAGTGAATTGAAATTATTTTCATGGGTAAATATTTTTTTCCTAGAACTTACTATATCTCCACGATTTTAGTGATTATTTCTGTTACTCTATCCAAAAGTAAAGAGTGTGATACATATTTGGAATTAGAAATAAAATACCTATTAAATGGTGCAAAAAAATATACAGGGTCATTTGAAAAAAAAAAGTTGACAGTCACTTTTTTGACGGATGTCATCGTAAAGATAAATTGATCATCCTATCCGATAGGTTTTACCATCGGATTTACGAATATATATGGTTTATTATACTTTTTTCTAAAGGTAAAAAAGTTACAGGTGGGCGAATACCAAACTGAATCACCTGGTATATATATATATATATATATATATATATATTTATTAAAGTAAGCCGTGTTATCACAATGTTCCACTTCATAAAATATTGCACTTCGAGTAAAAGATAATATATTTTTTAAGTGGTTATTAGAAATTGATAATAATCAAAAATCGCAATCTTTATATTCATGAAACCTATTAAGGCGTTTATGAGCAAAGCTGTAGTGACGTATTTAGTAGACGCATTATGTTTTATTAAATTATTTGCTTATTGTAAGTTATTAAGTAGATTACATCTGCGATAATATTGGAAAAGGTTAATGATTATGTAATTCATACATTATGGTGGACGATATTAACTAGTTTCTGCTAAAGCTTAGTTCATAAATGGCATCCGAAAACAATAAAGATATTTTGATGTTTCTGTATCCGCATAATATAGTGTACCATTCAAATCATCCGATACGAAACTACTTCCAACTTGCTTGTGTGAGAACTGGCAGCAGGTGCCCAAGACATATGTGTGCAACATCGACGCTTCGATAACCATCGTGAAGAGTTTAGTCTTGCTGATAATCTTAAGCTTACTTTGCCGATCCATCATAGTGTGAAACGCCGCCAGCATTCGGCGACAGCGTTCCCTATAAGTATCAAATGCAGGTAAACTTGGTCTGGGAGCCCGTGATGAATCCTAAGTAAGTTATCTTGGAACAAAAGAACCTACCCTCTTCCAATAGCTTCTTCTACTTCTCGAGCTATTCTTGAATACAGTACTCAATAATTATGACATTGATGGAATAAGAAAACTTTCAGGTATTGCGTGAGCATTTCACCAGTTTGTTTATTCCTGTAATTACGATCCTGCTGTTTGAGTGGTAGTCCAGGTATTTGATTTGGAACGTTCGTTTGTGAAGGAACCTGCGAAAATTCGCATTGGAGAGTTCAACGTACAGACACGTGTTTCGAACTTTTCCTTGTTCTCATCAGCTTACGGCGGATGAAGTAACCATTCCTATGCTGGCTCACCGCTATATTTCAAATTTGTACGACAAATTGTCAATGAGAAACGTGTCCCCGACGTGATTCTCTTGGTCATTAGATATCGTGAGCCATTCCTAACACAATAAAGACAATCGTACAGACAAGGTTTATGCTTGTCCCGAAGATCGGTAGCTAACTGACGGCTCCCGATTATAACATCTGCTAGACCTCTTCCACTTGTTTCGAAGCATACGCTACTGAATGAACGTTCGCAACCCCAAATCTATTAATAAATGCCAAAATAATGATTATGAAATAAAAATAATATAGAAAACTTGAAGTTGGTGTATGGTCACAATTCTTCGGTTCCCTTCATTTCTTTCTTATGGTTTGACTTTAGAGGACTTATCTGTGCTCTTGGTCGGCTGATTTTTGTGATCTTGCTCTCAGATTATTCACAAATAAATAAAGTTGCAATGGGTCGTGGTGTAATATTTGAGTATTGCTCTGTACGTTAAGGTTTCCTGTATGTATTCTAATGTACATTCAAAAATGATAGTTCGTTATTAGTTTTTATTTGCATTATGACCTGTTTTGTAGTCTATTGAGAGTAGGTGCTTCAAGAAGTCCTTGATTTACGTAGTGCCGCCAGACTTTCGATTTCTTGTCTGTTATGTCGAATGTATTGTCTTTAACTCCTTTATAAGTTGATATAAAAAGTAGTGGTAATTCATAGGTGTTGCTTGCACCTGCTTATAACGTTGATTGTTATATACCAAGTAGGTGTTAGCTCGGGCAGATCTATGAAGCTAGATGGTTTGCTATGTTTTATATGTAGAGCCTGTTTCGTTGGAACTTGTGCAAAATATTTTATATCAATTCTATACAAGTTTCTACAGAAAAGTCTTATATAATAAAATTATAAACCAGAAACTATGATTTTAAGTTAACGAGAAAGAAAAGTATACAATATTCTATATGCTGATTGAACAAAAAAAAATTTTATTGCCAATTAAGTACCTTATTAAAATAAAATAAACCATTACTATTTCATTATTGACGTCAATATACTTATAGTAGTGTTTATCTGATCTTACTTGCGCATAAAATTAATCGATAAGCGGTTGATAAAAACAATTTTTTTCATATATATGTTTCACAATATATTTCTTATTATAATAAAATCAATTCAAAGCAAGTAGTTTTGATATTAACGTCCATATTCGAACATGTGTGAAAGTTTTGTGATACACTTACCAACTAATAATATAGACAAATTGATTTGTGTGGAATGTAAAAATTATTTACGGACAGGGCCCGTCAAAATAAAATTAGATGGTGAAAGTATATGTGGAAATTGCTCGAGTAATGCGAAATTCTCTGCATCTATATATAGTAAGGCCCTTAATGAATTATTGTCTCTTGTTAATTTTCCATGCTTGTACGCTAATTTTGGATGTACCGAGTATCTACCTTTCAACGACGCTTCAAATCATGAGGAACGGTGTGTTTTCAAATCGCACTATTGTCCTGTAGATTTTCTTATGTGCCATTGGATTGGAAGAGCAGCGCAGATTCCACAACACTATAAAGAAGAACATAGTACGCTGTTTATGGAAAAACCAACATTTAAGCTACAAGTAAATGAGAGCATTGAAGAAGTAAATCTATATATGTTGGATCGTTTCACTTTTCTTGTAAAATCGAAGACTTCGCCGAAAGATGGCAAAATATGGCTTAATCTTGAATACATTGGTAAAAAAGATTTCGCTAAAGAAATCACTTACAAGTTTATATTACATGGTGAGGATTTCGACGGTCTTAGAATGATTTTGAAAGAGCACCCCGTTAATCCAATGTCAACGGATACAGTATTTAATACAGAAAAATCTGATAATATTAATATGGATTCCTTAATAAGCCTTTTGGAAAATCCAACTGAAATATATTGCAATATGGCAATTCGCATTCCAAAAACCATAGTTGCCCAACAACAAGAGAGTCTGAGGAAAATAAAATGCCCTAATTGTAAAACTAGCATGACAATACCAATTTATACATGCCCAGAAGGTCATAACACTTGTGAAGATTGTACATTATATAATATGAGGTGTGAATTGTGTAAGAAAAATGATGTAACATTCAAACGAAACTTAGAATTAGAATTAATTTCGGCATCCAATATAGTAAAATGTCGTTGGCCGAATTGCAAAGAATTATTTGACGAATCTTCCTTACGGAAACATGAACGATTATGTACTAACAAACGTCATAAATGTCCGAGATGTTACAAATGGTCAGGTGTTAAAGATAATTTTATAAAGCACTTCGCCGAAGAACATGAGACGCATCCTTTACACACATCTGAAACAAGTTTTATCGACGGTGATATGCGGAGTTATGATTTTTATGTCTTAGCTTATGGACAGATATTTGGATGCTCTCTATTTCATACTGAAAAACAGGAAAAAAACTTTTCAGTATGGTATTACGGATCACCCAGTATGTACAGTAACTATAATTATCAAGTTCAACTTACAAATCCTAACTCTAAATCTTTAGGTAAATTATACGAACTCCAAAAGTGTTGTGCTACTGATCAATGTTATTCTTTTAATTTAAAAATTTCGAATACTGATATAGAAGCTTTCAAAGGTGAATTTGATATTATATTTAAAATAATAGAAAACTAATTATGAATGTTTACTGTCAAAATTCTGTAGATATTTTAATTATTTCAATATTACTGCCAATATTTTTCCCTAACTTTTTAAGAACTAATTTCTATATTTCAAACTACATTATTTATCTATTCAGAAGAAAAGCTTTTTACCTCTTATTTCTTTTAACTCGGTACTCGCTTTTTGTACCTAAAACTTTAAATTCCCATTTCGACAACCAGTAGGCAATATGTACATACTATAAATTTTCAATATATTTTCATATTTAGTGATTTAATAAGAAACATTCATTCATTTTCTTTCTTCAATTTGCTTTCAAAATAATATTGCAATAAAATGTAAACAAAATTATGAGAAATAGTATTCAGAATATAAATTGCTCCAAAAAGTAGATGCACGAAAATCGGAAAACAAATAAACATCAAAATAACAATCATTTAAGACATTTAAATATTATTAAGGCTCTAGCGACTTGTAACTTTTTCTATTGTTTATTCTACTTCTAATTACAGTTGTAGTATAAACTTTCCCAAATACATTACAAATAGATAACTACGTAATAACAAATATTGATTAACTTTTCGGATTTTATGTGTGAACAAAAATTTCTGCAAACTTGCTTAAAAATGCAAATGCTTGTGTATACATTTTATATATTAAATAAAAGGAATATAAATTTCTTTGACAATTTCTTGTTTTCAAAGCTACTTGATTTTCTATTTGGTTTACTATCTGTATGTCACGTAATTTGAAATAACTTTAAAAATAAGAGTGTAATTTTATTTATATTTAAGTACCTAATATGAGATATCTATTAACACATAAAATATTTTAGAAGTAGGTTTTAGCTTTATTACATTATTTCATGCATATCTTGAACATAATATTTTGTAAATAGTGTACCGATAAGAATTTTAAAAATAAATAATTCTTCTATTAATTTATCTGATTCTTAATTTACTACACAAAAACAAAATAACTGAAAGGTTTTTTATTATAGCTAACATTATTTATTAACATTGTAGTACTAAAATTGTTCTAGTTTTGAAGACTGATATATTGATAGTTCGGAAATAATTAACTATTCCATTGCTATCTTATCTACTACTCAAAAATTTTTGAAATTGCACTGCCCCGTAAATTAAATTGTATTGTCTCTGAATCAGCATGGCTTCATGAAAAATTACTCTGGCGATGTGTTCTTAATCCGCTGCGTAACGGAACACAGGTTGATGTCATATACACCGATTTTGCCAACGCGTTTGATCCAGTGGATAAAGCTATCCTGTTAGCTACGTTGGTAGTTGATTTTGTAATCTGGTGTCTTCATAATAGACCACAACTCGAAAACACACTTTTCACTACTAAAATTTTTCTATTGTTGTTTTTCGTTCCAAACTATTCTCAGCTGTTATAGAAGCAATATTGCCAACCTATAGTAATATAATTGGCGCCAAATCTTTTGAATTTGAATTTTAAACACCGCTGGCTGAATGTGCCCCATGGAAGAAAGTGCCCCACACTCCCCTATTCTATAGCAGATATTTTTCAACATCATATATTGGTTCTTCTGGAGTTCCGCAAAGCTCGCACTTAAGACCACTTCCTTTTATTATCTTCATTAATTATCTATCAGATTGGATTGAGTCTAATAATCTTCTCTTTATCAATAATTTAAAGTTGTTTTCTTGATTCACCAACACAAAGGATTGTCTTGAACTAGAACTTTGAGAAACGAATATAACACGTGCTGAATCAATCAAAGGCCTGTGCGTTATCTTTGATACGAAACTCAGATTCAACAATATATTTAAACAAGCTACACTCTAAAATTTATTATCCGTAACTATGGTCAATCTTCTAATGTAAACGTATTGAATACCTTATAGAATACATTGGTGAGATCACGCTTGGAATACCCCAGTTTGATCTGGTATTCATTTTATCAAGCTCAAAAACATTCTATTTAGCAAGTTGAGCGCCGATTCTTTAAATATTTATTGCCTAAAATGTATGGTGTTTATCCCCTGTAAATGTAATAAATTGTATTAAGCGATTTTAGGAATACATGAATAACAATAACATATTCAGACTTAAAAGAGATAAAAATTAGGAAGATCCAGAAAATTAATATTTTTCAATGGCATTTTTTCCAAAGGAAATACAAAAGTGAGAATTGTAAACCAGAGAATGATTTCGATGTATTTGCTCTTAATTTTATACAAAAGGTTTATTAGTTTCAGCAAAATCTTTATCACTAATTTCTATAAATTATTTTGAGTAATTTTATTAGTTTTGTACAATTGAAAATGTTATTTAAAAGGCATTCAGAAAAATAAATTCAGGCGCCAGAACGTCTCCTGAGTAAGTTTAACATAATAATTATTTAAATAAAAGAAAATAAAAGAGAATAAAGAACTATAAATTATTCATGTGTAAGTGTTAGTGTTGGTAACTTAAAAAATAATAAAAATTATAAAATATAGATTAAAAAATAATAAAATTAATAATTAATTGTTAGTTACAAAAAATTATGTGCAATTTAGTAAATTAATGTTAAGTTTTGTGCCTGGCCTACAATACAATCTAGAATTATTTCCAAAGTAACAATACGCTCTTAAGTGATAAAAGACGTTTAAGTATAAATTCAGATATTTTGTATCTGCAAATAGCCTTTACTATAACAAATAAAACAACAAATCACATATTGCAGTGGAATGTGCTTTTTAATTGCTTATTAATATTTTTATTCACACTACAACTTATGCTGCCGGCTGTTCAGTCTAGTAGATTCCTCGAGCTCACATCTCATGGGTCGCTCTTCTCAGATTAGGTCCAGGTTATGTTAGAAGTAAAACAATAAATGTCAATAAAAGTCTCGGTTAGCTAATTTACAAATTTTAATAAAAAAAAAATAAAAAAAAATCCCTTTACCGAATGTATAGGGTGCTAAAGCAACATTAACAGTAGCATTAGGAGGAAAGACTCTTTGTGAATATGACTCGCACACAGAGAAAAACCCCCTGTGACTCTCGAACAAATATAAAATTAATAAATAATGGAGAAATTTGTCAAGTTTGACCTCTACTTTAACCCCTACAATATCAAATGTCAAAAACAACAAAGTTTTCAAAACCGCGTAAAGTGGCTAACAGTCATGCGCAAATAACAAACGACACAATTCAACCCACAACTAAAAAAAATCCAACCTGAATTTAAAACGTTCTAGAATATCTTGGAGAAAAAACTCCACTAACAAAAAAAAAACATGACAACTTTCTCTAGTATTCATATACAACTTCAAATATCAAAATTATTACAAAGAATACATGAAATTATAATAAGCAAAATAATCGTAGTATCAAATATATAAATTAAATATTTTTAACGAACTTACATAGATCTATGCACTGATAACACAAAAAAAAACTACGTGAGAGATATCATACTTATTTTAGATCCCAAACTCTTGTAAAAATCGCAATTACATTACATGCACCTGAATAATATGCATAAACAAAAATAAAAACCCGAATTTTACTTAAAACAGAGAATAAAAAATGAACTTCTTATCCTCTAACAACCGGTCACTTTAGAAGTTTAGATATCTCTGCTAAAATTTACCGCGAAAAATTCCTACATCTACTTCAATAGTACCACAACTGTCCACATCCATACGCTTAAACTAATAAACATACAGAGTCAGTTAAAAATATAATTGCAAATATAATAAATATTAATAAAATTCAACAATTGTTCAAATTTTGAATCTTCCATCTTTTTCTCTCTCTCTGGATAGAAAAATCCACTACACAATCCCCAAATTTATCCGAGAACAAAGTCAGAACATTCCTAATCTTTTTTCAAGGATAAATTTCAGCACTACCACATGAGACAGTGTCGCACCCTGTCTTAGTTCCCCGCACTAACATGTTGCATTGTTGTTGAACAGGATCATCCTCGTTCTGATGCTGTAGTGTGATAAACGGATTCAACATTTCAATATACATTCTGTATATAATTTTTATTAATATAAATGTCTTATTTGACTTAATACATGTTATCTGTTATGTCGTTTTGCTTGACATAATTTATTTATGTCATCTTTGACTAGACATAATTTATTAATGTCATATTGCTTGACATTCTCACATGGGCTTCGTTACATACATCATAGACGAAGGAACACGCCGAAGTAACAGTCATCATCGTCGAATATTCGAGCACTCTCTCGATCTCCTGGACATGAACATCTCCAACGAATTTTCATAAATAAAAGAAAAGCACAATATCAAAATCTCATATACCAAATCATCATAACAATCAACTTCATTACACCATTAGTTCCCAAGCAATAACAATAATAATAATAATAATAACAATAATATCATATGCTCAATTTCTTCTTCCTATATTTATACAATTTTAATTTTTTTCTTACAACGCAATTCCCATAATCAACAATTTTTTATACGCAGATAATTTTAATTAATTTTAATTATATCAACAATAATTTTATCATAACTCCTCCTGTATATATCCATTTACTTAATCCTATTCATTACCATGTCAATTAAATCAGCAATTCGTATACCATCCTAATCAAATATATTTATTCATTTACCTTTTAACATGCCAGTAATTCTTTTTCTATAAATTCATAAATACCATACTTTTATTTTCAATCATATATATATATATATATATATATATATATATATATATATATCTATTTCTATTATAATAATAACTTTTTCATATCACGACGAAATTTTATTCCAATATACCGACGAAAATTTTTTTCTATAAATACACTTTCATTTTCACTCCAAATATATCATATATTTATTTCATATATCATCGACGAAATTTTGTAAATTTTTTCATATTCACCATCATATAACTTTTCATCACGACGAAATTGTGTAAACACCTTTTTATTTTACCTACTTCCTCTTCTTATACTAATAATTTAATTCTAATTATCCTTTACGTTTAATTCATTTCAATATCATATATCAACTCCTATAACATTTCCAAATTTTATATATATCCTTTAGTACATCACATTCCAATTAATTAACTCAAAAGCAAAAATCCTTATATCTCGCATATTCATCTAAATAGTTTACAACGAAATTTTCTCATTAACTTGGGCCTATTTGAAATATCCAACTGTAAATAATTTGTAATTTCATTTTTACTTTTACCTTATTATAAAATGTGGGTCTAATTATTTTAAATTTAGTACCCTTATATTTCTTAATTTTCAGAGTATCATATTTTAAAATTTTATTATTGACATGCATCTGATTTATATTATTTAAAAAGCAATTGTATTTAAAAATAGAATTACGGGAATTATTGCGTTTACTTACTTTATAATTATTCAAATTATATTTATAAATCTCATTTGTAAAAACCAATTTCATTTTTATTTTTGTTTGCTTATCATTAGTATCACTAATGACAACTGTTTGTTTATTTAAATCATTGACCATTTTCTCATGATTACTTTCATCCATCCTACATTCTAACTTTGCATTTGTTTTAATTATATTAAATTCTTTTTTCTCGTTAGTTTTAAAATTAATTTTATTTAATGTAATTTCTTCGCTTACCCTAATTTGATTATTTCTTCTTCCAACTTCTGTATCCAAATCATTTCCATCGTCCTGTGGCTTAGATTCTTCCCCAGGCACGTCCTCTAAACTTTCTTTTGTAATTGTTGATTCCTTTTCTTCTTGTTCCATTATTATTAATTCCTTTTCTTCTATTGCTTGTTTTTCCTCGACGTGTGCTATTTTACTTTCACTTATTATGTTTTCTTTATTTATTTGATTATTACTGTTTCTTTTCTCCATTTGATCCTTTTTGTTTATTATTTCATCCATTTCTCTTTCCATATCATTATAATTTTGTTTTATATCTTCTTGTTGTTGTTCTATCCTATTCATCCTCATTTCCATCTCCTTATGGTTTTGTTGCATCACACCCATTATCACTCGTGTCATTGCTTGCATCATGTCCATTATCCCTTGACTGCTTCCTCCATTGTGTCCTCCTTTATGTATGTAACTAGCATTACCCATTCTTTGACTTAAATATTCCATTTTAAAAATTTATGTTGTTTTATTTCTGCCAATTATACGTTGGACTCGCCAAATTTATAAATTAACGTGTATTTCCAAATTATTTGCTTATAATTTCATTAATAATTCCTTTTCTCATTCGCCGACACGTTGGGCTGCCAAAATTATGCAGTGGAATGTGCTTTTTAATTGCTTATTAATATTTTTATTCACACTACAACTTATGCTGCCGGCTGTTCAGTCTAGTAGATTCCTCGAGCTCACATCTCATGGGTCGCTCTTCTCAGATTAGGTCCAGGTTATGTTAGAAGTAAAACAATAAATGTCAATAAAAGTCTCGGTTAGCTAATTTACAAATTTTAATAAAAAAAAAATAAAAAAAAATCCCTTTACCGAATGTATAGGGTGCTAAAGCAACATTAACAGTAGCATTAGGAGGAAAGACTCTTTGTGAATATGACTCGCACACAGAGAAAAACCCCCTGTGACTCTCGAACAAATATAAAATTAATAAATAATGGAGAAATTTGTCAAGTTTGACCTCTACTTTAACCCCTACAATATCAAATGTCAAAAACAACAAAGTTTTCAAAACCGCGTAAATTGGCTAACAGTCATGCGCAAATAAAACACGACACAATTCAACCCACAACTAAAAAAAATCCAACCTGAATTTAAAACGTTCTAGAATATCTTGAAGAAAAAACTCCACTAACAAAAAAAAAACATGACAACTTTCTCTAGTATTCATATCTACTTCAAATATCAAAATTATTACAAAGAATACATGAAATTATAATAAGCAAAATAATCGTAGTATCAAATATATAAATTAAATATTTTTAACGAACTTACATAGATCTATGCACTGATAACACAAAAAAAACTACGTGAGAGATATCATACTTATTTTAGATCCCAAACTCTTGTAAAAATCGCAATTACATTACATGCACCTGAATAATATGCATAAACAAAAATAAAAACCCGAATTTTACTTAAAACAGAGAATAAAAAATGAACTTCTTATCCTCTAACAACCGGTCACTTTAGAAGTTTAGATATCTCTGCTAAAATTTACCGCGAAAAATTCCTACATCTACTTCAATGGTACCACAACTGTCCACATCCATACGCTTAAACTAATAAACATACAGAGTCAGTTAAAAATATAATTGCAAATATAATAAATATTAATAAAATTCAACAATTGTTCAAATTTTGAATCTTCCATCTTTTTCTCTCTCTCTGGATAGAAAAATCCACTACAATATGTATGATAAAATAAATTATATTGTCAATTGATTTTCTTCTATTTTTATAAGATTAGTTTAATAATCTGCTACACAATTTCTATTTATATATGTCTAATATAATTTTTATGTTATAAATATCAATTTGTAATTTCTTTAACCTGCTTTCAAATTTCGACTAAGATTTATTTGTAATAAAGACCTCCGAATAGGTTTAATGATATTGTATAGGGACTTATTTCCCGTTTCATGCGTTACCCTTTCGGGATTCCAAAAATGTTAATTAAAATATTTCCGTTTTGGGCGTCTAAACTATATTTCTGTTTCTTGAATCCCATTTTTTGCGTAAAATTTTCAGGTAATAGTAAACCAATAAAAGCATTAAGCGTCTATTAAGAGATAATTATTGAACTCGTCAAGGGGTTAAAAATCAATTTATTTTAAATTTATAATTGTACCCCTAAAATTGCAAAAAATACTGTGAATTGGATAGGCGGTTAAAAATAGTTGTAAGTGTCCTAATTCAAAATAGAGAAATTCTTATTAACACATTGGACAAGCTGAAATATATTGTAAAATTATAGATAAATTTATTTTTAATTTTAATTAAGTATTGTATAATATAGAGATTAGATAAACGTTACTCTACATAGAGGAACTTTTATTTTATATTTTTTAATACGTGTACTACTTTCTGATAATATATATATATATAATATTGTGCATCTGTCATCAGGGGTTATCGTACATTTCATTTAATTTGAAATTAAACTGCTGAAACAGCAAAACTCGTTAATTTGGTTTTTATTTTTCCTTATTTCTTGTAAAATATAAAATTGACGCACGAAACGGGAATTCAAAAGCACATTCAATTCCCATCTGTAAATTGAACGCCTGAAAGAGGAAAATTTTGTGAAACGCACGAAAGGGAAACACCCGAAACGGTCACAAATAATTTATTATACTTTATTTCAAACAATTAAATTTGTTGAAAATTTTACTGCTTAAGTTCCCTAGCCTAATATTGCCAATATCATGTGTATTCTGTGTATTCTTATTATCATTAATACTGAATTAAAGGATTACGTTTTTCTAAATTAAAGTTATCTGGAACCCAATCAAATTACAACAAGGGCATGTAAAAACTTTATGAAATAGTTTTATGATTAGCATCCTTCATATTAACGTAAATAAAAGCACGTATTCAAATCTGGTAAATGCAGTGAATATGCAAGAAATTTTTCATCAAAAAGAGAGTGATAATTGAGGAACGTTAAGAGGAGGTATTATCAGGCAACAATTTACCTTTTTTAGATCCTTTCTATTATTTTTGGGACAGAGAATCTAGAGCTAAAAAATTCAATAGGAATGTCCTGTATTTTGGTATCATTATGGCGCAAATCAGGTTTGCACTATAATTAATTATTTACTATATAATTTTTATTTTTAATTACTTTGTTTCAATAAAAATAAATTTATTATCAAGTAATAATAATATTAACAGAAATTTAAGAAATTGCGAGTTCGTAAATTTCCTTTTTTGGTTGCTTAATGTTTACATTCGCGCAAAATTTATATTTTACATTTTATCGATTACTTTTTAAGTCAATGTCGTTCTTATATCTTAGTCGTTTGTTATTCTGATATAAGGTATATTTAATATTTAACAGACAGCACTGATAGAAAAGAAACTGTTCAGTTAACAAATTCTGAGTTAATAGTTTTCGACGATATTCCGATGTCTTAATGATAATACTCTGGTAATTGTTGCCTGATAATACCTCCTCTTAACGTTCCTCAATTATCACTCACTTTTTGATGAAAAATTTCTTGCATATTCACTGCATTTACCAGATTTGAATACGTGCATATATTTTTTGCACTAAGCTGCATTTGGTTATTAAAAGAAACCGTTCTGTGTCAACCGAAGGCATTAAACTGTGAACGACGAGCAATATAAACTCCAATCAGACACATACAAATGTAAATTGATGCACTCCTTGAATGAGTAAATCTTTCTAACTATTCTTGCTTTTTTAGATCCTTTGTATTATTTTTGGGACAGAGAATCTAGAGCTAAAAAATTCTATAGCAATGTCCTGTATTTTGGTATCATTATGGCGCAAATCAGGTTTGCACTATAATTAATTATTTACTATATAATTTTTATTTTTGATTACTTTGTTTCAATAAAAATAAATTTATTATCAAGTAATAATAATATTAACAGAAATTTAATTAGTAATTATACAACAACATCTACAAAAGTAGACTTACATTACAATCATTAACTACTTCAATTGCAAATGTTAATTGTTCTTACGCAAAATAAGTAATATACATATTTGGTGCTCTTGTAAGTTTATCCAAAATAACAGAAATAAAAAAACATCTAACAACGTTAAATAGATAATAGTGATCTTACTACAAAATAAAATAGAATGAAATAATTGTGTAGAAAATCAGTTAATTTTAAATTCATTAGTCCTACATATTATATTGTAATTTAGTAAGTCTAGCTTTAGTTTGGATATATAATGACTAGAGCAAACCAATTTCCGTGCGCGCCATGTGCGCGATATAGGATGATTGTATTGCATCAGAACTAATAAAAAGCATTCAGTATGTGTTTGGTACTTGCTTAGACTGCATGTAAGTGTAAGCATACGTAATAAAATGTCGTCGACACATAAATCGAGAAAACGACCGTTGTCAGACGAAGTGAATAAGTTTATTATGGATTTCCCGGACTTAATATACGTTGGCTCAAAAATCAAATGTTTAGTGTGCAATACATATCTAATGTGTTGGTCAAAAACACATTGTAAAGAACACGTAAGCAGTTCGAAGCACAATAATAACAAAATTAATCGACAACAGTTTATACAAGAACTATGTGTGTGTACACTGAGGTTTACCTTGTTAAGTAATGATTCATTAATTTCATTTTGGAATAAATACGCGAATCAAACATTACCAAGCACGACAACGTTACGAAGGAATTTACCATCGGTGCGCAAATAGGGTGAAAATAAAATCAAAGCCGAACTTAAAAATAGAAAACTGTGGTTATGTGTGGATGAAACAACTGACAGCAAAAAACAATCTGTAGTAAATGTGATGGCGCGTAATATGGAACTACACCAAAAAACGTCTTCAATTTTATTAGCATCCAGACAACTAGAACAATGTAATGCCGAAAAAAAATCAGAGGTGCTATTAGATACTTTGGAAAAGTTTAAACTTTCGAAAGACCAAGTATTAATGTTTATGACCGATGGTGCCGCAACCATGTGTTCTGTAGGCCGGTCTCTTAGAAAATATTGTCCTAACTTGTTACATATTACTTGTTAACTCCATGCTCTACACCTTGTGGCAGAACAGGTTCGTAGATGTTATCCAGAGGTAGATGCTTTAATATCGAGTACAAAGGCAGTATTTCTGAAATCTACAAAACGTATTTGGAAATTTCACGAATTATGTCCCCATACTCCTGAGCAGCCACAGCCGATTCTGACACGTTGGGGGTCCATGGTTACGGGCGGGGTTTTACTATCATGAACATTTTGAAAAAATTAAGGACGTGGTTTTATCATTCGATCCGAAAGAAAGTGCAAGCCAGAAAAAATATTTCAAGATGCCCAGATTAAAATGGATTTACACAGTATTCGTGAGAATTACTTGGGACTAGAAGAAGCAATAACAAAATTATAAAATTTGTCGCTGTCGTGAGAGGAATCACTGCAAATCGTTAACGATGTTCTCGCACAACTGTGTGATGTAGAAGACGCAAAAAGTGAAAGTGTTCTAATTAAATTTGAAAGTGTTTTTGACAGAAATGCAGATTTTGACACCTTAACACGTATTTGTGAGGGCACGTCTACAGATGCGTTAAGTTGCTTAAAAAAGTATTTTGATTATGCGAATATAACATTACTAGATGTAGAACGCTCGTTTTCCCAATACAAACATATTTTTTCCTCACGGTGGACATGTTTTTCAGAAATAACCTTAGAAACGCAACTGATGTTGAAAATATACAATCGAGTTTCTCCAGTTTGTTAATCCTTGGAAGACGCTTAAAACGGTAAGTGTTTATTTAAATCCTCTGTCGTGCACACAATCACTGATTTCATATATTTTCCATTTTAGTTATAGGTACATACAACGCTGCTATAATATGTACTATTCTTATTTTTCGTTTGTTTATGCATATTACTTTAATAGCAGAAAACCAAATGTATATTTAATTATTTCTGATAGAATAAATGTCTCTACTTCTATACTTATATCGGTAACAAGCAGCTCCCTATTCTATCGCATATTCTAATATATTACGATTTACACTCCCATACCGGCGCTCATGGCGTGCACGGAATTGGTCTACTCTAATAATGATAATAGAAGTGTTACATCCAGAAGGAATTTGTTTAACTTGATTTTTTGACATCGGAATGACTATATTCCCACGCTATGACAAGAATGTCAACTTTTTATCTTTTATAATTTCTTGCAAAAAAAAATATCTCTTACTTTTTGTGAAGGAACCTGTTTATGACAGCTGACTAATACAGAAATGTTTAGTTATTCCGTGTTCGTCTACAAGTGTTAAGCGTAACAAAATGCCTAGAGTTCGAGGACGTCAAAATTATCACCGTGTTAGTGACTTTGACAAGGGTACAATTGTTACCAATCGAGATGTTGGTTTGTCCTATAGCGAAATGAGCCGCCGTGTTAATTGAACTGCATTGACAGTAATGCGTGTATGAACACAAGAAGGTGGAGGAATACGAAGAAGACCAACTAGTCAACCGAGACGTACCACAGAACGTCAAGTTAGGCGCTTCAGACAACTAGCTCTACGAGACCATTTTTCTAATACGCGTCAAATTGCTGACCAATGGTTTGAAGAAGAAGGTAGAACTGTTATTATGCGTATACTATATCGCCGCATTCGAGCTTTTGGACTTCTTTCGTACCGTCCACGATTAGCGTTTCCTTTGACTGCGGACCACTGTCGTCAACGTTTGAGCTGATGCAGAGAACGGCAGCATTGGGAGGCAGAATGACATAATGTCGTCTTCAGCGACGAATCGCGATTCTGTCTAGGTATGCACGATGGCTGTAGAAGGGTACGACACCGGCGTAGGGAAGGACGTGATATTGGGTTTGCTATTGAGAGGCATGTACACAAGATTATTGGAGTAAAGGCACTTTACTGCCTTATCTAGATGGTCGTCCACACGTCCTTTTTCAGCAAGACGACGCCCGTCCCCATATTGCTCATCGAACGATGGACTTTCTCCTAGAAGCACGGGTTAATGTTTTGCCGTGCCCACCCCGTTCACCGGATTGAAACTCCATTGAAAATGTAAGGGATATCATGGGGAGGAGACTGTCTACTTTTCACCATCTTCCACAGACTCTGGAGCAGTTAATCCACGAAACTCAAGTTGCTTGGGACGAGGTACAACAAGCAGATATCGACCATCTCATTTTGTCGATGCCTGGACGTGTATAGGAGTGTACTCACCTACGGGGTCGCCAAACACATTATTATTTTTTTTTCGTTTTACATGTTAATAAAATATCTTGCAAATGTTATCGTTTAATTTTTTATGTAAAACTATCACATTGTTAAAAAAACAAGCTTAACAAATTATTCTTTCTGGGTGTAACACTTCTAATGTCACTGAATATATTTTCCAAGTTTAGCTGAGCACTGAAAATGTTTTAATGATGCAGAAGCTAATTTTCAAATGTTTAACTCTTTGCTTAAATATAAATGGACTATTTATAGAAATGTAGTCAATATAAATTTTCAGTGAAACCTAATGTAACTTATATGATTTATGTGACCAACCCAGAGGCATCGATTTGCATGAAACTTGGTAATTTAGTAGCGCTATAAAAACTATGTAAGAAACCGTTTTCGGTTGCTGTGGTTTTGTGCATTTTAAAGGCTGAAAATCGACATTGAATTTCAGCGCACTTTTTTTTTTAATTGCATCGTAAGAAACGATATTTCACGTAACCCTCTATGCAGCTCTCCAAAATGTATTAAAATCGACATCTGTTAAGATAAGGAGGCAACCTTACTCGATATTATAGTATATTATCTTAATAACTTTTTCCAATTTAAAATTATTAACACAACTATTATTATTTATATTATGTATCGCCTTCCTGTTTTTAGTATATTAAAATTACAAAAAAAAAAATTAAAAGACAGGGAAGCCCATTCGTAAATTACTAAGGCCCCCTAAAAACATATGTAAACAATTATTTTATGTATTAACAACAACAGTTCAATATTTTATAGAAAATGTTATGATTTGTTGTTATTGGCTTGCAATAAATGTCTTAATAAATCATCAGTATGAGGGTTCACTAAGACATCTGGGAAAGGAAGAAAACCCTTCGATTCATTGTCCAATGAATGAAAGTGTGTGGGAAATTAAATAAATTTAAGGAATTTATTCAAGGAATACCGTCCATGTGGCCAGCTAACGAAGGTGTCTTCAACGTAACACTAGCTAACACTTCGTTTTTTTGGCATAGGAACAAAATAATAATTGTTCGAACATGTACAGAAATATGTTGGCACAGGAGAGAGTAGGGAATTCATGGTTCTACCAAACACTTGTTCATAGTAATAGCACAGGTAGTGAAACCAGGTAGAGGTTAATAAGTTTCCACTAGGTCCTCAAGCGGATTATCAGAGGGCAGGATTCCTCGGATTATTAGTATGGTGTCAGATATGAGAACTTTAGTGAAGACGGATTCGACATTGAAACTCACCAGTAAATCCTGAGGATTCACCGTAAGTTCTTTCAGCCTTTCTACAAAATGTTTGAAATTTTGTATAAAGGATTTACCGCTATCAGTATGGGAAGCTAGGAAACTAGTAAGATATTTGGATACTTTGTAAGTGGGGCTATTTAATGTGCTGAAACTAGTAGATTGAACAGTTTAAGGCATTGGAAACTATGGGTATGAGGGATTTTTAAAATTTGTGGGTTCAATCTGCCCTGATTCTATACTACAACCATTGTTATTTTAGATGAAAGATGCACGAATCCCTAGCAATCCTAAAGCATTCCAATGATGACGTATATCCTCTAAATAATACCTGGAAAACGCATCTATAGCAATAACTTAATCGTAACTGTGACGCACCAGTGACCCAGAACAGCTTCTAGATATCCATGTCTTAAACTACAAAACCTATAGTTTCAATTTAACAACGACAGGAATAGTATCAGTCCTGAAGATGACCCTTGCAACAGTAGACCAAACGTCGACCAAGAAGGAAAGCAATACTAAGGACGCGGTGACAGCCCGGAGTCTTGGAAGCAATCATGGAGAACGATTACCAAAGTCTACAGGGCAGAATAATTTAAAATACAATTTTTGTAAAAGTAGTATCTGAATAATATCCATAAGTCCAAATTTAAAAAAAAATAGCTAAAATTGTAACAATGTTTAAAGCTTTTATTCAGCCGAGAATGTTTACTTGATAAACACCTTTCAAAAAATGATTACATTTACTTAGTGTTTGTGATTTGCTAATATGTTTTACATTTTCTTTTGTTTCAAAAACTGACTAACATTCTAATTATAAACTTAAAAAAAAATTACAATAGTTTGCTAAAGGAGTGGTAAAATCTAGCTTCTCGTTTATAATTGTCTCCTTATTTCAAGGGAACCTGTATGATAACACGCTGGTGAGTAAATTTTCGTACGTATTCGTAAACCTACCATAATACTAATCTGATAACGATAGATAAAAATAATACCACGATTATACAATTTTATTTTACGAATTATACTGCTGTTTTTATAGTAAATTTTGTTTAAAACGAAAGTATATTTATAGGTGTTTAAATACTATTTTAAGTATGTGTGAAAAGTCAGCTATAAGTTTACCAAATGTGTCCATGGACAAACTGGTCTGTTCCGAGTGTAAAAGTTATTTACGTACGGGACCAATTAAAACAAAATCGGACGGGGAAAGTGTATGTGGAAAATGTTCGAACGATACCAAGTTATCTACAGCAGTTCATTGTAAAGCTCTTAATGAATTGTTACGTTTATTTAGCTTTCCCTGTGCATACGCAAATCTTGGATGTACATTTTATCTTACATTTAATGACGACTCAGATCATGAAGAACATTGCGTTTTTAGATCGCATCATTGTCCTGTAGATAGTTCTACATGCAAATGGATCGGTAGATTATCGCAAATACCACAACACTACCGAGACGATCATAAAGATTTGTATAGTGACAAGCCAATATTTAAATTAAATCTAAAAGAATCAATTGAAACAAGAAGTCTGCTGATACTGGATCGACTTGCATTTATTCTGAATTCAAGAACATATCTAGAAGATGGCAAATTGTGGCTGGACCTTGAATATCTAGGCAAACAATGTACATCTAAAGAAATTACATATAAAATTACAATACACGGTGAGGATAAAAATGGTTTGAAGATGATGCTTAAAGAACGTACAGTAAGTCCGTTATTGGTAAAAATAGAATTCCACGAAGATAATTGTGATCCTTTGGACATCAAGTCATTAACAACGCTTTTAGAGAATACAGTTGATTTATATTGTTCCTTAAGTGTTAAAGTTCCTAAAGAGGTGCTTCTAGATGTTCAAGAAAACTTAAAGAGAATTAAATGCCCTAACTGTTTATGCACTATGTCGATACCAATCTATGAATGCCCAGAAGGTCACATCACCTGCGCAGATTGTACGTTATATAGTAATAGGTGTGGGTTATGTAAAAAATATAACGTGATGTTCCATCGCAATTTAGAATTAGAAACAATATCGGCTTCGCTTCAGTTGAAATGTCGATGGAATAATTGCAAGCAATTATTTGAAGAATCTATTATAAGAAAACACGAACGCACTTGCGAATATAGAAGATATAAGTGTCCGAGATGTTACCAATGGTGTGGAATTAAAGAACAAACTATCAAGCATTTCGCACTGGAACATGACTCTCATCCTTTGCAAACATCTCAAACTACTTTTATTCAAGGTGACTCTCAAGTTTATGATTTTTACGTTTTAGTCTATGGTGAAATATTTGGCTGTTCTTTGTTCCACACAGATCACAATGAAAAGAATTTTTCGTTGTGGTACTATGGGTCACCTAGTTTTTATAATTGTTATAGTTATCAAGTTGAAGTAACCAGTTATAATCCTAAACTGAAAAACAAGACGTACATTCTTGAAAAATTTTCGGCTTCAGATCAATGTTATACATATAATTTGAAAATACCCAATGACGACATAAAAATTCTTAATAATGAGTTTGATTTTATATTTAAAATAATGAAAAAATGAGAGCCTTACGTAATATTTTTACATTTGGCGAAAATGAATTGTATTTAATCTTTTTTTATTACCTTAAAAAAATATTTTCGTAATCTTAAAAGAGATTTCGATAAGTAAGTGATTTCGTATAATCGTCAAGGATTATAGCTAATTTTCAAATCATATGACGAGTATGAATAATACTTTTTTGCGTTATCAGAATTATTTGTAATTGTGTATATCCTTTATCAATGAATGATTAATAATTAAATTACAAATTAAGCAAAATGCTACAATGCCCCGCAAGACGTATAAGATTTATAAAGTTTATGAAGAATTTGCTAATTTTAAATACGTTATAGCAACATATCTTATAAGTAATATTTTCTTAATTTAACACAATCTCTCGAACAGAATACAAGACAATACAATAATAATGCAATCAAGATATTAGTTTTCAATAAATGTGTCGAAAATGTTTTTCTTTTTCGTTTTAGAATTCAAAGCGTTTCCATTTATCACTATTACGTCATTTTATTTTATTTCTTCAGAAGTAGCGCAAAATATACAAATAACCTTTGTAATGAAAACAATATATGCTTTAAATGATGCCTGTCTAGTGCACAAAAATGTCTAAATAAATTTTAAAATTTGCGCAAGTAAAGCTTATAATCTATGTACAAATAAGAATTGCTTTATAGAACAATAAATTTTTAAATTGATAATGAGTTTTATTTTTCGCTTTTATTGAGACGCTTCAATACTTAGATGAATTCCGGCCACGTTCGGGTTATGCGAATAACAAACGGAAGTTATTGGCATACTGCGCCATTAACTTCCCCATCCAGTAATATCAGTCTTCAAAAATTTTGAGATAAAATGGTAACTCGCGCAGTAACTGCACATGTATTTCTTTCCTTTATTATTATACAGGTTCAAACTGTGATAGATTTTTTTACGTATACTATAGCACATGTTTAAGAAAGAAAGAGAACATGTGCAGTTATGTGCGCGTATTACGGTTTTATTTCAAAAGATTAAAGGTGCCGTCACGAAGTGAATCAAAAGTTTGTAAGGTCGTATTAGTATGATGCAGTAACAATACATTTGAACACTGATAAACACTGTTACGATATTTTGGTAGGTGGTGTATCCTCGTAGCGGTTTCGCTCTTCTTTCGGATACACGTGACTTGCGTCATAGAGATAATACGAGTTGACGTAGGACATCGATCACTACCGTTGAAAACCTCGGCTAGACTAGGTGCCTTTTTGTTTGTTTGGCGCTGCGTGGTTTATTGTATCGAGAAAATTTACACCGAAATAAGTGGTTCGAGAAAATTTACACTGAAATAAGTGGTTTATTTGGCGACATACAGTGTTTGTTGAACCTCAATTTATATAATCGGATTGGCGTTATCGTCTATGCCCCAGGTTGATTGTGCCCTCGAACATATGGAGGTGAGTGTTTTTCCCGCTAATTTTCTTTGTGACATTTTTGTGCCTCAATTTACGTGTTTCACTATTTCTAATACATAAAATAACATCTGTAGAGTTCTTGATTCTGGCTCCTGCTACCTGCTCCTACATCGGAACTGGAGAATCTGTTGAAGAAGTGAATAAAACCACGTTTACCGGAAGTTTCAATGAAGACCACGTGTGCAGCGGAAACGACTCCATTACTGTAGGTTATCTTCGAATTACAACTACAAGGTAGTGCTGTACTAATTACGCCGTTTCAACTGATTAAATATTTCTCGAGAGCTTGCATTTGTGCTATAAATAATGGCATCTTTACCGAAAAATAAAGAATCATTAATTTAGCCCCTTTTGTCTTGGGCTTTGCTCGAATAATAGATGAATATAGTTCATATTAATTTATTCTTTTTTTTGTCTTGGACATTTACTAATTTCTTCGATAATTTAAAAGTTAGTTTTGTTAATACCGATTCGTCATTATTTTTGTGTATTTAATATTTGCGTTAATGCATATAGATTATATTAAAAATTTGTCGACTCATTTTAGTTAAGAATAACGTACGTGCCTAAAGATGTGTATATTTTTTTCTATTTTTAATTAGCGTCATAAGATATGTAGTACTAAGTTTTCATGCATAAGGCTTAATTTCGGTTATGAATGCGTAACTGAGATCTCACGTAAATGTACAACGCTTTTTTTTTGTTCACATGATATATACAGCTTGTTGATATACAGGACTGTACCAGAGTTTTAGTTCTTTTTGCATTTTCGAGTTTATAAGTAGGGAATGTAAATGTTTAAGTTATATATATATATATATATATATATATATATTGATGAATAGCTGAGGAGGTGATAATAAATATAATGAAAGAGTTCAAAAAATATTAATTTTGAAATTAAAAGATGGGCTTAACTCCTCAAACTGCTCTATCTGTGTTCTAAATTGCCAACTAGTCGGATCGCATGAAACTAAATTAAAAAGCATAATTAAATGTGTAATCTCAGGCTCTTCGTTAGTAATAAGTAGTTGCTTCCATAAAAGTAAACTATTAATGTTAAGGCTTAAAGAAATAACTCCTACAAGTAAATATAGACAAATAAAAGATTGATATGATAATAAAACTATTATGTTTATTGCTATAAAAAAAACTGTAATAAAATAACATGTATTGCAAAGGGTGAAATTAACGAAACTACATATAAGAAAGACAACAAGGTGTTACTTAAGAAAATAAGGTGGTTATGTGTGTTTTAACTTATAAAAATATGGATAACAATATAAATAATCTTTTAACGATAATGGTGAGTACCTTTTAATTACTATTTCTACGTTTAAATTGGTTGTTTATTAAATTTTAATACAAGTATAGGACGTTTAGGTTAGGTAAACAAAATCGAGAATTTTATTGGTTTATAAGTTTAAAGAATTAAAAATTTTGAAAAATAAATACGTTTTGTCTGTAACCTGTGATTATAATAATCCTGATGTTTATTTTGTAGAACGTACGCATCAAATGGGATGATTCTCGGCGAACGAAAAAGTCCGATTGCTGTTCGAATTGTTGGCGGCGTGGGTGGCTGTTTCTAATGACGCTTTCGAAGATTTTCTTCGGTCTTGGTCTCTGATGCCTAATTTCTCCCTGCGTTCTTATCTAGCTGTTGGATTACAGGTATCGATGTAGATGAACGATAATCAATTCCGTAGATGTTCTGTGACTGTTTCTTGACAATATTTCTTTTTGATTTCTTGCGATAATGGTGAAATTACATCTATGACGCCTGGTTGCACGTAAATACGTTAAAAATCGAAATTTCTTGAAGAATTTCTCTCGTCGATCGGGTTTATTTAAAGGCAGGATACTTTTAATTACTTTTTACTAAATTAGCGATTTTAATTAATGATATATAAAAATTTCTAAGGCTCGGTCAAAAAAATGCGTCTACTAGTTAATAAATTTCAAAAGATGATGCCGATAGCGCTTGTCTGTTTTACCAAACTTAGGTATCTAATGATGCCAAAAAGTCTCGATGTTTTACCTTATCAACATATTTAAATAGATGGAATTTGACTAATTTTACTATTCTTACAGATTTTAAAAATTATTTAATAAATTAACAAGTTAGGTTAATGTAAAACTTAATGTTACAAATTGAGTACTGCGCACGATAAATATTTACATTTGCGAGATGTCAATTTGTAGGCGTGGCTTACTAGCGTCGATATAAATTAAAGATGCATATGAATTTGAATATGTGTTTTTCGCGCTAATATTTGAAATTTGAATAAGAAATAATAAAAAAGAAATTAATGAAAGAAATATAAATATAGAAATTTAAGAAAATAATATTATCGTTATTAAAATTCGTATGCACTTCGACACTACTAATACTTAATAATATCACTTACATAACCTTTTATTACCCTTTTCTTACTTTGTATATCTTATTTTTCCCATTTCAGATGCAGCTCAATGTGTATGCCTTGCATCATTACAATATATTCATTTAAATTATTAGATATATAACTTAATTTTATACAGAGCTTCACCCATTCACATATGTTATAATAATAATTTTTAGTTAGTTTTATCTTTTGATAGCGTGAAAAACGTCTAGATATATCAAATCTAAAGCATACATAGTATACAACATTGTACAACAAGCTTTTTCAAGCGATATGGTAATATAATACACAAATATTACATATTTGAAATTAGTTTTTTTCTAAAACTGTAAATCAATTGTATAAAGGACTTCAAAAACACACGAACAGACAATTTAAAGTACTAGCATCACACAACATACTGCCTCAAAAGTCAGACCGAAAAAATCATCAATTCTATAAAATGCCCTTTGGTGCAGTATTTCCTTCAAATGATTTTTAAACCGGCACTTCGAGGATGATTTAATGTTCTCTGGTATGTGGTTATAAATTTTGATGCACTGGTGTATTGCACATTTCTGCAATTTTGTGAGATGTGTGTGTGGCGAACAAATACCCCGCGAGAAACCTCTCTTGAATCGCGATCATGACTTCATATTTCCGAAAGATGTCCCCGTATTTCATCTTCACAAAGAGAGTACACTCAAGAATATATATAGATGGCAAGGTAAGTATTCTATTCTCTTTAAAAGTGTTTACGCATGTATCTCTCTTGTTCATGTAAAATATCGTTCTAACACAAGCCTTCTAGAGAATGAAAATTCTACCCGCATCAACAGAGTTACCCCAAAGACCATATTTAATTCTTGAGAACACATCAGCATAGTATGCGGACAAAGCCGCGTTAGCACTTACGTTTTTTACTACGGTTCTTAAACCAAAGCATGCCCTGGAGATCCTACCAGCCAGACCCAATACATGTCCCTCTCCTCAAGAAAGGTCAGTATCCAGAATCCATCCCAGAAACAATGCCTCGTTGGTTGAGGCAAGGATATCACTGTTTCACTTTACCTTAAGAGCTTCTTTATTAAAGGACAGTAGCTTGGTCTTGTTTACATTCAATAGCAAGTTGCTGTTTAGGAACCATTCCTGATACGAAATTATAGTACTTCTTACTATTTCACACAAATTGACGTATCATCCGCAAACTTCACTGTCAGACCCTCGATGTTCCCTGACAGATCGTTCACATAAAGCAGGAACAAAGTTGGGCCCAAAATAGATTCCTGAGGCACACCACCCTCGATGATCCTCCAGTCAGATGTCAACTTCTTTCCCAGCTCATCACGCGCACTAGTACCCATTTGACAGATGGTGAAACGAGATACGCTTTTTTTGTTTTCTTTTCTAATTTAACTTGTAAATTTACTTTTCTACGGAAATGTCGTTCTTAACAATATAGAACTTAGTCTTTTTTTTTAAATATGGAACTATTGGTAGTGGTTACGATAGCACAACTACGTTCTTCGCGTGGCGCATAATCCTGACGTAAAGCAGCTCTTAAATCGCGGTGGCGCCATTTTTAAATAATATTATATTCAGTTTATCAACGTTGCAACAAGAATCGCACGACCATCTTCGCTGAGATCCACGCCGTTGGCACTGGCTGGCCGTCTTGTAAAGTGTAGATCATTCTGCCCACGCAAGGTAAGTCCGAGGAGGGATGTTCGATTGCGCAAAATTTAATTAAATCCAGTTTTCATGGTCTTTTGTTGCTTGAACTTTGGTGTAGGTTACAACACTTTTATTTAAGTAAAGAATACACAGTACTAAAACAAAATATTTGTAATTAATTATAGCTTAACTATTAATATTTTGTATAAAAATTGTGAAACGAAATGAAAGCTGAAGTACAGTATTGTGTACGAAATAGGTAGTGAATAGAAGAAATATTTTATAAGAAGGTTACAATATGTATTAATGGTAACTTTCAGAATCGTTATCAGTTTCTAAATAATTGTAATCGTCAGATGTGTCGCCATTGACATTAATTATCAATTCTTCGGTTCTTAAATCCATAATTTTTTCATTTTCCCAATATCTGCCTTCTACTTATATTATAAGATGGCACTTTTCCATTTATGCGCCGTTGTTAAATCAAATTCTTTTGTTCCCAATTCTATAGTAAGCCTATTTTAAATTTGGTATTTTTCTTCTGCCCTCTTCTTTTAACAAAGACTCAGGTCAACTCTATGGGATTCTGTTCCAGTCGATACGGGAGTAATCTCAAAATTGTGTCGTTTCTCTTGTAGTATACTAACAAATTTATTTTGAATGCAATATTTTTTGTAATACTTTATCAGAGAATACATTTCTGGCGAAAATTTTATGTTTTTATCGTTCAACCAATCGTTTTAAAAAAAAATATGTTTTTATCGTTCTCTTTTTCTAGCAGGGTGCGATTACTATGGACATTGCGATAAGGAGCATTATCGACAACTGTCACATAATTTTGTGGTATATTAGGAAGTACTTTCTTTGGAAGCCATTTTTCATAATTCCCAGCATTCATTTCTGATTGATAATCACGACTTACGGTACCAGATTTAAATATCTGCAAATAGTTTGGAACGAAATCTGTTGCTCCACCAGTATGTATTATAACAAGGTTATCACCTTTGAAAATAATTGAAAATAGTTTATTGTTTGTGTTACCACTCCAACTTATAGACAAAGTATGGCTAGAATGTATATATTTCGCATCCATATAGATTATAATTTATATAGAAGAAAAAGAGACCGATAATTAGTGACCTATTTTCTTCATGGAAAAAAAAAATTGTAAATACTGAATTCGCAATTCTCTATCATTTCTTTCGATTAATAACTGACGATTGCTTCTTGTACGCCGAAAGCGGAAACCTAACCCTTTAAAAACATGATACAAAGAAGTTTTCTTCCCATTCCATTGCATTTCAGAATGCAACGTTTCTTGTAACGGCCTCAATGTTACACGTTAACCGTCAGTATTGTGGAAATTCGATATAAAACGCCGAAAAAAAGTTTTTTCATTATTATCAAGTTGAGTGACAGAACATCTACGCGATCGTTTTGGTGGACTCACAAACAATGGTTTATTGTCTTCAGTACATTTCTTTCTTTCTTCCACAATTCGTTCAACACTTCTTATCGATACACCTGTTGCTTTAGACACTATTCCTTTGATTTCTTCTTTTTTACTATCAGGATAGTAGATGGCAGAAACACGTGTCTTAGGCAGAAGTAAATGCTGCAAAATACGTGGCGTATATCCATGTGTACAGTTGCGGGGGTGTATATTGCATGTCTGTTACATTTGTAACTATTTGTAACTCACGGGCTTTACTACATATTTATATTGTTTCACTTTTTTTCACTTGCCATTTTACATGAAAAAATGTCTTGAAAACGAAATGCTACAAACGCGTTGTAGTACTATATGTATAACGCCTATAATGATTACAACTGAACATGATGATTCAACTATATCTACTGTATAATACAATTGCAATATCCCTTCAAATAATAAAGGATTAAATGATTTATTATCTTATTAGTAAGACTCGTCTATATTTAGTAAATATACCATTACTATACTTCAGATTATAATGCAAATAATCTCAATTTTAATTATTTTCATTTCAAGAATTAGGTAATCCTAATCCCGTTATTATATTTATTAAATGTCCATATACTTTAAATGCTTTCTTTACATGTATTAATGCCTTCGTAATGGTTCCAGGTAAAATAAAAAGTAAAGACAGAGTTAATATATAAGTAATAGGATAAGTTTCTTTGTAGATTTTGCATATAAACGAACGTCTAATAATTACTATATTACCGTTTGCCTAGGCCCTTCAATTTTTGCGGAGTACGGGCACAATACAATTCAACCAACGCAGCAAATACTATCTAATCTAATATCTTCACCCTTCTCGCCTACATAAAATGAACCGACTGTTGCAACATCAATCTAAGAAAATTTATAACAATTATTAAAAAAAGACTACATATTAGCCCCCTCTCAGTGCAGTTGACATTAGTAACAAAAATTGCTTTAGTAAGGAAAATTTCCATTCCGTTAACTTGGGTCTGGCTCTTAACAAATGTAAAATTATCCTAAATTTCTTGTAAGCGACTATCTAACTCTGGAATGGTTCCGTGGTTCTAAGCTGTAGCTTTTCCTCATGACATGCCACAAGGTTTCGACTAGCGAAAGATTTGGATCAATCAATGTCCTTTTTTCACTTTTAACTATCCGTTTTCACATTTTAACTATATGTCAAGCGGCACTATCTTATTGAAAATTATATTCAACATTGTTCGAATGTATTAGTTCTATTAGTGCCTTAAAGTTATTTTGTAAGACATTCATATATTTATCAACGTGCATTATTTATTCCACAAAGTGCAATTTCCCCATACTTTTAACTATAGTACAATCCATATCGTGGCAGAACTCGGAAGCTTACCTTTTTTTTTAAAGCATGATTTTCTATTTGGTACTTATAACTTGCCTTAACTATCATCAATGCAAACTTCATTTCTCGGCTTGTAACTCCACAAATTTAATTTCTATTGATTTTGAATTCAGGTTTCACGCTCCTTTGCACAAAAAAGTTTTTTTTTTTGCATGTAAATAAAGGCTTTTCCTTTGCCTATAGATTACAAAATTATGAATTGATGAATTTTCTGACATACCGCGTAAGTTTTAAATCCTGGTTATGAGGAGTCCTATGGTAAGTTGCTCTTGAAAAAAGTTTGCCCGTTGCTTCACTCCATAAAACATTTAATTTTCCATAAGCAATGCGAAGATATTGCATGATAATTCTCTTTAAAGCTCTTAAATTTATATCAGAATAACGTGACTTACTTCTATTTCTATATTTTTGAACTACCGAACCAGTAACTTTATACAGTTTAATACTATTTAACGCTGTATATTGTAATAAATTAACACATTCTGCAATAAAAGTCAATTATCATGTGTCTTATTTCTTCAGAAAACGCCTTTCCTCAAGACATTTTTGACAATTGTCATGAACAACTTATCAAGGATCTGTGAAATGTCACTGTTAGTTTCCTTACAACTATAAAAATATAAAATATTATAATTTGTCTCACAGCATATTTAATTTCGAAAAACTGACCTGCTTATTTAAATAATTTTGATTATGTATTTATTGAAATTGTACTCAATGGTCAATTTAAACTTCAGAGTATGTAAGGCTATTAAAAAAATACTTTTAGCAATATGTAAAGAAACATTTATTATTTCCATATTTTAAATCTTGGGTCAACTCGCATTTTATTTATTTATTTTTTATTTTTATGTACTAATTTTCATCTAGATTAAATGTCACTATTTCAATATAACTTCCAATTCGCATCGTAAACTTGTCCAAGCTCAAAACTAGCTTTTTAATCTTCCTTCTACAGTGTTTGGTCTTTAGCTATGGGAACATCTTTTGAGGAGTCAATTGTACTTCTAGCTTTAAATCGATCCTTCCCTAGTGGCTAAATTAATACTGCTGAAGTATATTCATTGGGACTATTATCGTTGGTAAAACCTGTCAGAACTTGTCTCTACCCGAAAAGTTAGATTATTCAGCAGAATCGCAATTGGCGAAGGTCTGGAAATATGACGCGTATATATATATAGTCTAACTAAAAATAATGTAAATATTTCACAAGTATCATTACTTGGTTGGTAGCCCCTTAATGAAGAGCTCGTCTTCGAGATATTGGTGATGTTGTTGGTAATTTTTCCCCAAGAATTACTCGAAATCCACTTCTGATGCAAATAATCATGTTCTGTGAAATCAACACGGCAACAAAAATAATCTTTTGTATAATTGGGAAAAATTTAGGCATGAAAGCATACAGAAGGAGCAAACATCTTTTAAGAACACCCCTGAAAGCTAAAAGAGCCTAAAGATGGAAAAAATTGTCACGAAAAAAAAGAGTATTGCAAAATCTTACTCTCTGCTTATAAAATCTTTAATACCGAAGAAAAATTTAACTAATAGAGTCGGGTGTTTGATCCAAGTTCCGTAGAAGGCCTGAAGATCATAACCTTGGTTCACTATGACCGATATCCAGTCTGAGTTACGCCTCGGTGAGATACTCCCGACGAAGAATTTTCTCACATTCGTTTTTGGAAGATTGGGGCGAAAACAATAATCCGAGTGTATATTGAAAACTGTGGCGAAGCCTGACAGACTTCTTGTTTAGATTTCCGAATCCTGATATGTGAACATCAGTATTTGGTAACCGGTCAACTGGAAACAGTGGGAAAATAACGTTCCTAAATTTTATTAAGTCTTCTGATTAGCCGATCTGGTAGTCCTGATCTACATCTTATTGACTATTGATTATGATATGTTATCGAAGATATGGTTTCTAAGAATCCCAGATTTGGAGCCTAAGTTAATAACAACCTTATTAATTGTGAATATACAGTTACAAAACCCTTAGAAGGTTATTATTCTATCCATATATTTAATAATATCTTTTAATGTTGAAATTACTTTATTAAAAAATAAATACTCACTCGCTTCACCTTGACACTCTTATTAAGGTTAACTCAGTAAATATTCTTTGAAATCTCCAAATTTTTATATATTATATATAACGTACATTCAAAAACTCTCATTATAGTAGGCTTGTTACGTGTTCGTAGACACTTATTTTGTCGCAAATTAGCGTCTTTCTTTATTCTACTCTCTTCCCTTGGTTTTGAACCTACTTGGAAGTGCATCTGCTTAAGTTCCTATATATGTAGGTATGGTTGCTTATTAGCCCTCCTTGTTGTCTTTGTTGCTTTCTCCCCACCTCGGTCACCAAATGTGAGCTATCCATCGCGGAGATGTAAGTTAGAGATGGACATCTATCAAGTTGTGAGATCATTGATCGAGCTCCTGGACTCGTACACCACGTGTTCCTTATAAAAGGACGTAATTATCGTTCTCTTATGACATCTCTCTTTTGTTCTGAGCCCTTCCCACATATTGTTTTTTTTAAAGAACCACGTAATTTTATTGGATATACCAATTAACCTGAACGGGGATATTACGGTGTCGAGCAGACTTCGTTCCATATTAACAACGTATAAGTAGTGTCTTATAAAATAATCCATTCTGGTAGGTAATTTCGAAATTAATGTAATTCCTTTAATTTTTATTCGTTTACTTGTACCTTTTAAAAGGTGGTCCTAATTTGGGGCTACAGTAGTTAGCACAGGTTTTTTGCGGCCTGCGACGTCCATTTCATCGATTCCCGTCGGTCTCACGCAACAATTAGCGGAAAATCCGGATCAACAGCTTCCGACACCACCGAAATCAAGCTAAGACATCTTATCTTTATATTGTTTTAATTATTCTTTCTTCTTAATTTGAAATATTAAGTACTTAATTAGCTTTATTAGTTGAAAACACCAGCTAGGTGAAATTATGGTTTAACTTCTTTGTTAGTATCAAAATTCTGTGTTAAAACGCTAATTAATTGTTCTAATAATTGTCTTTTCTTTCCGTCTACGTAATTTTAAATTCAGTATCGTATTAATTATTTTAATGCTATACTACTCATTTTTCTATCTTTCCTTGCTAAGTTTCCAAGCTTAAATATTATTCGATTCATAAGAAGTTAACGTTAAATTTCGTTCATATACCTTTTTTTGTCTTTACAAGAAATCGGCCTTGCAAGTCTATCTACGAGTTCGTCGTAGAGTTTGTTTTTTTATTCGCGGAAGACATATTTCTTACATTTAAACGTTCAAAATACATTTTGTCCCTTTTTCTAAAATTTACGTCTTTAAATTTAAATAATCATTTTCGCGTTTATTCGATTAGTTTAAATCAAATAATTAATTAATTTCTAGTTATTAAAGTTTTCTCTATTTTTCTTTTTTATTGTGCTTAAGTAATTAATCATTCATTCATTTTTAAAATATTATAAAACCGCAAACCTCTGTAAAAATTATTTCAATATTCAACGTTTTAATTTTAATTTCGGATATTTTTCTACGATATTTAATAAGCCTCCAGACATATACCAGGTCTGCCCATTAGATCGGTCTTATAATTTTTTATTTATATATGTGAACCAGATGAATACGTATTTTAACGGGGTTTATTAATTTTTCTGGGTATAGTATACAGCTTGTTATTTATTTTCTTCAAATATCCATTTTATTACACACATACATTACATACATATTTTTATTATTGATATCTCTTCTGATAACATTTTGATTTATATTAGATATTTCCTTTGTTTTTTTTATCGTCGTTAATATTAATTAAAATAAAGCGTTGTGTTGCTTAATTGAATTCGGAACTTCTTTTCTTTCGATATCGTTTCGGACGGCTTGGTTGCGGCATTCACTACCTGCGTGGCTTGCCTTTTTCAGTTAACGTAATTTTCCGAATTTGCGGCGTCCTGCGGAACCACAGTCGATGTGCAAAACATATTCAAGCGAAAACGACTTACTTATTCGATGTCGAATGGACAACTCGCCCCAAAAACAAATCTCCAAACTATCACAAGTTCATTTGTCAGTGGAAACATGGCATACTATTTTTGAAAAGGACTTATAGTTGCTTCCATATAAAATATAAAATTCAAGCAGTTTCGGAAATTAAACAGCTAGATTTTGTTACAAGAACACAGTATTGTCTATGGTTTTTGAATGACAAATAATACATTGTCGACAAATGGTTCTTTTCGGTTGAGGTTTGGTTCCCTCCTTCAGGAGCAAGCAAAATATGAGAATTTGGTCTGCAAGAAACCCTCATGAATTTGTGGAAACTACGCTATATCTACAAAAAAATAGTCGTCTGGCTAGCAGTTTCAAGAAGACAAATATATTTTTTAATTAAACTGTAACTGCTGAAAAATATCAAAATGAATTATTAGAGCCGTTTATTAATGAACTTCAGAATGATGAACTTACGGAAGAATATTTCCAACGAGGTAATACACAAGTGCACAAATTTCGAAAAACAATAGCTTTTTTGCAAGAATTTTTCGATATAAGAATTATTCATTTTGCTCCAAGATCTCCAGATTTGACAACTTTAGACTATTTTATTTTTCCATATTTAAAGAATATTATTTTGAAAACCAGACAGAACGCGATCGAAGAGCTTCGTAGTGCTATTGCGATTGTTGCGCTGGAATAACCCAAGAAATCCTAATAAATGGCTTTGAAAACATGAAGCGTAGAGTTCAACTCTGTCTTCTTATTTTCTTTTAATTTTGGCTACTGTAATAACAATTTTTTGAAAAACTAAATTATTTATTATTACACATATTTACATAACATAACCAATCTATCAAGATTTATCAAAATTATATGTTTGTGATAGAATACATGCATTGTCGCCAACCATTAAGAAAAAGCATGGCCGTCTCTAACGAGGAAAGTTTATGGAGCCACGTTATATTATTTATATAACTTTATTCTCTATGAGATTTAAAAGAATTTATATATAATTAGAAAAGATATTTATACAAGATATTATATAACCTTAAATAAATATAAGAGTAATTAATCTTCCTATTTTATTTGAATATCCTAAAATTTATAAAGCATTATCTTAAATAAAAAAGTCTTACCTATTAAACTAGTAAACAAGAAACTAGTAACGCTAATATAAAATATGAAATTCGTATATTATAACGATATTGATAATAACAACATTGATAAGAAGTATGCCCATCGCGTCCCAAAATATCGTGGCTATTACTTTTCCAGTCGAAGGAAACGTCTTGGCCTTCTTTGACGGTGGACTGCCCCGATGCCTCCACTACTGAAATCGCCGTTTCAAACTGGCACAGAGTAACGAAGCCAAGCTTCATCGACAAACATAACAAAGCAACGCAATAAATCTATTGAGATGATGTTAAAGAGCTTCTAATTGTCGTTGGAAAATCGAGTTCTTTCGCGTTTTTGATCTGCATTCAGTAAACGCAGTAACTCGACATGCAAAACGTGGTGTATATGTTTAGTAGACATGTATACAGATAAAAGATGTTCTTCATCTTCCAGATTCACGTTGGCAGGTTTAAAGCGAGGAACAAGCGAGAAATCGTGGCTTTCGCATATCATTTCCTAATGTTTGCTGCATATCCTCCAAAATCTTGTTGTGTCGTACTGAAGCAGTTTAATTCATTTTAACAACTTTCTCCTGTTGTACATGTCAAACTAAACGTCAGATGATATTGAAAATTTAAACAGACCGTTGTAAGAGCATAACTTCTTTGAAAATAATACCACCATTTTTTTCACAAGCAAATAGGCGAGTCCCACTTCCGGTCAAATCATCCTAAATATCAATAAATAATAGAGAGTTACAATTTATTCAGATATTAATGTGTCCCAGGCCTAGTCGCGGTTAACTATCAATTCTGTCATTGAAAGAGGAAGCTGTACACTCCTGCTTTCAATCATTTAAACACTACTAATTTGAAAAGTATTTGTTTTACGCCTTCGCCTAATACAAAAAAAAAATTGAGAACGTTTCATAAATTCTTAAGTATGCACCTAGACTAAATCGATAATAATATACAGATGTCCTTGAAATAAAGAGACAACGTATGATAACTGGAGAAGTATAATTATATAAAATATAAATCTAAAATATTATGAGTCAATTACGACGCGAACCTCGAAATTAAATACACCTTGAAAATTGTATGAAGTGACGCCTATGAATTCAAAATATTCGGAAGGTGTATAAATAATAAATACCTCAGACACACATACGCTACAGCGTATCTTTCTATAACTAACAGCTAGATGAGATGGACAATAACAAAACTATTTTTTTTGTTATTGTCGGTCAACTTTAAGATATCGTCTTTTATAATATAGCCGGTCGCACAGTGGCGTGACAAACATTTTTTTAATATTTTTGTAATTTTTTCATTTTTCATAAGTTGCATCCTTATTTTAAAGTTATCCGATGTATTTTTATTTTTGTCATTGCACGTGAATAAAAGAATTCCTTTTTTAAATCTGCTATATATGAAGTTTACAACAAAGATATCTAACAATCGCTTTTCTCAATAAACTAGGTCGAATTTATTATTAAACATAACATTTTAAATTTTACTAGAATTGGTTGGTTTTTTGAGTAAAACTACTGGAAGATAAGTTTTATAATTGATTTGCGTATTATACTTTTACATTTTTTAAGTATCGTTAAATATCGCTTCTCCGAGCATGTGGATTCTTTGCCGTTGGGCTAGTTCAACGTTGCCCAGGATGTACCACGAGGAGGTAATCCGCACTTACATCCACCAACAGAACTAAAACTGATCAAAAAGAAGAAAAAGGATTATAGGGGATATTACAAATCTCACTTTAATAACTATTTTTAAAATAGATTAGTCTTACCGTAATTCGACGAAAAACGAAGTCCACACTTTTCTTAGGAGACAACCAGAAGCTAAACAAAGATTCAATAATAAATCAATGCTCCGAGCCACAGATCAACGATTTGTAAAAGAACACTTGAAGAATTTGAGGTGAAAATTACGGTTCACCGCCCCTACTCACCTGACAAAGGAATTGAGAAGTCGAAAATTTGAGTCGAATTTAGAACTCAACAACGGGTATACTAAATAGACACTCAAAAAATTGTTTCTCAGATGTTTATGACAAGTGGACAAAACGATGGGACAAGTGTATTGCACAGCAAGGAGCGTACTTTGAATAATAGTTGTTGAAATTTTTTAAATAAATGTTTCATTTTTTACTACAGCACCAGTCTCGTTATTTTTTGATATTTCCGAGTATTAAATTTTTATATTAATCTTTTTAAATTTTAAAATAGTGAAAATGGTTTGCAGTGAGAATGAAAAAGTACAAATATTTACTTGTTTTATACAAAATAGCAAAGATTGAATAAATGAAAATAATTAATGAAATGAAAGATGAAAGATGTTCGATATGTCCACCATTATTTTCAATGCATAATTGATAACGTCTTCATAAATTTATAAATGTTTTCGAAATGGTTTCATTATTGACATTCAGATTATTTATTTTAAGTCAAATCCTTTCTTTAATGACTTGAATACTATGGATATTATTATTGACTTATCTTTCAAAAATCACAAAAAAATAAATCCATAGGGGTCAAGTCAGGACTATTATGTGGCCATCTAATAGTTGCGATATACCCCTCTATATAACGGGAATATGATCTCGAAGTGGTAGGACACTAGCGGAGTTGCCCCATCTTGCATCCAAATCATATCATCAAGTTCGGCTTCCGAAAAATTCTGTATAAGCATATTTTCTGCTTCTGGGATAATTGTTTACGGATAGGTAGTTTCATTTAAATTATAATAATAAAATATAGGCCCAACAATTTTGTTGAGGAAAATGGCACACCAAACACACATGTTCTTCATAAGGACCATATCTCCTAATGATAAATTTTGAGAGTGATATATAACCCTCAAACCATTTAATCTATATCCGCATTTTAAGAATGCAGGACGTCATAATTTATAGGAGAAATTAATGGACAACTAGATGTAATTCTTTTTGAAACACGTTATATTTTTTTATAAATTAGAAGATAATACGGTTAAAATCATTTTCAATGAACCCACACTAGTTGATTCTCTTTTCAGCAGTTCTTGAGATTTTTACATTTTTACGTTCCAGTAACAACAACAATTATAAAAACGTCAAAGTTTGGAAACGACTTATGGAATAAATCTAATAACTTCAAAACTAATGACATTTGTTGAAAACGTTGAAACAAGTCAATTCTTATTTTTTTTTAATATATTATATTGTATTGCAACAAAAATACTAAGAAAAAATGCAACCCGAAAAAACTGTATGATAAAATTAATAATATTTGACGATAGTAGAAAAATAGTAATTTTGCTTTCATCATAAAAACATCAGTAAACTTTGACGTTTTTATAATTGTTGTTGTTGTTGTGGTTGGAACATTAAAATGTAAAAATCTCAAGAACTATTGAAAATAGAGTTAACTACGTATTAAATAGTTAACTTTAGTGTATTCATTGAAAACGTTTATAATAGTCCTATCTTCTAATTTATAAAATAATATAGCATTCCAATAAAAAAACATACGTACGACGTCACTGCTCTGAAGGAGATGACTTTACTCATAGGTGCAGTAATTTAAAACAGCGCAGTTTAAAATAAAAGTTGACGTGCTTTAGCGTTTTACAAAAAATATCATTCATTTTCAAATTATCTAATTTATTCCATAAATAGTTTCCACGCAGTATAATTGTATAATAGTTCTATATTCTAAATACCATTAAGTTCAAACAGAGGGAAAATTCTTCCTTCAGTAATGTCACAATCTTTTTATAGTCTATATCAATCCAACTTCGATGTATTGGGTTTTATGGAGTATAACTCCCTGTTATTAGCTTCCATATCTTTTTTTGACACTAGTTATGTTGCCAAGTCATTTAGCATCATCTCTTGTAAAATAAGGATATTGATTTAAGACCGTAAGACTAAGATTTTTTCTATCAGAAGCTCATGTAGTGCAAAAGAATGACTGATCAGTAGAGTGGACCAATTGGAAGCGAAAGCAGAGGCGTATTTTGTATCGGCACCAGTGTCTCTATCTTTACGTCTTGCGCTATGCACGTGGCGTTGCAAATTTGATTTTGTTAAATGGTTTATATATATTTCTAAATTTTTAAGTTCTGCTTTTCTAATTTACGGTCACAATCCTGGTAATATAAGGCCTTGTAATGTTTCCCAATATTTATCTAAAGCTGGTACACGTCTTTTGTGGCTCATTAATTGATAGCGGAGTATAAGATGAAAACAGTTCAGATTTTGTTAATATAAATTATACTTGTTTTTTTAATATTTTTTTTTTAAAAAATTAGTTTTTTTCCAAAAACACATCCAATTCATTCAAGTGCAAAAATTCTTCTCTCAAATTATTTCAATTACTCACTATGGTAACCCAACAGCTTTTTCTCTTTTTAAGGTCATTGGTCGCTTTAGTTATACATAATTTTCCAAAATATTTGACATTTATACTACAATTTTGATCCTTGATTAATATTATGAACTTATAGGTTTACAATTAAATTTTCCTTCACACATAACCTTTGACATTACCAAACATTAACAATAGTATACAAAATTAACTAAATTTACATAGTTCTATAATTTTGGTAAATGTAAGAAAGTCATATGCTTTTGAAATTTAATTATAGATTTGACACTCTAAATTAAGAAAACAATACAAATATAATAGACTTCCACCTTCTAAGAAATCCCAATAACAGAAATATAACAAATTTAAACTAGTGTTTTCAATAAGTTTATTAACATTTTTATTATATTTACCTTCTCTCCATCATAAAAAATAATTTGTGGAAAGAATTGTAATAAATTATTTTGGAATTAATTGTTATAGTTAATCCTCTGTTTATTTTATTTTGTTTATTTAATTTTTTTTTTAAGAAAAATAAATGTAATTATAAGCCTATAGAATATTTATGTAACATGTGTTGCCTAATCATTATAATATATGTAACGGTTTAAATATTTAAATTTCCTTTATTGTGTTTTATTGTAGTATATTAACATTATTTATATTATTTTGTTTAAGATGAATCTTCTATTTTGTTTTATATTATGCATCAAAGTTTAAAAACATTTGTATTATTTTGTTATCATTTGAATCAGAAGTATCTAGGTAATAAGTATTATTGTAATCAATTATATATACAAACCATTTAACAAAATCAAATTTGCAACGCCACGTGCATAGCGCAAGACATAAAGATAGAGTCACTGGTGCCGATACAAAATACGCCTCTGCTTTCGCTCCGAATTGGTCCACTCTACTGATCAGTCCATAATATTTTAGTAAAATAATCGGAATCTTGATTCAAATTTTGAATCATATCGTGACAAAAATCCAGCCTTTTCCCTTTTTGAATCTTAGATAAAACATGTACAGGTAATATTTTATATGGTCTATAATTGTTTCTTTTTAGCGTATGTTGGATTTTGGCATAACTTTTCTCTAATGGATATCAACTGCATTATTTAAATTACTTTCAGAATTTTCTGTTTTTCAATCACACTACTCGAATAAATATGGATGACCTTATATATGTTTCTCATTTACTTCAAGTAAACGTTTTTCCTACTAAAACTGGAGGTATTATTTACCTTTTGGTAAATTATTTTTAAACGTGTTTTAGACGGTTTTGGACGATTTGGATATAATACCTTATAATATATGTTTTTTCTATTGCACGTTTATTTTAGTTATTTTGTATAAAACAGGGAAATATTTGTACTTTTTTATCCTCACTGTAATCTATTTTGACGATTTTGTTAAGGAAATGTCACTTATCAAACTTAATAGTTTTAATAGTCATTTTCATGACTTACTTTAATAATACTATGTTTTCCATAATTTCATGATATTTGACATTTAATACGGGTACCATAAAAAGGGTTATTATAAAAATTTAATAACATCCAGGCTATTCCATTTCAAAAAAAATATTATGTTTTTTGTATGCCACTTTGCCACTTTGTTTTCAATGACATGCAGAAAAAAATTATGTCACAGCCACATAACTTTTATTTGAAACATTTTTTTTGTATATGCAATAATAACGATGGTAACGAATAAGGTGTGGATAATTTATAATGAATAACCATGTAAGATTATTTTATAAATTCTTAACTTTGAAACAATAAAGATAAATTGTTATTATTATTAATATATCATTAAGTTACTGATGATAGTGTAATAATGATGTCACTACTTATCCAAAATGTTATGCACCAATTTATGTGTATTTTCGAAGAAGATAATATCCTGCATGCCAGTGGTCTTTCTATCAACATTCAGATATAACAATCATTACGTGATGATGAGAAAATCATATATTTTGGCATAAAGTACATATAATGCTAATGACATAAGACCTAAGTATGATTTATTGAATAATCAAAATTATATTCTAGTTGAGTAATCACCGACTTAAAATAAATTTGGGAAATAAGAAACTAAATATATTTCATTCTAACATTTCTCTGAATGAATATTTACATAGTACTAGACAATCTAATAGGTTATACGTAGTAATTTTAATTATATACCTACTATAGTCTAGGAAGAAAGATTTTAAGTAATAGTCCAGAATGCCTATTATTTAAACTACATTAACTTAATTACATATCCCAGTGGGTGATTGGTATTTAATATCTTAAATACAGATGAGAATGATATTTAAAGTGAATTTAGAATTTAAAGCCTACCATATTATAATAATATTCATGCTATGTACATTAATATAAGTAACGACCTGGTAGAGTTATCGAATTTTCCCAATAAAACTTGTTACCCATGCTATTAAAATTTCATTAACTCTGCTGTACCTTCGAGTGGGTGCTGGTAATTAAGAGATTCAGTACATATGGCGGTGATATTTAAAAAGAAATTAGTTCTTAAATTGTTCATAAGTAAATGTATTCAAAAGAAGTTGGGCTGTGATATTTTATTATAAATTGAATATATAGTATAGTTAAGTGGAAACAAAAATAGTTTAACAGAAGAATATTAGAATATTTAGAAGAATATATACTGGAAATTAGTATAAGTGTTTTACTTAAATCCCATTTACATACGAAGAATATTTACGTGGTTTGTATATTCTTAATACACGATTTCCTTTCATTTCATTGTAAACCAAAGGCAGGAAAAAATATTTACGATGTATGTATATTATTAACATATTATTATTTTACTTTAATTAATTTTGTTTTCCTTATTATCAAACAATGCATTAGCTATATTCAAGAGAGTACTTGAAATTTTCTAACATATCTTTACAAAGTAATTGTATGCTTATCGTTCATATGTATAATGTTTAAGAACTCTGTTGCCTCCATATCTTCAAATCATCTTCAGTGTTCAGAATTTCTGTTACTCTTAGCTAAAAAGCAAAATTTTCGCTTACGTAATTCTAATGTAATCTAAAAGATAATAAAGTAATATTATTTTTGAGTGTTAAATTAAAAAAAAAATGGTAAAGTAAAGCTCTGCCACCGATTTTTGCAAAAACTGGGGCGTAAAATAATTAAGAAGGCGTTTAGAGGACCTTTAGAGAAGCAGTTTATCCTAATAAAGTTTATAAAGTTGTAGGAGGGAAGGCACCGCTGAACTACCACAAAATCAAATACGTTCAAAATGGCAACTAACCTTAAACGTTACCTGAACTGAAAAATCGGAGACTGTTGCTTTTAAGTGAATAAAAAATATTAAAAACCCTTACCACAATAGAACACAATTTCTATTGTGGTAAGGGTTTTTAATTTTTTTATTCTCTTAAACGTTACGTTTTCATCCAAATACACATCTATTTTGTTGCCATTGTATAGTATTCTTCATTTATACTAATTCCATTTTCGTTTATATTTTCTATGTATTCACTTTGATAAGAGTATATTTTGTAAACAAATGATATTGGAAATTTTACTCTCAAAAGAACATTTTGAAAATATTTCATTTTTATATAGCTTAACGGTGCCTTTCCTTCGACAACTTTAGAAAGTTTATTGCGAGAAATTGCTTCCCTAAAGGTTCTCTAAACGCCGCCCTTAATTATTTTAAGTCCCAATAATTACTTTTGCGAAAATTTTACCTAGTTAATAATTGCTTAGATATACTTGAATTTATTTAGAAGTATGAATTTTTTATGTTCTAGTTTTTTAAATATTTTTTATAGGAGCTACTGGTCCACTATAAAATATTTTAAATTTTATTATTATTTATTAAAATAGATTTCTCTGTTGAATCCGAAATTAAAATTTAGAAGAATAAGCAAAACCGTCACCGCAAGTAAAAAATAGTTTTTTCCAAAAATTCAAGTATTTTGTTAATATTTCTAATATATGTCAACCTTTCCTTATAGACGATGGCAGAGAATGGAGCCTGTTTATTACCGATATTTACATGTGGATCCTGTCAGAATCACACGAGACCGCCAATAAGACAGTGTGAAGGTGGACACAGCCTCTGTCAGGCATGTTTTGATAAACCAGGGCTTTGTCCTATATGTGGCGTTAATAAGGCATCGTCACGCTGTTTCGCAATGGAGAGTATGTTTCAAAAATTAACTCAGCCGCCGAAAATTTACACACGTACGTGTTACTTTATAGACTTTGGTCCGAGGCTTGAAAACATTGCAGCATTTGGTCCTAACAAATCTATAATCTGTGGGTACCATCAACACAGTGAATAAAAATGTCCTAGCTGAAGATTTCTTAAAATCAGTTCGATGTATGCGTTCAGATGACGAACAAGAAATTCCTATTGATCAAGAAAGATGTATTGTAACGTTTTAAGAAAATTTTTAGGACTGACGTACTTCATTTTATGTACTTCAAATTTTTAGTAATGAAGAATTTTATGTGTGAAGTATATTAGTTAATTGTCATTTTGAAATATTGAGCAATACAAAACATAAAACTAAAACAGTATTTTATCATCCCTTTATTAATAAGCAAATTTAATAATAATTTATGTAAAAATTTATATTGCAATAATATAATAAATATTGTTACGCTTTAAAATTTGTTTCTATATTGTTGTTACGTTTTGAATTTTCATCATTTCTATATTTAACGTTTTATCGGCCGGTATACTCGTTTACGTCACGAGTTGCTTCAAATTATTATCCTACGTGTACGTATGTCGGCCCTTCCTACCACCTCGATTGTCGTCTCGATATAAGGGATTCGTTCACCTGCCGTGAATAAGATCAGTTGGGTTGTTCTAAGTGCTTTTTTACACTCTGAAGGGAAATAAGATCTACGTAATTCTACTTATTTAGGAAGTCGCATACTGCGGATAAGTACGTACAGTGTATACAAATGAAAATTGTCGATACCGTTCCGTTTGAGAATTAGAAGTGAAAAAGGAAAAGTATCCTTTTTTGCCTGAATTTTTGAACGGCAATTCTTGGACGTTACTATGGAAGATCTGGTTGCCCTTTGAAAGCTGTAATCAAGGCCGCAACTCCTCTACCTCAACCACGAAATTCTCGGCCGACGAATCAATTACCGACATCAGTTATCAACATCCCCTGGCATCTTGGTGCCATAAGAACAACAGGTGAAACTCGTATGATTTGCTTTGGTATAATTTTTTTGACTTTTTCCGTTTTTCTTTGAACTACCGGTTTGTAGTTCTATAAATCATAAATGCTATAAATTTTGAATTTTACTTAATACTATGTTCAAATTTATATATATATTAAATATTTGCAGTTATTTGTATTCTATTCTCATATATAGTTTTAAATAGATTAATTGTTAACGTAATTTCTAAACATTTACCGTTTTTTTATACTCTTAAAGATATTTTTAATTTACTTTTATCATGAGAATCTCTTTTGTAACTGTGAACATCTGGTTTATACCAGTATAAATAAAAAAACCTGTCTACAAGTCGTGCATGTGCATTTTTTTGCATTATACAATTTATTGATTTAAAAATTATTTGAGATATATGTAATATAATTTTATTTTATTAATTTAATTACTACTACTCTGTAAAGCTTTCGTTTGGTACCATAGGGAAGACCAATTTATTTCATTTATATCTGTAATATAGACTATTGATGCCTTCTAGTTTTTTTTTTTAGTAGCGTAATGTTTGCTTTTATTATGAATAAAATTTAAATTGTTAATATACGAGTTAACTGTTGTTAACCAGATGTGCATTATTACAGCTTTATTTCTTTAATCTGGTTTTAGTATAGTAATTTTCTGATTGTTTTGAATAAATCTTTAAGTTTTATTTATCGTGTGTTGCTTTATCGGACAATCAGTTTTTCTAGTTTCTTTGTATAACTATCTGTATTCGGCCACGCGTTACTGTGGCTCAATCTGGTTAAATGGACAAGAAAAAAATAGAAAGCACACATTTCTAATATGTTCAAATAAATAATATATTCGTAAATGTATGCAAACGTACAGCTCTCGTATTATAAGTTGGTGAAAGGTGAGAGTGAGCTCGTGCAGATAGAGGAAGGGTAGATTGCGTACCATTGCATATAATTCGCTATGCAGTAACTTAATCAGGCAGGTGGATGGTACGTTTCCTAAATACATTTACGGCGCATCCTCACCGCTCGCCAACTTATACTGCAAGAGCTGTATGTATATTACAAACAATAAAAATATGTGCCAAAGGAATGAAAAGAATAAGAGGAAACAAAGTAAAGGTAAGGGTTGACTATATATGGGAGAGATCAGGAAGGTGAGTATTTTGATTTTTGATATATGCGTCAGTGGCGCCTTGGTCAATATATTCGTTTTGCCTTTGGTTACTGAGAAAGTATCAGTGGAACGTGTAACGTACGTCGGTACTAGAAAGCCACTGTCGAAAGAAGATATGCAGAGCCTATTAGGTTGTTGACAAGTTGCCTTAGGGATTCAGCGCTAGCTATCTCCCTTCGCGACGTTAAACTTTGAAATTCATTGCACGTCTAGTAGGTATTCATAATCGGTTCCACGCGGTGGATAAATACCACTTACTCTATATGACATGTATTTTAAGAACCTCTTCTGCACTCTTTCCAAAACCAGCTGCTGATAGGTATAGCATGGATATCAGATAATAGGTGCATTTTCCAGTTTTGGGCGCACAAATAGATAAAACAGTGTCTTAAAGGTTGACACATTACAACAGCCTCTACAAGACCTTATGAGAAAGCTTAACAAACGTGATGCAGAGGCACAAACAGCATTAATATGATTGGTGAATGATCAAATAAAATATCCAGATTCCTAAAAAACTATCATGGCTTAGTATAAACACGACATACAAAGTGTATCATATATAGACTGCTAAGTTTTGAGTAAGTTACCACTGCACACTTGGATATATTCAGCTCGATCATGTTGGAATTGCACCAACTGTTGATAGTGTTAAGGTTATTCTGTAAGGCACGGCAACCAATTCTCGAGAATATTTTCGTGCCATCCGCATAGGCAAGTACTTTGCAATCCAGTCGAAGCAGCAGATCATTGATGTGAAGATTGGTCCTGAGTTTGGTTAATGGTGATCGGAAACGTCAATCGTATTTGGAAATTACAATCTCTTAAATTGAAATGGCATATCCATTGGAATCATAGGATTGCGAGGAATGATGACATCTTCACTTTTGAATTCTCCTGTCAATATTGTTGTTTTTACGATATTATTCATTAATTTATTTATTGCAAGTCGCGTGCCTTTGCAACGGTTTGGCTGGTTGATATTTCGCAACATGATAATTGGCATGACGAGTTTCAATTTTTTTTAAATGTTTTTACATTCTCTGACATGTAAAAACATACCTTTTTTAAAACAGCGCCATCTGTTGGACGCGGGATGCCACCGCACGTACTGCAATTGAAACTCGTCGTGCCAATTATCATGTTGCGAAATATCAACCAGCCGGAGCTTTGCAATGGTACGCGACCGTGTGACATATACATGCTTTTAGCTGTCCCAGGTATGACATCTATATAATAACGAGTGATCATTAAAATTTTCGCTCAAGTAAGCCATGTACACAAAAAGTATGTCCTAACTTAAGTTATTAGAGGAGATCTGTCATTATAATTTCAAACGTCATGATTGTTAAAAAATAATTTGAAATGCTGACTTTTATATTAAATATATTTATATTTTTTATACAAAGTAATAGAATATTATAAAAAATGTGTAAAATGTTGACCATTCTCCACCAAGCATAATTGCACTCTATGATTAAATATTAAGCCGAACTCCAAGGAATATTAACATTATATATATATATATATATATATATATATATATATATATATATATATATATATATATGGTAAACTTAATAAGTCGGCGATTAAAGGTCTGGTTTATTACTTCAAAGTATATATATTTAAAACAACCCTACATGTTTCGGCAATGATGCCTTTGTCAAGGATATAAAAAGGATATATTTTATATTCTGTCATTTATATTTTTTATATCCTTGACAAAGGCATCATTGCCGAATCATGTAGGGTTGTTTTAAATATATATACTTTGAAGTAATAAACTAGACCTTTAATCACTGACTTATTAAGTTTACCATATCATACTAAGGTCACGAAAATATTATATATATATATATATATATATATATATATATATATATATATATATATATATATATATATATATAATATTTTCGGGGAAATAGCTCGAAGAACAACGTGTCAAATATATATATATATATATATATATATATATATATATATATATTTGACACGTTGTTCTTCGAGCTATTTCCCCGCGTTTGGATGATTTCGTCCTGAGAAGGACAACTTTCTTCCTGACGTTTCGGTGACATCACTTTCACCTTTTCCTAAAGAATCTTCTTGTTGCGATGGTAACTTCAAGAGTGCGTCGAGTGTATGAGTCGTTGAATTTTGACTTGTGGTCGAAGTTGCCTCCATATCCACTCCGTTGTTTCGTATATCCCAGGGTTGTGACGTGTTTGAGTCTGATTAAATCGTGCGTTGTTGTGTTTTTTGTGCGGTCCTGTGTGTATTGTGTTTGTGTAAAGTCTGTGTGTCAGTCGCTTTTTTGCGTTTAAGTCATATGTGTTCGTTTGCTGGTCATCATCTCATTTTTTTTTTTTGCGTTTCAGTTGTGTGTGTGTTTAATGTTTGTTATTGTAGAGTGTTATTATTGTCTGTGTTTGTTTTACGAAGTATTGTATCTGTTCTTTTGTAGCGTTTGTCGAGTTTAGTGTTATTAGCATATTGCCTAAGGCAAGTGCTAATTCGTCAACTGTGTTCGGTGTTGTTTTGTTTTGTCTTTGAGTCCAGGGATTAGTTGTTGGGGGTGGTGCTGGTATGTATTTAGGTTTGGGTGCGGTTTTGTTTGCAGGGTTGTTTGGATTGTTAGGACAGTTGATGAATGTGGATAGGTGAGGACCACCGCAGTTTGCACACTTTGGTGTGGTTGTTTTTGTCTTTGTACATAAGTGTGTCGAGTGTTCGTCGCCGCATTTCATGCATTTGTAGTTAATGTAACAGTTTTTTTGATGATGTCCGAATGTCTGGCATTTGTGGCATTGTATAATGTCTGTCCGTTTATTTAAGGGTTCTATTTTGATTGCAAGTCCGCAGCAGTCGCGTAAGTTGTAAATTGACTTGTACTGTCTCGTCAGTTCGATTAATGCCAGTGGTGCAGGTATGCCGTGTTTGCCGTTCATCCGTTTAATTTTTAAAGTCGGGTATCCTTGGTCAGTCAAGTCGTCTGTAATGTCAGTGTCTGTTATAAAGGTAGGAATGCCACGCATCACCACCTTTAATGTCTTTTCGCTTCTCAATTGAAAAGTGTAATATTGTATTTGTTCATTGTCTAGTGTGTGTTTGAGTTTTCGGTAGTCTTCGTCAGTTGTCGGTTCGATGTGTATTCCTGGTTTCACCATTTTGTTTTCTACTGTATTAATGTTATTTGATTTAAGTAAGTGTCGTATGTGTGTCCATTTGTCTTTTTCGGTTACTATTATTGGTGCAATTTTGTGTGGTTTTTGTGTTTTAGTGTTTGTGTTATGTGTGATGTTGGTTTTGTCACTTACCCTGGGCGAGCTAGTTGATGTTGAAGGCTGTGGAGTGAATTCGGAAGTTTCTTCTTCCATTTTTTCTTCAGTTTTGTTTTCTAGGGCGTCGTAAGAATTTTGAGTTTCGATAGGTGATGTTGTTTCGTCTATTTTTGGCTTCTTCGTGAATTTCGGGTATATAAAGTCTTCTGCGGATATGATTTCAGTTTGCATCTTGTTCTGTGATCGGTGGTGTTTTTTTTCTTCTTTGAGCGGTTCGGTTTTTTTTTTTCTGGAATCCTGACTTGTATCATTGGCTGGTTTGGATCTACCATAAATATGTTTGGCGATGTCCGTAGAATGTGCTGGATATCTCGTTCCTTGAATGTTCGGTCGATTATCTCGAGTGTCTCTTCTTTTAATGCCTGTGACCAGAGGATCGTGGTGTTTGGATTAAGAATTAATTTTGTTAAAGTAACAATTCGGCCGGCCATTGCTTCCGGCTTCGTATGACGGTATAAAATCGTATGTTCTCTCAGCTGGTGTACTGCTCGCACAGACGACGCAGTGAGAATGATGTTGAGTGCGTCGATTTCCTGTGCCGCTTATATTATATGGTCCCGTAGTAGTGGGGCCGCGTGTCTGACTCCTAGTGATTAGTCCATTGGTTGTACAGTCGCTTTCGGCTATTGGTCGATCGGTTTGCGTTCGGTCCATGTTAGTATGACTGGTCTGTCGCAAGTTATTATCAATACGTCGCGTGTATGTAATCTGTCTATTGAGCAAGACTGGCTTCCATGTGTCAGGCAAATGCTGCCTGTCGTCACGTTTGTTCATACAGTTTTGCAATTTTGCGTTTCTCAATTTCTATAGCTTCTCTTATTATCCTGTACGTGAACCTCGAACTGCGGGCTATAGTTTTTGTACCGTCGAAGTCGATGGTGTGTCCTGTATGTAGTACATGCTTAGCTAGGGATTATGTTTCTTTTTTAGTTATCGCACTTCTATGCTCTTCCCTACGTACGCTGGTTTTTCGGTTAGTATGTCCTATATATGTTTGGTCGCATTCATAGCATGGTATTTCGTAGACACATTGGCTTTCTAGTTCTATTTTGTCCATTTTACTAGGCTAAATGTCTCTTATTTTCCTGTCTGTCTTGTAAATGGTGTCTATGTCGTGTCGACGTAGTATTCTGCCTATTTTCTCAGTCGTACATTTCACGAAAGGGAGAAATGTTGTCCTGCTCTCTTTATTTTTTGGTTGGTTCTTGTTAATTATATATATATATATATATATATATATGTGTGTGTGTGTGTGTTTAGATAATTTCTTAGCCGTTTATTAAATAATTCTAATTTGATATTCGTTAATATTTCCTATAAAAGCCGAAAAATTCCAATAATTCCAATATATATATATATATATATAAGGTAAACTTAATTAGTCGGCGATTAAAGGTCTGGTTATTACTTCAAAGTGTATATATTTAAAATAATCCTACATGTTTCGGCAATGATGCCTTTGTCAAGGATATAAAAAATATTTTATATTTATATTTTTTATATCCTTGACAAAGGCATCATTGCCGAAACATGTAGGATTATTTTAAATATATACACTTTGAAGTAATAACCAGACCTTTAATCGCCGACTAATTAAGTTTACCTTATCATACCAAGGTCACGAAAATACTATATATATATATATTGATATAGGGCAAGCCTATCCATAAGAATGCCTCAGTGGGTAAAATATTGAATTTAAATGTATATATGTAAGTTTTAGGATAATTTAGAAGTATAGAACTTGAATTCTTCATATGAAAAATCAATAAAGTTGAATTCGCGTAATTAATGGTTTTAAATTTAATTTCACATTTATTTATTTGTATCTTTTAATTTGTATCAGTCATTTCATTTCGATATTATATTTTTCTAATGATATTTCAACTTAATTGATTAATAATTATAGACGCCATAAATTTAGGCAAAACTGTACTTATATTTAAAAAGGTTATCGCGGGAATGTTTCCCACAATAAAATTAGCTTTAATTACAATAATTATTATTCAAGCATGAAATATATATTCACTAAAATAAACTAAATAATTAATATTAAGTATATGTATTTTCAAAATGTTTAAATTGTCATTTTAATTATTATAAAACACCGCGATTAAAATGATACATACAATTAGACGAATCAGGATGAGGGAGGAGAAAAAAAAGATAGTTAGCGTAACTAGAAGTCCGCCATTAAAAACATCTCGACGTATTTGAAGTGCTTCTCTAAAAATTAAATGAAAAAACATTAATAATACTAATAAAACCATACGTCTACTCTAGTAAAAATCTTACCTATATATCCAGCTCCAGTTTGACCTATTTTATAAGTCCAGAAGGTGACCGGGGTACCATAAACAGCAATTGAATTTCACCACGAAGCTTGGCCGATTGGACCGGACTACAGCTAAGGTGACGCCAACAGATTGCCGCAAGACGCAGACCCACTTTTATGGACCTGTTTTGCAGATTCCAAACACCTTAAATCCTATCCTGATTCACTTAAGTATTATTTAAAATACCTACGAATTTTTAAGAAAACGAATAATTAATTCATCATGCACAAATAAAATATCATATTTCTATGATTCATTGAGTAATAATTACTTATATTATTTTTAATAGATTGAGATATTTATATTACTGTTACGAAGAATACAAGTTAAAGTTCAATTTCAATTCAATTTTAGTTTTAATCTTGTTGATATTTTAAGATGTATCATAGATTTCACTCATAATAATTATTTTATTCATGTCACACTAAGTTTGTTTATTTTTATTAACCTAGTTTAATCGCCATATTAATTTCATCACGTGACATGTTAGATATTTATTGATCATAATTAATGTATATCTCACTTACCTGTTAATTTTGGCATTCATTTCATTAAAGTTGTTAATCAATAATCCATATCTCGATCGTTTTATTTTATAGTTTTAAGAATAAATAAATTCTATTTGTCTGTTGCATGGCCATTAGCCGATATTGTAAGTGTTCGATATGGTGTCACCGAACTTACTATATTAAGGGGCACTTAATTATGTCCCATAACAAGAGTTTATATTGTTCAATTGACTAGCCGGAACCACAAAACACTAAACATTACGCCCACTCAAAACACTTATATGAAGTTTTATGTACATCTGAACAGCTGTTTTTAAGGTTAAGTATATGTTGTTATGTGCAAGTATGCGTTTTTGCATTGTGCGCAAATAATTATTGTAACATCATTCAACTCCATCTATATGTTATATTTGATAACGTATTTGAATAATAGAAATTTATAATGCACATTTTCTAAATAATCATTCCAGTTTATTTATAATTTAAAAAAAATCAGCTTTTAATACGCTCATTAGTTCGGGGACCGTTACATTGTTGGCGCCGCAACGTGTCAGGCCATTAGAAAACGTGCCCAATCGAACACAAAGTATAAAATAAAACGAGAGAGGATATATTAAAACCTGTATTCTTCTAGATTTATTTAAGATACATAATATTTTTACACTTGTGAATCTGTATTTTGCCTTTTGTGGTCATTTTTATGTGATAGGACGCTGACTGGTACACAGGAACAGGATTTGTAAGTTCTTTTCTTAAAGAGGTTTTTGTTCTCATAATAAACATTTAAAACAAAGGTCTTAAAGTTTAAAACGAAAATTATTTTATGAGATAAAAAATTATTTACATAATCAATTTGCATATACAATACTAATATTAAAATATAAAAATAGGAATAATTAATATACATAAACAAACATAACCTATCATAAAAGCACTATAATATACATTTTTAATCATAATAACAATATGGACAAACGAACAAGGAGCAAGTCCAGGGAAAATATTATGGAAGGCAGAGGAGAAGAGGCAGATCAGGAAGATGCTACTACTGTTATATTACAACCAGAACCACTAAAAGAGGAGGTGCCTCTGAATCTTAGTTCCTTGACGGCTATTTTATCTAATTTAACCCAAAAATTAGAAACGAATAATCAAAATTTTAAACAATTTGTAGCAGAAAATAATGAAAAACTAGATGCTAATAATAAAAATATAAGTCAGTTAGAAACAAATTTAAATCAAAAATTAGAAACAAATAATGAAAATTTTAAACAAATTATGATAGAGAACAACCAAAAACAAGAAGAAAATAACGAAAAACAAGAGGCTAACCTAAAACAATTTATTACAGAAAATAACATAAGATTAGAGACAAATATTAATTTAATAGAAGCTAACATTAATAGCAAATTAGAACAACTCAAACAGGATAAAGAAGAAATAAAAAAAGACATACAAGGTTTGAAAGATAGCCAAACGAAGATAGAAGAAATAATACACCAAACTCTTGAAGAAAGCGAGATAAAATGCTTGCTGAAAATGGACGAAACTCTAAATGTTCATAACCAACATTGGGCCAAACAATTGGAGAATACTTCACGGGAAATCTACGAAACCACAAAGAATAAAATAATAACCGCAAACACGGAAACAAAAACAGAATTGACAAAGTCTTGTAACGAAGCACACACGAAATTTAACAATAAATTAACAGATTTTAATTTAAGTAACGAAATATCTTCGTTAAATTTGAAACAACATTTAACAGAAAGTTTTAACACTCAGATGGGGGAACACAGGACATATTACGAACAGGAGATTAACCAAGTGAAAGATAATCTTGACACTATCAGAACGAACCAAGATATTAATAAAAATTCCTACGAATCCGAATTGAGAATAATAGAAACGAAGATTAAAAGATATACTGCGTCTGTTAATTGTATGAACACAGGAGGTCCAACCATTAAAATAGAAAACCTTACTCATTTCGACGGGGATATTACGCATGTACATCCTATGCTTTATTTAAATGGGCTCCTGCGTTACCTAATCGACATTCCGGACAACAAACAAAAGATAGATATAATAAGAGTTACTCTAAAAGATAGTGCTCAGGAGTGGTTCTTACGCATAGAAGATCACTGCGAGGACGTAGAGCAATTCGTGTCATTATTCAAAAGGAATTACTGGGATGAAGCGCAACAAAATTGTGCTAAAATTAGACTTTTAACCGGTAAATATCGAATAGGCTCAATAACTAGGGAGATATATGCTTCGAGAATTTACAATCTTTGTAAACATATAGCCGATATGGAGGAATCAACCATAGCACGACAGTTACTTAATCACTTCATTTATTCGGATACTCAAGCCATTATTTGTCAACGTGTCAATGATATGGACTCGTTAATAGAAATTTTACGAAGATTAGATGACTTCGCAGAGGGTAATCGTGGTTCATTCTTGCCAGCGCAACGGAATGCAAGTAACAGTCCATATAATCCATCGAATAATCGACCGAGTAATAATAATAATAACACCACACATAATCAACCATTTAGACAATATTATTCTCAAAATAATCGACCGAATCATTTACAAGAAACAATTTCGTATAATAACAACAGGTCAAATAACAATTATCCTCAGGCGAATCAAGCAACTAATCATAACAACACGAATTATAATAACAACCAAGCAAGCCCTCCTCAAAATTATAACAATCATCAAAATTATAGTAACCATTCTACAAATCCTTTTAATAATTATAATAATAGACCTAATGTTTCGATTAATCCACACCCTAGTAATAATTATAACAATAATGCGCGATCATATGATGCTAACCGCCCAAATAATTACAACCAGTATAATAACCAGCCGGTAAGAAGAGGAATGAATAATTACAGATACCGAAATAGAGGACGTGTTAATAACTACTGCAGGAGACCATTGTCACCATCGCCCTCTAGAGAAGAATCGGAGGTTGTACAAAAAAAAACGTCAATTTCGGAAATAGATCTATATACCAACCCGACACCAAGCACCTCGACTCAAAAACATTAATTAAAAGCAACTGTAACTACCCCTCAAAATTAAATAATATAACTTTTTACCAACCCCTTGAAGAGTTCATACACATAGAAGAAACTGGAACCCATGATATAGACACGCACTCTCTACCTATAATTAAAATTAAATTCACGAACATAGTACTAAGCTGTTTAATAGATACTGGGGCCGAAATAACGTTATTAGAAGAGAAAAAGGCAATCTTAATCGATGACTATGAGAAGAAAATTATACGGACTAAGGAAACTGATTTAATAGCCGCTAATGGGAAAAGAATGGGGAAGATTCAAAAAAGAATATGTACGGAAATAACGGTGAAAGACAAGGAATTTGTCATACAATGCTACATAATAGGAAAACTGCAATACGATTGCATAATCGGGATAGATAACATTAAAGATTTGAAAATGATATTGGATTTCAAAAGAAAAATAATAAAGATAGATGAAATAGAAATAATGATGGAGAAACAGTTATCTGAGGAAGAAATATATGAATATAATAATTTTAAAGATAAACATTTACAAAAGAAGATTAATAATATTTTACAAGAAAGATTGGATATAAATAGTTATGAAAATGAATGGAGTAATAAGAAAGAAGGAATAAATATTAAATGGAATAATGATGATAATATATATGGATTGGAAGAAAAAGAAGATAGTATAGGAATGCAGAATGTAGAAGAAATGGATGTTAGAAAGGATTTAAATACCCTCAGAACAGTAAATAAGTTAGAAGATATAGAGGAAATAATTAAACAACAAAATATACCATATCATTTGATCCCACCAAAATTAGTAAAAATTTTATTTGACAACTTAACATTAATAAACGATGTAGTAGTATTCGCCCGTATCTATCAACATGTAATCAGAATAGACAATGACAACCCATTATCGAGCAGGAATTACCCCATACCATACCATTATCAGGAGAAAGTTAATATAGAGCTTAACAGATTAGAAGAATCTGGGATTATCGAAAAATCCAATACATATTTTATCAAGGTCCATTCATAATAAATCAGAAATTAGGCTATAATACATATGAACTAATCGAACCTAACACCGATTATATCAAGGGGAGATATCATATATCAATGCTACAAGATTATACAGTATAGAAACTAATTTAAATAAAAACTAAACACATATAAATTTAATACTAATAAATCAATATTAATAATTTCAATATAGTTATAATGTAATATACAGTTACACTTGAGAGACAAAAAGGGGTAGATTACAGTTCGAAAAACCAAAACAATAAGACTAACAGAAAATTCATATACAAATATTTCTATTAAAAAAAAAAAAAAAAACAGGCGAACTTTATTTACAATAAAAGGTAAACTTATAATAATTAGAACTTGTGAACCAAATGATTATTAAACTTACACTGAAAGAAAAATATTCTGAGACAAAAGCTGGTATAAAAATATAAAATGGTAAAGATAAACTTAGAAAGAACAATAATTATACATTTATATGTTACAAAAATAAAACTAATTTATGGGGAAATAAAGCAATTATAAACATGCAAAATGTTAATGAAAATGAAAGTCTTCGATGTAATATATTTTATAGATACAGTATGACCAGAATAAATAAAAGAGTGCTGAAATGTTATAAGATTAGAGAAGGTTTAGATTAATAATAATGGTAGAAGGAGATAATATATGATATGGGGAGATAAAGTATATAAATAAATAAATGAATTATTATTAATATGAATATTGAAATATAGACAAAATGTCTTATTATGGGGAATTTAATTAGGTTATAAGGAATGGTATTTTAATAAGATAAGTGAAAGAATAGATAGTAAAGGATATGTATTTAAAAAAGGAAAGAATTATTTATTATGTAAACTAAAACTTATATTAATATATGAATTATTAAAAAAGATTAAGAATAACAATTTATGTAAGGAATGGTAAGCATGTACCATTAACAGAAGACACATCTCAAATAAAACCCAAAGCTAAACTACTTAACAAACAGAAAATCTTCACATATTATAACCAGAATAATTATCAAGTTTTGTTTTAAAAAAAAAAAAAAAAAAAAAAACACACACAGTTAAATAAAGTTTACAGTTCGCTAAACATAACAATTGGTAAGAATAATAATGAACAGAGATATAGTATATATACAAATAGAACGATAATGTCAATATAACGTATAACGATACAATCAAACAAATATACGGAAATAAATTTTACATATAAAAACTGATAGAAACTGAAAATAATATCACCTAATACATAAAATGTATAATATAAAATAATAAAAAAAAAAAAAAAACAAAATTTTATATGACTTAATACTGAATTAAATAGACTCAATGAATAATTTGGATAAGCCTCTTTGCCTAGTCAATAACGTCTTACCAAATTACTGGGGAAGTTGATATAGGGCAAGCCTATCCATAAGAATGCCTCAGTGGGTAAAATATTGAATTTAAATGTATATATGTAAGTTTTAGGATAATTTAGAAGTATAGAACTTGAATTCTTCATATGAAAAATCAATAAAGTTGAATTCGCGTAATTAATGGTTTTAAATTTAATTTCACATTTATTTATTTGTATCTTTTAATTTGTATCAGTCATTTCATTTCGATATTATATTTTTCTAATGATATTTCAACTTAATTGATTAATAATTATAGACGCCATAAATTTAGGCAAAACTGTACTTATATTTAAAAAGGTTATCGCGGGAATGTTTCCCACAATAAAATTAGCTTTAATTACAATAATTATTATTCAAGCATGAAATATATATTCACTAAAATAAACTAAATAATTAATATTAAGTATATGTATTTTCAAAATGTTTAAATTGTCATTTTAATTATTATAAAACACCGCGATTAAAATGATACATACAATTAGACGAATCAGGATGAGGGAGGAGAAAAAAAAGATAGTTAGCGTAACTAGAAGTCCGCCATTAAAAACATCTCGACGTATTTGAAGTGCTTCTCTAAAAATTAAATGAAAAAACATTAATAATACTAATAAAACCATACGTCTACTCTAGTAAAAATCTTACCTATATATCCAGCTCCAGTTTGACCTATTTTACAAGTCCAGAAGGTGACCGGGGTACCATAAACAGCAATTGAATTTCACCACGAAGCTTGGCCGATTGGACCGGACTACAGCTAAGGTGACGCCAACAGATTGCCGCAAGACGCAGACCCACTTTTATGGACCTGTTTTGCAGATTCCAAACACCTTAGATCCTATCCTGATTCACTTAAGTATTATTTAAAATACCTACGAATTTTTAAGAAAACGAATAATTAATTCATCATGCACAAATAAAATATCATATTTCTATGATTCATTGAGTAATAATTACTTATATTATTTTTAATAGATTGAGATATTTATATTACTGTTACGAAGAATACAAGTTAAAGTTCAATTTCAATTCAATTTTAGTTTTAATCTTGTTGATATTTTAAGATGTATCATAGATTTCACTCATAATAATTATTTTATTCATGTCACACTAAGTTTGTTTATTTTTATTAACCTAGTTTAATCGCCATATTAATTTCATCACGTGACATGTTAGATATTTATTGATCATAATTAATGTATATCTCACTTACCTGTTAATTTTGGCATTCATTTCATTAAAGTTGTTAATCAATAATCCATATCTCGATCGTTTTATTTTATAGTTTTAAGAATAAATAAATTCTATTTGTCTGTTGCATGGCCATTAGCCGATATTGTAAGTGTTCGATATGGTGTCACCGAACTTACTATATTAAGGGGCACTTAATTATGTCCCATAACAAGAGTTTATATTGTTCAATTGACTAGCCGGAACCACAAAACACTAAACATTACGCCCACTCAAAACACTTATAAGAAGTTTTATGTACATCTGAACAGCTGTTTTTAAGGTTAAGTATATGTTGTTATGTGCAAGTATGCGTTTTTGCATTGTGCGCAAATAATTATTGTAACATCATTCAACTCCATCTATATGTTATATTTGATAACGTATTTGAATAATAGAAATTTATAATGCACATTTTCTAAATAATCATTCCAGTTTATTTATAATTTAAAAAAAATCAGCTTTTAATACGCTCATTAGTTCGGGGACCGTTACATTGTATATATATATTTATATATATATATATATATATATATATGGTCAGTACGAAACTGTACACGAATCAGCAAACAGCGGCAGGTCGCTAAAGTATTGAAGGCGCACTAATACCTATATGAAACTGCACGGTAGTAAAATCCAGGTATAATTTAATAGAATTATTCCTTGAATATATTTAAATGATCTGCAATAGATTGTTCTTTGTAATTATTCTAGGTTCTTCCATACATTCTAATCTCTTAGTTGCAGTTTTTCTTCAATATATTTGACGTGGCAAAACTAATAGCATTTATTATTTTTACCAAAGAACATCCAAATTATAGCGCTAGTGTCACTCACAAACGCAGAATATTTTTAAAATATTTAGCAAAGGAACTGGTGATACACTATGGGAAAAAGTTTGACCAAGCCTAACAGACGACGAAACATTTTGGAATGTATGAAAAAAATATATTGATATCTTTGATCCACTACAGCTCAAACAAATGAAACAGTCAAGAGAGAAAGATGCTCAGTGTGTCTTTCAAAAGTATTGCAAAAGTAAAATGGTATGTGTTAATTCCAAAAATAATATACTCGTATGTAATGAATAGTGTACGAATAACGCGCCTTCAAAAACTTTCCTCATTAAAGACGGCCATGCTTTTTTTTAAATGATTGGTGACAGTGCGTATAATCTGTCACAAACGTATCATTTTGATAGTTTGGTTATGTCATGTAAATGTGTGTAATAATTAGTAATTTAGTTTTTTATGAAAAAATATTTATTACAACAGTCAAAATTAAAAGAAAATAATATTTAAGGAGATGGAAAGCTTGACCATTATTTAAAAAAAAAGTTGTACTCTACGGTTCATATCTTCAAAGCCATTTATTAGGATTTCTTGGGTAATGTCAGCACAATAATTCACAATAGCATTACGAAGCTCGTCGATTGCGTGCTATCTGGTCTTGAAAATAGTATTCTTTAAATATGGAAAAATAAAATAGTCTAAAATTGTCAAATGTGGAGATCTTGGAGCAAAATTAATAATTCTTGTATCGAAAAATTCTTACAAAAAAGCTATTATTTCTCGAAATTTGTGCACTTGTGTATTATCTTGCTGGAAATATTCTTCCGTAAGTTCACCATCATGAAGTTCATTAATAAACGGTTCTAATAGTTCATTTCGATATCTTTCAGCAGCTACAGTTTGGCTAAAAAATATAGGCCCAATAATTCGTCTTCTTGAAACTGTTAGGCAGATGTCTATTTTTTGTGGATGTAGCGTAGTTTCCACAAATTCATGTGGGTTTCGTGCAGACCAAATTCTTATATTTAGCTATTATCAGGATAAAATAAAACAAATTTTATTCTGATAATAGTTATAATGGAATTTCATCAAGTTAAGGCTGAAACAATCCTATATATCATATTTAGCTTGTTTAAATATTCTGAAGGATGGAACTAAGCCTCATCCGAAAAGAAGCATTGAGAATGTCATTATAATTTATGTTTTTCAAAAATCAGAGGCAATACTGTGTTCTCGCAACCAAAACTATCTGTTTGACTTCCGAAACTGCTTGAATTTTATATGGAAACAACTATAAGTCCTTTCTTAAAATAGTATGACTTATTCCCACTGACAAATGAACTTGTTGTCATAGTTTCGCAATTGATTTTTGGGGCGAGTTGTTCATTCGACGTTTCCTAGATTGCCAGGTTTACGAGTTATTTCCCCTGTTTCACCAAATTTAGTAACACACGCTTGAATACGTTTTTGCAGTTATGTGTAAGTAGCTGGCAGATTAGGATACCGGAAATCCTGTAAGCACTGTTTAGTGGAATTTAACTCAATCGAAATTTTCTAATTTTTGGCCAGTTCTATAATAAGTTTGAATAATAAATATTTGGTGTTGAAACTCTAACATTATAATAAAATAATTAAAGAAATACGAGCGTTTATAATTTGAATTTATGTATGACAACTGTCAGAATTTAAAGTTTTCTAAAGCTTCGCATGTGCTACATTCTTTGATAACGTAATTTCTTAAAAAACAGCCTACTATAATGAGGAAAGCTTTTGTGCATAACGTGCCTTTTATGCATTACTTGTTATTCTAATTTATAAACAATTTTTTTAATATAATATAACAATTGTGTTTTGCGAAACGATCTCTTGAATGCAGCTTTATTTCAATAAATTTGTGTTGTCGCATTTTATAATAGATTTTAATAGGCGAACTTTTGAGACCCAGTAAGTATTGCAACCAGATATGGATCCTAGAGTTATACGCAACTCATATCGAATAGATTTTTGAATTTTTATACCTTACTCTTCGAATATATTATATATTTGTTTTCATTTTCTAGGATCCAAATTATATTTATCGTGTGTTCTCGCCGTCCATTGCGTGACGAAAATGGTTACAAGTTTAGCGATTTTTCTTAAGCGTAAAGTGCGAGTGTGTCAGAAAAAAACCAAATCCTCGCACGGATAACGTTTTAAATAAATTACGAGATATTTGTATAAAAGAGGAAGATGAAAAAAGTAGCGACATTCGGAACGATGCTAATGGTAACGTTATATCACTTCCGAATGGCTGTTTATTTATTTATTTAAGAAACGGATATCATTAGAATTATATCATGTACTTTAAGAGAATGTATGTAACGAACAGGATTCTTTTTAAATTCCTTTTGAGTTCGTGTTCTCATTTTGTTAATCGTTTATATATATATATATATATATATATATATATATATATATATATATATATATATTTAGTGTTAATCAGAATTAAAATTTATTTCTTATTTATTTTATTGGCCGTGTGCATAATAAAATAATAAGCTTTTTTTCTTGGTTTAGCGACCTTTATTGAAATTCAATTTATTTATCTAACGACCTTTCGACTTTTTTGTACATAATTAAGTCTTTTTCAAGTGATTTAGAACTAAAAAAAAAATTACAAACGAAAGGTAAGAATTATATTTACATTATATGAATGAATTAAAATTAAAATAATGATTAGAGTAAAGAAAGTTAAAATTTAAAGGATACAAAACTCACCAATTTATTTCGTGTTAAAACACATGCCCAGTGCAATATGCATGGTCGGAAACATGTCGACCCTTCACTACAGGGTCCGACAGCGTATCTCGGAATCTTAAGTGTAATTAAATGTCTTGTTATAGAAATGAAATTTTTATATTATTTCGTTTTAAAATTTGTTTGGTCAGGCCATGTGTTTGGGAAAATACAGTGTGTTTACAGTGGGAAAAAAGTTTTTTTTTGTGAGGGTTGGTTTGTCTTCTCTTGTTTAATGAGCGGATAATACAGTTTTGAAAGTCCATTAATACTAATAAACATTTATTTTCAAAACTTAAACCTAAAATAGAAAAAATCGAGAAACACATGTCATATATAAAATACCATGTCGCGATTGCGATAGTTATAGGCCAAACGAAACAATATTTATACAAAAGAATACAAGCCCACAAATACTCTAAAACATACAAAATTGCTTTATCTACACACAAACTACAACGCGATCACCATTTCGATTTTGAAAACACACAGATAATTGATAAAGAACAACACACAATGAAAAGAGAAATTGAAGAAATGATGATAGTATTAAACTGGAAAAAAATTAAATTAACAACAGAAATGATATAAAAAGTTTAAGCAGTATATACTATAACTTAATTTTGTAACGATCTACAATTTACCATCATAATATATTTTTTTTTGTTATATAATTATATAACTTAAGTTATTTAAATATCAATTACATTTAAATATCATATACATTTGCTTATCATGCTGACTGTTCCGTGTTTTGATTCCTGTCTGGTTGTCCGAGTAGGTTTTCGTGGTTTTCCTTCTCGTTTAAGGCGACTACCGACAACTTTGCATCTTAAGACGCTCCACGGGCGCGTACATAATAATAACACATGTCTTGCTTTACCCTGTTTTTGTTGTCTATCTGTTTTTGGAATACTAAGGCATGATTTATTATTAGAGCTGGGGATGTTTGCGGTGTGCTAGGATAGTATTCAGTTAAACGCACGAATATAATGACCTTGTTTCGATCGGTGATGCATGCGTGATTTTATTGCTTTACATGCATTCGCTATTTATATCACTTAGGTATGTCAGTTATGTGTACTGTATATAAATAACACACTTACCTTATTTACGATTATTATAGCATAGCGCCAAGTGGATAAGAGTTGCAGTAAGTTTGTAGCATTAGATACGTTTCCATATTTGTAGCGGTGAGCGATGTACGCCGTGATGAATAAATTTTTTTATATTTTGAGAAAGACCGCTCGACATCTACGGATGTAACACACGCACAATTAAAATAATCTTTATAGATAGAAACCGAATCTACACTTGCACCATTACTAATTTGTTTTAATCTGGTAAAATCAAAATCATTGTTTATCACACTCTCGAACTTTTCTATTACATTAACATTTTTGTTGTCATTTACTGCGCATAGCTGGGCATGTACATCGTCCAGTATTTGCAGTGACTCCGCTAACGATAATGCAGTATTTTGAAATTTCTCGATTGCGTTAAACAATCCTATATGATTGTTATAAATAGTTTGTAAATCTGCATCAAGGGAAGGGTTTTGAAAGAGTCTCTGGCTTTCCTTAATGGCTACAGCTTCGGCAGGATTGAATTGTAGAACCACAGATTTTATTTGTTGGAAATACTGGGCATAATAAAATGCCGCCTTTAACCAACTTCCCCAATGTGTAAGGATTGGCTCTGGTGGTTCGGGAATACCAGGGCACCGACTGTGAAACTCTCGAATTCGTTTGGGAGATTTTAGAAACACTTTTTTTGTGGTTGCTATTAATGCATCCACCTCTGGATAACATTGCCGAATAGTTTGTGCCACAAGGTGTAAAGCATGAACTTTACATGTCACATGCAAAAGTCTCTCACAATCTGCTTTAAGAGAACGGCCTACAGAACGAATTGTCGCAGCACCATCGCTCAAAAAATCAGGAGTTGATTAGTTGAAACTTGAAATTTTTGTAGCGTATCGAGCACTACCTTCGTAATTACTTCGCTAGTGCACATTTCCAATCTTTTGCTGGCTAATAAAATGGGAAATGTTGATTTGACAGGATCTAGTACACGCACTATAATATTCACAATAGAATGTTTTTTTCGATCTGTCGTTTCGTCGACACATACCCATAACTACTTATCATTTACTACTGCTTTCATTCTGTTTTCAATGTCCTCACGCACAATTGGTAAATAGGTGAGTAACGTTCTCCGTGACGGTAGCTTTTTGTTGGAATTGTATTTATTCCAAAAGTCGTGAAAGGCTTTTTTATCTAGCAGGTGAACTGGCACATCGCAGACGAGTAGCATTGTCAATAAATCGAAAATGAATTGCGTTTTAGACAGCATATTATTTTTTTTGTCTTTGTGGTGTACAATTTCAACATGTCTTTTACAGTCGTATTTGACCCAGCAAAGTAACTGTTTATCGCATAATTTACAAACCACTTTTGCCCCATTATAATACAAATCGGGAAAGTCTCGGATAAATTTCTTCACGTCGTTATACAATGGGCGCTTTCTTGGCTTGGGCACGTCCGTCATACTTATTAAATAGAGCTCAAGACAACACACGATCACGTTGCCAGTTCACGACTAACTAAAGTGTTTCGCTGCATCGTGTTTATACGCTGGTGGGGATGCACTACATACGGTCCTGCCGTACCGCAAACATCCTCAGCTCTATTTATTATTATTCAATTTGAATGTATCTTTGAATAATTTTATCCATAGCAACTCAATTATATGACATTTGTGTACTGTCATTTATATTTTATATTTTATATCCTTGATAAAGGCATCATTGCCGAAACATGTAGGGTTGTTTTAAATATATATACTTTAAAGTAAAGCCAGACCTTAAATCGCCAACTGATTGAATTTACTATATATATATATATATATATATACATATATATATATATATATATATATATATATATATATATATATATATATATGTTTATATATGTTTATGCATGTGTCTTTTATTATTATCTTTGAACTCATATATGGGTTCAGCGGGATTTGATACGATTTTCTAGTGGGTTGTATTCAAAAAGATATATGAATTTATGAGTATATGATCATGTTTTGATGTTTTAATATAAATACGATAAAATTATTTAAAAAAAAAATAATGGATAAATTCAAACATATATCTGTTGACAATTTTCGTATCAGTCAGTACCTGTAAAAATGATGTCATACTGGTGTCGAAAATATTGTAGGAAGGTGCCCGTTCAAATACATATCTACTGTTTCAATATTTGCCCGCGATAACAGAAATATGAATAAAAGTGAGAGTCGTGTGATACATCTAGGCAGACGTGACTCAGTAATAACTAGAGCTGGGAAAATATGCATTAAAGAAATGAAAGAAAATGCATGCAAATATGCAAGATAAACTATTAAATTATGCGCTTAAAGATGCGTTTATGCTTTTTGAGATGCAATTATTATACTAAACTTAATAGGTAATAAAGTAATTATTATATTAATAATAACAATCTCTAATATAATAAGAAAAATATGTATTCATGTTAAAGTTACATAGAGATTTAAGGTTATAAAAAGTTATAAAACAACTGTTGTGTTTATGAAATTATTGATTTTAGGTAGTGTAAGAACAATAAAAATGATACACAGAAAATATGGTAAGTATTTTTCTATTAATAATATTTAAATTTTGAACAAAATTACAATTTTTCTAATCATAATTATTTATACTTGAATAATACGTAAGTAAGATAGTAAGTAATCAAATGCTTTTCAAAATTGTTCATTCTAAAACTCTGTTGTCGTTCACTTAAAATTAACTTGTAACTGGAAAATGATGTTCAACTTCTCAGGAAGTTATTGAAGGATACTGCAAATTACACATTACATTTGGACTGAAATTGATACTTTCTTCAAAACTTTCTTGCAAGATATTATTAATTTGCATGAGTTTTTGAATCTTAGGTTTTTGTCTAACACCGAATTAAGTTTTTTAGAAATATTAGTATTTTTGCCTACCGAAGTTTCGAGACGACTTTTATAGAATTTACTATAGAAATACTTTCGTCCAATAAAAATCCTCAGCCTCCTAGAGATGTGATTGCAGTAGCAGTACACAAAAAAATTACTTTTACTAAAACACAATTAAGTAATTAAAGGGTTTTCAAATCAACTAATGCATTTTCTAATTGCTGCCGAGCAGTCGGAATTGCAAAATAATTCTTCATTTTTTCATAATTTTCGGCAAGAAAATTTACGGTATTTAACCATGTTCCACACAGGGTAACAACTGGTTCTGGGAGATAGTGGCAATTCTGGATATTTTTCTTTATATACTTGAGCATGAGACTGGTTCTGGGAGGTAGTGGCAATTCTGGATATTTTTCTTTATATACTTGAGCTTGAGCTTTAACAAAAACTTTCTTCGCGTTACTTATTAACTATTCATTAAAGGAAATTCAGATTTAACAGTTTCGGCTACTCTATTTAATCCGTGAGCCAAACACGTGCAATGTATTAGTAATACGTTTTCTACTGGTAATTTTTGCGGTAAAAATAAACTAGTTAACCAATTATTAATGAACCTAGCGATGCTTAAATTATTCGTTTTTCTAACACCTTTACACCAATCAAATATCCTTTTCCCTGGCAACCTCGTTCAAAGCTCGAATTATAAAGTTAGCAATATATCTTATCTGAACATCTGCAGTTTCGTGGACAGAAAACCATACATATTTATTTGTAATTATTTTAGACGGCTTCTATCACGTCTTCAGGGTTACGCTCGACATACTTCTTTCTTAAAGTAAATGATGAAGGTACACTGACATTTTCTCTAGGGTAGTGTTTCGTTAAGAAATCTTGAAAGAATTTCTTGTCCAGATTATGAAGCGGAATATTGCACCCAATAAAGAGATTATGCAGATCTCTTGAATAAATTTCTTGCTCACAGTTGTGTCTATGTTTACCGGTTAATAGCTTTTGTATCATTTGATTTAATACACGTTTTTTTAAACTAAAGGCTTTCGGTTTCTATTTGGAATTTCTTGTTACATTTTATGTATAAAAATTTGTAAAATACGGTAATTCAAAAAACAATCTTTTTAGTGTAATAAAGATTCCTTAGAAAATATATGCTTGGTTATACATAGGTATAATTTACATTTATAAATTATTTAATAATTTAATTTAGAACTATTTATTACTATTTTGAACAAAGAACTGATGATTAGATTAATAATATTTAGTTAAGCAAAATATTTCATATAGGAGGAGGGGGCACAAAAAACCGGCAGGGCACATAGGTCCACACGATTTATTTCATTACAGGTAGCGCCACCTTTTGAATCATGTCAAATATAGCAAAATAGCCGTGTAATTTTATATATAAATCAAGTGAGATTATCACGTAATTGTTTATATATTGCTATTTGTTATTATATCCAACCAAACCTCGACTATTATTATTATTATAAAACAAGCTATTTATGGTTCGTATAAACAAACGAGTCGAGTAGCGGCCATTTTAAATTTGTGACACTGGGGCACATAGGTTCTCTTACGGTCGTCTGTGCCCCACAATTATTTTATTCATTTATTATTAGTTTATTTATGTTATCATAAAAGTTTGTTTTGATTAGATGGTACGTAACTACGTAAAGAAAACGCCAGAACCTTTGTGGACGGAAGAAGATATGACAAAAGCATTGGAAATTATAAACCGAAATGAAATTTCGGCTCGAAAAGCATCTGAACGTTTTGCAATACCTAAGAGTTATTTTGCGACGCAAAAATAACCAGTTAATGCCATAAACTCGAAGGAACGACCACTTTAAACAATTTTGTTCTGAACAACAAGAGACTGAATTAGTGGAGCATATTTTAGACTTAGAAAGGCGTTTTTATGGAATAGCCCATTTGAATGCTCGCCGGTATGCGCTTGAGTTAGCAGAAAAAATGCAGCTAAATCATCTATTTAACAAGACTGTGAAAGTGGCTGGTAATGAGTGTTTGTCAGGATTAAAAAAAAGAAATATTCTACTTTCCATTAGATTTCCAGAGCCTACTAGCATAAAACGAGCGGCAGGATTTAATAAACCAGAACATTAATGAAACTGGGGTCAATTTAGTACCAGTTCCCAGAAAAATACTAGCCGACAAAGGAAAAAGCAAGTAGGGAGGCTAGTTTGTAGTAGTAGTAGTTTGTGGGATTTTAGCTGCAGGATCCTATACTCCACTGTTTTTTCGTTACCCCTGAAAGCGAATTAAGCAATTACATGAAAGGATATTTACCAGGTGCAGTTGGTTATGCAATTGGTTCTGGATGGATCTGATCATTCTGTCAATTATTTAGACCACTTTATATACTACGTGAAACCCGGTACGAACAACAATATATAATATATTATTAATCCTCGATAATCGTAATAGTCACAGGACACTCACTGCAGTAAATAAAGCAAGAGAAAATAATATTATAATAGTTTCTCTTCCACTCCATATCAGGCACCGTCTACAGCCCCTTGACTGAACTGAGTTTGGGTCTTTAAAACATCAGTATTCAAAGGAGTGAGATTTATGGCACACAAATAACCCTGGATCCTGCATATAATTATATAGTATCGTAGAAATGTTTTCGAAGGCATTTCTTCATGTTACCACTATGGAAAAAGCCGTAAAAGATTTTTAAACGACAAGAATTTATCCGTACAATTATGAAATATTTTCTGACAAATGTTTTCTGTCTGATGAAGTCACAGATATTCCGGTGGAGAAAGAAATTGAAAGATCGATGCCTGCGGAAAATTTTCCAAATAACCACCAACCTGAAACTGAAAACGTATCTAAGGAACCACACCGAGCTGCAGCTACACTTTGTTCAAAGATGTTATCCTGAAAGTTTCTCCGAAGTCAAGGTCCGATGCCCGTAAAAACAAAAACCAAAATTCACAGAGGAGATCTAGCAGAGCTCAGCATGCTGAAGAATTGACAAGTTCCCCATTTAAAAACCAGCTTATTGCGAAAGAAGCGAAAAAACAACAAGATACTAAAAGTGTGAAAAGAAAACTTACTGAAAATGGCAATGTAAAGCTTATTATAAGAAGAAAGGAAACAGTGTAAAAGAAAGTCGCAAAGGTTTCAAGTAGTGATAGTGAAGAGGACGACACACACCATATGCATTTATTGTCCAAGCAGGTATGGCGAGTCAAGGGCAGGAAAGGGATGGATTCAATGCCATAATTACCGAGGCTGGGCAAATGATGCTTGCACAGGAGTATCAGAGAACAATAAAGAATTTATTTGCTTAAAATGTTTCTAAGATTTCATTTGAAAATAAAACATTTAGAATAAATATTTCTTTTCTAACTGTAAAGTTCCGAAAATGTATGATATCTACAAACACTATTTTAAGTCTTTTTTTCAAACCCTTGCCTAAAAATATTATTAAATGTATTGTCCACAGGGCTCCTGCACTAAGGTGCACATAGGATCAGCACAAGGTATCAAAAAACGGCTGCAATTGTTTGTGGTTATTTTTTATATCAAATTTACTGTTGGAAATCGGTAAAGTAATAAGGTAAACGGTACAATTGTTGGCATCCTTATAGTTATTGGCATACGTATTTCTAATAAAGATAACTAAGGTTTTCTTATTGTGGTAGAATTTATTATAGACTTATTTAATTTGCACAATACTTGCTTTCAAGTTTGTAGCATTTTATATAAATCGCGCCATAATTAGTAATGCAGTGGTGATCTATAGTTTACTGTGTTGTGTATTCGACTGATTTGGCAAATTTATACTAAAACTGGTAAGGATTGTGGTATGGGGTATATACTGTAAATGTTAATCATATCATAAAAAGTTGTTATTTTTGATACTGTAGGTCAACATAAGCCGTATTATTATATATAACATTCATCTAACCTTAAAATTATAACGAACTTTCCTTATTTTGCCAATTGCCAATTACTGTTAATATAAAAATCACAAGAAAGAATCCGTTTAAAGACAATATTCCAGGCACAAGTTGGTATAATGCATTTTTAAAGCGCCATCCTGAGGTTTCCATCAGAACACCAGAAGCCGTCACCTCCGCTTCAGCCTGCGTGAGTGAAAATGACATTAGGAAATGGTTTATCCAAATTAACAATTATTTACTGGAGAAAGCATTTGCTGAAGTGCTGAAGGACTCGTCTCGAGTATACAATGGAGATGAAACTAACTTTCAATTACGTCCAAAAAATAGAAGGTATTAGCACCAAAAAGCGCAAAAATGTCTATGAAGTAGAATTTGGTCAGGCAAAGAGCACTTTAACCGTTATGTTTACGTTCAGCGCTGCAGGAATTGTTACACCTCCATTTGTAATATATCCTTACAAAACAATGCCTAAAGAAATTATTAAATTTGTTCCAAATAGTTGTGCTGTAGGCCATAGTGACAGTAGATGGATGAAAAGGGAGATTTTTTATGTATATTGGCAATGTTCTATACCCCAGCTTAAAAAAGTTGAATGTAAAATTGCCATTAATCTTATTTATGGATGTACACCGAACCCACATGGATATTAAAGTAAGTGATTTGTGCACAAAATTAGGAATTATACAGATTGCCCTTTACCCTAATGCGACGAGAATATTGCAGCCAGCTGATGTTTCGGCTTTTAAACTATTAAAAACGGAATGGAAACAGGGTCTAATAGAATGGAAGAAAGAAAACACTGATAAGGAGGTTACCATGGAAACATTTGCTCCAATATTATAAATCTGTTATAAGCAAGTCGTTTAATGCTCAAATAGTTAAAAATGGATTTAGAGCATGCGGATTGTATCCATGGAATCCGGAAAATGCTGACTACACTAAATTTTCGGGAAAGAATAATACAAAACTAGAAGAAACTATAGCAAATAACACTGAATCTGCAAGTAGATCTTCATTTTCAGAGATTGTAGGAAAGCGGAAAGTGAGGGAATTTGAAGATACGGAAGAAAATGTTACGAGTTAAAATGAAGACCATAATAAATTGCACAATATATGGATGTTTTTAAAAAAACAGATAATAATAACGATGCAAACCAAACCACGGATAAGTTTATTGAGGAAGAAATAATTGACATCAATAATATGGATATAGTATTTGCTGAAGATGACCCGGAATTAATGATGAATTGGCACAATAACAACGGAAGCAGATTATTATCAACCAAGAAACCATGAGTGCAAATTAGATAGCAGCAAAAACTCTATATCCAGCCATGAAGTTGTACATGAATGTATATTAACAAATGACAACAGACCATCAGAAGGAAGTTGTAGACGCAACAAACATAATGAACTGATCCTTAAACAATTTTATTATTTACCCTAAAGCACCTTAAAGGAAAGGGAAAAATTCTGAGAAACAACCGTTTGTATTAACGTCTTCAACTTGGAAACGAATGGAAAGTCACAAACTAGAGGTCAGACAAGAACAAGAAAAAAAGAAAGAGGAAAGAAAAGTCTTGCAAAAAAGAACAAAGAAGCAAAAGAACAAAAGCTAACAGAAAAAATCAAAAGAGCACGTAAAAAAGCAATCGATCCAATAAAAACAAAAACACATAAAGATATCGCTAAAAACTTCGTAAATTCCAAAATACAAATCATCTCTAACATTACGTTGCCGGCGCTAAATCAAACACACCTCAAACATTTGTTTGAAAATACTGATCATACAATACAAAGCAAGATTTCAACAAAAGATCAAACACATGTTGAGGGATGGTTAGAGATTTATTAAAAAATATTACAAACTTTGTAGAACCTCAACAGCAAAATCAAAGTGCTCTTACAAATGCCGGACAACTAACTAATCTATTCAAGAACCTTACAGTTTACAAAGGACTATGTTATACTTGTACGAATAATATTAGTATTTTAAACATAGGTGTTAAATGTCACTGTTGTATAAGAACCTATTACTTAAAATGTATTTCTAAGTTTTCTACTATTGTTAAACCAGTATTTGAATGTAACACATGTAAACAAAAAATAAAGTGATAATTAAAGGATAATTAGAGATTGATACTTCTGCAATTAAGACACTGTTTAAAGGTTCTCAGATTTTTTGTAGCAGTTTTTATTCAAGCTCTCTACAAAAAAACGAAACACAACTGAAAGATACCTATTGCAAGTATGCCAATAACTGTAGGGTTTGTGCCAATAAGTGTAACAGAATGTGCCAATAATTAGATTTTGTACATTACTCAATAAATTTGTATTAATATTGTAATGATTTATTTTTCAAAATTTAAACAGTGTTGCGTATGGAAAACAGTAGGTAAAGATATAATTCTGAACAAAATTTTCTATTTGAAAACTATATAATTAAAGAAAAAAATTAAAAGTACTAGGTTGGCCTTAAAGTGCCAATAACTGTATCGTTTACCCTATACAGGGCAATCCAAATTAAGTGTTCACCATTGGTAACTTTGTTATTATTAAAGATACAAGATTGTTTAAATTAGCAAACTAGTAGTGCTTTTAACACTCTTTAAGACGGAAGAATTAAAAAAAACAAATGAGCAGCACGTTTTCGAGTTTTCCCGAAAAATATGTTTTTTTCAATTGGAAACCCCTCTATATTATATCATTTTCTGTTAGAAATTCAATTTTTAAACAAAATATCTTATAAGAACTTTTTTACTGGGATTTAAAACACTTGAGTTATAATTTATAAACAAAAACAGCTAAATAATTTTTATAAACTTTATTTTATACATAAACATATCATTAAAAGAAAATAAAAATCACTGATTTTTTCATAGAAGATGTTCAAAAATACCACCTTGTTGTTCAATACATTTTTGAACACGTTTCTGAACTTGTCGAACTGCTTTTAGTATGGTCCTACCATCTATTTGGTTTATCTTTTCACTAACTGCAATTTTTAGGGCGTTTACGTTTTCGTACCTTTGCTCTGTCTTTAAATAACCCCATAAAAAAAAAATCAAGCGGTGTTAAATCTGGTGATCGGGGAGGTCACTGAATAGGACCATTTGTTCCTATCCATGAATTGTTAAAAATAGTATTTAAAATTTGATGAGTACCTCTGTAGTTGTGCGCAGGTGCGCCATCCTGCTGAAAATGCAGATTCTGTCTACTTATGAGATCAATATCGTCTAAGAAATTATTCAAAATTTCAGTCAAAAATTCTATGTACCTTTCACCAGTTAGAGTGCTCTCATAAAAGAAAGGACCAACAATCCTTGAACCAATTAAACCGCACCAAACATTAAAACTGTAACGGACTTGCGGGCGTCTTGGATGTACTAAAAGAAGATTTTCCTTTGACCAGTAATGATGATTTTTTGTATTGTACATTCCAGAATTTGAGAAATTTGATTCATCGGTCCATAAAGTATAACAAAAGTTGTTTACATTTTGGCGACAAAAGTTAAGATACCAGTGGCAAAAAAACATTATTCTCTCTGGATCCCCTGCAAGAAAACTTGAACTGGTTTGTACTTATAAGGAATGAATTTGTGTTTCTTCAGAATCCTATGCACAGTACCGTGACTCAAATCAGATTCCTTGATAATATCTAGTATGGAATTCTCACGGTTGGCCTCAAAATATGCAAGAACTAGAATTTGCGTGGCCTCGCTTATTATAAAAGTCCTTCTTGTTCTTGTTTTGGCAAAAACACTCTCATTGCCTCTAAATTTTCGGTACAGTCTCAGAAAAAATTGCTCATTTGGTTGTGTTCGGAGTGGATATAATTCTGGGTAGAGTTCTTTTGCCCTCCTAGAGGATTTTCTGCACACTAAATAAGATTCTAACATATCACACTTTTCTGCATGGGTAAAAATCATTTTTTTGTCAAATTAATAACTAGCAAAATGAAATTTATGAGTGAAAGACTAATAGAACTGTACTAATATTTGACGTTTACTAGAAAGAATTAACGTCGTTATCATAGAAACATAGAAATGCACTTGACTTAGCTGTTTTTGTTTATTCACTATAACTCAAGTATTTTTAATCCCAGTAAAAAATTTCTTATAAGATTTTTTGTTTAAAAATTGAATTTCTAACAGAAAATGATATAATATACAGGGGTTTCCATTTGAAAAAAACATATTTTTCGGGAAAACTTGAAAACGCGCTGCTCTTTTTTTTTAAATTCTTCCATCTTAAAGAGCGTTAAAAGTACTACTAGTTTGCTAATTTAAACAATCTTGTATCTTTAATAATAACAAAGTTACCAATGGTGAACACTTAATTTGGATTGCCCTATATATGGTACAATGAAAACCCGAAATCAATCAAAACCCGAATTAACTAGCGAAAACGCGTTCTAACTGAGAGCGCTCGGGAAAACCCGAATTAACTAGACAAAACGCATTCTAACAGCGCTAGGGAAAACCTGAACTAACTAGGAAAAACGCGTTCTAACTAAAAGCGCTAAGGAAAATTCGAATGAACTAGGAAAAACGCGTTATTACTCACAGCGCTAGGAAAACCCGTTTTATTTGTGTTTCGACTGATTTCTTAGACAATATAAATTGTATCTATCCAAAATTATTGTATTATTTCAATAATATGTTATATAACAAGTTCTAATTTAAATTTATCTATACTTAGTAAATCAGTGTTCTAGGAAAGAACCTGTCACTGAAGAAAAAAATACTTTATTTGGATATTGTTTAACACAGTACCGTTATTACAAATTATTTATTTCGATAATGCAAACTACGGTGACACTTAGAATTGCAAAGAGAACCAATTTTCATACAGAAACATTTCCTTGAAGAGGAATCTTTTTTAAAAGAACAGCGGACGAACTTGTCCAGTTCCTACAGCACCTTTTCTTGCTGCTGTTCTCAGCAAAATTTCTTGACCTGGTACTCGCTCTTGAGCCAAGAAAATTTGCGGCGATACATCGAATTCAGATCTGAAAATCAATGAATATGATAAACTTTTGTATTAAACTAGTACAAAAATTACACATTTTTAGTCTTGGTTTGAAGTCAATTCTTTAATTTATGAACATCAGAAAATTAATGTAATACCTAAATTTAATGCTTATTTGTAACACATACACCTAATAGTTACTGCGTATAATATTTAACGGAATACTGCTAAATTTCTGTAAACAATTAGCTGTAGGGGGCATTCAGGGGGGAGGGGCGTTGGGGCGACCGCTCCCCCTCCTTACAGTTCGTGAGCTAGAGGTATTATGCCAAAATAGTATTTATTCTATTACAATTTGATAAAATAATTTTTGAAACCCCTTCAACTTTTTTTGCTCTCCCCTTCCCTCCCGAAAAAATAAATTCCCAACTACGACCTTGTTACTTCCCGCTAACGACTTGGTCTGGATCCGTCTCTGACTAGCTGTAGTCTACTGTATAAATACTTATAGAATTTTTAAAGCCAATATAAATAATATCCATATATTTATTGAATAAATACTGAACTAATTAAGTTTAAATATCATTTCTTACCTCGAATACAGTTTGTTCAGAACTCCAATTTTTCCTACCAATTTTGTACAGGCCATCTTCATTTTTTCAAGTACTACACCGATGAGATTTCGCAAGTCCGCTTTTGCTCTATCAGCATCTGGAATGGGAATAACAACATTACCTCCAATATCAACCTCAGGATGTGTTGCATCGATGATCTTCATTCGTTGGGCTTGTTTTATTAAATTTTCTTTGGTTTTCCTTTCTAATTAAAGAAATGTAGATCGGCTTACTAGCAAGCATATGTTTGTGCTGATTGTGCTTGTCCAGTTTCTTGCTCTCCTGCATTCATGTCCTCGAAAATTTTCTGAAGTTTATCCTCGCCTTGGATATTTTTTATAATATCTGATGGCAAGATTAAGGTTGTCAGTCCAACTCTTGATTCAATCCCAAACATAGCTTTGTATGGTGTTTGTTTAATTCCTGAAAGTAGAGCTCTATTTTTCATGAATTGAATAAGGCGAAGACCATTGGGACCACTTTGTAGTTTGATTATCTTTCATCCATAAAGCCAACATATTTTCTACGTCTTGGTTGGCCCACTCAACCGAACCCCGCGGCTGGCTGTGACGAGGCTTCCCATGAACAATCTTCAGTTCTAGTCAATACGTAGAGAACTGTTCTATAACGGAATTTACAAACTCTCTTCCATTATCAGATTTCGATATACAAGAAGACCCATGTGTTAAAAAGATATCAGGTAGTTGCAAAGTAACCTCTTCCGCTCTTTTGCTCTGAAGAGCTCGTACTAATATAACCTTTGTTAAATGTTCCTGGTAAGCCATAATAAACCTAAATTCATTGTCTCCTGAGATTGAATGTCAATCAAATCCACTTGGCAGTAACTGTTAATTTCTGAGTGAATAATAGGTTTAGAAACCAAATCTTTACTTCCTTTATTTTTTTTTCTGTTGACATGTTTCATATATCTATAAAGAAGTTTGTATTATCTCAGTTGTTATGTTAGCATATTATCTTGAAGTTTAAATTTTGAGGCTGTCTTTACCAACATGTCCTATGGCCACATGCGCATTTTCGATAACATCAAAAATTTCTTCAACCGGAAAATAATATCTTATGGGCTCATTTGGAGAAACCAACTTTTTTAGTCCACTGATTTCAAGAATATTAAACCTTTTTAATCTAGGGTATTAAACAGAAGTCTTCCTAACGGCAGATTTTGCTTCTTCAACCTCTGATAAAAGAGTGCTGTATCATCACTTGACTTATTTTGTTTTTTATCTAAAAACTATAATTGTTCAAAAATAAATTTTTCCAATTTTTAGCTCAAAAGGCATTAACATTTTCTCTATTCATCGTAAATAAACCAAACAGCACAAGCACGTTCCTGCAAGAATAAAACTAGACGACTGCACTTGCTTTAAAAATTTCACAAGCAACAAATCCAGATTCAAGCTGCTTTAACTTGACAAAACCGAAAATAACTAAGGAAGATGTATTTTCGCTAGCGTTCTCAGTTAGAGCGTCTTTTCCCTAGTTAATTAGGGTTTTCCCTAGCGCTCTCAGTTAGAAGGCGTCTTCCCTAGTTAATTCGGGTTTTAACAGATTTCGGGTTTTCACTGTAACATATATACTAGATGCAGTTAGGTTTACTCATTTTTAGTTATTTTTTTGGAAAATATAAATCAAAATTCCTTAAGCGTGTTCCTGTGCCCCCTCTTCCCCCAACCACCTATTTGAAAGTAGTTGACTATATGCCAGTATACGTTGACAAAATTTAATTAGAGACGTTAAAAGCATTATCTCAATTCAAATATCCACAAAAATTAAAAACTAAACTCAAATTTTAATTTAGATAATTTTTTGGTAGTTCAGTATACGTATAAATAAAAGCCACAGCTATTTGATTAGAGTAAATTTTTGTGATTGAGTTAGGACATACTTGAAAATTTCTAGGAAGTTTTTCTTGAACACGCGATATCATTATGTTCTATTTAGATGCTCCGCATGCGAACCGTATTATAAAACTACTCTAAATAATACAATGAATTGGTTATTTTGACAATAGCGAAATCTTTTTGTTAGAATTAATTCTGACCACGAAGGCCCGTAATATTTTTATCGATCATACCGGTGAAGTTATTGCTCCCATAGTACGATTCTCGAATATAAACTACCCTACAATAATATTCCAAACACCCTGGGCTTTGTTTAAAAATAACAGATAAAATACGAACAATCTTTGGAAAGGAAACTCTATTTTTAATACACATTGGAAAGGTTCATCTAACGTCGATACAATGGTTGACGTTTTAGGAAAGTTCTAGTGTCAAATGAATGGAGAAACAAAACCGGCGTGTCACTTCCATGGGTGACGGAAAAAACTTTTGTAATTCTGGAACACGCTGAACTGTAACGCATCTCTAAACTGTAGTACGTGATCGAGAAAACGATTTCATTTTTTATCGTTTCCTTAAACTTTTTTATAAAAGGAGAAACCTAAATATAAGAATATGCGTAGGACATATTACAAATATTAATGTAGAAATATAATAAAGAAATTTTAATTTTAACTAACGATGTTTTTAATACAACAAAATTGTAAAAGAAACATTTACATAAATATAATAAAACAACGGAAGTCAATATATTAAGGAACGTAAACCAAAGTTTATGATCCAGTTTAATACAATTTGTCGACACTACTTAAAGGAAAACATTCCATCTTAAACTAGCCGTTATCTAGTTAGTAAACAAGAAAGCATCTAGTAAACGGAGCATTGTAAAGGAGTTAATCAATTAGAAGCAAAACGTATCGACGCAATGTATTAAAATATTACTGGAATTAATCACAAAATTTGGAGCAAAGCAGCGATGCAATAACTAATACTTCACAAATAAATATCTACAGTATGACAGAGAATATAAATAAGTATACCGAAACTTAAAAATATATTTCTAGTGTTACATAATTAACAATAATAATAATAATAATAAGCAGGATCCAGGTAGGATTAAGAGATAATAATAATAATAATAATAAAATAATAAAACCCGCACAGGGTAGCCTAGAGATAGGTTACTGGGGACTAGCGACCCCACGGGTTCCTGCGCTAACCGTTGGGTTGGGTTAGCAGCCCCAATGAGGTACACTTGCTCCAAACACTGGATGAAAAAGATACTGTGGTGGGTCGGAGGAGCAGGATCCCGGTAGGATTAACCAGCAAAGACCGAAACAGCAAATTGGAAATGAAACACAAACATGGCATGCTTCAGTAGAAACAAAAAATGCAGGCGAGGATGTTGTTGAGATACCTTCATCTCAACCCACTTTGTCAACATAACAACTAAAGCGCCGGACCCTATGGGCCGTGAAAATGAACCCCCCCCCTCCTACATGGTGAGAGGTGTTATTATCTGCTTACTAAGAATGAAACATGCCATATGGAGGAGAGCTGCATAGTTAGGTTACAGAAAAATACCTAGAAATAAGAAGTAATAAACAACAATAATAATAATATTATGATAGTTATGCCAGCCATCTTGTTCTCACGAACGGATGGGTTAACACACTGGCAACCAAGGACAAATTGAATGTTCTTGTGAGTGGAGGAAGTAATAATACAGAATAATTGAAACATACATGAGTAGGTAAACCCCACCAGTTTTGTATAATACAAAGGTATTTTTAACCCTCAAGTACTATCGTGGGGTGTTTCGGCACCCCAGAGGTAACTTTTTTCTAAATTTCTTCGAAACTATTTTTGTTACCTTTCTAGGGTTTCAGGTATTCTCCTATACGAATGAGATGTGTAATATTCTATAATCTATTATTTACAATGTTTTACAGTTATAGCAAAAAATAGCCTTTGGGGTGTCTCAACACCCCACCATAGCAGTTACGTTCGACTTTTTCAAAAATAGCGCAACTTTTTCTAACCCATTGTTTAGATTTTTATAGTGATAATATCCATTTCCTCTTTTGGGCGAATCACAGCTCTTTGTTTAAGACTTGTCGTGCATGTGTAGGCGATTCACTCGTTTACATTCGGCTTCGGGAATTTTTTATAATGTTGTACATGTGTTGGGGATTTACCCATATACATTCGACCTGGGGGATTTTTTATATGTAGCATTGAATAAAGTTGTATTTCCCCTGTTTGTGTACAATATATATAAGACTCAAATAAATTTCTTATTCAGTTCGTAAAAAAACATAGTGTTTGTCAATATTGGTCGTTGTTTCTCTTCCATAAAACGTATATTGAATAGTAACAACAATATGACAAAGTTTCTGACTAACGAACAGTTAGTAAATCTCGCTGCAAACTTTTACGATGATATCAGTGAAAGTGCATGCCCTGGTGAACATGATAATGATTTGAGTGATGCAGTAAACGAACATAGTGATCACGACACATCTTCAGAAGTTGAAGTCGAATCTGAAGACGAAACTGAAGATTTGGATGATGTCAGTGCAAGTGCAAGTGCGAGTGCAAGTTACTTTTACGGACGAAATCGGTATATGTGGTCCAAAAATCCTTCTGCTGCTTCGCGTATCAGGTCCTCTAATATAGTCAGTCATCGACCATGAGCAAAGATTCCTGCAGTAAATACTCCTCCTAGAACACCTTCTGAAGCATGGTCACTTTTTATTACGGGAGAAATCCTAAATGAAATATTATAACATACAAATGCAAAAATTACGGAAACGAGTTTTTCTTATGGACCGACGGCTAGTTATGTGGGACACACAGACCTGATTGAATTAAAAGCATTGCTGGGGCTTCTAATTCTGGCTGGAGTGTTCAAGTTTAATCACGAAGACACTAGAAGTCTTTTTGCATCGGATGGTATGGGATGAGATATTTTTAGAGGTGTTATGTCTGAGCAACGGTTTTTGTTTCTTTTGTTAACGCTGAGATTTGACGATCAACTAACTAGGAGGAACAGAATTGACAATGGTGATAAACTTGCAGCAATTTTAAAAATTTATGAAATTTTCAATACAAACTGCACGAACAATTTCAGTTGCAGCGAATATGCAGTTGTAGATGAAATGCTTGTTGGATTTCGAGGCCGCTGCTCTTTTCGCCAATATATCAAAAGTAAACCAAAAAAATATGGCATCAAGATTATGTGCCTGTGTGATTCACGAACGCATTATCTGATAAATTCATTTGTTTATAGCGGAAAGACAACCGAACCGAATTATTAGAATACAGAGAATAGTTTAATAGAAAATTATAATTTTGCCAATCCAAACAAACTTTCGGTTCCAACACGTAGTGTACTGAAATTAGTTTCTCCAATTATGAACACAAATCGAAATGTTACAGGAGATAATTGGTTTTCTTCTATAGAACTATTGAGTGAATTGAAAAAGGTTGGTTTGACATATGTCGGGACACTTCTCAAGAATAAGCGCGAAATTCTACTTGCATTTTTACAAACTAAACAGATACCAATAAACTCCTGTAAATTTTGGATTTACACACGATAATACGTTGGTTTCCTTTGTACCAAAAAAAAAACAACTGTGTTCTGTTGGTTTCGTCTATGCATCACAACGAAAATGTTGAAGCAAATGAGAAACCAGAAATTATAAATTTTTACAATGGTACCAAAGGAGGAGTCGATGCTTTGGACCAGAAGTGTTTGACGTACTCCTGCCAAAGGCGGACCAGGCGATGGCCAATGGCCATATTCGGAGCAATGTTAGACATTTCACGTGTCAACAGTTATACAATTTTCTTAGCCACTTCAGACGGTACAGTCAATATGACACGAAGAGAATTTTATATTCGTTTAGGAAGAGAACTCGTCAATGATCACGTAAAACGGAGATATGAAATAAAAGGATTGTCATCTGGGCTAAAATCAATCATCAAAAATTTACTAGGTTTAGATACACCACAACAGTCACAAGAAGCAGGACCTGTAAGAACCTACAAAAGGTGTCACATCTGTGGACGAAGCAGAGACAAGAAAATAAAAACCACGTGTCATAAATTTCGTCAGCATGTCTGCAAGGACCATTCTGAGATACTCATAGAATGCAGAAAATGTTTAGAAAGGTAATTGTAAGAATTTTGTATAAATCTGAGTGCATGAAAAAATGGCATGATTTTTGTCATAAAAAATATACGTCTCACAACGTCATTGTCAGAATTTTTGTATGAAATATTAATGCCACTTTTCTTTTACAGAGAATAAGATCATGGCTTCCAACAGTAGAAAAAGTGAAGACATCTTAAAAATACACTGCAGATACTTTTGTGAAAAAAAATTGTACGAGGGAACATTTTTTATATTTTTTTATAAATGTAAATTTTCTATTTTGTTGTGAATAAAGTTTTGTTTTTCCTTGAACAAATCACAAGATAAGAGACTAGTTTATTGCACAGATAGTTCAAAAGTAGAAAAAAAAGATAATTAACGAAATAATTAATTTTAAAGAGTGGGGTGTCAAAACACCCCACGATAGCAGTTGTGTTACCTGAAAACACGATAGTACTTAAGGGTTAATAATATAAAATATTATTAAAAATCTGGTGTGAAGAACACAAATACAGGTTCACTATTAATATTTTTGTGCACGTGTCCGAACATATCCCTCCCCAGAGACGTAGATACGTATTTCGCCTTTCTACAGGCTCATCGGTACGCCCCTGCTGGAGAAAGGATATCGTCAGACACATTCACAAAAAAGAACCACATCGCTACATCACAGAAATTATCCAGACCGAGCGTAGAAGTAAATTCAGCGCTGCCTGTTGTCAGACAGCCGAAGTACCTCGCCCCGTCCACATAACCAATGTGAAGTAGCGACGCCCTTTCAAAGATGGCACAGCCATCTCTCTAGAAACTGCATTTTGTTTGTCTTCACTCATACTACGGAGTAAACGCATGTGTAATGTATCAGAATAATTGAAACATACATGAGTATGTGAACCCCACCAGTTTTGTATAATACAAAGGTATTTTTAATAATATAAAATATTATTAAAAATCTGGTGTGAAAAACACAAAATAAATACAGGTTCACTATTAATATTTTTGTGAACGTGTCCGAACATATCCTTCCCCAGAGACGTAGATCCGTATTTCGCCTTTCTACAGGCTCATCGGTACGCCCCTGCTGGAGAAAGAATATCTTCAGACACATTCACACCAGACTTTTAATAATATTTTATATTATTAAAAATACCTTTGTATTATACAAAACTGGTGGGGTTTACCTACTCGTGTATGTTTCAATTATTCTGATACATTACACATGCGGTTAGTCCGTAGTATGAGTGAAGACACAAACAAAATGCAGTTTCTAGAGAGATGACTGTGCCACCTTTGGAAGGGCGTCGTTATTTCACATTGGTTATGTGGACGGGGTGAGGTACTTCGGCTGTCTGACAACAGGCAGCGCTGAATTTACTTCTACGCTCGGTCTGGATAATTTCTGTGATGTGGCGATGTGGTTCTTTTTTGTGAATGTGTCTGAAGATATCCTTTCTCCAGTAAGGGCGTACCGATGAGCCTGTAGAAAGGCGAAATACGTATCTACGTCTCTGGGGAGGGATATGTTAGGACACGTTCACAAAAAGTTTAATAGTGAACTTTTATTTGTGTTCTTCAAACCAGATTTTTAATAATATTTTATATTATTAAAAATACCTTTGTATTATACAAAACTGGTGGGGTTTACCTACTCATGTATGTTTCAATTATTCTGATACATTACACATGCGGTTAGTCCGTAGTTTGAGTGAAGACACAAACAAAGTGCAGTTTCTAGAGAGATGGCTGTGCCACCTTTAGAAGGGCGTCGTTACTTCACATTGGTTATGTGGACGGGGCGAGGTACTTCGGCTGTCTGACAACAGGCAGCGCTGAATTTACTACTACGCTGGGTCTGGATAATTTCTGTGATGTGGCGATGTGGTTCTTTTTTGTGAATGTGTCTGAAGATATCCTTTCTCCAGCAGGGGCGTATATTATTCATATACAGATAAACAACTTGAACTACGAAAGCCTATTGATAGGGGAAGGTAGTGGGAGGTAAAATTAAATGTATCCACTATAATAATATTATATTTTGGAAACATTTGTGTTTTTGTATGTATGTTTGTAATTTTTTCACACAAAAACCACTGGACCGATTTCAAAAATTCTTTCACCATTAGAAAGCTGCATTTTCACTGAGTGACATAGACTATATTACATTTTCAAAAAAAAAGGAATCCCCAATAAAATTGCATTAATGTAACCCAAGGTGTGAAAAAATTAGTAACAAAAAATCTGTCATCGCGTACGCTGCGGAAACTATTGTTGATAGAACAAAAAAATGTTGAACAGTATTATAGAACGTATTAATATCTACAATAACGTCCGCGAAACCATATGTCCAACTACTGTAGTTATGCCACTATAACTACTTTTTTACATTTTAAAAGTTAATAAAAGTGCCGACAATAATCAAACCATATTATCCATACCTCTGTATTATTCCTTATCCTATTAAATGATATTTTATTAAAGACCATTTCAATACCAGTAAAATACTTTTTAAATTATTAAAATCGGACATTCCATTCAAAAGATATAACGAATTTAAAAATGTCAATCTAAAGAAAATAATGTTATAATATAATGTAGTGGATATACAAGTTGCTAAATAAGCTAAATGAATACATTTTATTTTACCTCCCACCACCCTCTCCTATCAATAGGCTTTCGTAGTTCAAGTTGTTATACTGTATATGCAAAGATACTGTGTTGCTATTTACTTTTTACAAAGGACAGCTTGATCACTATAAAAATAAATTCCTTTCGATCATGTACTAATCTTCCAGTGGTTATAGTAATTTTTACAGATAGTCCTAAGAATAGAAATAGATGTGGAAGTGCTTCTTACGTGTATTAAATCGAATTTTCCATCTAGATTCTGACACTACCGTATTCACAGCTATAGGCATACTAGAGGCATTAAAATACGGAATGAACACGAAATCATGGGCAAGTATGGTGCTGGTAGTTCAAAATAGAGACCACTTCCCCAAGGCTCATCCCATTATAATAGATATCAGAATTTTAATCTAATTAAATAAGAAATTTGCCAAAGCTGAAAAGGTACAATACAATTCATCCCAACGAAGAAGCAGATAAAATGACGAAAATTGATCGCATAAAAGGAACACTATATAAACTGTCTCTTTGTGCGAGTGAACTTCTATCAATAGCTAAAAATTGTAGAGGAGAAGGTGCAAATATGGAATATGTATGTATTATGGAATACTATCTTTTTTCCTAAAGTAAATACAGACATCTAACAAAACGTATGTAAACTAACAGAAAAAAATCGAGTATTAAGATTGCAGAACGCTGCTAGCAACTGTAATAAGTAGAGTGACCAATCGGGAGCGAAAGCAGAGGCGTGACTAACGAATTGGTTCCCGCGTGCCCCATCGCACTTACGATTACTTAGTATGTTGTTCACGGTCATCGTGTGTACACGTATAATAGCAGCAGGAAAGTGTATTCTGTGTATTTAATAATGTTGAAGGAGCGTACAGTAAAAAAACCGCTATCATCAAAGTTAGTCAATAGGTTTATTGAGAACCATCCTAGTTCTACAATAAACGCTTTTTCTGTTTCACTAAAGGGCATGGTTATTGAATTTTATATTCGTTTTGCACAGCACTAATTATTGTCACTTTGACATAAAAGTAGTACTTAAATTATCAAGGATACCTAGACTGGAGATAATTTAATTTCGGTATACTTTATTCTGTGTGATATTGTATATACAAAATACAGGGTCTTCCTAAACTAGTTATATAGAAATAACATAAAGAAAGTATAAATTTTATTGAACTTTATAACAAAACAAACGATTTAGCAAAAGTTCAAGTGTGGCGTGTTTTACAAGAACAGCCATAGTCAGAATTTGTGTTTTGTGGGAAATCAAGAAAAACTTAATAACATTGTTATTTTTGTTTTGATTACTATAATTGTTTCAGGGGAAGCCTAATATTTTATATTTTATTGTTATCTTAAGTAATTAACTTCCTAACTTCAACCTATTGCTCTAAAAAATATCTGAATTGTCTGATGTTATGGACTTTGGCTGCTTTTGCCAGAACTTAGTTAAAGAAATAAATAACAACAGATAAAACTTGAAAAAACTTTATTAAACGTCTTCCAAACTAAGTACTATTATTATCATTACAATAAAATTAACTAACATAATCTTCAGCACCACTACTGAGAGCAAGAAGCAAGTACATGCTTCTTGAACAGATCGCAGGATATTAATAGTATCGGATATTTTCGGGATTTTGCAGACACTGCCAGATTCCTAAAAAAGTTAGCTTATGGGGTTTTACATGAATTTCTCTTTTATATAACGGAGACAGTGTCAGTTCGTTAGGTAGTTTCTTCCTATTTGGAATGTATATAGTATACCAACATCCTATGTAAACGGGCTTACATTGGATGTAGTCTCGATTAGCATATATTTTAACTCTCATTCCTTTTATTTTTATGGGGGACTTTGGATTTTACAGAAAGTATAGTTTTAAGGATTCAGATAGATTTACGAAGTCACTCTGCTGTATTTCTACAAAATTAAAAGCTGAATCTCTTGCTTCTATGATTAAGCGGTCCCAATCAAACTGCACTACTGCCAATTTTTTTTCTTTTTTTAGCCTCAGTCAAGCTGAAGTTTTGATCATTTGGCAATCGGGAATGTCCATTTCATAATTTTTATTTTGGCTTGCGCATTCATCACTAAGTAACACCAGATCATCATTGATAGTATCAGTTTTATTTAAATATTGCAGCAACAAGGATGCAACATTATTTTGAGTTTTTTCCAGTAAATTCGTCGTACATAAACATACTTGCATCATTAGTTTGTAAATCATGCACCCTAAAAGCATAATATCAAATGTAACTTTCACTAATTTGAATATGAGGTAAATTTTGCATATAGTCAAAGCTTAAGCAGTCTTCTTATTTTATAAAATTTATCTGCCTGCACAGATAAGTTTCTTTTCAGTTTCAATTTTTGTGCGTTCTTCTAAGTTGAAACACATATTTTGTTGTGATATCAGCCGATCGCAAATAGTGCAAGTATCAGATCTTGGCAGACTAAATTTAATATTGAACGATGCCTTAAACACCAGTAGTCTTTATATGAAACGTTGTTATGATACTTACCTTCAAACATCTTGTACATAACTTTAACGAAGAGTGTTACAGGTAAATATAACGGATCTGGATTTTTTCTTCGAGATTAATGTGATTGGCAAGCTATAAATGACGAAATAAGAAATTCAATTTCAAGACAACGTTAGGTGTTTCCTTAGGTCTGTTGCTTTGTTTACCTCTCATGTCATGAGACAATTTGCCACGCACTAAAAGATGTTGTAATCTTCTTATTCTAGCTCTTGCTACCCCAAAAAAGCTTAGGAATATTCATCATGGTTTTCTCTTATCTTTTAAGAATATGTTGCATAATTATTAAAAGCTTTCATTGGATTCATATGTTCATCTCCTATGTCAGCTTCATTACCGCTGTCATTACATATTTTCTTGGTCTGCGACGTTGTGGACCTCTCATAACGATCGAACCAACAGGGTGGGTATCTTACTCGTCTTTCGAAGACAGAGAGTTAAACTGCGTTAATAAAGTTTGGCGCATATTTTCATTGATTGTTGTGAAGCACTTAAAACTGTAACATCTACAAAAAAGCTAATTCTCAGAAACTACGTGCATATTACGATTCTCTATTTACACTTACCTAGAATCTAGACCTGTTTGTTTAGCAGATACTCGATTTCAAACGTGATTATGTGGGCAGCACTGATAACTCTTTTTTGGTTTATAGCTCATTCTTTTCCCATACATTTTGCTTTCTTTCTTTTCCAGTTTGTTATTTTCATTACAAAACTGTAAGCTTACATTCTCCATAACAATTTTATTATTATTGTCGTCAAAACGTCAACAATTAACGCAAACTGAACACTAACCTCAAACTGTAGAATTTGAGAAGTCAAAATCATTCGAGGCAGCACCACCCACAGAATTTCCGGCAAAGACAATCATTGTCCTGGACTGCCATCTGACAACCGATGCCTCTATCGCAAAGGCCGTAATTTTTGACAGAATACTTACTCAGAACGTTTTGACGTACAGTTACTACTTGTGTTGTTTGCAGTTATTTAAAACATCTCGGTCTAAAAATGGAATTAACTTCTGAACATTTCCGTGCGACTATTTTTTACAATTTTCGTTTTGGATTATCACAACAACAGTGCATCGATGAACTTAATTCGACTTTTGACAATGAATTACCATAAAAACCAGCGCAGATCGGTGATATACTGAATTCGATCGTGGCCGTGCTTCGCTCACTGACGAATTTCGTGAAGGTCGTCGAAAATCGGTTATTGTTCCTGAAAAAATTGTTGCTGCGCGTGAATTGATATTGCAAGATTATCATGTGACTTATTGTGAGATAGAGGTATCCTTGAGCATTAGTGGAACCAACACACATTCAATTTTGCTTAAACATTTGGTCATCAAAAAAATTTGTTCGGGTTAGATCCTACATTATTTGACAATCGCTCAAAAAAAGGCTCGTGTGGACTCGTCAAAAGAAATGTTAAGAAAATACGATAGGGGCGCTTCTATGATATCGCAATAGGTGATGAACCACGGATCTATGCGTATGACTCGCAGTTTTCTGCATGAGTCGTTCTAGATGAGCAAAATCCAACAAAAGTTGTTCGCGCACGAAGCATTTCGAGCGAATGGTCGCTTGTTTCTTCGGAAAAACCGAACATGTGGCAACTGTACCACTAGTACAACGTCGAACAGTCAACTTTGAATGGTATACAACCATTTACTTGACAGAAGTGTTCGGAAAAATAAGGAAAACCAACCGCCAAAGACGGATTATTCTCCACCAGGGCAATGCGAGCTCTGACAACTGGAAAAGGTGAATTGACTTCTTTCTATTCCAGCAAATCAAAAATAAATTACGTGGTCAACGTTTTCCGACGCCTGAAGAAGTGGTTGATACTTTCAAAGTGCATGTTTTAGAGGTACCTCAATCGAGTTGGAAAAAGTTCTTCGATCGGTTCGAGCGCATGCAAAAGTGTATTGATCTCAATGGGGAATATTTTGAACCAATATATATAACCGAGGTATACGATGATTAATTTTAGTTTCTATTCTCTATTTCCGAACTATAAAAGGCATCGTATAGGTGCCTCTGCTTCCCGTGATCTGAGCTATGCAAGTACCTCGTTTGTTGAGAAAGGGGCGCGTTGATTGAGCGTATCGTAATTCCACTGTCATTGGTGGATGTGGTGAGTAGTCAAGTGTCACAAAGGCGACATTGTACGGTACACCTCTTACAATTAAAAAGAATTGTTATTTCTATCTTTTTCCACTTAATATAGGTTTGCTATAGAAAATTTAATAAAACTATACTACAATGTATTGGCCACCTGTAGACTAAAGAGTTGTTTCCAATTAAACTTAGGCCATTATTCCGGCCCAACGAATCTTAACGCTTAATCTTCAACTTATAATGCATGTGATTACGTTTAACGATACACGTGTGGATTTTCGGCAGCCCATATTAAGTAATGAAAATGATCTCTCTAAAATGTTTTCATGTCTTAGGTTATTATTAAAACATTGACGGTAATCTAATCTTTTCTCTCCAATAATTGTAGCACAACCGAAACTTTAGAAGGAGGAAAATATAACTATATAACTAGTTTTGAAATGTAACATATACTTTTAGCAATATTTAAGAAATTCTCTACCTATTTAGTGTGCTAATTGATATAGTGGCTTAGTGGGAATGTGTTCCAAATGAGTTCGTACATCTTCTACAGTCTCAAAATTGTTATTTGTAATTCTTAAAATTTACAGACACTTCCTGTTGGAAGCGATTAAAGATTCTATAAACGTATCTAGTAGGTATATCATGACCAACTTCCTCATTTAGAAAATCATTATCTAAACAAGCAATTTAATTTAGTAAGCTGATAGCCTTTAAAAAGCATTTTGTTATATACAATTATAATGAAAAACGATTTTGAAGAGATAAAGACCAATATATACCAAATAATAATTAATTCTAATGACAATAAAGCATCTAAAATTAACAAAATTTCTTGCACTAAATTCAAATAAAATTTCGATATATGTAGAGCTTCTAGAAAACAATACTTTACCAGAGTAAGGAGTGAACACATCGAGGTTCACCACAGCCTAAAAATTTAATATGCAACCTTCAGCATGGAAGGTTATGGTCTTTCTTCGAGAAGTATTAGAAATGTTAGAACATCTATGGGGAAAATGTTGGAGAATATGTTGGAAAATAAAAGTAAGATATATGCCAATTTTTTATTGTGACTAGGTCAAGGGTGGAGAAAAGGGATCCACCCTCGTAAAATATTACCGCACCTTTTTTCGTAATTAAATTTAAAAAATAAATTTATTAAATAACCTGAACTGTAATAAAATCAATAAAAAGTATTGCAAAATGCCATTAGCATTGTATTTATCTTCTTTGTCTTAGAGAAATTGTCTGTTTCATCGTGATTGTTTAATTCAATTTTGAGCGACTTTTGAAATTCGAATACCCTTCAACTCACTTCGTTTTTTCCTCTTTCGGACATCCTAATTACTTTGTAACAAGTAAAGTTTTTCAAATTAAACTGCGTTCACGAGGAGAATTTTTCAAATGTTTTATGCTTAAAACCGTAATAGGCCTTTCCACCGGAACAAGACCTTTTTACTTGACAGAGCAATTTTTCGGTTTCGTCTTACGATTTACCGTTGGGAAACGAGTAGCTGATTATAATAAAGAATTTCGTGGGTCAAATTTATGAGAATCTTATTTATAATTTTGTGCGAACGAATACGGAATTTTAATTTCGTTTAGGCGTACTGTCCTGTTGTCAGTTTAGAATGATGCTTTTTTAATTTAAATTGTTTTTATTTATCTATGACAAAATCTCTATGTGGATGTATCGTAATTTTATTACTTACTTTTTTATATTACAGTCAAATTTCCTTCTTTAGAGTGGATGCGTTAAAGAATTTTCATTAATGAAATAACTAGAGTAGACCGTGAAATTAAAAAATACACATCACATTTTGACAGCCGATGCCTTGTCTATTTACTGTTAGTGTTTGATAAACTTCTTACAAAGTGTGTTTCATAGGCATTCTTTTTTAATTGTACCCTGCTGTAAATTGATAATTTTGGGCATCGTGCAGTGATTAAGTATCTTGTAAAGAAAGGCATGTCCTACGTACACAATCGTCAGAAAATGAGGAAAACAATTTAAACGTACCAAAGTTTAGTTTCTTAAAACTTAGTGTATACATGGATGCTTTGTAAAGTGTTAGCTTTACTGTGTCCTATGCTCAATACTGTGATTATTAATTTTACCCACAGAGGATGACAACTTAGTTAGGTAATAACTAATTTTTGGTTTGTGTCCTTTCAGGCATGTCGGTCTTAATATATTTTTTTAAATTAATATTATGAAACATAAAGCTTTGTGCCTTTTACATATCATCATGAGACTACTTTGTGTTTAGACCAACAGCGCAATGTTTTTCTAAACGCCAATGTCAATGTCGCGGAGGTAGAAACAGGGTGTCGTGATTTCTTTGCAACTAAGAGAATGGTAGAAGCGAGGAACTGAAAATATTACTAGACAATGCCAACAAATTATCCATCATAATGGACTGTATTTATATTTCTAATTGATATTGTATTTTTTTTTCTGTTTTATTAAATAAAGTAAAGTCTTATATTGAAAAACGAAAAAAAAATTACACTTCGCTAATAATATGCACGTAAGAATATTAAAGAGTTACAATCTGTATTAGGTATTCGTACTTATTATGGTAAATATATCCCGAATTTAACTTCATTGTTACATCTAATACATGAACTTTTAAAGAAAGATACTATTCTTTAAATGGAAATAAAGCATTTAAAAAAGTAGAAATATTTAACTTTCCACCGATATTTTAGAACATGATAAGGTATAATATGAATTGCAATTGATTACAGAAACGAGTCGATAGGCTGTGTGTTGTGTTTTTTCTCAAGTCTTCCAGATAGTCAAGAACACCAAGTCGGAAAACTGCTACAAGTCCAGAAATGGTGGATAAAGTCCGTGATTTGTTGCTAAATGACTGACGATGGAAAGCGTTAGAAATAGCAAGAGCAATGAGCATCTCAAAGGAATGGGTGCTTTATATTTTGCATGAAGAATTTAATATGAGAGCTTTCGCTAAGATGGATGCCCACCGCGTTTACTGACTAAAGAACAGAGACGTGTTCGCTGTCAAATATCGATGAATAATTTAGGAACTCTTAAACGCAATATATCATATTTTTGGCGCCAATTTGTTACTTGCGACGAAATATGAGTTCATTATTATACACCCTAATCTAAACAACAGTCTAAGATATAAACCACACGTGTAGAACCAACTTCAAAGAAGGCCAAGACAGTTTTATAGGCGGGACAGGTGACGTCGGTATTTTGGGATGCAAAAGATGTATTGTAGATATACTATCGTCAAAAGGGCAACACCATAAACGGTGTATATTACGCAAATCTTCTAGATCGCTTGAAGACAGCTATTGTTGAAAAGCGTCCAGGAATGACTAAGAAGAAAGTGCTCTTTCACCATAATAACGCACCTGTACATTCCAGTACGGTTGCTGCAAAAAAATTTTAGAATTAAGGTTTAAGCTAGTACTGCACCCCTCATATTCGCCAGACCTAAGACCATCTGACTTTCATCTATTCAGTAAATTAAAAGATTTTCTTGGAGCTAAAAAAAATTTTCACAAAAGAAAAGCTAACTCAACAGCGCACGATTATTTTGCTGGGTTAGAAGAAAATTACTTTCGAGGCGCAATAAAGAAACTTAGACGCATTGTCAACCTTAATAGTGCACTTTTTCGTCGAAATCAGGTTTTCTATCATGTTCGTACACTTTCTCATCTTAACCTGAAACAAGCTAGCACATGAGCAATATATTAAGACTAAGACATTTCCAGACAAATAATTTTTTAAGGCAAAATGATACTTCTTTGTTCATTAATTGCAGTCAGCGTTTGAATATTAAAAACTTGCTAGCATTTGTAAAATTTCATGGCCGTATTTATTCCTAATTGCTTTTATTTTCTTCTATCTAAACAATACGATTTACTTTGAATTTGTTTCAAAACTGTTATCTACTCCTGCTATTTGTTGGGGTAGAAAGCTGGGACCATTACTATTTTTTTATTTTAGCCGATGATTTGTGTTATGAACCAACATGCAACAAATTATTCTGTGATTTATTCTCAGCAAAGTATTCTTCAACCGATGTTATGGAAACAACGTTTTAGTAAACGTTACAAAATTCATCATCTACCTTCAAATCTCAAACGCTAATATTTAATTACTATGTAGGTAATTCGTGTTATGCTTCTGCGCCTTACATTTAAAGTAAAACTCACTTTTATGGAAAAAATTTGAATACTTGAATTACTGTGGAAATATGTTTCTTATTTGTATTTTCAAAATTAGAATACCGCGTACCTCACATGGTCTTTTTACTATAAAGTTGACTCTTTTATCTTGGAACAAGAACATTTTAAATTTGATTTCGTAAAGATTATTACTCAAGCTAAATGATATAATGCCTTCCTCAAGGTCCAAACTATAATATGTAATCACTAAAACTATAACCTAAGCAAACCGATACTGACTTTTTTAGAACATCTATCCTTACAACATTGATGCACTCCAGCTATTAAATAATATTCGGCTTTTTAAATCACATAGCTCTGTATGTTTGCATGAAGCATTTTACTCCAGAGGTGCCGAAACTAATATATTGTTGCGATTTAATTTTTATCCAATACGCCTATAATATTATTCAATCGTCGCTAATTCAATTGACTTTAATTATTCATCATAATCAAGTTTATTGCACTGAACTTTTCTTAATGTCTTTAGATGGGAGTGCCTTGATATAAAATTGTTAAGCATATTCTGTGAAATTTCACTTTAATGTGAATTAAATAAATTAAATAGAGCATAAAAAACAATAAAACGTAGTGGAAACGGGTTGTGTTTTGAACGCACCTGATATAATATCTGATAAAATATTAAATTTAGTCCATTATGTAAATAGATCTTTAGTTATGGCCTTACAGAAAATTACACTCTATCTCTTACCAAACGCATAATTGAAGAGAGAAGTTAGTGACCACCTACGTACCTCTCGACGTATCAGTACAGCTTTGAATGCGGTAGTTGTAAGTGCTCTGTTCTGTTTTACGTATCGATAGCAATTGGTTGTGTCACATACGACTCCAGAATACCATTCTTCATATTAATTTTTTAATTTACAAAATAGGGCTTCCACTAGTAAAGCATTGACTCAAGCAGAGTTAGAAGATATTATACGTTCTTACGAGAGAGGCGAAACAGATTTGGACAATATTGTTCCAGAAATAGTGAGCGACGACAGTGTATCTGAAGATGAGGAACTTTTAGACAGTGAGCATTCAGATACTTTTTCTGTCAAGTCTAGCAGTGAGGGAGAAGAGTCCGAAGAAAAATCTGTTACACGTCGAAAGGCAATTTATGGAAAAAATTGTTACAAATGGTATAAATCACCATTTTTTTCAAAAAATAGCCGTACAGTGCAAAAGAACATTGTGCTTCGATTACTAGGGCCAAAGTCAAACGCATTAAAAGCTGCAGATGAGATTGAAGCATGGAAGTTATTTTTCACCGACGAAATGATTAATTGTATTATTCAACACACAAACCAAGAAATAACAAGACAATCCTCCAAATATGCTAATAATCAAAGCTTTATAGGGTGTACTAACAGACAAGAAATATTGGCCTTATTCGAGCTGTTGTATATGAGTGGGGTTCTAAAAGCAAGTTCTCTAAGTACTTCTGATTTATGGTCCAGACAATATGGATTACCCATTTTCAGAGCAACCATGCCACGAAAACGTTTTGAGTTTTTACTTAATTGTCTACGCTTTGATGACAAAAATACCAGACAAGAGCGTCAGGATGATAAATTTGCGCCTATCAGATTTCTGTGGGATAAATTTATTGAAAAGTGTTCAGAAAATTATACACCTGGCACATATGTAACTGTAGACGAACAACTTCTTGGTTTTAGAGGAAGATGTCCATTCAAAATCTATATTCCAAATAAGCCGGATAAATATGGCATAAAAATTATTATGATGTGCTACTCTAAAACATTTTACATGCTTTCTGCTATTCCATATATTGGAAAAGAAAGAAGAACTAGTTCTGAAACTTTACCTACTCAATATGTCCTGAATCTGTGTGAAAGCATATATGGAACAAACCGGAATGTTACCATGGATAACTGGTTCTCGTCCTCGGATTTGGAAAATAAATTATTGGAAAAGAAACTAACCATGGTAGGAACGTTACGTAAAAATAAAGCAGATATTCCGCCAACTTTCTTGAAGAAAAAAGCTGCTGTTCCTAGCTCTGATTTTGCTTACGACGAAAATAAAACTATGGTTTCGTTTTCACCTAAAAATAATAAAATAGTTTTGTTGTTGTCAACTTTTCACACTTATGGCGAAATTGAAGACGAAACTAAAAAACCCGAAATCATTCTATTTTATAATTCGACGAAAGGTGGTGTAGATACATATGATCAATTGTGTCACTCAAAAACTGTGTCACGAAAAACCCGTCGATGGCCTTTACGTGTATTTTATGGAATGATAGATGGAATTGGAATCAATGCTTATGTTATCTATAACGCCAACAAACAAAAACAAAATAGTGCTTATAAATACATCCCAAGAAGACAATTTTTTCAAAACTTAGGCATGCAATTGATCAAACCACAATTGGAAAGCAGACTGAATGTGCCAACAATATCCAGATATTTACGTCTACTAATTCAGGATATTTTAGGTGTGGAAGGAAAGAATCCTAGTTTGGAAAAGAGAAATCAACCTGTCGGTCAGAAACGTTGTCATATTTGCCCTAGAAATGCCAACAGAAAAGGTCGAGAACTATGTGTGAGATGCGGTGAACACATTTGTGCTGAACATAGAAGGCCTATTTGTCGTCCCTACAGTGAAGAACTGTAATTAGTATTTTTGTGAGAATAACTGTTTTATATTTTTGTACCATTTTATTTTTTATAATAAAATTAATGTAAAATTATACTTTTGTTTTTATTTTGAACGATAACTATATAAAAGTTAAAGATATAATGATGTGTCATATGCGACACCACTGTACTAGTCATGTACTAGAAAATAACGATACCATTCTAGGGTTAAACGTAGCATAAATAAATACAAAACGTAGCCGAAATGGATTATGCTTTGAGTGTGTGAGGTTGGTCCATCTGTATAGGAGTGAAAAATTTTTTTGAGGTTTTTACCGGGCCACCCCGTGAAAATGTTCCTATGTATTAAGAAATAAATTCGCCAAAAATTCTACTCAATCCGACTATAGGAGCACGTGCCGCAAGCAGGTCAAAATATTAGGTACAGGTAAGTACCTGGTACATAGAATATTATATTCATAATCCTCATTTTATTAGCTATTGCGGGGTAGATAGGTGTCAGACCGTTTTGTTGCCTGTAATTCAAATATTTATTTCTAAATTCGCCACTTCTAAGAATAAAAATATACCTGACAGGTAGTTGTTTTCTGGTAATTTTTGTGTATTTACAGCGGCTAAGCCAATCACACCATTAATAATTTCGTACTTATGTTAGTATACAACATACCTTCTTAGAGATAAGTTAGTTAAGTTCGTCTGTGTATTTTCTTTCTGAGATTAAAAAACAAACGTGATAATGTCCGAGACTCGAAATTTACGAAATGATAGTGTCGTGTACTTAATAGGACATTATACATCCCAAATTGTTGGTAATAAATTGCCTTCTAACAAACAAGTTTTGCATGTTTTATTCTTTAACATGCGTGAAGTGCCGCACTAACCATTAAAGAAGCTTCTATTTTTTGAGATAAAGCTCGCATACCAAAACGAAAAGGAAACCACTGTATTGAAAAACTTTACGCCTAGTGGAGAGCGTTACAAAAGCGTCAGTTAAGAGAAAGGGTGAAAGTGCAAAACAAAAAGAACAAATATTTGTTGACAAGATGCACGATTTATTTGATATATCCCATGCAAACGTCCTTGAGCTAATAACAATTGAAGAGGACAAACAGTTTTTAATCAGTCAAAAGCAAAAAGCCGTCCGGGGTTTATGTATGGTATCGACTACCAGCTAGCTGCTCGAGAAAAAGTAGCTTAAGAGAACCGTAACAAAATTTGAAGCGATTTCAACGAAGTCTTAGAAAAATCTCAACTGGTGGAAACCGTGCCACTTTCATCCTCGGGAAGCAGTTCCTCTCTTGAAATTGAGAGTAAAATAGAAGGGAGGCTAGAATGCCAAGAGGAAGTACCGATAGCCCTAGGATCCTACTCAATCACAATCAAAAAGAAGAAAATTTTACGGAACAACTAACATTGTAACACCAAAAATAGTAGCTGCATTTGGTGCCCGTAGAATAAGCGATAGATATTGTTTTCGTATTTTGACCGCAGTAGCAGAAGCACTAAGACGTGATGTTCCGTCTCTGTCTATAAGCAAAACAACTCTTCAACGAAGTAGGCAACGTATTCGAAAACAAGGGGCCGCAAAATTTAAAGAAACCGATCTTTTGGCACCAATAGTCCACTGGGATGGAAAACTCCTGCCTTCTTTAACGGGGATGGAGAAGGTGGACAGACTTGCTGTACTAGATACTAGTGGAGCAGGTGCTTGGAATGCCTCCTTTGCAGTTTATGAAACTCTAATTGATTGGAATTCAGAAAATAAGATTATTGGTTCATGTTGTGACACTACAGCCACCAATCTAGGGCATTTAAATGGTGCAGGTTCAATACTGCAACAACAATTAGAAAGAGACATTTTATATTTTCCTTGTCGACATCATATTTTCGAAATAGTATTGCGAAGTGTATTTGATGTAAAAATGCCCTCTTCATCTGGTCCTGATGTTGCTTTATTTAAACGATTAAAAGAATATTGGCCTAAAATATACCAAACTAATTTTAAAACCGGTTTTCATGTTGAAATAATTAAACAAATTTTGCAGCCTCGAAAATCTGAAATTGTCAATTTTATAAATCCATTCCTAACAATACAAGACCCCAAGATGATTATAAAGAATTTTTATTACTTTCCAAATTGTTTTTTGAAGAAAAACCGTCAAACGTGACATTTTACCGTCCTGGTGCATTTCATCACGTACGAGCCAATTATTGCTTAAAAATATTTTACTTTCAACATCAGTTTAAACTAACACAAAAAGCTAAATTAGCTATTAACGACATATGCTAGTTTCACGTAAATACTTATATAAAAGCCTTGTTTACAGCACCTTCGACAAAAAAGGCCCCATTTTACGATCTCCAGTTTTGTAAAGAATTAATAAAATTTAAAAACATTGACGACAGTATATCTAAAATTATACATATGTGGTAAAATAAAAAAACCATTTGTGGTAATTAAATCCTGAAAATGTTTCCCTTATCATTCTTCGATGAAAATATTTTGATTGATGTTAAGAAGAAAATGGTAAGGGCTCTAAACAGGCCAGCATCACATGAAGAGAGCATAAAATGGGTAATAGTAGGCGAATTAGATGAAATATAAAATAAAGAAATTTACGAATTTTATATGTGTTACTTCCAAAATTTTTTTTCAAAAATAGAATGTTCGTTCAGAATTTTTGGAAAGCGATCCAGCAACTTGGAATAAAAACAAAAGTTACAGCAAGTGTTGTAAAATTATCAGCAATCTTAATGTAGTAAGTGACACAGCTGAGGGAGGTATCAACCTAATTAATGAGTATAACAAAATATTAACTAAGGACGAAGAGCAAAAGCAATTTTTACTTCAAGAATTAAAACACGTTTTCCAGATGTTAAAAAAGAGACAATGTTGTAGGTCTTGGAATAGTAGTAAGTAAACTAGTAGAGTATATACGAGGTGCATTCAAGTTCTAAGGCCTCCGATTTTTTTTCTAACTAACTACTCACCTGAAAACTATGAAACTGGTGTTACTTCTCGACGTAATCTCCCTACAGACGTACACATTTTTCACAACGTCGACGCCATGATTCCATGGCCGCGGCGAAGGCTTCTTTAGGAGTCTGTTTCGACCACTGGAAAATCGCTGAAGCAATAGCAGCACGGCTGGTGAATGTGCGGCCACGGACAGTGTCTTTCATTGTTGGAAACAGCCAAAAGTCAGTCACTAGGAGCCAGGTCAGGTGAGTAGGGAGCATGAGAAATCACTTCAAAGTTGTTTTCACGAAGAAACTGTTGCGTAACGTTAGCCCGATGTGCGGGTGCGTTGTCTTGGTGAAACAGCATACGCGCAGCCTTTCCCGGACGTTTTTGTTGCAGTGCAGGAAGGAACTTGTTCTTCAAAACATTTTCGTAGGATGCACCTGTCACCGCAGTGCCCTTTGGAACACAATGGGCAAGGATTACGCCCTCACTGTCCCAGAACATGGACACCATAATTTTTTCAGCACTGGCGGTTACCAGAAATTTTTTTGGTGGCGGTGAATCTGTGTGCTTCCATTGAGCTGACTGGCGCTTTGTTTCTGGATTGAAAAATGGCATCCACGTCTCAGCCATTGTCACAATCGACGAAAAGAAAGACCCATTCATGCCTTGGTTGCGCGTCAACATTGCTTGGCAACATGCCACACGAGCAGCCTTGTGGTCGTCCGTCAGCATTCGTGGCACCCACCTGGAGGACACTTTTCGCATTTTCAGGTCGTCATGCAGGATTGTGTGCACAGAACCCACGGAAATGCTGACACTGGAGGCGATCTGTTCAACTGTCATTCGGCGATCCCCCAAACAAGTCTCTCCACTTTCTCGATCATGTCGTCAGACCGGCTTGTGCGAGCCCGAGGTTGTTTCGGTTTGTTGTCACACGATATTCTGCCTTCATTAAACTGTCGCACCCACGAACGCACTTTCGACACATTCATAACTCCATCACCACATGTCTCCTTCAACTGTCGATGAATTTCAATTGGTGTCACACCACGCAAATTAAGAAAACGAATGATTGCACGCTGTTCAAGTAAAAAAAACGTAGCCATTTTAAGTATCTAAAACAGTTCTCATTCTCGACGCTGCCGCTACAATTCCATCTGCCGTACAGTGCTGCCATCTCTGTGACGTATTGACAACGAACGCACGCTCATTTTAAAACAATGCACATGCTTCTATCTCTTTCCAGTCTGGAGAAAAGAAATCGGAGGGCTTAGAACTTGAATGCACCTCGTATATCGTAAAATGACTTAATGTTCATTCTTGTTCAGATATTTTTTGTTAATAAATCACTCCAAAATTGAAAAAGTATACATGATTACATGTAGTGTTGCTTTACGCATTTCCCATTAAGCATAATTGTTATCGCTTTAATAGAGAATATATTTCTTGTCCTAAATGTGCCTCCAGGATAACAAAATATTTTTTTGTAATACATTTTGTCTTTATAAATACAACATATTTGCAAAATTAGGTAATAATTAAATTTTATGCGAATTAAAGCAGAATGCGGCACCACTAGCTGGTATCCGATCAAAATGAAATTTTAGTGGAGATGTTTTTTCATCAAATGGAACATTTTGGAGAGGTAGCAGCACAATTTTTCTAGGGTTGCATAAGATGGGCCACCCTAGTGCATCTGTTACATGACATAATATTCGATGTATAATGTCAACAGATTGTAGGTTATCTTATGATTTAACAATATTTATAATCTAATTAAGTATAAAGCACATGCTTGCGCACCAAAAATAAATAAAAGGAATATTAGAAATTATTTTTTGTATTTCAAAATCAATATTAGTTTGCAATTTGTCGGTTTTTCTTTATAAAATGTCCAATGTTATGTCATAAACATTTTAGTGATATATGATCGATTTATAAATGATTGATTTCTTAAAGGGAATAAGTCCATACGATAAGAATCCAGATAAATAACATTCATAGTGTAATCTGAAAATAATACCTGTAGCAGGAAGGCTGGAAGACTTGAGTCTTCCAAAGTATGCTGCTGAAATTCTGGGATCTAGACTTCTGGAGAAGAACTTACTTGCTCCAAGTATATCATTTTCCCAGTTCAGAAATCGTGAAAGTGAGTTTATTCTGTATTTTTTACAAGGTATGTGTATTTGGTATATTGCAATGATATCGCTGGTTTAATATGTGCCTTAGCAACTCCCTCGTATCTTCCTAGCGAATGGAGAATGTTTATAGACTCGTCTAAGTCTAGTTTAAAGGCTTTTCTCTTATATAATGGCGATAAGTATTAATCCGTGCCAGTTGCTCATTCAGTTCACTTAAAGTAACTTATGACAATCTAAATTAAAAATTAAAATTAAATTAAATAGCAAGACCACGAATAGCAACTATGTGGAGTTTTAAAATAGGGAATGGGATAGCAGAGCTAGAACTCTGCGTTCGACAAAGAAGCAATGGGCTCTGCAGCATAATCGTACACCGAGGCCAAGAAAAATATTGCGCAAAAAGGTTTAGTGAAGCCAGATAACATAATTTTCCCTCCATTACATATAAAATTGGGTATAAAGAGCAATTTGTAAAGGCTTAGAATGGCCATGTAAATCGCCTTAAGTGTCCTTATAGTAAATTTTCCGCGTTTTCTGATCCAAAACTTAAGGAGTATATCTTTATTGATCCCCAAAATTAGAAAATTGGCTTTGTACAATCACTTCAAAACTGCCGTTGAAAGCGTAGCCTGGATTGATTTCGAAATAGCAATGAAAGACTTTCTAGGAAATCATAAATTACAGGATTATGAAAAAGTTGTTCCAATTGTGGATTGGAGGATTCTGCCGATGAAGAAGTGGGAGGATTAGTTGACAATTTATCCAGAAGACAACTGACTGCTGGGGCTGAAATATAGTTTCATGATAATGAGTCGGATGACTTGTTAAACACCAATCAAGATATTTTATCCCAATCTGTGAAGGAGGATACAAGTAAGAATACAAGAAATAGAGTTGCGGAACTGCAAGAAACAGATAATGCTGCATTCGAATAGATATATGGAGATCTTGAAATCACACCCAAAAATTTTCAAAAGCCTTGCCCCTGCTGAAACGTTGTTGTTTTTTTGGAGATGGGCACCACATCGTTTTTAGTTTCTGAGTCAACAAAGCTTGCTCAATTTAGAAATTGTCCAAATCCGCACATCACAAATGAAGAAATGAAATGTTTCCTTGCAATTTCGATTTTGACGGGCTGTAAAACAAGGACGAAGATATTACTGAAATACTGATGGAGATATGGGAAATAAATTGGTAAGTTAAACTATGAGAAGAGATCGCTGTATAACTATTTGTCGCTATCTTCACTGTGCTGGCAATAATAATCTAGATCAATCTGACAAACTAGCAAAGTTGCAACCACTGATTCACATACTACAAAGAAAGATCCTTCATTATTTTGTACCTGAAGAACAACTAAACTACGATCAATACATGGTCAAGCTGTTTATTAGGGGTAAACCAATAAGATTTGGGTATAAGGTATGGAGTATTAATACAAAAAACGGATACCTTGTCAACTTTACTATTTATCAGGGAAATGATCCCAAGGCGAACTAGAATTATCAAGCGACATTTGTAAAAGCGGCAGTACCCTTTGTTACAATGCTCAATTAATTACCGTATACCAAGGAAAATTGCCCTATTCTTTATATTATCCTTACCGGTTTCACTCTCCTTAGCTACCTAAAAAATTTAGGCTATAACGCCACAGGAACTATTCCGGATAATCGTAAACCATGAACTTGTCCTATATCGTCAAAAGCTGTCACGAAAAAGATAGAAAGAGGACTTATGAATCCAGTATTGACAAAACCAATGGTATTATGTTGGCTAGGTGTGCCGATAATAATGTTGTAATCGCTGCATCTATTTCTAATGAAGTTTCCTCCTATTGGACATGTTAAGCGCTATTACCAAGCACGAAAGGCAAATATTCAGATCCAACGGCCATATATCATAGGAAAATTTAATGTTGCAACTGGAAGCGCGGATTTTATGGACGAGAACATCTCAAGATAGAGAATTGGTTTACGCGGAAAAAAATGGTGGTGGTGTTTATTCACATGGTTAATTGACGTTACCCAAAACGCGTGGATATTGCACAGAAACTCCCGCAATAAACTAACTCAGTTAGAATTTCGAGAGAAATTGTAAAAACCTATCTGAAGAAGTTTGGTCGCTCTCCAAAACTTGGTGGACGACCAGTCACAAGTTCATCGAGCAGATCATTTTGCAGAGTTTCGGATGATATAAGATTTGATCAAAATGTAACCATGTCTGTATTGTAATGTAAATTTTCAGAATAATTAGTCAGATTTCTTCTGATATTACAAATTAGCTAAGCTAAGCTGTCTTTTATTATTTTACTATTATGCCATATTTAGCTAGTACAGAGGACTAGCATTACCATATGGCAACTTCTTCTTTTTTTTTAAATTATGCCATCCAAATGGGTCTTTTATGCAATATATTGTAAAATTGCAGCAAAAAAAAAAGGATGATCACAAAATTTTTAAAAGAACAAAATTCCGTCCTAGAAGGGTTAAGTACAATATAGTTACATATACGTTCGTAAAAGCAATGTTTTTTAATTCGTAATTTGTGTTGTATCTTGATGTGATAGGAAAAAATATAAATTATGCTTAAAATTACAACATATTTAGTTAATGCTACCTATTGAAATTCCAGCGAATAAACTTCAATCTGTAAACTAGTGAATTATTAGTCAAAAAATCGAATGTCCTCAAGAAAAATACGAGCATTTCCGACATATTCCTTTGTTTGAGTTCAACAAACCAGATAATGTATCAAATGTCGCTAGAACCATTTACATCGTTTACGAGGAAAACGTAGTTGTGGACAGTATAGTACGAAAAGAGTTTGCAGGATTTGAAAAGGCCCATTTTGATATAAACGATTCTCAACGTTCAGGAAGACCATTGAACTTTGACGAAGATTGTCTGAATGCATTGATTCATGATAATCCATGCCAATCAACTCCAGAATTGTATAATGAATTGTAACCATTCGATCATAATACGCCATTTGCATTTCATGAGCAACGTTTAAAGTATTTTCCTACGGCATGTTTTTTAACTAGAGTAACATGAGTCAGCGCAGCGTGCCAACATTTGTGCTTATTTGTTAGTTCGTCATCAATATCGATTTTTTTGTCTTAGATTGTTTCCAGTGACGAAAAAGGGCCTTTCATGTTAAAATCATGAACATAAAAAATGAATTAGCTCTAACAAAAGTACAACTCCTCAAACAAAAGCCGATACTCATTCGCGTAAGCTGATATTATTCATCTGGTGGGAGAAAGAAGGCGTCGCTTACTGTAAATTGCTTTCGAGGAAAGTAACTATCGTTGTAGGGATTTACTGTCAACAATTCCGTCGGTTGGAAGCTGAAATTAAAGAAAAAACCCGAAAGGCGTTAGTAAGTAATTTTGCAGCACAATAACGCTCGCTCTCATACTGCTAACATTACAAATGCGGTTATTTGAGTCAGATTTTCATTACTTTCGCTCTCTATTAAGGGAAGAATGTCCTTTCGAGAAATCTCCTGTAATAAATATATGACGCTTCAAAATTGGCTTGACGTCGTATTTACTATATGACGTGACTACGTACAAACCACCGAGTTTCTTCATGGAATTCGAAAAATTGCCAAATCACCAATTTTGATATAATAAAAACGAATTCCAATGTAAATTTAATCGAAAATAGCATCCAAAATGTGTCGCACAGATTTGTAGAAATTTAATACCTCCTAGATTTAAAAATAGCAATTATAAGGAATGTTCAAATATAACCAGGATTTAACCAGTATCATCTTGAAAATTCTATTTCAAGTAAATCCTCTTTTTCAAAGTGTATTATTTTGGAACAGATACATGGATGATATATTACTAGGTTTCACAGGAACAAAGAGACAATTAAGTTTATATTTGATTATATTAATACACTGCATCACAATATTAAGTTTAGATATTAACTTTCTCGATTTAACCATTACTTGCATTAATAATAACTGTAACTTTGCAATTTACCACAAACAGTCAAATACAGATATAACTATTCATAACAGTTCTTGCCATCCAATACAACACAAATTAGCGGCTTATCACAGTCTTATACATAGATTAATTAATAGTCCGTTGAACCAAAAAGATTTCGAAAAAGAGTTAAATTTAATTAAATAATTGCAATTAACGATGGATATAAAAGTAACATAATAGATAACGTTTTAACTACAAAATTCTTTGCAAAGCCATATTATAAGTATACCCAATATTAAATAATACACCCAAAAATCATTACTTTTATAGCCTCTTCAAGCATAAAGATTAGTAACTATTTAAGAAAATTAGACATTAATACAGTATATAGAACTAGCAACAATATGGCAAAATTTGTAAAAGGACAACAAGGATTTGACAAATAACAATAAAAAGTCAGGAGTTTATAAGTTAACTTGTGGTAGTTGCCCCATGACGTATATCGGACAGACTTGCAAATCGTTTGAAATACGATTCAAAGAACATTTTTCCTTCCTTTAGAAATTAGAAAAGATATCGGCTATATGCGGCTCATATTAATTTAGCAAAACACATAACTTTAACAAAGAATTTAAAATACTACACATAGAAAATAAGGGCAAAAGCTTAATTTATTAGAGTCACTTGAAATTAATACATTAAAGAAAACTGATAATATCCTCAATGATCACTTAGAAATTAATAATTCACCGTCACTTAATTGATTTTATTTATATAATTATATTTATCTAATTATTCAGACGGTCATATATGTATTTTTCCAAAGTGCTGCTCTACCTCTTTTTAACATAATGTAGACCCTTAGTTTTATCACTTACGAACTGTATTGTATACACCGTAGTACAATATTCATCTGAAAGTTGTCGTTCTTAGACATTTAAGTAATAAAGACTACCGATCCCTTCTAACATGTGTTTGTTACGGTATTTTTATGTAAAGAAATGATATTTTCATAAATCAGTTACATGTCTGACGAAGCTCCTGTGTTAGTGAAACGATCGTTATTTTATAAAGTAAAATGTAGTGAAATTCATTAGAATTTGTTTAATTTTGTCCCGACAATAGATATTATTTTTCAACATAGTTCGTTTAAGGTTTTAAGTATTTTTGCAAAGATAAGAACAAGGTATTTTATTAGATAAAGCAATCGGAACCTTGCCTCTTCTTCCGTTTATTCCTGGTCGCTAATTAAATAATTTTATGACGTAAAAATCTCGAATAGCATTCAGCATGAAATATACGTTGTTCCGTAATAAAATAGATCAGGTGAACTACTTGAAAATTCCAGAAAAATAATGGCATAGCTTTGTGAAGCAATAACATACTTTTTGCTTTTCCGATCTTTAGAGATGAGATGTGAGACATGTTGGTACGTTTTAACTCTGGAATAAAATTATGCATCCCGTTTCATCAATAGTAGAAATTTAGGTTAATTAAGAATTGCTGAAAAAAACAAGTCAATCAACGGGAGGAAACGTACAGACGCGTTTCGTTCTAGTTGGAACTTTTCAATGCACGGCATTCCTCGAAGACGGACATTGCTTTTTCATTTCTATACTTTCTGTATATATAGTTAACATTTGGAACTTACTGCAAGTGAGAATTAATGAATATTAAATCTCATTCTTACATGTAAATGTCGACTTATGTAATGCGTTCATAACTACAATCCGACAAACTAAGTTTGTACCAGTATGCAGAACACACCCTTTCGCGACAACGAACTTCCTGGTAATTAGGTTAATTAAGAATTGCTGAAAAAAACAAGTCAATCAACGGGAGGAAACGTACAGACGCGTTTCGTTCTAGTTGGAACTTGTTTTTTTCAGAAATTCTTAATTAACCTAATTACCAGGAAGTTCGTTGTCGCGAAAGGGTGTGTTCTGCATACTGGTACAAACTTAGTTTGTCGGATTGTAGTTATGAACGCATTACATAAGTCGACATTTACATGTAAGAATGAGATTTAATATTCATTAATTCTCACTTGCAGTAAGTTCCAGTAGAAATTTAGTTCAAAAATTAAACTCCTCTCTCCAATCAAATCATTGCATCAAAGAAGCAGCGATTTGTAAACGATTAAATTTACGTTCTTCAGTCAGAAATTGTGAAATCCACTTGTGCTAACTACTATATTTTAGTCTGTTCTCTATATCTCCTACAATACCCACACTAATTTGTAAAATTTCGAATATTTGATATATTGTTGTCGTTTTTCTTGCCGAATAAGCGCATTTACTTATTTTCATTTTCGCGGTTAACAGAAATTGTAGCTCGTCCAATGTGTGGAACTGTTTCTAAACGGATGATGCTGGTTCTAAAAGATTTCCACTTTTAGAAAGTTCAACCTCGTTCTAGGATTATCGCATTTCACTTGAAATTTTAGTTGAATTGTCGCATTAATTTTTTTTATTATTGCTCGCTATTCTACACTAAAATGCATACCGTTTTTCGATTTTCTATGAACTTCTACATTTCTACAGGGCTAAACCGATTTCTTCTTAAAACCTTTTATCCCCAGTATAGTTTATTTCGCGCATATTGATGCGCACTTAAACAAGCTACCATGGCTTATATGGACAGCTAGTTTTTTCAAATTGTGTGCCTGTCTCGGCCAGCATTTCGGCATGGTCGAACTTGGGTACCGACCTCTTCTCGGGTGGTAGTCGATCCAGGGGTTCAACAAGCTAATTTACCACCGGATACTCCTGGCTGTCTGCTCTAGACCACGTGCCTGCAACTTATGTATTTAGATATTTCTGAGCATTAGCGATCGATCTGAGTCTCTCTATTATTTTCATGTGCGTTTTCAAGCAAGTGCTCTGTATATCTGTTCTTATACAGGTATACAGGATGTATAAATCAGCAACTGATTTCTGGTTCCTCAAGTTATCCGGGCGATTTCGATAGGATAGAGACATAACAAAGTTTCTTGTGGAACCGGATCTTGTCCCTTCTTTCGTTAATGGTTGCTCTGAAGGTCAGAAGAATCAAGAACTATACCGAGATATTTGACCGAGGCCTGTAAAGGAACCCACGCGTTTCCAACCATTATGATGCCATGCGGCCGACGAAGTCGTGTAGTAATCCTGAAATACTCATCTTTATTGATATAAAATCCCCACCGCAGTTGCACAAGGCGTTACTTGCATTCTGCAAGCGCCTGTAGCCAATCTTGTCGCTTCCGGCGGTCACAATTACAGCAGTATCGTCTGCATACATGTCGAGTTGAACGGCTCGAGTCCATGGAATATCAGATGTATGTATAATAAAGAGCTGCGGGATAAGAAGAGAGCCTCTTCCGACAATCTAACTTCAACTATCAAAATAATGAAATGGTGATACAGTTGTCATAATTATCTTAATTAACAACAACCGCTACCACCAATTTTACTTCATGTTTTAAAATTGCCTGCCTTCAAACGAGGATTCAATTTTAATAGTTCTAGTTAATTACAAACACCCCTCGTATGTTTGGTTTGCCAAAATTTAATTTTTTTTACATATCTCGTCGCAGTTACATGAAATTATTTCAAACCACCTATGCCATTTCCTTAAACTAATCTTGTATTTCTGTATGCGTCTACAAAAAAATATTCATAAAAACGCATAATTCATGGTTATTTTTCAATAAATATCACCAGCAGTGTGCAAAGTTTTATTACTAAATTTCTAAATCATTATTTTTTTATTTATCTGATTTAACAATTATATGTAAATTATTATATTTAAAATAATATTTTATAGGAACGGCATAATTAGATGTTTGTGAAGATTAGATATTAATTCAGTAGCAGTGCTCATCTTTATGTCTTAATTTTTTCGACAGCTAAATCTCTAGAAATGCTTTTTTTCGCCTACTAATGGAGACCCAAGCGAGGACCGCACCGAAGAGGCTTACCCGAAATTAATGACATTATTTTTTCAACTTAAGCTTGTCAGGCGCAATTTATTTTAAAGATACGAATTCAGAACGGGCTTCAGATATTCACGAAGCACCTACTCTTGTGATACTTCGTTGATAGTCATCATGATTCTGCGGTTAAATGTGAGTTTGAAACTATTAGGAGGTAAAGTAACTTGATCTATCTGAAAAAACTTGCTTGCATATACATTTCAATGAAACCCTGAAATATAATATATATAAGTAAATTTCATAGTAGTTGTTTTACGTTTAATGTCATAGTCATATTTTAGGAATTAAAACTATGAAATTCAAAATAAGTGATTCGCAAGTTGTGTTTGGAATTTTCAAAATTCATACATTCGTCAAAATAACCGTGAATTTACAGAAATTTGAAAAATACACGAATTTTCAAACTTCATGCATTTTTCAAATTTCTGCAAATTCACGAGTGTTTTGACGAAAAAAATATTATGCGTCTTCGTTGCTTCATTTTGAATGCTACGTTTCTGCAGAATTATTATTATACAAATATTTTACAACTTGAATTCAATTAATGTGGATATTATGGAAATTAGAGCAGTAATCAAAGCAACATCATGTAAAATAACAAATAAACTTTCCAATTTATTACTAATAATGATCACTAGACTATTTCTATTATAACCTCATTATAACCAGTTGTACAACTTTTATTCCTTTTTATTGAGTGCCGACAAGGTAGGAAAATAGAACAAATGTTTGAAAATGATTCAACACTAATTATTATAATTAGAAAACGATCGACAAAAAATACTATATAGAGTTTATGAAAGTTACTAAGCCAAAAGAATAGACTACTATAACGGCATCCTAGTTTACAGCATTGCTGCGTGTGCTTCATTGTAGCGCCCAGAGCAGAACAAACAAGAAATTTAAAAAAAAATAAATCCCACGAATGGTCAACTTACCGGAATATCAATCGTCCCTTCTCTTAAGATACCGGTCCAGCAGTTGGCGAAAAAGTGGATAACCAAGAAATATAGTATGGCTATTAATTTATAGTACTGAAACTTTAAACTTTATTTACTTAAAATAATATTGTAAAATACTTGTCTTTCTTCTGTGAAATGTTTGTCTGTCTGCGGGGTTCTTAACTAAAACTAACGCTAACTTAGACACCCACTATATTAATAATAAAAAACATACAACAATTTAAAACTAATTAATAACAATAAACATATTTTTGTATTTATGTAAGCTCACTCAGCGATGATTTGGTATCGAATGAATAAATCCCTTCCTCGACGGCTTATATATTGGCCGTCGAACTTCTCTCAAGTTTTCTGTATCTATCGCGAAGGTGCGAGAAGTGTGATGCGTGACGTATCGTTGGATGAGTCATCACATTGCCGCCTTTTAAAAAAATTAAGTTTCGTCCCGAAACATGTCATGCTTTGGTTACCTCAAACTATGGCGAAATCGACAGGTAGGACTTTTGTTACATTGTGATCTCATATCGAAATAACAGTCCACGGTCTTATCTTGCCTGGGTATACAGGCATATTCAAGCCGATAACTGCATACCAGAATTTTCCTACCAATATGTTGGAATATTACTTCTAACATGCTCATTACAATTCTCCAGTCCAAGCGGTCCAATCCACAACCCAATTTTGGAACTGGTAATTTCAAAATATCTTGTTGTAACATTTGTTCACGTATGTGGGCCACGGCCTCCCATAAGGCACGATAGGTTGGCATCAGGCTTAACAGTTCTTTCGTGACCAAATGAAATATGGGCTGTTCTTCATTTGTTATTTGGCGACACTTCCCAATTGCTGGTCCCTGCTGCCTTAATTTTTCGATTCTGCTAAATCTCTCTTTAAATTCTCTGGCAATTTCTTTGGCCATTCGCAAATCTCGGGCTACGCAATGAGCAAGCTCGTAGTCTGGCGGCACCGTAAACAAATCTTGCTGTTTCTCGATAGTCACCTCAAGTCGATATTTTCTCGAACCAGAATATACTTCCATAAAGTCTCCGAAGGTTAGTTCCTAGTATTGGCTTGCCACCAACGCGGTGTAAAAATTACAGTGTGGCGAGTGATAAGGCGTGATCGTACGCTGATCCTCTCTGGTCTGAACCTACCTGTTGATGTTAAGTCCCCAGGAAGGTCTCTGCCGGCTAACTCTCTAGACTACGGAGAACGTCGCGGATTCAAGGCCGCGAGATGGAGGGATATGTGGACGCCACCGTTATTATCCACCTGCAGAGATAACGCTATAACGGGAGCAGGCGGGACCTGGTAGCTCCAATTTACACCAGAGGGTCAGCCCCCTATCACTCGTCGTTAAACAAGAAACTTGACTAACTCAATGCTAGTGGGAAGGGAGAAAGAACGAAACGCATTCAACAATACAACAAAATTTATTGAGTACACAATACGGTAGAAACAAATTATATAACCAAAACGGCAATGCCAACGCTTATTTACTAGATACCAGACACGGTCGTTTATCCTTGTCTCAGAACTTTCGAAACCTTAAAGGTGAAGCCCTGTTCAAATACAGTATGAATACCAATTGAAGGTAGAAATAAAAAAAAGTATAAGACCAAAACTATATTACTCTCCCCCGTATAAGTTATTCGAGAGGTGAGAGGGGTTAGCCCAAAATTATTCCCCGGGTTGATGTTAATTAAAAATTCAAACAATCGAGAACAAGGAAGTCTCAATGACGTAAATGCGTAAGATTCTAAATAAACAGAATCTCAAGTATAACGGAAGGTTACTTTATAACAAATCCAAGGTTAAGCCTTGTATTCAAATATAATCAAAACAAGAATAGAACCGATCATGAACATAAAATTACCCGGTAGGAAACTTTTGGAGTACCCCCTGTATAACAGGTGTGCAAAATTCAGTAATATCGAAATGGTTGAAGTATTTAATTAACAAGAGATAAAACTAGAATACCAATTCCGTATACGCAATTTTCATTCTGTACAGTATTTCTATAACAAACATGTAAGGTAAGTTTACAGGTAAATCTGAGATTAAAATATCGAAACAACCAATCATAGGCCCGTTCTGAAGGATTTGGGCCTTGATTTCGACTCTAAATTTAAACAGAAGACAGACAGTGAAGCTGTCGGTCTTCAGGTATTAAAATAGGTTCCAATTCCAGAAACCGGGGAAATTGGTGAGCATAGACGGGTTTATACTATAAACAGTCTCGTAAGACTCATTAAAACAAAATTGAAATAAGGAAAAGACCTCCCCTCAAATGATCTGTATAACAAGATAAATTTTCACTCCTAATGAGTGTCTCTCTAAGAGGGTATAAGCTTGATATTAAATTTAAATTTTAAGAAAATCTAAACGATTTCTGTTCCAAATTGATCTTGTATTAATAATACAGCAAATAATAAAACAACACCTACTTTGATTGGGTTTTACAAACTGTAAACGTTCCCTCCAAATTCTATTACCGCACACAAATGCAACTCGATGCTTTATTATTTCCCGGCAGTCCTCACGCCGACGCCATTTTGGGATAAAACAATATGGAAGTTCCGTGTCCTTCCTCCTATACCAAAAGGGTTCCGCAGAATATATGTGCCCCTATTTCTCAGGATACGGACGGCCTACAGGAACTCCAGATCTGCGACGGTAAAATTCGAACGGCCAAATTACGTTCCCAAAATAACCAGGTAGAAATTCCGGAGAGACGCCTATCGCCTCACGGAAGGAAAATCACCAAAATCTCCGTTAATCAGAGAATTGTACGTTTAAAATAACGTACAAAAGAATCCTGTAAGTTCAAAAAGGGATATAGTATATATATTAAGAAGATTACCTCACCATTACCGCAAAGATCAAGTTTCTGTTCCACAAGTCACAAACACGACTCAGCGCTAAGGGAGATTAAGCCACAATGGCGGCCGTTTCGATATTGATGAAAATGCCGGATACACGTCATCGTAATTTTGGAAGTTCAAGAAGAATGGGAATTTAGTTTTCGAATTCTTGAGAAAGATTACAATTCGCAAAAAGGTGACAATTAAAACTAGCAACGTGAAACAATTAAATGTCTGGAGACGTAAATTTCTAAAAGGAGTCGGCAAGTGAGATTCCTGTCGCAGAAGGCGAACGTCGAAAAGGAGATGGCGCAATAAGCGGTGAAACTATAATTAAATTAGAAATAATTTTTAAAAGAGCAAAATTTAACGAAAGAAAATGCGTTTAGATGATCTATAATACGTAACAAAAATTCCTATAGAATCAGTTTGACATTCGGTAAGGCATTAAGCGAGTTATCAGTGTAAAACTTGCGATCGTTTCGGTAAAGGGTGAATAAAGATGGCCGCATGCTTTAAAACATAGGCTTTCAGAATGATTTGAAAGAATGTAAAGGATTGACAATATTGTAGTTGAAGGGTCTAACTGTTCGAAATAAGGAGTTTGAAAGCAAATTAAATAGCATTAGTAGAAATTTATTTAGAAGATAAAGCTACGAGGGTTTTAAGAGTAGTAATAGAGAAAACTTGCACTAAAAAAGGTCGTTTGCAGAAAAGTGCATTTGTAAGCGTAACAAATTCCCCCCTTTCACAACAGAAATTTACTTGTAAATTTCTCCAGAAGTAGAAGGTAAGTCTCCTAAAGAAAACCAGAAAAGTGAAAACGTGAGCCTTAATTTAAAAAAAAGCTGAACAAAAGTTCGGCGGAGCGGTGTCCATAAACGACGGTATCTAGCAAAACATTTGATAAGAATCGACGGAACGCAAATAAATCTAAATTCTGAAACTATAGTGACCTAAAGTCACAAAAGCGAAACGCAAGAATCTGATGAAACAATACAGAGAATTGCGGTAAAACCAAATATAAACGTAAGCTGAGTTATAACACGACACTAGTCGTAAACAAAAGGTAGCACTGAAGAGCGACCTAAGAACATGAATCAGAAATACACCTCAATCAAAACTATCTAAAACGGATAGAAGCAAAACGGGTCGCAGAAGGCGAAATCGACACAAAGTCAAGCATAAACTATCTTTCACTAGATAGGAGCGAAACTAAACGAAAAAGGCGAAAACGACACTAAGTCAGGCTAAACTATCTTAAAGAAGATAGGAGCAAAATATTACGCAGAAAGCGAAATTGACACAAAGTCAAGCAAAACTAACTTAAACTAGATAAGAACCAGGTAATACGCAGAAAGCGAAACTGACACAAAGTCATCTAACTATCCAAATCTAGGAAGAAGAAAAGTAAAACGCAGAAGGCGATAATGACACAAGGTCAGCAATACTATCGACGCACAGATTGTTCGACGGCAGAAACTCATTAGCACAACAATAACCAAACCAACACACCATGTCAACAGTTAGCTCGGCCTAAACCACCACAAAGGCCCTTCGACATTCAGCCGGTACGAGGATTACAAATAACGAGAACATAAAACAACAAAACAACCAGTACTGAACGGTCGTCACCCCAGCATCAGAATGTGCAACAGCCGATATCATGCCGAGTGTTCATGCGCCACGAAGAAAACAAGAAAGGGGAAGGAAAAGCTGCATATAGCACCGAAAAAAAAGCACAGACTAGAAGGGGATCATTACTCCTAGCGGCGAAAGAAGATAGAAAGCTGCGCTATGAACACAAGTCACGAAAATCGTTGCGTCACAACCAAAACTAGGGAACAACTTCCGACAGCTCTAAAGAGACTAACTACCGTGAAGCAGTAGCAGCTCAAAAAAACAGGATTAACTAAAAAGGTTTATTACTACTGTATAGGAAGCAAATGGTTAAGGATAAGTAGGTAAGAATCTAAAAGGTAGGATATGAGTAACTGTGACACTGTGTACTTACGAGTTCCAACAATCTTACATACGTTACGCCAAGCGATAGAAACAACAACAAAAGAATCTTAATCTGGCCAAACAAAATAAGAGATTACGTTACAACAAATGTTTAAAGTGCAGCGGCGGCCTACCACCACACTGATACGGTTGAGGACCATTAAACAGAAAAAAGTAAACAAACATAGACACGTCCATGACCGATAAAAGAAAAATCGCGATTACAAACGAGGGGTGTCGGTCTCAGCCCTATAAGAAGCTAACGGGAATGGACGACGGAATTTATTGACGTCCATCCCGCTTCTTAAAGCGAAAGAGTCAAAATCGGTAAATATATAGAACACATCAAGATGTATTCAAAAGTCCACATACTATTATCTTAAAGAATCATTCACAAAGGTCAAGGAGAAAACGGTAAACAGCAAATATGCAGGTAAAATAACAACCCATATGCCAAATATTAACCTAAAGTGAAGATTTCTATAAGAAAATTAAACACTAGTCACAATCGGTATATAAAATTGGAATGTATAAAATCCAAAAGTCAATATCAAACGTCCAGTACGTATAAGAGTTTACAAAACCCTCACTCGAGGAAAACCTACACGGTACAATAAAACTCTATACGACAAGGACAATTCAAACAGGTAAGATCTGTATATAAGTGTGAACTCCAAATCCTCTAAATAGAGATGCAACAACAGCAAAAGATCAACACTATCAACAGTTCTAAACCTTATAACGTCCATACTCATATTATTTAGTATAACAATCTACAAGATTGTTTACAGAGTCAACTCGAAAGCATAAGCTATCATAGAAATTAAAAGACATCATCTCAAACCAAAATTGTCAGAATCAAGAATCGAGAAATGTATCAACAACCAAACGCAGTCCGATCCAAACTTGATATAACAAACTTATCTCAAAATAAGTACAACCAAGATCTAGCCCAACGTCTAGAAACAAAACATACCAAAATAAAAGGATCTGCGAAACGTAAACTTGTCAACACGAATAATCGAACCTGAACAGACATAAGAATGTCACGATAAATAAGCAAAGTCATAATCGGGATACGGTGCGGTGGATTATTGAGAACTAACTTCAACCTGAAATATACAACATGTTACAGACGGTATGAACAAACGGACAAAGTCTCCTTTTTGGACGCCTTTTACGCCAGGGCGGATTACACCCGACTGAGTATTCTTCAAGCCCCCAGACAGGCCGGCAACACATATTCATGATAGAATGAACAGCCAGAACAGGACTCCTTTTTGGTCGCCTTTTACGCCAGGGCGGATTACACCCGACTGAGTATTCTTCAAGCCCCCAGACAGGCCGGAAACATACTAGACAACTCCAGGTTGCGCTTTTAGGTGTGCGCTATTCCAAGTTCCAGGCAGAAGTTCGCCTTCGCAAGTTTTCAATTCATAGGTGTCGGTAGACAATCGACGATGTATCAAGAAAGGTCCCAAAAATTTATCTGCCAGCTTCGCCGTATAGTATTTAGATGCATCAGACAAAACGAAATTCCTTCGCCAGACCAACTGATTCGGCAAGAACTCCACTGCTCGATGTCTCATATCATAACGTGTTTTAGCTTTCTCGTAAGCCGTTTGTAGACGAGATTTTACATCTTGGAATATACGTGAAAATTGATAGGATCTAGAAATAAGTTCTTCAGGATCTCTGATACAAACAACGTTAGGAGCATTCCCACCTTCAGGTTTCTGCAGCGGTCGTTCCCCGCTAGTGGTCATTTCTCTGCCGAAATTGATGAAATAGGGAGTGAGACCGGTTACGTCATGCTTGGCGGTGCGCAGAGCACAAGATATCTTGGGAAGAACTAGATCCCATTCTCGATGATTCTCCGACACATAGGAGATCAACATAGTTTTAATTACACGATTCACTCGCTCGACAGGGTTTGCCTGCGGATGGTAGAAAGATGTAAACGCAGACTTGATTTGATAGTGATTCAGCATTTGTCGATACTCTTTAGATTTAAATTGAACCCCATTATCAGAAATAATCGTGCGAGGTACGCCAAACAGCAAGAACACGTCATTCTCAAGATGTTTAATGATATTAGCGGCCGTGGCTTTACGCAGAGCGTAAGTTAATACAAACTTGCTGAAACAGTCAGAAACAACGAGAATATAATTAAACCCGCGCTTAGATCTCGGCAAGGGTCCTACAATATCAACGCTGAGAACTTCCCAAGGTTTGTCAATTTGAGAGTGTCCTCCCATACGTCCGATGGGTTTTCGTTGTTCGGGTTTCGTACGTAAGCATGTGCGACATCGATTCACGTAACGAATGACATCAGCTGTCATTTTAGGCCAATAATGTTTCTGAGTAATTCTGCTCAAGGTTTTCGTTATTCCCAAATGGCCGCAAGTAGGAGGATCATGACAAGCTTTAATTAATTCCGATCGGCGTTCCTTAGGAACCACAATTTTCCAAGAGTCACCATCATCACCAAAGTAGTTGCGAGAAGGACGAAGATACTTGCAAAGTTTACCATTGACAAACTGAAAGGCAGGATATTTATCAGGAGTCGCTTTAACAGCACGAACAAGTCTATTGTACCATTTATCGATAACAGGTGTAGTTTCATCGATAGTTGACAAGATTGGCACAGAGCGGGATAATGTATCAGGAACTACGTTTTCCTTTCCCTTACGATGTATGATAGAGAAATCATATTGTTGTAACCTAACTGCCCATCTCGCTAATCGTCCACTAGGAGAATTTAAAGAATTCAACCAACAAAGTGAATAATGATCGGTAACCACAGAAAAGTGAGCTCCCTCAACGTAAGGTCGGAGTTTCTCGATCGCCCACAAGACAGCAAGACATTCTTTTTCAGTCGTCGCGAATTTACGCTCCTGCGGAGAGAGAGAACGACTGAGATAGCAGATCACTTTTTCCTCCTCATTGATATGCTGAGTCAACACAGCACCAAGGCCGAAATCAGAAGCATCAGTCTGAATGACAAATTCATGCTTGAAGTCAGGCCATGCTAAGATAGGAGCAGTAACCAAACAATCTCTCAATTTAACCCAAGCCTCATCGCAAGAGGTGTCCCAATTAAAACGAATATTTTTGCGCAACAGGTTAGTCAGAGGAGAAATAATTGACGAAAAATTCGGTACAAAACGACGATACCAAGAAGCCATGCCCACCATTCGTCTGACCCCAGCTACGTTAGTAGGAATAGGAATTTCAATGATTGCTCGAACCTTGTCAGGATCGACAGACAGTCCATGTCCGTTAATAACATAACCCAAATATTTAAGTTCTTCTCTACAAAAGAGGCACTTTTCTCTATTCAGAGTCAGGCCGGCATTCTCTATTCGAGATAACACTTCTCGCAATATTTCAAGATGTTTTTCGAAAGTAGAAGTAACGATGATGATATCGTCAAGATAAACAAATACATGGGGTTCTAGTTCTGGTCCTAAAACTTGATCGATAAATCGTTGCCAGGTAGCAGGAGAATTATGAAGTCCAAAAGCTAATCGTCGAAACTGAAATAAACCTCTATTCGGCACTGTGAAGGCGGTATAAGGTCGAGATGATTTTTCGATTGGAATCTGCCAATATGCAGACTTGATGTCAAGAGATGTGAGAAATTTTGCATCCCGAAGTTTGTCCAAGGTTTGAGTTATGTAAGGCAGCGGGTAAGCATCGCGTTCGGTAACCTGATTGAGTTTACGATAATCTACACAGAAACGATAGGTCTTGTCCTTTTTAGGTACCATCAGTATAGGTGAAGACCATGGGCTGTTGGATCTTTCAACGACGCCTAAAGACAACATGCGTTCGAGTTCAACATCAACTATTTTCTGCAACGCCGGAGATATAGGATAATATCGTTGTTTAATAGGTAAGCTATTCGACACGATACGATGTTCTACAAAAGTTGTGCAGCCTAATTCCTCAGAAGCTGATTTCGCGAAAAAGTCGCAAACTAAAGAATCTATACGCCTTTGTTGGTCGGCGTCCAAGACATGCTGAATTCCAATAGTACCAATTATAGAGGGTTCTGCTGAAAATACCCACTCACCACGACGAAGATCAGGTACAATGCCCATAACCTTCCAAAAATCAGTTCCCAGAATTAAACTATAGGGCAATTCGGGAATAACCAAAATATCTAAAATTTTAATACGATCTCCAAGTTGAACAGGAACCGAAATCTCTCCCAAAGGTTTACATGTGTGTCCGTTGGCTAATATACAGGACGCAGACGTAGGACGTAAACGAACTCTAATAGATTGTAAAAGATTCCAACAAGAACCTCCGATAAAAGTGCGTGAAGCGCCAGAGTCTAACAAACCAAGAAAAGGTTGTCCAAAAATCAACACCCTAAGATGTGGGCGCTCGTCATTGCACGCTTGATCTAACAGAAAGTTCAATCGTGAGGATTCAACACGAGAACACAGACCGCTAACGCGAGAAGTCGCTGGTTTAGGGATCGTTCGCGGTCTTATTGACGACTCCCTCTGCCGTTTCCCGACCGATTGAAAGTCTGACAGCGAGGACAAGTGTTGATGGTCTGACCACGCGCTCCACATTTGTAACAAAATCTTGAATTGCGAGGATTAGGACATTCTCTCACCAGATGTCCCACTACGTTGCAATTCCAACACTTCGGTCCATTGCTGGACGAAGGTGCCGAAACTGCTGCTACACTAGATGTTGAAGGAGAATAAGCATAAGCTAAGTCCGGTTCGCATAAAGAAGACTTATTGCGAGGTGGAGGTGCGAAAGCTTCTATAGAGATCTTACAAGCTTCTAGTTTTCGGCATAATTCTAAAAGCTGGTCTACGGATTTAATTTCTGTAAGCCCTAATTGACTCTGATAGAACGGAGCAATGTTTTGCAACAGAACGTCCAACCTAAGTCCCTCGGCAACTGGCACAGTCAAACGCCCAAACATACCATTCATTACCGCCACGTACATACCTATCGTCTCATTCGGCCCTTGAGTACGCCTCTTTATTTCCTGAAACAATTTGTCATTATAGTTGGGAGGTTGAAATTGAAGACGAAGTTCTCGTACAAAATCGACCCAAGTCGTTACCTTATGGCGAGTGGAACGCCACCAAACCAAAGCCTTTCCTGAAAACAACTCTGTAGCGGACCTTATTAACTGTTCCTTAGCGAGATTATTAGCTATGCATTTGTCTTCGATGGTTTCGAGAAATGCACTCAAGGATTGACGCGAATTTTCTCCATCAAATTTGGAGAAGTTCCACCTTGACACCGGAACAACCTTACACGACGGAGATGACGCAGAAACAGCTGCCGAACTCACCGCATGTGACGCAGTCGCACGAACAGGTGACAGAATCGGTTCTCCCACAGATTCTTCGGAATCGGAAATTTCGCTATCAGAAGCAGTAGGACCTTGTGCTACACTAGTGGATGCGAACACAAACGACATGTCAGCAGGAACGGTACCTGCCAAAGCTGACTTCCTAGCCTTCCGGGCCTTAGACTTAAGAGATGTCTGAAGGGTTACCAACTCAACAAGAATACCTGCTACTTCCTCCTCAGCTTCAGGTGTCTCTGGCTTTGCTCGCCTAATTCGTGAAAAAGCATGGATGATTTTTGTGTTAATTTTCCGATACCTTAAACTAGTTTCTATTTCGACAAATTGATCTAGGAGATCATTGATCTCGGCGATCTTCCTCCTGACTTCGCGAGTGTCCTCTTCGATAGTGAAAGGATTAGCTGGCTTAGCCATCGGAATACCCCCACTCTCTAACTGTAATAAACTCCTAAGAGTCGCACGCATCGTCTTGACCGGAACATTTTCGTTTGCTCCACGAACCCTTAGTTCGTAAACTAACTCATCTCGCTCTAACCTGTTGATTTCGATCTTACCTTCCATCACAACAAAGGTTCAGACACACAAAGCGAAAATCTATTTACAAAAATATCGAAACCTCAAAATTCTAAACGAATTCAATAAATCTAAAACAACCCTAAGCTGAATATAAATCTCAATAAACAAAAGTCCCTCCCACAAGCGTGAGCAAGCAAAGTTTCTATAGATTAAAAAAAAAAGAAAAATGGCCTCCACACAGGGCGCCAAAAACTTGCCACCAACGCGGCGTAAAAATTACAGTGTGGCGAGTGATAAGGCGTGATCGTACGCTGATCCTCTCTGGTCTGAACCTACCTGTTGATGTTAAGTCCCCAGGAAGGTCTCTGCCGGCTAACTCTCTAGACTACGGAGAACGTCGCGGATTCAAGGCCGCGAGATGGAGGGATATGTGGACGCCACCGTTATTATCCACCTGCAGAGATAACGCTATAACGGGAGCAGGCGGGACCTGGTAGCTCCAATTTACACCAGAGGGTCAGCCCCCTATCACTCGTCGTTAAACAAGAAACTTGACTAACTCAATGCTAGTGGGAAGGGAGAAAGAACGAAACGCATTCAACAATACAACAAAATTTATTGAGTACACAATACGGTAGAAACAAATTATATAACCAAAACGGCAATGCCAACGCTTATATACTAGATACCAGACACGGTCGTTTATCCTTGTCTCAGAACTTTCGAAACATTAAAGGTGAAGCCCTGTTCAAATACAGTATGAATACCAATTGAAGGTAGAAATAAAAAAAAGTATAAGACCAAAACTATATTACTCTCCCCCGTATAAGTTATTCGAGAGGTGAGAGGGGTTAGCCCAAAATTATTCCCCGGGTTGATGTTAATTAAAAATTCAAACAATCGAGAACAAGGAAGTCTCAATGACGTAAATGCGTAAGATTCTAAATAAACAGAATCTCAAGTATAACGGAAGGTTACTTTATAACAAATCCAAGGTTAAGCCTTGTATTCAAATATAATCAAAACAAGAATAGAACCGATCATGAACATAAAATTACCCGGTAGGAAACTTTTGGAGTACCCCCTGTATAACAGGTGTGCAAAATTCAGTAATATCGAAATGGTTGAAGTATTTAATTAACAAGAGATAAAACTAGAATACCAATTCCGTATACGCAATTTTCATTCTGTACAGTATTTCTATAACAAACATGTAAGGTAAGTTTACAGGTAAATCTGAGATTAAAATATCGAAACAACCAATCATAGGCCCGTTCTGAAGGATTTGGGCCTTGATTTCGACTCTAAATTTAAACAGAAGACAGACAGTGAAGCTGTCGGTCTTCAGGTATTAAAATAGGTTCCAATTCCAGAAACCGGGGAAATTGGTGAGCATAGACGGGTTTATACTATAAACAGTCTCGTAAGACTCATTAAAACAAAATTGAAATAAGGAAAAGACCTCCCCTCAAATGATCTGTATAACAAGATAAATTTTCACTCCTAATGAGTGTCTCTCTAAGAGGGTATAAGCTTGATATTAAATTTAAATTTTAAGAAAATCTAAACGATTTCTGTTCCAAATTGATCTTGTATTAATAATACAGCAAATAATAAAACAACACCTACTTTGATTGGGTTTTACAAACTGTAAACGTTCCCTCCAAATTCTATTACCGCACACAAATGCAACTCGATGCTTTATTATTTCCCGGCAGTCCTCACGCCGACGCCATTTTGGGATAAAACAATATGGAAGTTCCGCGTCCTTCCTCCTATACCAAAAGGGTTCCGCAGAATATATGTGCCCCTATTTCTCAGGATACGGACGGCCTACAGGAACTCCAGATCTGCGACGGTAAAATTCGAACGGCCAAATTACGTTCCCAAAATAACCAGGTAGAAATTCCGGAGAGACGCCTATCGCCTCACGGAAGGAAAATCACCAAAATCTCCGTTAATCAGAGAATTGTACGTTTAAAATAACGTACAAAAGAATCCTGTAAGTTCAAAAAGGGATATAGTATATATATTAAGAAGATTACCTCACCATTACCGCAAAGATCAAGTTTCTGTTCCACAAGTCACAAACACGACTCAGCGCTAAGGGAGATTAAGCCACAATGGCGGCCGTTTCGATATTGATGAAAATGCCGGATACACGTCATCGTAATTTTGGAAGTTCAAGAAGAAAGGGAATTTAGTTTTCGAATTCTTGAGAAAGATTACAATTCGCAAAAAGGTGACAATTAAAACTAGCAACGTGAAACAATTAAATGTCTGGAGACGTAAATTTCTAAAAGGAGTCGGCAAGTGAGATTCCTGTCGCAGAAGGCGAACGTCGAAAAGGAGATGGCGCAATAAGCGGTGAAACTATAATTAAATTAGAAATAATTTTTAAAAGAGCAAAATTTAACGAAAGAAAATGCGTTTAGATGATCTATAATACGTAACAAAAATTCCTATAGAATCAGTTTGACATTCGGTAAGGCATTAAGCGAGTTATCAGTGTAAAACTTGCGATCGTTTCGGTAAAGGGTGAATAAAGATGGCCGCATGCTTTAAAACATAGGCTTTCAGAATGATTTGAAAGAATGTAAAGGATTGACAATATTGTAGTTGAAGGGTCTAACTGTTCGAAATAAGGAGTTTGAAAGCAAATTAAATAGCATTAGTAGAAATTTATTTAGAAGATAAAGCTACGAGGGTTTTAAGAGTAGTAATAGAGAAAACTTGCACTAAAAAAGGTCGTTTGCAGAAAAGTGCATTTGTTAGCGTAACAAATTATCCAATCGGCGCAAGTCAGCGGCTTTGTCATTATTGTCTCCAGAGTATGGGGCTAATCGATTAAAATGTACGATTCTTGGCTTAGTATGAGGTGTTCGCCTTATGCGGTATATTATATCATTAATCCGCTTCAAAACCTCGTATGGCCCCTCCCAATTCTTTTGAAGTTTTGGAGATACGCCGGTCGGCGTTGGGTATTATATAACCAAAACCGATCGCCTTCATGGTAACCACACTTGATGTCGTAACTCTCCTTCATTCTGTCACTAGCATCTTGGATATTATGTCTTACTTGATCATGGATATTATCTAGTCGTCGTCTGAGCGTGCTGACATAATCGTCTCCGGCAAAATCTTCACCAGGCTTGCTCCCAAACTTTAAATCGCAGGGCAATCGGAGTTCCCTCCCGAATAGAACGTTTGCTGGTGATTGGCCAGTTATCTCTTGAACAGAGGCCCGAGTTCTCAGTCTCTGTGGTGTTCGGAGACCACTTTGGATAAGTGTCTGATCATGGTCTTGTTCATTCGCTCTACCATTCCATCTGATTATAGATGCGAGGGAGTTTTTCTCGTCTTTCGTATGCCTAAAAGTCCACACACCTTTTCGAATAGACTGGACTCGAAATTTACAAAACCCTACACTTACGCGCTCACACAAATACAAAACCACACACCCAGAGAGAGACGCAAGCTGCCAGCAGCAACCAACACACAAATTCATACCCAGAAAGAGACACAAGCTGCTAGCAGCGAACAGCGCATATGTTCACACCTTGCTATCTATTTTTTGGAATACTAAGGCATGGCTTATTATTATTATTGGAATGTATCTTTGAATAATTTAAACCATAGCAACTCAATTATTTGACATTTATATTCTGTTATTTATATTTTTTATATCCTTGACAAAGGCATCATTACCGAAACATGTAGGGTTGTTTTAAATATATATACTTTGAAGTAATAAACCAGACCTTTAATCGCAGACTTATTAAGTTTACTATATATATATATTAATATGTTATGTCATTAAATCGTTTTCTGTATACTGGTACAAACTTAGTTTTTCAAGTTGTAGAAATTAACGCAACTCATTTGGCGACATTTATATGTAAAGTAAGATTCAATTACTCATTGGTACTCATTTGCAGTAAGTTCAATATATTAACTATATATACGCGAATTATAGAAGTGGAAGTCATGTCTGTCTCCAGGATACCATGTGTTGACAATAAGAGCGAAATGCATCGACACGTTCCGGTATAGAATTAGTTTCTCGTGAATTTTTCATTATCCTTTTTAGCATATTTAACTAATCTATTAACATATACAATTATAATACTGTAATTTACAATCAGTTAACGTACCTGCTGCATATAAAGTAATGAATCTGATATTGAATGACACTAATAATAATCATCTTTATTTCCAACGCTAAAAGCTGAAAATTGACGTATCAAGAGAGTACATATGATTAGAGACATATCATAGACCTAAAATAACATTCGAGATCGTATGCATTGTATCAAAATTAATATCACATAGGTGAGAAATAGAATTTTAGTTCTTACAAATAACTGAAATTGGTTATTTTACCATTATAATGGTTCTACTTGAGGAACAATAAAAAAATATTTTGGTGGTTGTTGAATCGAGATACAATAAAATTGTTTTTATGCAAAAAAAGGTCAATGCCGTTATGCAAGATTTTGTATAAAAATTTTACACTGCTTATGTTTCGTCAATGTTCCAAGGGCGTTAAATTCAACTTGTTCAGCATTAGCGTAGAGTCAGTACCTCTGGCGGGACAAACTCCAATCCTTGACAAACATTATATATTTTAAAAAACGTCTTTGGGTTGAGTCGACATTCATTATATATATATATATATATATATATATATATATATATATATATATATATATATATATATTGTAGATCGGATACCAGATGTGGAACGCGTGTTCCAATTTAGACCTGACAAAAGCGCAATACAACGGTTTGAGGCAATCAGCATTGCGGAAATCCTTACAATTTCTGTATATATATCCATAACTTTTGTAGGCAGAAGCCATTGTCGGATTGATATATTCGATGAAGTATAGGTTGCTGTCAAAGGTCACGCCCAGATCCCTAATCCCGGCACAGCGGTTTGATCATCAATTGTGTAGTAAAACATATATATTTCATGGTTGCGACCAAACGTTACTATATTGCACTTGCTTATGTTTAAGGTTAGATGATTGTCTCTACACCATTCTTCAATATTAGAAACATCTTTCTGTAGCTTAAGACAATTCCGTTGTATCAAGCTCATAGAATAGCTTCAGATTATCAGCAAATGGTAGATGTTCACAGGAGATAACGGTTGATATATGGTTAATAAAAATCAAAAACAGTAATGGGCCTAGATTAGTACCCTGTGAGCCACCATATATTGAGCTAAATTCGGTAGATTTAATATTACGATACTCAACATACTGTCTTCTTCGAAATAAAGAAGCATTATCAGCGCTGGCGAGAATTCCATATGTTGCAATTTTCCCACAAGAGCATGGTTGTCAAACTAATTAATGACTTCTTTAGAAGTCTGTGTAAACCACGTCTGTTTGACCATGTCCATCCAGAGAGCCCGAAATATACAGTGTGAGGTATAATGTACCATCTGCATCAAAATATGCAGTAGAAGATATTTCAAAGGAGGCAGTTATTAAATTTAGTAATTAAGTTGTAACAGTAGTATGAAAAAGCTCTTGCTCCAATATTAAAAGGAAAAATACTACATTAATACGTGAAGATATTTTACTACTAGGTAGTTCTTTATTATTGTGATATGCGTCATACGACGTTACGTCAGTTGATGACCTAAGTGATGACGTCACCGACCGTGCAAAAAATATGGAATCACCAAATGACTATATAAACGCCTAAGGAGAAGAATAATACATTCAAGCAGTAATCATCGTGAACCAACTATCGTAGAAAAAGTGTATATAAATTTACATAATGTTTTTATTGTTAGTTGTTATTTAGCGTATTTTTAATCAACATAGTTATTCTTAATTAGTGTGTGTTTTATTAATCGAATCAGAATAGAAAATTTATTACATTATTTTTCTATAGGCTCTAGTAAATTAACATTTTGTTTATCATTTGTAATGGTTTAATGTCCCTCTGTTAGCAAATATTAGTTTAATGTATTAATTTTTTTGTTTATTTATCGCCCACTTATACATGAAATAAAAAAGAAATTTATTATTTATTGCTCATAATCTACATTTGTTAATATAATCTATATTAACAAATTTTTATTCATCTTTTTTTAAGTTTAAAAATAAAATGCAATATTTAATCCAGCCAGATTTATTTATAATTTTTTTTTGTACTTATAAAAAGAAGAATAAAAAAATATAAGTTAAGGTAGGTCGGATCTATTTCAGTTCGTGCCCACGGTTTCGAGATGGGGCTAAACGCTGTCTCAATTATTTATCATTAAGTTTTACTATCTTCTTGAGGATTCGTCTACGTTTCAGTCATACTAGGCAAATCGGGGAATCACATGACGGAGTGCGCAGCAGCATTTTTGTGACTCTGCGTAAATCGACCCGGCATAAACCGAAGTTTATATGTAGTGTTTTTATTTAGAAATGTAATTGAAAGCTACCCTTCGCTATTATGTATTTTTACGTTAACTTCTGATCTTAATTCTCATTAGTTTCTTTTAAAAGCGTCTATCAAACCAAAAAAATTAGATTTTGTCACATATATAGCTAGTAATCTTCCAGTTAATTTTCAAGCCGAATTTTTAGAGAAGAAATAATTTTTAAATGAAAATTCCGTACACGTTAAATAGATCTTCGGAAATTTCAGTGTTATTATCGTAAATTTACGAAGAAGTTTACCTTGGGAAATTCAAGTGAATCGAATTATTTCTTTAAGGGATACTTCATGGAAAATGATATTTAAACGCACTTAATCCCAAACACGTTCTCGTAATTGAGTAATAAATATGGTACCTTGAAAACAAAAATGTGCTAATAAAATTAAAAACGGTTTTCATTAATTTTATTCGGCAGTGAATTTCAGTTGGCTATAAATTATACTGTCGCAATAAAATAAATTTTCAACGCACTCCCGGTCTAGTATTCAGTTCCAATTAAACTCGATATTAGTTCACAAAAGCAGCATATTTATACGCATTTTGCTATCATGTGACAGTTTACAGTTCAAAATAATTTAAACGAAGCAAAATAAATAATATATTTAGCTCCAGCGCATTTGATTGTATCTGTCTAATCTGATCATAAATAAATGGGAATGAAAGTGCCTTTCGACTGTTCTAGGAAATTTTTCAAGCTTGTTAGAATAATCATCAACTAATTTTAGAATCAAGAATCTACATATACGAGGAACCCTTGAAATGTTTCCGGCCTTTTTAACAAAAACACATATTTTGAAGCAAAACAAAATTTATTTTTCGATGTAATCTCCCTGCAACTCGATACATTTGGCCCAACGTTTTTCCCATCCCTTCAAACTATCAGAAAAGAATTGACTGTCCAAACCTACAAAATACTGATTTACAGCATCTTCAATCTCAGCATTTGACCCATATTTTTTCCGCGTATCTTTCTAAATTAGGGAATAGCAAAAAGACGCTGGGAGTTAGATCTCACGAATAGAGTGGATGTGGAAGCAATTCAAACGTCAATTCGATCAATTTGGCATTGGAACCAATCACATGTGAAACCGAGCGTTATCCTGGTGAAACAGAATTTTCATTATTCCAAATGTGGACGTTTTTTCATAATTGTTGCTTTCAATTTATCTAGTAATACAGCGTAGTACTGTCCGTTGATTGTTGAACTTTTTGCAAGGTAGTCGATAAGAATTATTTCTCGGCTATTCCAAAAAACCGTCGCCATCACTTTCCCTACAGAGAGGATGACTTTTGTCTTCTTCGGAATTGGTTCTCCCACCGCAATCCACTGCATTGACTGCTGTTTGGTCTCGTGCGTATGGTGTTGTACCATGGTTTCATCGACGGTTTTCAATCGCCCCAAAAATTCCGCCGGATTTTTTTGATACAGGTTAAGACACTCGCCCTATATCTCCGTCCGTATGTGCTTTTGGTCGATTATCAACAAACGCGACACCCATCGCCCGAATAATTTTTCTCATATCTAAATCTTGATGTAAAATCTTGTGAAGCCGCTCAGATGATATCCTACAAGCCTTAGCGATATCCATAACAGTCAATCGACGATCTTCAATCACAGTTTGATGTACTGAATCGACTGCTTCTTAAGTTGTAGCAGTTTTCAGAGGGTCGGAATGTTTCTCGTCTAAAATGCTCATACAGTCACGTTTGTACTCGGCCACCCAATATTTTATCGTTGTAAATATAGGGTAGTCTTCACCGTATGCAGAGTCTAACTCATCTTTTGCTTCCTGAGCCTCCTTCCCTTTCAGATGAAGGAATTCTATCACTGTGCGATACTCAAGTTTCTCCATTGTTGAACGACAATGTGAATTAACAATTTTAGAAGCATACCATAGACAACCTAATGATCACTATGACTTGCAATTTTGACGTTAAATAAAGTTTACAAATGTCGAGGCCATCTATCGGACGGCGAAAGAAATTTTTTTCTACAATTTATGGCAGTAAGACCTGAAACATTTCAAATATCCCTCGTATATGAATGAAATTAGGAAAACATTTTCACAAATTCTGTAAAAATTGGCAAAACATTTCGATTTTTAGATCGTGTACATGATTCTAATTTGTATTTCTTAGCGAATATGGTGTATATAATGTTACGTCCAATGAAAACAACAACAATAAAGGTAGTAAAGTAAAGGAAGTTAGCATTAGCTTAAGATGACGCAATGCATTTAATTTCTATTTGATGTTTCGAAATAACTTTAATCTTTTCAAAATTCATATTTAGCAATGAAAGCATATCATGTGCAAACTGACATGCAATGTACATTACAGCAATGCAATAATATAGCGGGCGTGGCAATATGCCCGTTAAAATACATATGCACTATTAAAATATCACCCCGCTGTAGCAGTGATACCAATCAAAGTTGGACTTGTGCAATACATGTAAGACGAGACTCAGTAACAACCCTATTGCCAGCTAGGAGATTTCGTCCTGACATTCGCCATAGAATACCCTGCGTTTTTTCTCCTTCAGTAAGAATTTTATTTTGCTTCCTTATTATTTTTCTTTTATCTTAAAATATTTTCTTTTTACCTTATAAAACAGTTTCCTTTTAATTGTTCTAAATATGTTGTTGTAGGCCAAGGAACTAAAAGTACAAATTATTAAATGATATAACGCTATTGGTAGTATTGCAAATGAGGTTGTCAGTCGTGTCGCTTTTACATATGAAAATAGACCATATGTAAGTATATGTGGAATGTGCCCTATCATGCAAGATAGGAATAATTAAGTCTGGGGGACCAAATAACGGTTTGCTAGGCTGAATTGATTACAGTTGCAGCCTGTGACGAGGAAATTCGGGAAGGCAGCTAGGCAAACAAAAAATCAAACGATAAAAACACACAATGTTGTATTAGATTTACACTTTATTTAATACTTATACTACTTATATAATACTTATAATAAAGTGTAAATCTAATACAACATTGTGTGTTTTTATCGTTTGATATGGATTTACATCAAGTAAAGGCAGAATCGATTCAAAACAAAAAATCAACATAATTACTGATAATCAGGCAGCTATTAAAGCTGTTATGAATCCATCAATCAGAGCTAAACTGGTGAAACATTCTAAGCAGGTCCTCAATAGATTGGCACAAGACAATACTGTGTCACTGATATGGGCGCCAGGACATGAGGAGATTAAAGGCAATAAGAGCTGACGAACTGGCCCAGAAAAGTTCACGTCAAGACGTCAATTTGGTCTTGCTGTCGAAATTTCTGAAGCACGAATTACTATTATTAAACTTGAATGTATCTTTGAATATTCTAATTATATCCATGACAACTACAGATACATAAGTTTGACATTGATATACTGTCATTTATATTTTAAATTTCTTTGAAAAAGGCACTGTGTTGAAACAGGTAAGATTGTTTTAAATATATACATATCAAAGTAAAATGGACCTTAAATCGCCGAGTAATTTAATCTACTATAACATACAAAGGTCAAGAAATAATTATCTATATATATATATATATATATATATATATATATATATATGGTAAATTCAATCAGTTGGCGATTAAAGGTCTGGTTTACTTCAAAGTATATATATTTAAAACAACCCTACATGTTTCGGCAATGATGCCTTTATCAAGGATATAAAATATAAATGACAGTATATAAATGTATATAATTATTTGACATTTATATACTGTCATTTATATTTTATATCCTTGATAAAGGCATCATTGTCGAAATATGTAGGGTTGTTTTAAATATATATATTTTGAAGTAATAAACCAGACCTTTAATCGCCGACTTATTAAGTTTACCATATCATACCAAGGTCACGAAAATATTATATATATATATATATATATATATATATATATATATATAACATTTGATAAATAACTGGAGTTTTCCGGTTTTTTATATGAAATATTTACAAATATCAAATTAGAATGTATGTAATTGCAGAGTAAGTGGGGATGTAAACATTGCTGTCTACAAATTACAAAGCAAATCATACGAAATTTTTTAATTGAAAAATATGGTCTAATATTTATCAAATGTTATATTTAATGAACGGCTAAGAAATTATCTAAACACTTATATATATATATATATATATATATATATATATATATATATATATATATATATATAAGGTAAACTTAATTAGTCGGCGATTAAAGGTCTGGTTATTACTTCAAAGTGTATATATTTAAAATAATCCTACATGTTTCGGCAATGATGCCTTTGTCAAGGATATAAAATATATTTTTTATATCCTTGACAAAGGCATCATTGCCGAAACATGTAGGATTATTTTAAATATATACACTTTGAAGTAATAACTAGAGCTGAGGATGTTTGCGGAACGGCAGGACCGTATGTAGTGCATCCCCACCAGCGTAAAAACACGATGCAGCGAAACACTTTAGTTAGTCGTGAACTGGCAACGTGATCGTGTGTTGTCTTGAGCTCTATTTAATAAGTATGACGGACGTGCCCAAGCCAAGAAAGCGCCCATTGTATAACGACGTGAAGAAATTTATCCGAGACTTTCCCGATTTGTATTATAATGGAGCAAAAGTGGTTTGTAAATTATGCGATAAACAGTTACTTTGCTGGGACAAATACGACTGTAAAAGATATGTTGAAAGTGTACACCACAAAGACAAAAAAAATAATGTGCTGTCTAAAACGCAATTCATTTTCGATTTATTGACAATGCTACTCGTCTGCGATGTGCCAGTTCACCTGCTAGATAAAAAAAGCCTTTCACGACTTTTGGAATAAATACCAACATAAAGCTACCGTCACGGAGAACGTTACTCACCTATTTACCAATTGTGCGTGAGGCCATTGAAAACAGAATGAAAGCAGTAGTAAATGATAAACAGTTATGGGTATGTGTCGACGAAACGACAGATCGAAAAAAACATTCTATTGTGAATATTATAGTGCGTGTACTAGATCCTGTCAAATCAACATTTCCCATTTTATTAGCCAGCAAAAGATTGGAAAAGTGCACTAGCGAAGTAATTACGAAGGTAGTTCTCGATACGCTACAAAAATTTCAAGTTTCAACTAATCAACTCCTGATGTTTATGAGCGATGGTGCTGCGACAATGCGTTCTGTAGGCCGTTCTCTTAAAGCAGATTGTGAGAGACTTTTGCATGTGACATGTAAAGTTCATGCTTTACACCTTGTGGCACAAACTATTCGGCAATGTTATCCAGAGGTGGATGCATTAATAGCAACCACAAAAAAAGTGTTTCTAAAATCTCCCAAACGAATTCGAGAGTTTCACAGTCGGTGCCCTGGTATTCTCGAACCACCAGAGCCAATCCTTACACGTTGGGGAAGTTGGTTAAAGGCGGCATTTTATTATGCCAAGTATTTCCAACAAATAAAATCTGTGGTTCTACAATTCAATCCTGCCGAAGCTGTAGCCATTAAGGAAAGCCAGAGACTCTTTCAAAACCCTTCCCTTGATGCAGATTTACAAACTATTTATAACAATCATATAGGATTGTTTAACGCAATCGAGAAATTTCAAAATACTGCATTATCGTTAGCGGAGTCACTGCAAATACTGGACGATGTACACGCCCAGCTATGCGCAGTAAATGACAACAAAAATGTTAATGTAATAGAAAAGTTCGAGAGTGTGATAAACAATGATTTTGATTTTACCAGATTAAAACAAATTAGTAATGGTGCAAGTGTAGATTCGGTTTCTATCTATAAAGATTATTTTAATTGTGCGTGTGTTACATCCGTAGATGGCGAGCGGTCTTTCTCAAAATATAAAAAAAATTATTCATCACGGCGTACATCGCTCACCGCTACAAATATGGAAACGTATCTAATGCTACAAACTTACTGCAAGTCTTATCCACTTGGCGCTATGCTATAATAATCGTAAATAAGGTAAGTGTGTTATTTATATACAGTACACATAACTGACATACCTAAGTGATATAAATAGCGAATGCATGTAAAGCAATAAAATCACGCATGCATCACCGATCGAAACAAGGTCATTATATTCGTGCGTTTAACTGAATACTATCCTGGCACACCGCAAACATCCCCAGCTCTAGTAATAACCAGACCTTTAATCGCCGACTAATTAAGTTTACCTTATCATACCAAGGTCACGAAAATACTATATATATATATATATATATATATATATATATATATATATATATATATATATATATATATACAGCATTATCCTCGTTATACGGCACGAGATATTGTGGCCAAAATACTTGACTTTCAAAAAGTTTAACTTTTGTTATATATGTGGGTCTATTATGATTACCTTTTACAATTATTTTCATATTATACAGGCTGGTCCAAATGCCCGAAAGTATCAAAGTTGTGTGTTTTTAAATGGAACATCCTGTATATTATTGCATTTTAGATTCTCCGATCAAAATAAGTGCTCGTTTTAATTACCTTTATAATACCTATACCTTAAGGTTTTTTAAATAATTTGAATTTTGTCAAACTCTAACCTAATTTTCATGTTTCTAATAATTAAGAAGTATTTAAGTTATATAAGGGAAATTTACAGTGAAGTGTAATAATAGATAATATTTTATATACAAATTATATCTTATACAGGCTGTACAAAAATTAAAACTAATAAAATAAGAAATTTAAGTGGCTAAAACTTGATTAACTTAAATAGAACGCCATACTTTTTAATTTAGCAGCAAATGCACTTTTTAATTACCTATCGAATGGTATTTATATGCCAAGCGGTAATTTTTCGCGTTTTTACAGAATACCTACGCCTAATAATCGTTTTAAACACCATTTGGTGTTTTTGAAATAAAAATTATAATGTATCTAGCTGCCTATTGTATAAATGTCAGATAATTCATTTAGTCTGACATCTACAAAGTCTGTTTGTTCTGTAGTGGTATAATTTTTTGTAATTATGCAAGTTTAGATAGTTATTATTACAATATTTTTGTTGTATTGCTTGGCCTAAATGAAGATTTACACAAAAGAAGAGCGCATTGATATGATTTTTATGCTAGGAGAATGTCATCAAAATTATTTATTAGCTTCTCGGGTTTATCCTCAAAGATTTCCCGAAAGAAATCACCCTAAGATAGCCATTTTGAGAGGCTATTAAACCAGAAATGCAATAACTTTGATACTTTTCGGGCTTTTGGAAAATAATTGTAAAAAGTAACCATAATAGACCCCCATATATTCCAAAAGTGAAACTTTTTGAAAGTCAAGTATGTTGGTCACAATATTCCGCGCCGTATAGCGTGAATAACCCTGTATTCATGCAAAACTGTACCACGTTTTGCAAAAAATATATTAGCTATCCCATATAACCACATGCGTTCATATAAAAGTATGCAATTTAATGACCTATATAAAGATTGATTTACAATCAAATTAATTTAAAACTGATTTACACATATTAAATTGTTATAATTATATTTTTCAAAAGTTTGGAACATCTCTTGCATAGGAGTATTATGCAACTAATAACATATGCAATTTTGGTTTAGATATAAACTTTTATTTTCCTACGTAGGAATATCTTTGCAGTTCTATACTAAATTATTCAAACATTATGTGAAAGTTCTGCAATATACTGTACATGCATATGTATTGTTTAATTCAATCAATAGTTTGCTAATGATATAAAAAATATCGAGAAAGGTAATCGACTTATACAGAAAAAGTAAATGCAGTAGTGATTTGTATTCAGAGTTTTTTCTGCTTCCCCGTTAAATTCAGAACACAAGCAGTAAGACGTTGAGCGCCGAATTAAAAACTCATCGTTGATAAGAAAATAGGAAAATCACCACACTTCTGATACGATCTCAGGCAAAAATACTTTCGCTGTTCTCGTGCACGCATCTTCACTTCATTTTGAATTTAGTTTCCGGTCTAATTTCGGTAAATTCTCGAATCCCTATTTTCCACAAAAAAAGCGAAGCATTCGCTCGCTTCTCGTATTATTTGCATGAGATTATCGTGACATCGCTGCTGCCTCAGCTATGCTAACTACACAAACAGTCGGGTGTTCTTATCTGCTGAACTTTCTAGTTTCAGATTTATTGAGTGTCTCATAATATCAGATAGAGTCAACGATACAAGAAATGATAATGAAATGGTTTTCGATTTGCGGGAATCTAGTGAATATTATATATCTCTCCAGATGCGAAGATAGATAGTTTAAATTCACAGATTTACGAAACTTTCGTGGCTTTCTGGAACTCTATCTAACGTTTTAAGTTTCATATGAATTTTTAAATGCTTACTTTTAAATAGCATTTGGTTTAATAATGATTTGTGTAGTTGGGAAACAAATAATTAATACCAATAATTTAGTATCACTTCTTGGTAATGTATACAAGGTATGTTTCCAAAGTTCTGGGAGTTGTGCTCTAATTAAATTAGGCAGAACTTATAGGCAAAGCTACTGGGGATAGACAAGTCTTGACATGTTTATGCAGCTATCCAGTGCAATATCGTTCAGTATGATTCAGGTGTTCGACCGATATTGACGCATTTTCATAGCACTGCTTGTGTAACCATGAAGACGCGGCTAAACTCAAACAGCAATAGCTTTATTTTTGTGGAAAGAGGGTATGAAATCTTCAGTAATTATTAAACCTCTGCAAGGAGTGTTTGGTGAGTCTGCAGAAAATGTACTGTATATCGGTGGATCGATGGTTTTAAAAGTGGTAAAACATCATTAGAAGACGATCCACGCAGTGGTCGCCCGAGCACGTCAGTAAATGAAAAAAACATCACAGCTGTGAAGAACCTACCGAAAGAGGACAAACGAATGACTATTTCTCAAATTACTGTACGCCTAGGAGTAGGTACACGACAAGTTGTTGGGTGGGATCAGAACAGAAATTTAATATGTATGGCACTTGTAGGCAACATCAAGAGCTGCTGGCCCGTTACCGTGATGAATTTTAGCAACAAATAACCACTGACGAAACGTGGATTCCTTATTTCAATCCTGAGACCAAAAATTAATCCAAATTCCACTTAGGGCGCGTGCACTTCCGTATGTTGGAAAGGTAATACTTACTGTATTCAGGGATTTCGAAGTGATTATTTTTATGGATTACCTGGAGAAAGATACTACAATTAACCCAGAATATTATGCGAACTCATTATCCGGACCACTGCGGCTAGCGCTTTTCAGAAAATGGCCTGGGAATTTCGTTATTGCAACAGGAAAGTGCAGGACCGCACACCACAAGAAAAGCGAATAATGTTTTGAAAGATTTACGATGGGAATTGCTTCCATGTCCGCCTTATTCACCGAATCTCGCACCGAGTGAGAATTTAATTAGGAATGCAGAGCAATCATTTTAAGTATCTTTTAAATATATAGAGCGTCAAGAAAATGTACCGTACTAATTTTTTTTAATTGAACGTCATGTATTGTTTTTACAGTTTGGGATTATCCTTTATAATACAATTCCAAAAAAGTATAACACTTTGCGTCTAAAGTATTTAGCTTGAGATTTACATGCAAACGAAATAAGAATTTTTGGAATATTTATCTCGGTATTTTCAAAATCATAAGTATTGCTTGATACTTAGGTATGATCGTTTAAATAACAACTTTTACAATTCGAAATGTAAGTTTTTATTATTTCATATAAGTTTGATGTAAATTCAGATAGAAATTTAGATATTAGTGCTAAATCACTTTTGTGACAAAAAATAATTCTAATTTATACACAAATATCCTAATTTCTCAACCAGTTCAGAGATGCAGAAGTTCCCTAGCTTAATTTGTAAATGCCATCAGGGAAACTTTTTTTGGAGAAATCATTTACTATGTGGACCAATAGTTTCTTCCACATTTTCGCAGTCGAAAAGGCTAGTATCTGGTAGATTTCATTTATTCAGCATTGAGTTGCACCTTCCGTGGCCTGTGGGGAACTTATTTAATTGAGACTAATGCCTACGTGGGAGTGTTAGGCGCGGCAGAAGTTCTGAAGGCATAGAGATTAAATCTCTATTCTGCAACTCAGGATGCTGTTCAAAGAGGGCTATCCAGCAATCATTCATATTCAGTGAGGTACCGGAGACACTCTGCAAATCACTATATATGGGAAGATCAATGTTGTTGGGAATCTTAGCCCAGCATTATGTGTAGTAGCGAGACGTTTGATATCAGGCAGGGCAATGTTAGAAGGAACTGGTAACAACACACTAGTGATGGATCTAACAGTACCGGTGGTAATCCTCGTTATATCGTTAAGTTGAACATCTACTAGCTTGGTGTGAAAGCTACGCTACCAAACAGCAGAACAGTATTCAGCAGGAGAGTAAGCCAATGCAATGACTGCCGTTCGAGGGCCTCCTCTTTGCCTCCTCATGAATCGTTAGCCATTTTATGTAGAACATTATTGCGGGTCTTTACCTTTTAACTAGTTTTTAGAGGTGCCGCTTGTATATCTCACCTCTATAAAATTAGTTCGAAGGTGAAGACCCGCTATAATGTACCACATAAACTAGCTAACGATTCATGAGGACCGAATGGGAAGACCCTGCGAATGGCACCCATTGCATTGGCTTACTCTTCTGATGAATGCTATGCTGCTTACCGATTCCTTCTAACATTGCCCCGCCGGATATCAAACGTCTCGCTGCTGCACAGAATGATTAAGCCGAGATTTCCGGCAACATTGATCTTCAAATACATAGTGATTTGCAGAGTATCTCCAGAATCTGACTATAATCTAGGAGACCGATTTGGCTGGGGTGGTAGTTCAGCATCCGTTCAATATGAATGATTGAATTTCGTTGTAGTTGTTACACAAATGAATGGCACATGATTCGGATTTTGAAGGGCTTGGTTGTAAACGCCATTTCTTATAATATTTGCCTAAAGCTTATAGATCTACAGCAATTTGTAATTCTTCATTCTCTAAATTCCTGGTTTGGGAGCACAAAGCCAAATTATTGTATATAGACATTTTCGTGATTTTGTGAGTGGGAGATCACTGGTGTAAATATTGAACATTAGAGGAGCCAGAACCGATCATTAATGAAGACCGTTTTTCAAGGTTTTGCCATTGCTACTTCGATTCTTCAGGCAGACTACGTTTTGGTGATTGCTCAGCATATAAGCTCAGCTGGATAAATTTGCCTAATTTAGTACATGGATGATTTTTTGGAATTTAAAAATTACTCTGTTCTTCCAGAGCAGTTACTTCCCGTTCTGAAACCGGCTTGCTCTTTTTTAATAATCTATATTCTATTATAAATAGGCTGTGTGACGCTTTGTATCTTGCTTAATCTTCCCTTTATTATTATTACATTTATGTATTATTATATTCTCCTTGTAGAACTTTAAAAACTATGCACAATGCCCTAGTTATGTAGTTGTTGTAGTACTGCTGTTAATGAGAACAATTCAGTAATATGCTTTGTTTGAAAGAGTATGTATGGCAATGCGTGTGTTAGGCTATCGACATCTTGCGCTCGAAAAATAATTTGAAGTGGACTTGTTCGGATTGTGTTAATTTTGATATTACCGACCAGACCCAGTTGCTTAAGAAATTCGAGAGAATAATCCTTGATTTGCAACACGAGGTTTCCGAACTAAAGACTAAATCATTAACTACTAGTCAATCGCAAATAGATGATAGCGCATTTCAAAATATTATACATGAGATGAATGGTCGAAGAGCTCGTAAGCGCAACATTATAATATACAATTATCCTGAAGCTGCTTCAACTGTTGATGACAGGAATTCTGTTATTGGATTGATTTCGTTCGTGATTCCAATGGTTCTGGCGATATTGTGGATAATGCTTTTAGAATTGTCAGGAACTAAACTTTGCCCTTTGAAGATTTGCTTCAGAGATGTCCAGCATACTCTGACTGTGTTACGGAATGCCAGGCGGCTTCGTACTTACCAAGTTCCTAGAATATATATTTTTAATGATTTGGCAATAAGACAACAGAGATTGAAAAGTGGAATCATTGCGGAATTTAAACAACGTAAGTATAATGGTGAGAGTTTTCACTTCAAGTACTTCAGTGGGATGCCTAAAATAATGAATGAAAAAAAACGGAAATGTATCCAGCAGTCAGTAGAGTCTCTCTCCTTGTATTATCAAAATGTTAATGGCCTAAACACGAAAACGTTTTCTTTTTATCAGAATATACTTGCTTCGGATGAATTTGGTGTTGTGTCGCTGACTGAAACATGGGCTGGTGATGGTTTGCATAGCACGGAACTTTTCCCTGATGGTTATGTCGTTTATCGGAAGGATAGAGTGAAACAGTCTAGCCATGGTGGCGGAGTTTTGTTAGCAGTTAAAGGAATCATAAGTTCAGAACCAATGGATCTTCCTACTGACTCGATGTTTCTAGAATATAATGTTGATATATTATGTGTTCGTACTAAGTTTGATTTTAAGAGCGTTTATATTGTAACTGTTTATATATCACCTGCTACCCCTGTCTTTGTTTTGTGACGCCTTCTTTAAAGTAATTGAATCTTCATTCCTTCTGGGAAGTAGTCTTATCTTGATTGGTGATTTCAACATACTGAGTTTTCCTGAACCATGTCCAAGATCAAACAGAGTGGGCAATTTCTTAAATTACTGTAACTGTGTACAAATTAATGATGTTCACAATTGTAATGGTCGTCTATTGGATTTGGTAATTTTCTCTGAAGATTTGGCATCTTCTTCGGTACAGAAATGTGACGATAGTCTTGTAGAGTGGGATCGTCATCACCATTCCATTCTAATGAATATTCCATTGAAGGACACTACTACAAATATCAGGAGATCTAATTTTGTAACATTCCAGATATATAATTTTGTAAAGGCTGACCTTGTCCGTTTGTATGATCTTCTCTCCCATGAGACTTGGCCTCCGTTTTGGAACAGACGGATGTTGACCTGGCATGTAGCGCATTGTACGGAGTATTGGATTTCTTTTTTTCTATGACAGTTCTGAAAACTAAAACTAAACGCCAAAGTCTTTGAAATAATTCCCGCTGATCTTGTCTATAGTGAAATAGTGACACAATTATCGGATTCGCAACATGGATTTGTAAGAGGCAGATCTATAGCAAAATTTAATGACTGTAACCCAATATATAGCAAATACTCTTGATCAACGCTTGCAGTTGGATGTTGTATATACTGACCTAAGTAAAGCCTTCGTCAAAGTTCCCCATCACGTTTTAATTTCTAAATTAAATAATTTTGGTATTAGGCCTAATTAAGTCAATGTTATTTCCAGCTACTTAATGGATCGATCTAATTTTGCTGAATGTGAGGGTGCTAGATCGCATAAATTTCCTGCGAGGAGTGGAGATCCACAGTTCTTTGTTTTGGGTTCTCTGCTCTTTGTACTGTAAATGAATTGCCAGCTATGCTCAGGTCAAACTGTTTATTGTACGCTGATGATGTGAAGATTTATGGTAAAATGAACACTTTCGCTGATTGTGAACAACTTCAAACTGATTTAAATATTATAAATTATTGGCGTGCGTATAACGTATTGGAACTAAATGCTATCAAGTGCAAGGTTCTGTCTTTTTCTAAGAAGGAAGTGCCATTACAGTTTAAATGGCGATCGTTTGAGCAGGGTGGAACTTTTTAATCTTGGAGTCTGGTTTGATAACTCGATTACAATTAAGGGACATATCCGTCAGGTATGCAATAAGGCCTACAGATGCCTTAGTTTCCTTTCTCGCTACACCAAGGTGTTCAAGACAATAGCGCTCCTGAAATTAGTCTCTCAGGGCTATATTAGAAGTACGCTGGAGTACGGGAGTTTCATTTGCTCAGCATATTACGTGAACACTATTGATGATATTGAAAGGGTTCAGCGGAAGTTTCTAAGGATTATTTATTTTTGTAAGCATGGTGTATATCCTGGGAGAGGTTACTTATATCGGGAATTACTCCAGGAATTCAATCTAATAAGCTTGCAGGACAGACGCACAATATCTCAGTTGCTTTTTGGGTTTAAGCTCATTAAGGATGTTATGCCTGACTCCCACCTTCTATCTCTATTGAATATCTCGGTTCCTCAATTTGCCTCAAGGCATTTTAACCTTTTTCATGACCCCAAGTCTCGCTCCTTATATCATCAGCATTCGTCTGTGATTGATATGATTTGTGCCATAAACAATATAATCAAAAGGCTAGACATAGATATTTTTAACCTAAGTTATAATCAATTTGTCACCATTATTAACAACCACTTCGCATTGCTGTGGTTGCATCTGAGTTTATTTGAGTTTGTAGTTTTGATATACTTATTTGATTAATTTCTTATTTTTCTTATTTTATATATATATATATATATATATATTGCAACACTCACTTCATTTCATTTGATTCTGTATAAATATGGTATTATCCTGTAATTGGTTATTGTGACTGTTGGATACTAAACGTATTATTAGTATTATTACTATTATTATTATAGGTCTATACCTTCCAGAACCTTTCGTGCACTTACCACGTTTTAATATTGCTACAATTATTGCTTCCCGGAAAAAGCTAAGGATATCTCCAGAATCTAAGATATTGTTATAAAAGTTTTTCAACCATTCTCGTGCATCCATTCGAAGATATTTAATGAATTCCTGAAAGACATTGTCAACACCATGAGCCTTTCTTAAATTGAACCGAGCAATAGGTGAATTAATTTATTCACTAGAAAAAGGAGAGACACACCGGAAAAGGTAATCTTAACTTGTGTGTTAATATCTCTAACAAAACCTCTACCGACAGACACATTATTCGAAGTATTTTGTTCAGCTATATGGTTGGGATCCATTGGCGAAGTTTGTTTGAGAGGAAATGATGTCGAATCTATTTTGCTAAGCAACGACCTGCTTTTCCTACTAGAGTGAGTAAAACTCATATTTTCAGTCACTTTCCTCTATTTACTTTTCCGAGTCTCATCTAGTTGACTAAGAATTTGTTTATCTAGTTCAATATCGCTACTCTCAGGATATCGTTTGTGAAGTTCTTCAAGTTCATTTGACCACTTAGAGTTGTACTCACAAGGTAAGTGGTTTTTAGTAGCGTCAATCAGTGTTGATACGAATTTAGAATAGTTTTTAATTGTCGAAGAAGTCCTCTATACGCCGATCGACCTTTTGCTTAAAGATATTCTAGTTTGCCTTTTGAAAGTTCCATCTCGGTACCCGTGCGGATTCAGTATATGGTATGTCCGTTCCCAGAGTGATAAGTGCCGGTCTATGTTGGCTATGGGGGAAGATATTCAGAACCTCACGCGATTCAGCAACGGGTTTTCCCTGTTCGTCACAAGTCACAAATGTGAGATCACGATTAGTGTTTGTATTTAAGCGAGCAGAACGAAAAGTCTTATGATCCTTAGCATCATACAATAAGCTCAAGATCACAGCTTCTGCCCAGTTAATAAGTTCCACTCCATTCTGGTTGTTTGTTGGGTATCCCAGGAGTTGTGGTGACTATTAATATCGCGTGTATACAGTAGGACAAGGCAGGGCGGGTAGGACATGTAGGGGCCATTCTAATATGGAGCTTTGTATACGGAGATGACCTTAGTATTATTTAGCGTTACGCTCAAGATCTGAAATCCTTCATTGTCATTCGCTAGGATCCTGAAACCTTGTCATTTATTCCCTTCTTTACAAGGATTGCTGATCCGTATTGTCGAGAAGCTAATATCCTAATTTCACCAATAAGTCACCCCCTAAGTCACCAGTTGGTATCCCTCGATTCCATATAGTCTGCATTTATCCTCTCTGTAAACGTGAGTTTCCTGCACATAGACGACATCCAATTTTTTGTTAACTGTTAAGCGATGTATATAGTGTCATTTGGATATAGAAAGCCCTTCCACATCAGTTGCAATATATTTAGTGACTAATCAAGTCTTCAAGTCTGTTGGCCATTGTAACGGCCTCTCATATTAAAGGTAGATATCATAGGAATAAAGTTAGAATATCGTTAAATATCGCTTTTTTATACGTGCGGATTTTTTGCCGTTGAGCTAGCTCAACATAGCCCTAGGTGTACCACGAGAAGGTAATCCACACCTACACCCACTAACAGAATTAAAAAACATAACACAAAAACGAAAAAAACAAAAAATTTTTACAATGATAATTAACTACAAAAAATTAAAGCTATTCATCAAAGAAGCAGGTGAAAAAGAAACCATAACAAGTAAACTACTAAATTATTAGTTCATAAACCAGCATATCTTACAACGATAAATTAAAAAGAATAATAGAGGCTACAATATCTAAAGCTGTCACAAAAACCCACAACATTATAATTTAGAATCTAGAATACCGAGCACATTTGAGTTTGTCACACTTGCTCGGTTCTGCCATAAATGTTACAATTAATTTTTTTTCTGGCGATTAAAAAAAATTAGTCGAATTTTGTCGAACAAAAAGTGAGTATTATAATATTTATATTTGATCATAAGGTCTAGAAGTTTTTGACATTTAAAAGTGACAATAAATAATTGTTGTTTGTCAATAATGCTTGAATTAAATGAAAGAGAGAGAATACTAATATTAATGTTAATCGGTTTTAGTTATAGGACAAGAACTCATCAGGAGCTATGTAAGCTTTTGAATACTTACATCCCAATCGGCAGCCAATTTCACGTTCTGTTGTTACGAAAGGTTAAAGGAGGTTCAACATAAATAACGGTGTTTGCAATTTGCAAATAATTTGTCTTAAAAAATCTGCTACAAATGATACTAAAGCGCAAGATATTGCCATATCTGTGAAGGAAAATCCCCATTTATCTAGAAACGAACTGGCACAAAGGCATGATTCATCCTTCATCCTTGACAGCAATTTTGTAAATAATGTAGTATTTTCGGATGGGACAACCTTTTATTTGAACGGCACTATTCATAGACATAACTGCCGGGTAATGAGCACAGAATAATCCTCGCTGGATTGAAGAGGATACGCAACACCCTAGAAAACTTAACGTTTGGGCTAGTATTTATAGAAAAATAAGAGACTCTAAATGGTCAAAGATATTTAGAAATTTTAAATAATTAAGTAATTCATGCATTGGAGGAAAATGGCCAACTTCCACAAAACATTTGGTTTCAGCAGGATGGGGCATCCCCTTACTATTCAGTTATCGTCTGATTGTATTCAACTTTTGCCCATAGATAGATCTGAATCCATTAGATTTTTTCTTGTGGTGCTATCTAAAACAGAAATTGTATCTTTTCCAACTTTTGACAACAAATTTGAAAGATTTGGCTGAAAGAATTAATGAATGCAAAAGTATTTTTAATAGTATCAAATATTATTAAAAATAATATAATATATAAATAAAAAATAATTTAGGCCCCGAGTGTTATAGTTTGTAGTAATTGTGTTATCCCTTTTGCATAGCTTATATCATTAATTTACTTGTTTAAAATTGTCCTGGATGTGTCATGTTTATGCATCTGTTTTGGCAAGGTTATGTTAATTAAAATAGAATGAATTGAAGTTACATGTTGCTACTAACGTTGTTAATATATGCTGGCAGGTAACGCCCGTTTTCTCACTTTACTTAGATATTAAGCATTTAAAAATCAAAGTAACCTAAAATTTATTGACATAACTGCGGTTATTTACACATTAATTCTTGGAATTATACATCTAAAATTTTAACATTACATTGAGATACGATATACGACGTGCATATAAAATACACAACCTCGGTCGATTTCTTTTTAATTATCTTATTTTAGTGAATTTTATAGCAATATGTAAGTATAATAGTTAGCGATTGCCTATGATGTTTTTCTTCAGTGTAATTGTCATGGCACCACTAAATGCGTTTATTGTTTTTACCAAAGAGCACCCAAATTATAACTCTGTTGTCACCCGCAAACGCAGAATCTTTCTAAAAGAGTAAGCATCGGAACTAGTGATATCCTATGTGACAAGAAGATCGACTAACCCTAACGTACGACGTAGCATTGTGGAGTGTATGAAAAATTTTTTTGACATTTCTGATCCACCTACAGCTCACGCAAATTAAAAGAGAGACAAATATGCTCAGTGTGTCCTTCAAAAATAGATCACAAAAGCTAAATTAATTCCAAAAATAATACTCCTAGGTGTAATGAACACAGTGTAAGAGTATGCACTATTTGTTATTTTAATTTATGTTATATAATAACTATGTTTTTCATGAAATGATTTCTTGAATCTAGAATCTTGAATGTAGGTTTATTTCAATAAATTTGTGTTGTCGCATTTTATAACGAGCTTCAATAGGCGAACTTGTGATGCTCGGTTTATGTTGTACCAGATACGCATCCTTGGACTAAAAGAAGTTTTTGATGATCATAATTAATTGAAATACAGAAAATCCTTGACCTTCACAGTCATATGATTTGACACAGTAAGATTTCTTCACGTGGCCTTATCTAAAAACAGTATAATTTAAATACTTTAAATACATATAGCAAAGCATTGGAGAGAAATATATGGAAATTACGAATAATCAGGTAATGATACAGGATCTCATTAGAAACTTTTAATGAAGAATGTTATTGACTGATATTGATCAAGAAGAACAATATTTTTGAAATTTATTATAATTTTGATTCAATTAAATAAGCTTAAGTTTCATACTATTTGTTATTTATATTGCGAGTATGCTGATACGTAAAATATATTCAAATAACGAAAATAGACATAACCTACCTGAAGATTGGATCGTCTAATGGATCGGAATCGTTAGGGTGACGTTGCCAGGTAGTCCAGGGAAACGGCGTGCCGGTTGGTAGAAAATTTTTGTACGCTTACTAGTTCAAATTATATGTAACATCCTCTGTACAGATCTTCAGGACGAGAAAACAAGGAACTCGTCCCGGGCGAGATAGAACAATGACTTCATGTTACTGTTTCACTTATCACTCTTTCACTCAATCATTCTTTATTTAAAAAAAAAGAAAATGATAGTTGTTACGAAATTGGTAGTTAAATAATTATATTCAACAAATTTGTCATAATTTAAAAAAGCGAAATTGTACAGTGAAATAGCGTAGCTCTCAGGAAAATCGAAAGATTATGTTATTGATAATTCAATGTTTAATAAATTGTACAGACTAGTTTGATATTTGCTGCATATCGATAGGTTAGATAGAAAGCAACATAAAATTATTGCTGTTGCTATGACTAGGTACTCCACAATTAAAGTATTAAAAAAAGACAAAATTTAAACTCATGCCTGAAGAACTTAATTTGATGAAATAAGTTAATCTTATCTCTAATTACAAAGAAAGACAACGCCTAAAGGCTCATTAACTAATATAAAATTACTTAATCAATTAATTCAAAATATTTTTGAATACACGCTATACGACATGACAGATAAAATTTAAAAATCTGATCTAGCAAAGTCGATCAGCCAGCGAATTATAGTTTGATTGCCTAAGTAGCGTGGTTATAAATCAACAGGTATAAAAGGTTGATTCTTTATCAGTGTGATAATCTGGTAATCAATCAATCTTTTACCAATTAACAGATGATAATAAAGGAATCTACCTTCAAAATGAAGGACCACTAAGTCGATTGCAATGCAAATGTAAACTTGGAATACTAAATAGCTAATCAAGTACATTTTCTAGAGATTCAAAGTGGAATAAAGTGGTTTAATTAGGTGTAAATATAACAAAATGGTCTTAGAATTAGTACAATTGACCCCGCTATTCGCGCCCCCAATATTTGCGAATTCGCTTATTCGCGATTATGTTTTTACTAACATTTTCCGTATTCGCTGTTCAGTATGGGTAGTTCCCCTAAAGTTTCGGTACTGCCCTTGTTCATTTATTTCTTTAAAAGTTCACATACCGTATTTGGCTTTTATACGCAATATGTACGTATTAATGAACATGTCGCTTAAGTGAATAAGTGAGTTATTTAGAACAAATACATACATGTGAAATTGCATTTCTGTTTGTCAGTAAGTTTAACCTAGCACCTATTATCTTCTATTGAAGTGTATAACTTTGAAATTAGAAATGCCAGCGAAATCTTCTAGTGGTTTAAAAAGAAATAAAAATGTATTAGATCTAAGCACAAAATAGCAAATAATCGAACGCTTAGATAAGGGAGAGAAAACTTCTAAAATTGAACAATTTTAGGGTGCGAATGAGTCTACTATTTGGTCCATAAAGTCCAATAAAGAGTCGAATAGCCTTCTATTCAAAATTTACGCCATTATCTGCTAAAGAGAACCAGACCTCCGCTAATAGAAAGAATAGAAGTATTATTCATTCATTGGATTGAATACAATAATTAGAAAAAAATTAGAATTGACTCGATAGACATATGAACAAAAGCAAAACAGATTTATGATTTTCTAAACGAGCAACAACCGAATGATACACCATCATTAAAAAGTGAAAATTTCGTGGCCAGTAAAGGATGGTTCGACCACAACGTCAGAATTTACATAACAATCAGTACTATGATAAAAGTGCAAGTGCGGACAATGAAGCTGCCCAACAGTTTCCGCAAGAACTACAAAGAATAATAGAGATTGATAGTTATTCAGCAAAAGAAGTTTTTAATGCTGACGAAATCGGGTTGTACTGGAAGCGCATGCCAAAGCGCACCTATATTCCTAAGGAAGAAAAGACGGCACTTGGTTTTAAAGCAGCAAAAGATAGGTTGACACTCTTACATTGTGTAAATGCTGTTGTAGATTTTAAAGGCAAACCACTGTTGATCTATCACTCAGAAAATCCCCGTGCTCTGAAGAATGCAAATCTAACAAAAAGGGATGGATGACAAATTCCATTTTTAACGATTGGTTAGGTAAATGAAAATATAAATGTAACTTTTTACCGCCGAACACAACATCTGTAATTCAACTGATGGATCAGGGAGTTATTGGCGCTTTCAGGAAGCTTTATTTAAAATACAAAGATGATCCCTGCGTCACTGATCTATAATTCTATCAACGACAGTCAAAGAATAATCTCCACATCCAAATAACAAACAGTACCTAATTTTATGACAAGTATAGCTTGAACGAAAGTATGTATTTTGAAGCTTCGCCTAGCACAGACATACGGCTCAGGTAATTTACTTGAGCAAGAGAAAGACGGAATAATTACCTACTCCGTGATAAATACACACATTTCCGCTTAGTAGTCAGTCGCTCCTCGTTGACATTTGACCGCACACGTTCGTTGATATTTGATCGAATTGTTATTTATTACATTCAAAATTGCGACAACTTGTTTCAAATTTGTTGTAATATTTTGAACGAGAGAAACCCCATAGTGGTGCTAATACCTATTATATGGGCAAATAATATATTTAGATTTTAATAAACCTTTTGTTTAGCGAGTGGCAGATACATTGGGCTTGGGATTAGCTGCAGTACAACGCATCAAAGCTCAGTCATTAAACAATCCTGTTATATCTAATCCGGGAAAGAAAGGTTAATATTCTTAATTTTAGAAAAAGATGTTACAATACAAACGTTCAATGCAGAAACTGCAGAAAATCACATTTTATTGAGTAGCAGCAGCTTAAATTGTGTACTTCACAATATTGGATTTAAATATAAAAAGGATAATAATCGGAGAGCATTACTGGAACGATCCAACATTGCAGAGATGAGATTGACATTTCTTAGGAATTACATAAATAATTTTAATTGTTCTGTTCAGAGAGAAGTAATATTGCTTGATGAGACCTGGCAAGATAATGATCTGCAGAGTGTTGCCCTCGTAACCCTCAGGTTTACGAGGGCAAACGATATGTTGTATTACATTGTGGTTCAAAATTAGGTTTTGTGCTAAATGCTTCTTTATTGTTTGCAATCAAATCACAAATAGAAGATTATCATGGTGAAATGAATGGAGAAATGTTTATGAAATGGATCGAAGAATATTTCATACCAAATTTGGAAGAACCGGCTCTAATAGTGATGGACAATGCACCTTACCATTCACAATTAGTAGAGAAATATCCATCATCGGTTTGGTGTAAAAATTATATTATTACATACTTGTCGAAACATAATATACCTTGCGAACCAACTCTGTTTAAAACTGACCTACTACTCTTGGCTAAAAATTTGCATAAAGAAAAACGGGCAATCAAGTAGATGAATTGCTACAAAATCGTGGACATGAAATCTTGAAGATTGCCTCCTTATCATTCGAATTTAATGCTATAGAAATTATTTGGGACCATGCAAAACACTATTATAATAAACATATTGGCAGGGATGGATATGGAGATGATAAAGTTATAGCTATGTGGAATGAATCACTAGAGCGGTGTACGGAAGAAGTTTGGAAAAATTGTGTTATACACACGGAAAGTATTATAAAAAAATGGTATGATAGAGAAATACATTTAGATTGTGAAATCGATGACTTCATAATTAACATTGATAATTCAAGCAGCAGTGAAGATAGTGATTAACAATATTTCCTACATGACCGCAGATAAAAAACTGTTAGCTATCCCATGTTTTAACTTATTCCATATTATAACCCAAGATTTATGCCAACGTACGTTCTACACGTTGTTTTTAGTTCACGGATAGTGATACCGCCAAATATATTAACTTTCCTTGTGTTGGCAGTAAAAGTATCAAGTATTAGTATACAGCTGATTACTTGTTTATGTAATGTTAGTGTTTACTTTTAGTGACTGAGATTTTATGCAACGAATACAATGATATTAATAAATAATCATGCAAAATGTTACAGACGCAATTGCTAGACTATGGCCACAATTTTTGTATAAATATGCCTAGAAAAGTAAACGAATTACAATAAACTGAACAGATTTTATCAAGTAGCTAGATTTCCTAATGTATTAAGTAGAATTGATTGCACTCACATGCGAATACAATCACCTGATGGTAATAATGCTGAGCTGTACCGAAACAGAAAATGATATTTTTCATGGAATATTCACGTAATAGAAGATTCTCAATTAAGAATTTGTGACATCGTAGCTAGATGGCCAGGATCTACACATGTCAATGCATCGGCAATAAATGAATCTAAGAAAATGAACATTTTAATAACTGAGTTATACTTGGTGATAGCGGTTACAATATTACAAAATATTTACTAACCTCTTTAGAAAATCCTCAAAGTCGAGCTAAACAATTGTACGATGAATCCCATATTAGAACCATAAACTGGATTGAAAGATTTTTTGGTGTCTTAAAAAGATTTCCAATCTTATTACATATATAGTATGAGAGTTAATGTGGAACTCTCGAAAGCAATAATAGTAGCAGTAACAGTATTACACAATGTTGTGAATGGGTCATTGATGAGCACAAAGAATTCCACAAAGAGCAGCCGGAAGCAAATATGCAAAATGAAAATTATGCATTTCTAAATGTTCATTTTGCAAATTTATTCAAATATCGACTATTATACTATCTTCTAAATATTTTTTATATTTCCTTTTTTTTGTATATGATGTACTCATGATAATTTTATTATTAAACAAATAATACGGCAGTCTTAAATGATTAGTAATCGTTTAATTATAACTTATTAAACAATTACAATAATAATAATAATAATATACTTTAATACCCAACAGGCTAGGCCCAATTACAAGGTACATTATAATTATAATTACATGACATGCAAGTGCAATCAATTGAAGTATAGACTTAAATAGTGCTGTCAATCCGCAAGCCATCCTCAAGTAAATAGATCATCCACCACGTTGGAGGGAGAGTACAGGTAGGAGTCCGTTTCAAGACGTTTGTCTTCGCGAAAGGAACCATAAATGTTACTTCGTACCTAGAGTTCATACGAGGAACCAAGAACGACATTCGCTCCAATATGAACGGGCAGCCAATAATGTTTTCCATCAGTTTAATAAGGAATTTCCAACAAATATTATTTCTTCTTACGCTTAGTGATGACATGCCATGACGCAAAAGCAAATCATCCGGGGATGCACCACGTTCCGAGTAGATACCATCAGTCTTGAAAGTCAGGTACTTCAAAAACTTACGGTGAAATAATTATAATTCCCCGTTACATTGACAATTTAATATATTGGAAAGTTTTTTTTAATTGGCTCCTTTTTCTTACTGAGTATTCTTTTTTTGTAATTTTTATACTTGGAGTTAAAAATACAATGCATATAAAAATATATGTCCAATTAAATACATTTGAATATGTTTTCATCCTTTTGTAGCAAGTTTTTGCGAGATACATCTAGTGAAATGTGTTTCGACGGCCTTATTTGTTTTGGTGTTTTTAACTTATAAATTTTTAATATACCTACATAAAACAAATTCATACAATTTGGTGAAGACAATAAATAAAATAACTATTGGTTGTATATATTATATGTTTCTTATAATAAATCTGTAAGTTCAATTACTAAACTTTTTTTCTTGCTCCATTTCGTGTTCCTTTTTCAAAATTTCTTTCTGTAATCGTACAAGTTCTAATTTACTAGCAGCCAACAAATAATTTCGAACCAAAAAAACATTTGACAACAAATAAGTTTGTATTAATATGTTGTGTTTACCGACCTTTGTGCAAAACACAACTTATCTATTATGTCAGTATTAAGTTATATTGCAATATAGCAATATGTATTGCAATTTCATTTAAAATTAGGCACTGTAGAACGTTTAACTAGAGATTAACTAATCTTTATCCTCATTCGAGTTATTCGACGGTATAATTGATGGGTTACAGTGTATTGTAGAACTGTCCCTTAAAAATTTAAAATTGTCTCGAAATGTATTTGGTGTAACTAAATTGTTTATTTTTTTAAAACAAATATATATTTTTTATAAGATAATATTTATAAAACTGTCATAACAGTGAATTTGTAATTACAGTTTTACAAAGTAGATACTCTGGTCTGGTCTATTGTATGGTTTCAATTCCAGTAATAATGCTTTTACAACTAACTTAAAGCTGTTTGGTTTTGCCATTTATTAATTCACTATGATAAATGATTAAAGAATTACATAATCTTATATGTTGACCTAAATGCAGTAAATTCTTAAGAGTTCATTTTATTTTTCATGTGGTGTTATAGTTTACTTTGATTTGCTGTTTACTCAACTTTGTTCAATTTATAGTAATTTTAAAGTAATGTAACTAAAGTATATGTTCACATAACCTATAAATTCAACCGACTGTCAACAAACTTATTTGGCCCGGAAACGAAGTCAGTTTCCATATTCATTTTGCAATTTACAGTATTTAATATGACGCCGAAGTACTGATTTAAATCATACAATATTATATTGATGACGCAGGGATCATCCTTCCTGACGAGAAGTATACATTCTTAATGTCATGCTGAAAGCTACAGAGAAACGTGAAAGCCAAACACTTCGTGATGTTTGGCGAACTGCAATACAACACATCATGGCAACTTGGGCGACATTAAGTCTTCAACCATGAATGCCGTTTGGAAGAATATTTGGCCTGAATGTGTTCAATAATCTGCCTCCGATGTCTCTCTGCTTGAAACAAATATAAGCGAGTTAACCGACATAGGAAGACAAATAGAAGGCTTTCAAGACATTGATGACAATTATATTCAGGAGGTTATCAACGCCTCCGGTACAGAACTGACAATTGAAAATTTAATACAAACATTCACACAAAGCGAAGATATAAACGAAGCGGATGACCAAGTTGTCTCTAAAAACCTGTTATCGATAAAAAATTTAGAGCAACTTCATTCAATTTCAAACAATGCCAAAACTTTGGCCGATACCATTGATACAAATTCCCAGAAAAGAAAAGCTTTTAAAATGGGAATAGAAAATAGATTTCTTCTATATAAACCAATATTATTGGAGAAAAGGCGTAAGGTTAAGCAACCGATCATTTTAAACTTTATAACTTTTCATGAAGAATCTACCATTACACATTCTACGGACTGCACACCAGGTCCATCTATAAGTAATTAACTTATCTTGTTTAGTACATACATGTAAATACTTCTGTAATACTTCTTTAATCATTTATACATAGTTGAAAAGCTAAAAGAAATCTAAATTAACTACATATCATAGTTATAAGTTTTTGTTTTCATCCATATATACTTGTGCTTTATACATGTATACCTATTACATACATACTTTTATACCTCGATATTCGCGAATTCAATGTTCGCGGTGTTTTCGTGGAACGCAACCTCCGTGAATAGCGGGGGTCCGCTGTATAAAAAAATACTAATATAAGGAATTAAAACAGGGTACAAGTATAAAAGAAATGTTAAAGCATCTAAGCATCGAACTAGTAAACAAGGGGTGTGCATACTAAAGAAGTATATTTCACATTCTATACATTAGGTTGTAGATGATATACGGGCAAACGAAAATTGAAGGGAAGGAATAACAAGGGACAAAACACAAAAACTGATAAGAATATCATGACCAGGATTAGATATAATCATTAAAGAACTAACAAAGAATGTTTAATTAGAAGCTATTATTTTGAAGAAAATTTTCGGTAGGGATACGCAAACTGTGCAAGTGGGACAGCGAAATCAAAAATTCGTACGGAAGGGACAAATTTGGTGAATTAATGATGAATTAATTAAGAAATTTCATAAAGAGCTACACAATATAGTACACAATATACGGTGGGTAAGTAGGATGAAGTAAGGGTAAGGTAAGTTAAGGTATATCGTAAATTAACATGTAACAATGCAAAAACATAAATGAAGGTCAAGAAGTTAAATTTAATTTAGGACAAATATATTCAAAATGCTTAGAGTATTTTAAAGACAACTTGATAAACTGTCTAATTGAACATATGTTGTAATTAATGTACACAGAATTACTTGTTTAAAAATATTCATATTACTCAAATTAGATTATAACGTTTTTTGAAGGAAAACCTTTAATTTTGAATAAAAGGAATTGGAAGAGTTTGCCGCCACAATTAATTAGTTGTAATAGGATACTACCTTTCTAAAGATAGAATTGATTTTTTTGATGATTTCCACAGTTCAGGAAAATCGAACGTTCGTCATTTTCTTCTTCACATTATGTAAGTGTATTCTACATCATATAACTGATACAATTTTTGAAATTCCATAAAACGAAATTTTAGCACGTACTTCAACCTGGTACTCAATAATAATACGAATTTGTCATCAAGAATATCTAAGAAAATGCTTATTTTATGTATGATCGTATATTACAAAAATATTCACTTTTTCCGGCGTCTTCGAGTGTTTATTTTCTGTTACCCGCAACATCGCACAAGTATAGATTTCGTGATTTCCCCAGGCTGAAATCTCTCGTGTATTGAACAACCGATTTTTACCCAATAAGAACAATGCGATTACAACAGAAAAGCCCTTGCAAACGTGAAACACGTTCCAGAGCAAAAACTGATAAATTTATGGTGGAAATGTGAAATATCGTCGTATTATTCCCTAGCAGGTGTAGACTCGATTCTTACTTTAATTCTTCTTCTCGATGTCATCCTATAATATATTTCAGAAAGAAGTGTTTTTATCATTATAGGAAATATTCACTGAATTAAATCAATATCAATTCAAGTGTTATAACTATGAAAGATAAAATTAAAGCGGAATATACGACTTCAACTAAAGAATGTGCTGGTAATGTATTTTTCAACAAAATGAAAAAGACTGAATATTAATCATTTATTTCTATATTATTTTTAAACTTTCACATAATTCTCATCAATTCATATATAAAATAATCGCTTCTGGGAAATGTCTTTTTGTTGATGATACTGTTACGGTTACTTATTTTAAAATTACATATCTTGAATAAAATGATGAATATAGACGTCTGCAAATCATTATAAATTCATCAGGAACACTTTATAGTTTCCATAAAAAATAAAATGTGATTAGGTTTTTTATTGCCGCTAATAGTATGGGGCATGCACTACTATGCACTCTATATTATGTATACAGGGACTTCAAAATTCGTGCATTAGACGGCAGCTATCTTTCTGAATGTTTTTGTCTTTAATGATGTATTTCCTACGGTTTTTATTAATATTTTTTTTGGTCTTGTATTATTGAGATAAAACCTTCGGCCTCTGGGAAAAAATTTAATTTCGACTTGCCTGTTGTCAGGAAGTTAATGGTCAACAGGTTGAACATTTGGTTTAATTTGTAGTTCTGTTTTTTTTTAATAAATTGGTTCTTTTAAGACCACAGAGTGTAAGAAATTTTGTAGGAAATGGTCTCAGTTATTAATATGTTCAATCGTAAATTTCTCTTTCTGTGCTGAATTAGGGTATAGGAGATGATATATAAACATCAGAATAATTGAAACATACATGAGTAGGTAAACCCCACCAGTTTTGTATAATACAAAGGTATTTTTAATAATATAAAATATTATTAATAATCTTCACACCAGATTTTTAATAATATTTTATATTATTAAAAATACCTTAATATATAAACGTACCTAGAATTTGATACAGAATTCAGAAATGAAATAAAAAATGGATATTTCTATTTTAAAAAATGAAGTTGATGGTCGTAACTTGAATTTACATGAATTTTAAATGAACTTGTTCCAACCCACGCGTCTTCACTGTATGAATGGTGTACGTAGTTTTCTAATTCTAAGTTTAATAGGTTGTAGTTTTGGTCTGCTTTTGTTATTGCGATGTGTAGGTTATCTTATTTATCGTAAAAGTATTTCCAAGCTTGTGTATTTGCTTCGTATAGAATACGTCCATATCAGACATTCCTCTTTCTCCTAATTTTCTACTTAGAGTTATTCTTTTAACGCAAGAGTTTGGATACAGTTTTCTGCATAAGTACATGTATTGTGCAATTAATATTATAAGGGTCTGTTTATGTACATCTAATTATTCAAAATGAGTATTGTGAAACTATTGTAATAGTGAAATCGTTGTATGTACGAGGAAATATCAGAATATAACGAGACTGCTGCTGTAGTACTAAAATGAAACATTTATTTAGATAACTTCAAGAACTATCCTTCAACGTACTCTCTATTCTATGCAATACGCTTTCCCCATCATTGTGTCTACTCCTCATAAACATCTGAGAAACCATTCTTTGAGAGTCTTGTGATAACTAAACCAGAAGACCTATTTCCACACATTCAGTGTAGTACTTATTTAAGGCAACATATCCTTGTTTAATTACTACATCTTTCCACAATCTAGTTCATGTATATGAGTTAGCACGTCATCGTGTAAACCAGGTCACATTAACTAGGTTAATAGAAGTAGAGATAATATATATATATATATATATATATATATATATACATATACCAAAAACTGAGAAGTCTTGGGGATTAGTCAGTTCAGTATTGTGTATCAGATCGTAATGTTGTTATACAAGTGAACATCATTGTTTGTAATGTAATTGTTATTGTTACTTAGTTTAATTAAACGTTATTTATTTAATCGTTCCCGAATGTGTCGTTTATCCTACCGATAAACCAGGCTTCTAATGAGTCCGCCTCGAAAACGAAGTTACGACCAGGACCGGAGGCATTACATAGCGATCCTTCACTTTCTGATATTACATGGCGCTCCTGTACTTTCTGACAATACATGGCGACCCTGCCTTTAGTTAGATTGTCACATATTACATGCGATCCTGCCTAACACTTATGACTTTGTAAGTGGAATCCGGAATGAACCCAAACGCATGGTAAGCCGGAAAACAAAAAAAACATGAGGAACTAAGCGATGAGAGAAGAAGTCAGCCTTAGGCGAGAGCAGGTCTAAGCAGCTCACACATCAGCCCCGGAAGCTTATAGAAGAAACACTGGTATTTTTTTAGAAATGTAAGAAAATACAATTACAGTGTTAAAGTGATAGAACAATGACCAAGCGCAAACTTGTGCATAGACAATTTCAGAAATAAACTTTTTATATTTCAAATTCTCTTACAAAATAGTCAAAATGTTTTTTTTATTCTAGAGAATAATATTAGATTAATTCTAATGTATAATATTTGTAACAATATCTGCTAACACCAACAAAATGTTGGCACTGTTTTTTAAATATCACGCATAGTTACAGTTGGTATAACATAAATAAAATCAAAAATGTTCGAAACAATTAGAAACTGTCGCAAGTTCGTTACCTATCGTAAACCGTAATGTTGCCAAATAAAACCTAAAAAAGCACATTATATTTTCAAACTTAGCGAGCATAAATTCATTTACGTTCAATATAACAATAAAACAGGAGCCACATAACAAGTAACATATAGTATTTCAAAATTGGTTATACAAGCATCTATATACATAAACAATAGCATGTGTATATAAACAAAGCCGAATAAATAAACATCAAAACGAAAATAAACATCTAAACAAAAAGGAATTAGATCAACAAAAGTTAAAATAGAATTCGAAAGGCCAAGGTCGCCTACAAATATTATTGTTATTTGTTATATTATTTATTAAATTGTTATTTATAAATAACACAATACACGGCATCATTTATTACTAATTAATTACTTTATTTTTTGCACATTATCGCCGCACTGAACAAAAGTATGTCAAGCGTATTAATAAAATTTTGCGAACTAAACAGAATTCAGATTAATATTAGTGAAACATGACTTTATTATTAATTATATTAAGAGTTCCGAAAACGTAGTTGCAGACGCCTTATCAAGAAACCAACAAGGACAAATTTATCGCATTGTTGAAAAGGAAACCAGCAGAATTTATAGAACTTCGAGTGATAGAGAAGACAAACGTCTATTCACTCCAACGTCGTAATGAAGCAGGCATGCACTTCAAGAAAGTGAAACTATACAACGAAGACGCTCTTACAATTTTTAAAAAAGAGAACGCAGTTCCAACTAAATAAGCAGTACGTGCATCGTTGACTGCCCTCAAAAATTTCTGCATAAAAGGAAAAGAGAACAGAGTTACAACGAAATCAGCAGTACGTGCATTGTTGACTATCCTCAAAAATTTCTTCGCAAAACATGACATTCAGGAAATATGTATTGTCAAGGATAATTCACGAATCAGTGATTTCCTAAAAAATAATTATGGTATGGAGCAAGAGAGAGAGTTGAATTATTTTAAAATAAATGTGATTAAGGGGAGCGCAAAGAATTAAAAACAAAAATCAACTACTACGAAACAACGCAACTAATTCTTAATGACTACCGCATGTTACATAGATCAAATTTTAGTCATAAATGAATCAGAGAACAAACTTGAGTCAGTGTACAGCGGCCCATTTACCATTTCTCATGTATAATAATTATAATGTATATGTATAATAATTTTAATGTATTTGTGTAATAAGCCAAGTGTATAATAGGCAAAGTGCATAATAAGCTAAGAATATAATAGGCTAAGTGTATAATAGGTCAAGAACATAATATACAGTAAGGACAGCCAGGAGTGTTGTGATGCAAAGTCCAACCGATATCTTGGTAAAGCCACTGGTTTTTTTTAAATTTTGTCTTTAGAGTTCCTCGAAGTACATTAGAAAAATACTATCCAGTTACTGTATGGTCTGTAGACACAATGTAATCATAAATAACGCCCCATTTATCAATCAAAAAAATTAAGTGCATCACTTTACCGGCGTTTTTTGCAGTTTCCGCCTTTTGCGGTATTGGACTCTCTTTGTGCTTCCATTGCATACTTTGAGAATTTAATTCAGGGTCGCAATGATAAAACCAACTCTTGTCACATGTAACCACATTGTTTAAAAACTGTGGATTATGTTGCAGTTTTGTTTTCCACTGCCGACAAATTGGCACTCGATTGGCTTATCGTTCATTGGTCTTCAAATCCGATATATGTCAATCCGACGATCATTTTGGATCAAATCGTTAATTTCTGCAATTTTTGAATTAATTCGTGCAGTTAGTGATCGCTCGCGTCGAGGTTTATCTTCCACTGATTTACAACCGTTTTGAATTTCTTGTGGCACTCACACACTCTAATCCTGATTAACTATCATCTGGGTATACAGTTTTAATCATTTCAAAAGTTTTAGTTGGAGTTTTACCCAACCGAACACAAAACTTTATCGCATATCTTTGCTGCACTTTCATTTTTTCGATGGGTACGTCAAACACTGACAATTCAGTAATGAATTTTGAATAAATGTTAAAACTTAAATCAAAGCCTGCTTGAGGATAAGTACATTAGAAATGGGGATTTCATGTTCTATTCTTTAGGTTATAAAATTCTAGTTGCTAAAGAAGGTATAGATTCGTTATATTTTGATATACCCTCGTATAGGCACTGCTCTGTTTTTGTCTAGTAAAGTAATAAACAGTTGTTTGACTAACCAGATGCATTTATCATCTTTCGAAGTACTCCCTTTCCCATTTTTTTTACCGTAAAAAGCAATCTTCCAAATATCTTCTTAAATCTATCCATGTTTGATTATTTATTTCATTTTTAAATGCACTAATCGCTTCTACAACCGATGAAACACGTAAACCCGGTAATTTGTGCTTTACACCTGGAAATAGTAAAACATTCTTAGGTGGCGGGTTTGAACTACATATCAAATGATACACTAATTCAATATTTTTGGTATTCTAATGCTCAATCGATCGAGCACTAGCGTGAGCATTGATCATTCCTTCAGGCCGATTTTCTGTTTTGACTTTTTTATCAAACAATTTTTGTTGGAGCAGATTCATTTTCAAAGATCCGAACTGCCGAGTGTTGCTTTTTTCGAGATCGTAACAGTTTACATAAGCTTCATCACCTGTAATAAATTAATATATGGGCGAAATGAACAGAAACAAAGCTTTCGTAATGTCTTTGCAAGATAGTGCTAATGACCCAGGCGCCAATCCTTATGGTCGTCCCAATTTTCTTAATGGTAATGTGCTTGTACTTTTCAATAATGTCAGACATAAAACCGATGTTCTTTTCAGTAGTAGGCGTTCTTTATTTAAAAACTGGAAATGTGCCATTCGAGGAAAGTCGACTATGTTTCAAATTATGAAAATCACATATCGATAATGCTTTTTTTTTCAATTTAATATATTTTTGTTGATATATAGGAGGGCGATTTGAAAAGTAAGTTCCGCTTCATTATCAAAAATAACACTAATACATGAAGAGGTTTTTATTATATACCACTGAAAGCTACTACTTTCAGATATTTTTATACATAGCTGCCATTAAGTTCTAGCCATTTGTCATAGTAATGAACCAGTTTTTAATGCTCTATTCGTAGAATTCTGCTGCCTGTGAATTAAGCTATGCTTTAACGCTGTTTATCGTGGTCCCTCGTTCCATTAAGTCTACAAGAAGGACGCCTTTCTTGTCCCAAAAACAGCTACCATGACTTTTCTCGCAGAAAACATTTGACGGCACTACGTAGGTGAGTTAGAGCGACCCCACTGCATTGACTGTCTTTTCGTTTTAACATTGACATGGACGACCCAAATCTCATCACCTGTTACTATATGCCTGGAGAAATCTGCACCTTCAACATAATAACATTATAGACAACTGCGCCGATTAGTTTCTTTGTTTTATCGTCTTCCGTAAGAAGTTTTGACACCCATCGAGAACAAAATTTGTATAAGCTAAATGTTCAGTAACAACCTTGTACAAAATTTTATGCGAAATTTGATGGAAAACAGCACACTGTTCTGTGATTGTGAATCGCCGATTTTGACGAGTTTTTTATTTTACATTAGTGACAAGTTGGTTCTTCACAATAGTTGGTTTTACAATCCGTTTTTCATCATAGACATTAGTTGGTCCTCCTCGAAAGATACGGCACCATTTTCTAGCCATACTGTCACTCATGTCACCATAAACAGAAAAAAGTTCATGATGAATATCAGCAGCCCTCATGTTCTTTGCACACGGAAATCGGATAAGAGCACACAATTCACAGTCAGCGGGATTTTAAATTGCAGTACCCATTTTAAACGACTAAAATAGCACGAAGGAATGTCCGAACGATTCTCTCACTATCACTGCCAGACTCACACTGAAACAAACTACACCGCTGCGCTCCCGACGGGCCGACATCCCCACTCATCTGCTAACTAGGCAAAAACGAAACTTACTTTACGAATATTCCTCGTAATTACTGCAGTCCTTTGTAATTTAAAAATATCCAGCTGTATTATTATTGTTATTTATAGCTTATAGATAATTAGTTTAAAAAATAAAAATAGGTAATTAATAAAAGTTAATAGACCTTCGTTATTTATTATATAATGGCATGCTTTTACTTACCTGTGTGATAGGAAACCACAAATTTACTTTAGAAGTTCTTAGTCGTTTTCGGGATTATTGAATTGCAAATAAATTGTGTGTAAATAATTCTGTTATATTCCAGTCAATTTCTTATACACCCTCAGGGTAGTGTCCGTGGTTGTCAAAGTAACTGACCATCTCTAATTCTCAATTATCGTTGCGTAAGCGAGGACCTCATATGGAAATCTAATTTGAGCTCAACTTAATTAAAATTTTCGTGTAAATGTAAACACTACTGCGGAGATTTTCGAGCCAGCAGAAGTCCGAACGGTTTTCCCACTAATTGAATCCGTTTTTAAAGGGTGAAATGTCCAATTATATAAAAAAATATTGCTTTTATACAATATAAGCAGATAGATACTTTTTAGTTAACATATTGCATCTTAATGAGCACACGAGCAAAATTATATTGGCGTTAAATATTAAACGTTTTTAATGTTTTACATTGAAGAACAATAGCTAAGCAAAATTAATTTCGAGAAGTTCAATCAATACTTTGGACAAAGCATATTTATTTTTAACCAATATTTCGGAGATATTGCGGTTTTCGTTAGCTTAGATTTTGATTCAGATGTACTTACGATATGAATTACAATAAATTAAGATAATTATAAGAAAGATGTACTTTATTAAGAATATAGGAGAGTATATTAAATTTCCATTACTAATAATAGCGGAAGAAAAAAAGAACTGCAGATAGTACACATTCAGAGATTTCTCTATAAAGAAGAACTTGTTTTTTTCGCTCTACAGATATAATTAAAGAAATATTATAGTGAGAATAAAAGGGCTATATCGAGGATTTTCTATTGTCATTATCAAAAATACAGTAGCAATGTGCTCAAATACGTAGGATGCAGAAAAGTGATACATACTAGTCCATATTTAAATGCCCGTACAACTCAATTCCATGATGAAAACATTTGTCAAACAATCACTAGAACTAGTCGACATAGAACACATCGCCAAGAAAACCGAGAATATTCGCAGGGATTGTTCTTGAATGGATACTTAGAGAAAAATACTTAAAGAATTAAAGGGAGCAACTAAGAACAACAATAGATATACAACAAGACAATTAATTGACACGAACACAATGTAGATACTTTTGCCATATAAGAAACTCAGAATACCACACTAACAGAATTTATAAAATATTTCAAAAATAGAACACAGAGACAGTATTCACTACGAAAAAGAAATTATGCGACATTTTGCGAAATTATTAAGACATAATTATTTTAAAAGAACAAAGAGACTACGAAATATGTTAAAATATTCTGCTGACTAGTCCCCGTATACTCTTGGTGTTAATATCTTATTGCTTCGTTACCGGCAATGCTTGATAGAATTTTTGGAACAGGTAGCAAAGGATTGCGTATGATTTTTTATATTTTTGGGTGAAGCATTATTGCAAGCTGCATCTGTGTTTCAATTAGACGATGTCTTTTTGATTGTGAATTTACCGTTGTCGTTTTCATATTTTTGAGAAAAAAATAAGCGCTCTTAGGGGTGGGTTTGATGTCGTGCTAATTATCTAATTAAAGTTGCAATTTTTGTTTGATTATATAAACGACAGCTGCAACAGAATCCCGAAATTTCCACTTGGTAAGTTACAATTTTTTCATTATTGTTAACCCCTTTGGTTGTATTTTTTATCATTAAGACTCATGGTATCTTTTTCTATAGGGTGTCAAGAATACCCCTGCCTAATTAAGGTGTAAAACTGCGAGGCCGTGTTGATGAGATTAGGTTAAACGTCCGACAGCTTGTCCACGTGTTCGAGTCCGAAGGCTTGAAGCAGACGCCAAATGTCCCGTTAAAAGATCTGCAAATTCTTCGGTAACATATAAGTATAATCTGTATACTTTTGGTATTCCAGAAAAGATAATTTAATCTGAAACTTTTAATTACCAAGTCAAGAAATCACAAAGACATTTTGCGACGGTCATTTTGTGTAGTATAATGTTTCCTCTTTGAGTATTTTCTTATATAAAATCCTGAATTATTTTTATTAATTTTGCCTTTGTAATTCTCATGCACCGATTATGTAATTAGTTATATTGGTTAAATATCTAATTAGTTATACCTTTTCTGATTGCTAATTTTTATTTGTTTCACGTAATTAAATTTACATAAGTCGAATTTAATTGTCCTTTTTTTAGCAAAGCTAGATAATCGTAATAGCTTTTATTTATATATGTATATATATATATATATATATATATATAATATAATAATATATTATAATATTTAAATTCAGATTAGCCTTTGCGATAAACTAGCTTCCTTATGATATTTCACTTTTTTTTGTTTTTACTATACACTATGGTAAATTTTTTCTGGCTTTTTATATTTAACCTTGTACTATGCCCTATTTAAATTTAGTTTATGATATCTAGTCTGTTTCAACATATAATAATTTCGTTTGTGCATTTTAGCCGTTGGCATTCGTTATATCGTATATTATTTTAGTTAAAGCCAATTAGATAAAATTTTTTAATAGATTTAAGGGGAAAGGAAAGAGATCTCGGCAGATTTTTTTTTAAGTAGAGGCTGTGCCAAATATTTATTTTCTTCTTCTTATTTTGTTTGTTCAATTCTGTTTTACGGAATTGGCTTATGAAAATAATAGACGTTTTGTTTATTAAATTGTCACAGCTTAATTAATATTATTTGTTTTCTTGGTTGTTTTGGTTTATGAAAGCAACCACAATAAATTTAGTAGCTGCCTTGTCAAACCATCTTTCATTTAATATCAACCGGTGGGCTTTAATATCCTCTATTAGTTCCGTGTGGCGTAGACAACAGCATACAAACCAACAAAGTTATAAAATACGCTGTGGCTCCTTTTTTTTCATTCTTTTGAGCTAGATAATTTTTGACACCGTTTCGAAAGCAACCGCACGACCATCTACACTGACTAGTCTGGGTCAGGCTCGTTGGCTCTTTACTTGGCTACATCTCGCTCACAAGATAAATTCTAGCAGCGCTTTTACTTGATGGAGATCAATAATTTAAAATACTACCGTTTTGTAAAATTTAATAGCCAGTTTCGTGTCTATCATTTATTATTACATTTACCGGTAGCAAATATTATGTGGAGACTGCGGACACACATACGTATAATAGACGAACAGACGAACAGAAGAATAGAGTTAAAAAGAAGAACACAATGACACATATGTAAATAGATACATTCATTTACCGTCTTATTCTAACATGTGACGTTGTGTTTCGTACAAACGCTTTAAAGAAATTTCAAATCCAGATTTTAATATGTATGAATATAAAGGCAGCAAAAATTATTCTTTTATATTTGCACAGAAAATCAAGTAGATAGAACTTCGAAACCTCTGTAAATACCCTATTGCTCTTGAAAGAAGCCTCATCCAAATTGATACACTCAGAATTGTTTTATTACAAACAGTTAATAGTTTTAATATACCATTCACATGTATATACATAAATATCTAGTGGAATAGTTAAACGGCCAAAAGGAAAAAGAAAAGTGAATTTATGCGAAAATTGTATCAATTATTTATAAGAGAGAATGGAAAGTTAAGTAAAGAAAAACGAGGATTTTCTACATATCTTTCTGTTTGAGTTCAGCAGAGGAGCTAAAACATTGGAAACCGCTAGAACCATTTATGATTTTTACAAAAAAAAAACGTAATTGGGGAGAGAACGAAGACAGTTTTTTTCGAATTTGACATAAACAATTCTTAACGGTCCGGAAGACTATCCGACTTTGACGAAGATCATTTGAACGTTTAACTTCTCATAATTACCCCAAACAACTCGAGAATTGCCCAATATACTGTATTGTAGGCAATCGGTCATAATACGATATTTGCATTCCATGGGCAAACTTTAAAAACTGGATTGTGGCATATTTAAACGAACACAACAAAAATTGACGTACTAAGATTTGTACGTCCTTGCTGACTATAAATTTTGAATATTTTTATGACGAATTATATTAAATGTATACTGGATTAATATTGATTTAAGCTCTTTATTTTATATGATCTAAATTAACCTTAATTTATGCGGATTTTGGTATTACTTGAACTTAAATTAACGTGGACTCGATCTATTCGGATGGGACGGAAGATATTCAGGTATCTGTTTGCATAGAAACAAGGTATTCTTGAACGGAATGGGCGTTGGAACAGGATATTTATTTTCTAACCCCAAAATGCTTCGGTGATGTTTAATTTTGGTTTCCACAGGAATAGTTAAACCCTCTTACTAAAGAAATGTCAAATCCAGTGATATGACGGGTGAGGTTTTGTCATTTTTTGTATGGGAATCTCAGAAACTACAATAGATAGAGATTTTGTTAAATGGGGAAAGAATTTACGAATTTGACTTAGTGCTGCTGTTGTATTTCAGCAGAAGTTCACAGCTTACTAGATATTTACAAAAAACTAAATTTCTCAATTTTCTTAATCTTTGTTATTAAATTTAGAGAAAAACTGAAAAAGAAAACATCAAGGTAGCCATACCCTCTATAAACCTGCATTAATTAATTTTTTATCGGACTTGCTGTTTTCGCGTTATCACACAAACTTTTGTTTCCGTAAATTTGACTCATAGTTGGCTATGACTTCATTAAAACAACTTATTTTTCCCGTTACAACACTGTATGACTTCATAGGTTATTGTGTTAAATAAATGAGTTATAGCCATTTTAATAATTTTTTGCCTTTAAAAACATACTTGGCTACAACAAAGCAGCATACAAAAACAGACTAAGATCAGATTAGTTGTCAGTTATGGGAAGTAAGAGTTTTTACATTACCTTACTTATTAGTTTGTGTTTAGTGACTTTCACAAGTGTTTGTAGTTTCGTCATGAATTTTTCTAGGAAAACCTAACATGATTGTTTGTTACAGTGAATGCAACAAAATTCCCCACAGAGCTGCAGAAAGCTATTCAACGCTATCGGCAGCCTTCACATACTAAATACCAGTGGCGGCTCGGGGTGGTTCACATAGGGAGTGCATAATTTCAAAATTAAAAAGTGTAATACAAAAACGCTTACCCAATCCTTATAAATTTCACCGACGTACTGTTCCAGACAGGTACTGTCCATTGTAGAGTTTGTTTTGAGGGAATAGTAAATATTACACTACACAGTTTAATTACATCTGACGATAAACGAAGTCCATTTTACGTGTCTTTGACTTGCAGAACAGTTCTATCACTTTTTCATTAAAGTTTGGGAAAACATTTATACATTCTTTTTCACAAGATAACATAGTAAGGGCATTTAATCTCTCATCTTTCATTGTATTTCTCAGGAAAGTTTTTATTCTCTTCAGCCGTGAAAACTGGCGTTCCGCTTCGGACGTTGTCATTGGGATTGTAATGACAATTTTTAAAAGCGTAACAACTTCATTAAAGGTGTCGCTTAATCCATCCAGCAGAAGACCTAGCAGACCTACAGCACCGACCTCTATATTTTGCCTAAATTCTTCTCTAGAATATAGAACGCTTAATTCAGTTCGTAGTCTGCTTTCATTGAGGCATGGATAAAATTTTACTGCTTCTTTAAGGCAATCTTCCGGAATTTTTTAAAAAGAGGAGAACTGTTTAAAAGAAATTAAGTTTGCTAATATTAAGTGCCCTATATACAGAAATCTAGTTTTTATTTTTAGCAAAATAATATCGCACACTTCAATAGTTTCCCTCCTTCTTTGGCTACCATCAGTTACTCTTCGCCGCTTTGATGGTCGAGGAGTCAGTTCTGGGTCATTTTGTTTAACCAACTGATTATCTGTGTCAGCGATTTCGGTTCGAATATTTCCAATAGCGCGTTCACAATTATCTAAATTATTCTTGATTTTTAATGCATCTGTATTGACATTTTGTAATTGATTAAACAATATGTCCACATGTGGCATAATTTTATGAAATAGATAAAATTTTCCTCCTCTAAAATTCGCAAATTGGCACTAGCTTGATGAATGGTAGTTTGTAAACTAGCTTCTCCCTCGATTTGTTCTAGAGCTTCAATTATTTCTTCTCGGTGCTCATATATTGTATTCACTGTCCTAGAATTGAAGTTCCATCTTATTTTTGAAGAACGAGGTAAGCTTTTTCTCTGAAGGAATTCTTCCAATCTTGCAGCTCGTTGTGGTGAAGTGGAGAAAAATGTACATAATCCCGTCAGATTGGCAAAAAAAATTCTGCATTTACTACTGCTCGATGTAGCATGTGACATAATTAGATTTGTCTGATGTGCATAACAATGTACAAAATTAGCCCTTGGATACTGGTCTTGGACGTGTCTTCGCACGCCGTTAATAGCACCACTCATGACTGCTGCCCTATCATAGCTCTGTGTAATCAGTTTTTCTGGGTCATCAACAAGCAAACTAATTTCGTTAAGGATGGCGGCAGATAAAGGATTAGCATCATGTCCACTAGGCAGAAGAAATTTCCAAAATCTTTCGACCGGTCTTGCGTTCACAATATATCTTAAAACAACCACCAACTGAAACTGATTGGACACATCTGTGGTTTCATCAGCTATCACAGATATGAAGTCGGTTGCCTTAATTTCACTTGCAACTTGTTCATGATACACGTTCAACATTGCATCAAGCAGCTCATTCTGTATCGTTTTTCACAATCCCTTAAAAACCGGTGCTGCTTCGATGTGATCTCTGAGCGATTATCCAATTCTGCCGTAAAATTTATCAATTCCCGAAAAATACCCTTGTTATTCGACGTTTGCTGTTCATCATGACCCCGAAGTGCCAGTTCAAATGCGCCACAAAATCTAATGCAATTTATTATTAAATTTAACACATGCCTATTTTTTGTTACCTTTTCATTGTGTTGTTGAATTGCTTTTCTATATGATGAATCTAAAATATTCTGAATGTTATTTTTTCCTAACATTCTTAGACTAAATATATTTTTCAAATGCCCTTCGGAATTTTCATGTTTAATAATTTTAGCACTAAGATGAATTAAGTCTCTTATTCCGTTCTTTGACCAAGACGGTTCACCACCAAACAAAAGACACGGAAAACAAAACAAAGTATTTTTAATTTCACATCCACAAATCCAGTCATTTTTCTGGTAAATATTCATTTTGAATTTTCTTATAACGTCTTTACCTTTAACAGATTGTTTATTTTCTATACATAATATTTTTTTCATTATACGTTAACCGCGAAAACGCGTTGTTCTGTAAAACAGATACCGTATTCATTGTAACAACGCCCGAGAGCAGTCTGGTTCAGTTGCTCCAACGCTATGTATTATACGACATTGAAGTACGGCAAAATACAGTTCTCCCCACCATCAATGTAATGTTAATGCCTTAACAGGCAACAGTTGGGCTTTGCTCAGTATATCTGTGGCGACGATCGGTATATGTACGTTGTTAGCGTGCCACGTTCCTCGTCAATAACTATGAATACTTAATATATATAATAAATAAACACTTTCACAGTTAGTCGCCGCTTGGTTTGTTTCGTTTCATAATTACAGGGGGTGCAATTGCTCACTTGCTCTCATTAAAGAGCCGCCACTGCTAAATACCATACGCAACTAGATACATTAGAATTTTTATTTAAAAAACACCAAATGGTGCGAAAAACGATTGTCAGGCGTATTTTGTAAAAATTTAGTCAATCATTAAGTGGTTGTTGTTTCTGATTACCTTCGTGTCTAGGAAAGGCACACCTCCCTCATTGTCGCGTTCGATAGTGAATTGAATGTTAGGGTGGAATAAGTTAAATATTTCCAAAATGTCATCTATTGCTAGAGCAGGTAGTGCGCAAATTAAGTCATCTACATATTTATGTATGAATGCAAATTCAAATGGTAGTACTTTAAGTATGTTATCTAAGCAAAAATCCATTACTAAGTTAGCAAGCCTTTCCTAGACACGAAGGTAATCAGAAACAACAACCACTTAATGATTGACTGGTATAGAAAACCCAGTAATTCAGATAGAATGTTAAATTACCACTCTAATCACTCGAATAGCCAGAAAATAAATCTCATCTTAGGCATGAAACATAGGGTTTCTAGGATAAGCGACCCTTCCTTCAAACAACGAAACCTTAACATATTGGGTAGGATTTTCTCAAATAACGGTTATCCACGCAGTTTGATTAACAAACTAATTTTCACCACATCTTCTTCCTACAATCAAATTCCAAACAATACCATTGCTGAACAACCCAAAACATTCAAATATTACAGACTTCCCTACATTGTTGGTGTATCAGAACGGCTCTCTCGTGTGCTTTCCGCAGAGGAAATTAGATTAGGTTTTTACAATTACAACCCAGTACAAAACTTTTTTAGTAAAACCAAAGACTTGACGCCTTTGCCCTTCCGATCCAACGTTGTGTATTGCATTCCTTGCAATGAATGCAGTCAGGCGTACATAGGTCATACCTCCTTGGCTAAAAACTAGACTCGCCACGCACAAGAGTGACATTCGGACTGGTAAGAGCAGATGCGCCTTGTCTTCACATATGATTAAAAATGATCACGCACCTAATTTTAATAATGTTAAAGTCCTTCAGACTGTAAACAACTTAAAGTGTAGAGAGTTTTTGGAAATGGTAGAGATCAATAACAATGCTAATTCGATGAATTTCAGATCTGATACGAACAACCTATGTGCAAATTATGCTTACTTGCTAACAATAAACATAAACTGTAAACAACAAACCACACAAAATAACTTATCTGTTACCGTTTAACACATTGGTTCTCCTAAGTTTTTGCTCATTTATTAATTATATAACACGATTTTTTTTTTCTTTTCTAATGTAAAATTCTGTGAGACGACACATTCTAAAGAATAGCCACATTGACTTTCGCACACCAGTGTATAAAATTTGTAACCTTGATTATAAATAGTAACTTTTCCAATTCGATGTTAAACACCTGGAATCCAAAAAAAAAAAAAAACTTTACCGGATCTTTTACACTATCATCCTCTAACATTATAAGTATTAACTTTGTGACAAGAACATGTGTGTGTACGATTATTTCTTTTGTTCGTCAATATTGCACATGTGGCTTTCTTTTAGATGTGGTTGTCCTGCTTTTTTAAATGTAATTTCGAAATAACTAAGTGTACGTCCGTTGACATTAGTTGTAGCCATTTAGAATATTACAAACATATGCGTAATTCCTCCAAAAAAAAAAACAAGTTCACATTCGTAAGTATTAACGACTTTCTTTTGTTAATAAGTACTAAATTTATGTTCATCTACTGTTAAAGTAATCCCCTGAGGAAGCATACTTATTCGATGCGAAATATTGGTCTAAAAAATAAAGAACTGACTTAAGTAATGGAGTTTAATTTTGCTGGATTCTCAAAAAAAAACGATTATCCTTTCCATACGTGTTCTAACGGCAAAGACTCCTGGTCTAATTATATATATATATATATATATATATATATATATATATATATATATATATATATATATATTATATGGTAAATTCAATTTCTTGGCGATTTAAGGTCTGGTTTTACTTCAAAATGTATATATTTCAAACAATCCTACGTGTTTCGGCAAATGATACCTTTTTCAAGGAATATAAAATATAAATGACAGTATACATGTCATACGTATACATTTGTAGTTGCTATGGATAAATCATGCCTTAGTATTCTAAAATAGATAGACAACAAGAACAGGGAAACACAAGACATGAGTTATTATTACGTATGCGCCCGTGAAGCGACTTAAGATGTTAAGTGTCGGCATTCGCCTTAAACGAGAAGGAAAACCACGAAAACCTACTCGGACAACCAGACAGGGATCAAAATACGAAACTGTCAGCATGATTAGCAAATGTATAGATATTTAAATAACATAAGATATATAATTATATAAAAGCAACATATATTATGATGGTAAATTTCAGATCGTTACATAATTAAGTTATAGTATATACTGCTTAAATTTTGTTTTGAGTTTTTTTCCTGTTTAATACTAATCATTTCTTTAATTTCCCTGACTGCTTTATCTACACACAAACTACAACGTGATCACCATTTTGAAAACACACAGATAATTGATAAAGACCAACACACAATGAAAAGGCTTTTTGTATCTCATACAAAAAACTTTTTTATTTGCGAAGATGTGGAGATAAATAAAAACATTTAATGTGTGCCCTTTTTTGATCACTAAGTTAGTAATAATAAAGAAATCAAGTTTTTGTCTGGTAATATATCTCGAAATTCAAAATTTCATGTTTTCTAAAAGTATTTCTAACTTTACTATTATGGAAAATATAGTAGAATTACAAAGACAGTGTTTGTAATATATATGTGGGATATATACCTGATGATTAGAGCAGACCAATTTCCGTGCGCGTCATGTGCGCCGATGTGAGGATGATTGTATTGCATCAGAACTAATAAAAATCATTCAGTATGTGTTTGGTACTTGATTAGACTGCATGGAGATTAAGCATACGTAATAAAATGTCGTCGACACATAAATCGAGAAAAGACCGTTGTCAGATGAAGTAAATAAGTTTATTATGGATTTCCCGGACTTAATATACGATGGCTCAAAAATTAAATGTTTAGTGTGCAATACATATCTAATGTGTCAAAAACACATAGTAAAGAACACGTACGCATTTTTCGTGTGTTTATGCATATTACTTTAATAGCAGAAAACCAAATGTATTTTTAATTATTTCTGATAGAATAAATGTCTCTACTTCTATACTTTTATCGGTAACAAGCTCATGTTGCGTCGCTATTCTATCGCATATTCTAATATATTACTAATTACACTCCCATACCGGCGCTCATGGCGCGCACGGAAATTGGTCTACTCTCTGATGATGCTAATGCATTTTAATTATAACGTTTAATCTTAGAATTGTGGTAAAGTTATAATCTTTTATATGAAAATTATAGGAAGATATTACTTCAATGGATTGCGTTTTGCACGTGTGTCTCAAAAATATGAGTTTGATGTCCTTTATATCGACGGTTGAGTTATTTGAAATTATTATTTCCAATGTTATTACATACTTCTAACATGAGATTTTATGATGTTTGTCATGTACAAATTTGTTTCCTTACGTTAGAAACTTAATTGACATATATGTAACCGTACACATATTAATATAAACGCTAAATAACTTTCGCAAATTTTCAAAAACATGATAAAAATAAAAAATAAAATGCAGTCAAATCATGGAATCATAACTAAAAGTTATATCGAACAAGAAAGCAATCAGGTTTTCTAACATTCACCCGAGTAAACTGAAACATAGATTATAGATTCTTCGCTGGAAACTATAAGCCAAATTAAATGCCAAGGAAAATGTTATTAATGTTCTGGCTCAAGTAAAATTAAATTCCTTTAGGATAGTAATAAAACACTGTACCCCTGCAAAGTGAAAGTGCCAAAAATTTTAAGAAACTCGGAATACAAACCATCTAAACTAGAAGTTAAGTAATAATTATATCTATCGAATTATTTAGTAATATTGCTATTGGTATGTAGAGAAGTGTGGGCGAATTATTAACCATTATTTTAAAAAGACTGGCAAAATAAAATCCAGAGATATAATATCTAATGATCTAGACTATACCTCCATATTTAATGTCTTCGAAAGTGTCTAATTAAGTAATTTCTCACAGCTTGGGAGTTATACGGCGGTGTCCTGCCTAATTAAAACTATGATTGCACAGTCTATACGCTGACCTATGTCAATACATATCTAAACAAAATACACCAATTGGTATAGATCAGCGCTTTCTTATTTAGACTTCACCATGTTCGGTAAACACATATAAAAAATACATCATTTGGACAGATTCTCTCGATCGGCAAGAAAAACATAAATAACACAAGTAACTAACACCAAAGTATTTAATAAAATACATAGGATACTTATTTTTTTTTATATGAGTTACAAATAAAAACTTTGTTTTGGACCCAACTTTTTATTGAAAGAGATGTACCTATTTTTCTTATAATTTCAGATATTTTCCCTTCCAGTCAATCAATGTGAAGTATATACACTAAACTAAGTCAAGGCCGAAAATCAAAGAAACTGCTAAATAAACAAGATGCATAAGTATATGTATATTCAATTATTAGTCAGTGTTTTATTGATCAAAATGCCTACAAGAACCGTTACAAAAACATTTACATCAAATTGAAATGTGTTATTCTAAATAAATAAGATATGCATGCATATATGAATGTATTATTGTTGTTTGTTTTCTAGTATAAAAAATAATATAGGCATGGACAATCAATATTACTTTCGCAAGCTAAAATAGTTTAAGTGTTTGTAATAATTGTTATATAAATATGTAAATGTGATTTTGTTTCAAAATTTAAAGATCAATTATATTCCGCAAGTGATTGAAACTTTATATATAAGTAAAGTATTATAGTGTAGTAGCTACCGTATTTTGAGTGTCGCAATTTTCATATGTAATTTACATGCTATACATTAATGAAAATATAGTTATATGGTTATATCTATAGAAAGGGCAAAGATAATGAATTCATTTAAAGGTTTAATATTTTGACCATTAATTTGATCCCAATTGAAGTTTCCAAAATTAGTGTTTTCCTTACTTGAAAATCAGCAGTTGCCTACATATTTGATATCTATTTCGTTCATTTAAAATTAATATTGTGTTTATATATATATATAATCCAAAAATCCCTATTACCATAACAATGGTGTAGGGCGTTTATCTTCTAGCTTTTTATAAACGTTTTCCATTCATTTCTATTCCTTGTCATGTTCTTCGCTTCTGTCCATGTTTTGCCTTTCCTTCCCAGTATTTCTGCTATGACATCATTCCATGTTGTCCTTGGCCTTCCTCTTCTTTTATTTTTCATTATCCTTGCTTCCCATATCCTTCTTGTTTGTCTTGTATTTTCCATTCTATATAAATGTCCCCACCATCCTAGCTGTCTTTGTTCAATGTATTCTAACACTGACTGCATTTTCAAATCTTTTCGTATTTCCAAGTTTCTTATTCTGTCCATCCTTGTAACTCCTCTAACTCTTCTTAAATACTTCATTTCTACTGCCTGTAATTTATTCTTTTGTCTTCTATTTAATATCCAGGATTCACAGCCATATGTTAATATCGGTCGGTAAATTGCCTTATATACTTTTAGTTTTGTTTCTCGGGATATCTCTTTTTTGTTAATGAAATTATTCCTCATGCTGTGGTACAGCTTTGTTGTTTTTTCTATTCTTTGATTAATCTCAGCGTCCTGGGTCCCTCTTCCATCAATTCGTACTCCCAAGTACTGGAATGTTCTCACTTGTTCTATTTCAGTTCCTTCTATTACGATTTTCGTATCTACCTGTTCATCTCCCACTACCATTACTTTAGTTTTGCTCTTACTCATCGTCATTCCACTGTCCTTTAGTGTCATATTCCATGTTGTTAAATTACGTTTCAGATCTTCCTCATTGTCGGCTATAACTACTATGTCGTCTGCGAATGCCCCTTCCGAAACTTCGACTGCATTCAAGTTAAGGTGTCCAACCCTGAACTTTTACTTTTACATGCACACTGTTTGATAATGTCATCCATATAAACAATGAACAGCATTGGGCTCAGACTTCCCCCTTGGCGCAGTCCCTCGTTTGTTTTAAATATCTCAGATTCTAAATTGTTAGCTATTACAGCATTAGTATTGTGGTTATATATTTTCTGTATTAATCGTCTTATTTTGCCATTGACACCTCTTTCTCTTAATACATTCCACAATCTTTCTCTTGGTACTTTATCGAAGGCTTTTTCCAAGTCTATAAATGCTAAGAACACTTTCTTCTGTTCTCTAGAGGCTTTTTGTATTATTTGTTTCACAGAGAATATTTGGTCTTGTGTGCTCCTTCCTCTTCTAAACCCACTTTGTGACTCATGTAACGTATTTTCGAGTTTTGTTCTTAGTCTTTTATCTATTATTTGCTCGAGAATCTTCATTGCAGTACTTAGAAGGGATATTCCTCTGTAATTATTGCATTCTTTCTTATTTCCTTTATTCTTGTATATTGGTACTATCAATGACTTCTTCCAATCGTTTGGTATTTCCTCTTCTCTCCATATTCTGTTATATATTTTCAACATTAATTCTCTTCCTCTTTGTCCTATATTTTTTATCATTTCTGCTGTTATTTTGTCACAGCCTGGCGCTTTTCCATTTTTCTGTTTTTGTATTGCTTCTTCCAGTTCGTCCATGGTAATTATTTCTTCTGTCTCTTCTTCTCCTATTATTTGTTGTTCACTAGCATTCTCGTTTTCCACTCCTCCGCTTAACAATTCCTGAAAGTATTCTTTCCACCTTTCTATAATCTTCATTCTATCGCTTAGGATCTCTCCCTTCTTATTTTGTATATAATGTGTAGATTGTGACCTTTCTTCATTCCTTACTGATTTCAAGACTCTGTAAAATAGTTTTTGGTTCTCTTTACTGTTTTTTTTCATCTTTTCCCCAAATTCTTTCCATGTCTCCTTTTTTGCTTGTACTACTAAATGTTTCACTTTTTTTCTTTCTTCTTTGTATATATCGTATTTTTCCACTGTTTGTTCTGCTAAGTATGTTTTCCATGCTTTTTTCTTTATCTTAATTTGATGTCTTATTTCATTTGTCCACCATTTTGTTTGTTTTTTCTTTTTATTTTTCCTTACGCCACATATCTCTTTCGTTGTAGTTATTATTATTTCTTTAAACCTATTCCAAATTTCTTCGATAGTTCCATTAATTTCTATATTTTCTACTCTTTCGGCTATCCTTTTCTGGAATTTTTCAGCAATGACTTCACTTCTTAATTTGTATATTCTAAGTGATTCTATTTGGTCTTGTTTCTGTGTATATATATATTGCTTTTCCTTGTTTTGAACTTTTTCTTTTATTCTTGATATAACCACAAAGTGATCGCTTCCTATTTCCGGCCCTCTTCTTACTTTCGTGTCGCTCACAATTCTTCTGTTATTTTTGTCAACTAATATGTTGTGTTTATAACAAAATTTATTATGTATATTATAATATTTTAATATTACGAGTTTTTTCTTCGCGAAAAATTATTAATGCTATTTATGACATTTTACTAATCGTAATTTTTGTATAACAAACTCATCATAGCAAAACTTGTAGTAAACATAATTTTCTATTTATTCTTTGATAATTCTTAAATTAAAAATTAATGTATGTATGTTCATTGAATTAACGAGTATTTCTTTTATAAAATAATTAAATACGCAGTTTCTATATGAAATACTTTTAGTAAATATTCTACTCTACACACATATATGTTAACACATCTACATTTATTTAATATTTAAGTAAACCAATTATCTATTATAAAATAAAAATATTTGTGACTCTAATTACATACTATATCACATAAATTTAATTCTTAGACGAATAAACGTTGCTCGTATATACTAGAATATATTCATATTTTCTAAAATTATTAATTCTAAATAATGTAATTTTGTAACAAAATAATGCTTTCTCCAGGGTAGTAAAATTGTTACTCGATTTGCTTTAATTAGTAATAACATTAAATTATCTATTTAAAGTATTTTAAAAAAATGCGTTTTCTGCTCGAGCTTTCGGCAGACTCACTGTTGCCATCTTCGGGAGGCAGTTCTCGGAGCGCTACTTGATGTGGAATGAAGGGAGCAGGTTGTGTCTACTGGTTCGTGTGTTCGCTGTGTGTTTATGATAGTTGTTTTCCATGTCTTCGGCAATCTTTGTCCGTCATCTCTTCTGTAAACAGTAGTCTAATTATTTTGTGAAATGCCGACTACGTGGGCGAATACCGGTTCTAGTTTAATTCTCGTTCCAGAAATAACTTAGCGGAAGCTTAGTACCCTAAATGTACAATAGTAGATTGAACATGAACAAAGCGTAACAAGAAAATGCCGTCTCTTACCGTCTTAGATGTTTGCCGGATTACATCGAAGATTGTGCTTGGTCCTCGCCAAAAGCAGCAGAAGATTTAGGTCAAATATCCACCTCAAATCAATCGTAAGTGTAACCACTAAGACACTATCGCCTTGTCTCCAGTTATCAAAAATCTCCCTACGCATGCTCACAGCGCTGAGCATATTCCACGTCTCCCATTGGTCGAAAATGACCTCCATATACAGCAAGAGGATGTACCTATATGAGGGTAGTTTGATAAAATGATCATAACGAGGGTGTTGATATAAGTACAAATAAACTTGAAATCCAAATTCGGATATTGCTTTGAAAAATGAATCTCGTCATGTATATACAGAGAATGATTGTTTCCAGAAAATTTATTCTTAAATTTTGAAGTAAACACGACTTTTAAGCAAATGTTGATTAGTTTTCTGTACTCATATTATTGCTCTTTGCAAATATAAAATAGGCGATATTGCATATTAAGTTTGCGAAGTTTACTTTGTACTTTATTCATATTAGTAAAGATTTTATTTTACAAAGAAAATAATTTCGATATTTACAAGTAAATTTTATTTTATAGCTAAATTATTAGTCAACTTTTAATCACTATTAGAACACAAATAGGCAATTTTTTATTTTCGTATATACGTGCCACACCTTAATGTATACATTGCAAAACTGTATGTGATGATGTAAACTAAATTCTAAATTCAGTTCGCCGCTTTGCATAAAAATATCCTATCTTTTTCCTACTTTACTTTCTACAAACACCAACAAATTACTGTGACGCAGCTCTTTGCAACAGTAGCATTTGCGACTGTCTGCATTTTCTACAGTTGGAGAGTAATTACCGAGCTAATTCAACGCTGAACTGTGGGCATTTAATCTAGTTTTTTTCTTCCCTCATCCTTTCTTTTGTTTTCTGGTCGCTAGTACTAGAACATCAGTATTAAATTCGTCAATCATTAAAATTCTCACATGCTCTATTTTGACTTGTCATAAGATTTATAAAAGTTAGTTTGTCTCTTATTAGAATTAAGCAAATATAAACTATCGAATATTTCTATTTCTATGTTTTCAATTGTTTTCTTAACTTATTATTAATATTCCTCAATGGCTTTTCGCTATAATTTTGTATAATTTATTTATTTACAATATTTTTGATTAATTTTGAAATAGACTAAATCTAATCATTATTACTATTATCAGGATAAAATAAAACAAATTTTAATGAATTTCACTTTTTAATTGACACTGCAACGATCGTTTCGCTCCAACCTGAGCTTCATCAGACATATAACTAATCTACTAACTAAATCTAATCATCCTTAGTCGATTTATGGTTATGTTTTCAAATAACGATTTTTTTAATAAATTTCATGAAACTGGGTTCAATCTAGAAGCAAAAGATTTTAAACATCTAAAATAAAATTTTGGTTGATAATTTTGGATAATTAACAGAAAACATAAATAAACAAAACAGTTCGAGCAGTTATTGTTAAAGAATCGGACTTGTAATTAGAATAGATAGAGAAAATAAAAGAGGTCGCCTTGCAAAAATATTGAAATAACAGCTTCTTAACTTAAAGAAATGTTAAAATATCAAAATTGCCATTATTGACTGGCAGCCACGTAGTTGATTTTCCAAATTTGATTTAGGAGATACGTTGTTGGGAGATTATCTCAGACCTGGGCGTTCCAGACTTTAATGACGAAACTGTAAAATAATTAGTCGAACGCAATTCACCGTAAAGTACTCGGGAATTATCAATAAAGTTAAATATATCACAATTCAAATATACCGCCGTTCAAAAAGCATAAGAAAAGTGAACAAGCTGGTTGTTTGGATACCAAATACTTTTAGTTAAAAGAGAAAAGCGAAACGTTAATCCATAGCGACATATCCTCCTTCACCACAGACAAATAACTCATATCTTAAACATATCATAAAAAGTAACGGGTCATATATGACACTGTTTAACGCAAAAGGCAGTGAATTGATATGTGTATTAGGATCATCGTGATATTATTTATTTTCAGTTTTTAAACCATAGTATAATACTCAAAAAAAGTATAAAACCCCTTACCACAACTAATAAGCGTATCCTAAATACGTATTTCGACAACTAACTTGTCGTCATCAGTAGGTGAAGCCACTAATCAAAGTGTTGCACATGGGCCACAGTAAAGCTAACGCACAGAATCCCACACAACTTTACACAGCGTCCACTTATACACTGACATTAAAGTGAATACACAAACGAAAATTACGTCAACTTAGCTTTCTTAAGAAAAGGACAACACCATGTGTTTATTTTCTACGCCCTCAATCTTTTCTATCCCTATCCTAAGCATGAAAAAAGACAACTGTATGGAATAGGACCGTTGTCCGAGTTAAACGTATTAAATTTGTTTTTAACGATATGAATGCTTTCGTATGCGTCGAGATCTCTTAGGTTGTTGATGTTTTTGACAAGTTTTAACCCTTTAACCAAAACGTTCTGGTCCGTGGCCAATGCATGGTTTGCGACGCTCGAGTTTTCTAGTCTATTAAATTTAGAAAGAACACATAATATGTGACATGTGTTCTTTAAAACGGGTTATTCTTGAGCGTTTCGTTTAACCTATATATTTCGAATTACAATCGTTGCAATTAATTTCGTATATACCTGATTTTAAATTCGAATTAACTTTATTTTTGGTATTACTTAGAAGACTTTTGATAGTGTTTTCTGACCGAAAAGCAATTTGGAGACCTTGTTCTTTAACAACTCTATTAATGTTTTTCGTGATTGGATAGTTTGGTAATCTCATGTTCGCGGAATGTCTTTTCTAAATTAGTTTTTCTAATTAATTTATTAATTATTACTATGTCAAAGCCCATTATACCTCGTGATGTTTTTAATGAATTATTTTTCTATTTCGTATCTCTTTTTTGTTAACGGAAAGTTTAGTAAACGATTGACCAAGAAATTAAAAGACGCTGTCTTATGTTGAAAACTATGATTTGAATCCGCGGTGACGAATCTATTGACATTGGTTTCTTTCCGGAAAATATCGATATCTATTTTATGCTTATTTCTAATTACTAATGTATCCAAAAATAGTATCCTATCATTGTTTTTCTTTTCCACTATGAATTTAGTAGACGGAAATTTCAACTTTAGCTGTTAACAAACATGTCCATTTCACATTTCCGTGTATCAAAAATCGCGAAAATGTCATCTACGTACCTGATCCAAACTCTTGGAAAATATTTAACGTTGTTCTGTAATTTTACTTCAAATTGACTCATAGATAAATTATCTATGAAAGGAGATACGCAATTACTCATTGTTGTGTTCATAAAATTTTTCTCGAACTTGGAAACAATTTTGCGCGATGCAAAGAGTTGTTAACATCATGTATTCTATTCCTTTACGTTTAAGGGTTCAATGTTATACTTGTAAAGTAAGTCCTCTAAATATTCCAAAGTTTCTGGAATAGGTACCGAAGAAAACAATGACATTTTACAGCGCTAAACATTTGGAAACCAAGTAAGTATTGGCCATTTTTTCAACGCATCTTTAGTGTCATTAGGTAACGAGTTTCTCTTAATTTCTACATACGGACATTCTTATTAGTAATTTTACCTACTGATGATGGCAACTTAGTTGTTCAAACAAGTATTTAGCATACGATTAATTGTGGTAAGGGGTTTTATACCTTTTTTTGAGTTTTTACTTAACTACAGTCTCCAGAGAAAGACTTTTTCACAGTATAATACTTAACAAGGATCTATACTTCCACCAACTGCAGTTTGTTCATAAAAATTTAATCCAAGAACGTCCAGTTCTTATCAATAGGAAAAATGATGTTCTCTAAAAAAAAACTCTAATAAAATTCTCTAATAAAAAGCGTAACGCAGAGAAAAATTTAGAACTTGTCCGATCATTTCTATCCAATTTACCCTTCTCACCTAACCTTGAAATTTTCTAATTACGTTTTCAATCGCTGCAAAATACTTTGAAATGAAAGTACGTGACTTTGTTAAAAAATAAAATTTTTGCGTAAAAATAAGCTATCCGAAGAAAGATCAAATAATTGTGAATATATCATACATAGATTTAGAATACAATTGTTTATTTATTATTTTATTGACAAATAAAGTTGTTTTACTAAAATGCAAATTATTTATGACTCGACGATCAAGGGACTAAAAGTATTTTCTTAAATGTTTCTTGTTAACCTATAGTTATTCAGAAGATCAATTTTAAATACAATACAATTTTAAATTATAGTGATTTATTGGGTATCTCTAGTATCTCTATTTACTAGTGATGAAGTATAGCTTTCCTCATTGTATGTATTATAACAATGGAGATCATTTTACCAATATACCTGTATAATGATGTTAGGGACTGGCATCCGCTCTTGTCAGAATTATTTTCCTAGATGTTTTAGTGAATCATCATACTGATACCTAAATGTCCCTCGCCACCATCACCCTGCATAAAAACTTAGTGTTATAAACTCCCTAGTCCAAAGAACCTTCATCCTGTCTGAACCCAATTACATATCTCAAGAACTTTACCATGTTACCAAAACCTGAATTAAGAACAATTATTCAGCATGATATCCAACATCTTATCCCAAAACTGTCGAGGTCCATGTCTGAACCTACTTCTACCATTCAAACGACCCATTTACGTTATGTATAAGACGTTACCAACCGTATCAGGAAAATGCTTCTTAAACAAAATATCAAAACTAGCATTAAACCCCGAAACCCCTAACCGGTCCATGCCCCCGTGGAAGTATGTACATTGGCGTTGTAGTAGGGCGTTGCACGTAGCCGGATTTGCAGTTGCCGAATTTATGTGAGAAATTTGATATAAAATTCAATTTAACAGATTTTCTCCCGTAACTCCTACTATTATAACCGTAAAATCCATGAATACATAGAAACCTTAAAGCATCCCAACAATATCAATAGTGATGACGGATATTCCTACACAGTACCTGAAAAATCCTTCTATCAAAACAACCCAGTCATTAATATGACGCTTCAGTTATTCGGAACAACTCTCATATAATTCTGTTCCAAACTAGCACACATTCAGTTTCAGGACGGCAAATTCAACAGCAGCAAAATGTCTAAGGATGCCTCATGCTAGTGTGATCGAAACAGCCCCAAGGTAGTAGTGCTATGTGCCAGGTTTCAGTCCGGGAACCGAGAAGAAACTACTGACGACACATTCAGCTAGATTATCAATAAAAAATATTATTCCAGTGAAGAACAAGCACCTAAACATCGTATGAGATATATCATTTGATTAGATAGAAGAAGGACGGCTTAAATTGCTACAGGTCTACAGTTTGGGTTGTTTATTCGCAAGACAAGATGTCTCATTATTTCAGTGGGTTGTTGTACAATACATTTCCTTATAATGAATTCATCCGAAAACATAATACGTTGTGAGTCTATATTTCGCTTTCTGTCTGCAGTCAACTAGAATTTACGCAGGTACCATAAATTTAGTGGAGTTCGTTAGACGGTTCGGTAGGGGGTCAGTATTTATGATTTCTTCGCTTTGCACGATGCTATCATTTCATGTAAATATCGTGTAAATACTGTAACTGACCATTTTCTTTTCTCTTATTACACACATGGTGAACAAAAATTACCCAAAAAACTATTTTGGTACTATGCATTTCTCTAATAAAAGCTCTCCCAAATTTTATCAGGTAGAGATATTATAATTCTTTTACTAATTATTATATGATGATATTGAAATTGAAACTAATTTGATACGTATGTACAGCAAAGTCTTTTTCCAGCTTTGACAGAAGTTAATTACTTGTATCCTTTACCTCATTAATGATGTAACTATCAGCTTCTTATATTAGCTTTAATAATTGTTAATCATGTGTACTAACTGCATCGTTTTTGTTTAATAAATATGACAACCTTACATTTGGAGAGTGTAAATAATCACAAGATTAGAAACAATATATTGCTGCAGTATTTCGCATTACTATTCAATTCTATCTAGAAGGATTATCAGAATTATTATTTATAGCCTCTACACGTATCTGCAAAGCAAAAAAAAAATAAGTAGATAACATTTATTTATACAAAGGAAAATGATATTATTTTACATTTAATATATGATGAAAAGCTTCTAAAAAAGTTCAATTTAAATTTTTATGAAAATAATTGTTTATGAAAAGCAGTACATAACAAAAGATATGACAAGAATGTTCTTATTCAACACACACAATGTCTCCCCACTTTATAATAAACGCTTCATCAATGTTAAAGAAACTCTATAAGTATCAGTAGCAATATTAATACCGAAGCATTGTATTACGTATACATGTATACAGTAAGTCACTGCAAAAATTATACACCATCAGTGAAAATAAATTTTACTACTATTAAAGCAACTAAATTTCCAGAAAACGCTCATGTATATAAAGGCTTTTTGAAAATTTTATTCAACGTGTTACTTTTATTAACCAATTATTAACCGGGTTATTATTGGTCGTTTTGTTTGGCCTATATATTTCAAATTACAATCATCGCAATTAATTTCGTATATACCTGATTTCGAATTAAAATTAACTTTGTCTTTGGTATTCCCTAGGAGACTTTTGATAGTATTTTCGGACCGAAAGGAGACCTCGTTCCTTCACAACTTTATTAATGTTTTTCGTGATCGGGTGGTATGGTAAACAAATGCACTTTTTCTCCTGGTTACTTTGAGATATCAAACTTGTGGATTCGCGGATTATATTTTTTAGTTTTATTTTTCTAAGCCATCATATGAAGCCATTATATTTCGCGATATTTATAATGAAATCCAGTTCTATTTCATATCTCTCTTTTGTTAACGGAAAATTTAGTAACCGATTGACTAAGCAATTAAAAGAAGCTGTCTTATGTTGAAAACTATGATTTGAATCGGCGATGATGAATCTATTAACATTGGTTTCTTTCCGGAAAATATCGATTTCTATTTTATGTTTATTCCTAATCAGTAAAGAATCTAAAAATGGTATCTTGCCATTGTGTTCCTTTTCCGCCGTAAATTTAATCGTCGGAAATTTCAAAATTAACTGATTAACGAACATGTCTAATTCGCATTTCCGTGTATCAAAAATCGCGAAAATGTCATCTACGTACCTGATCCAGACTCTCGGGAAATATTTAGCGTTATTTTGAAATTCTACTTCAAATTGACTCATGAATAAATTGGCTATGAAAGGAGATAGGCAGTTACCCATTGTTGTGCCTTGTTTCTGCTCATAAAATGTTTCTCCTACTTGGAAACAATTTTGCGTCATGCACAGAGTTGTCAATCTCATGTATTCTTTTATTTTTGAAGGTTCAATGTTATTCTTGTGGAGCAAGCCTTCTAAATATTTCACAGTCTCTGGAATAAGTACCGAGGGGAATAATGACGTTACATCGAATGAAACTAAAGTTTCCCCGGGTTCCAGTTCACAATCTTTAATTAATTTAACAAATTCTAAAGAGTTACAAATTTTCTGGTTTTACGGGTAAATTTATAAATTCATTCACTAACCATTTGGAAATCAAATAAGTCGGTGAGTTGATACCTGAAACGATAGGACTCATCGAGTTACCTGGTTTATGTATCTTCGGCAAACAATACATTCTTCGTACTAAAGGATTACTAACATTTAATTTATACTTTTGGGTAGAAGTTATTACAATTGGATATTTCATTAACACGTCTTTTGTGTCACTAATCATTTTAGGTAACGGATTTCTCTTAATTTCTACATATACGGACCTTCGGCAATTAAATTTTTAACTCTTTGAAAATAGTCGATTTTGTCCATAATTACTAACTTGTTCCCTTTATCTGCTTTTAGGTAAAAACAGTCCTTCGATCTAAGAGTTTTAATGATATTCCATTCTTTATTGACCGACTTCTCTTTGTGCTGCTGCAAATTCTTATCGATTTGGGTTTTACAAGCTTTTCGAATAAAGTTTTTTGGCCCTTGTTCTAAATACTTAATTGAAGTTTTGATACTTGCAATCACCTGTTCTATAGGAATCTGACGGCTTGGCAAACAGTATTTTAAATCTTTGTTTAACAAATCTATTTCTACATCACTAAAATTCTCGGATGATTGATTGATCACTAGTGTGATTCTGAATTTCTTATTTAGTTTTATACATTTCTTTTTCAATTTATGGTCTTTAATTTCCGTTATATTCCTATAAAGGTTACACCACTCTTCAAATTCCCTATCGTTCATGCTTTTAGTTAATTTTAAATGCAAATTATATAATTCTAATTCTAATTTACTACGTTTACTGTACAGATATTTCATTTCTAGGTTCAACCATTTCATTTTTGCATATGAAATGACTTTATCGTTATTTCTACAATTTGTCGTTACATCTACGTTCATGAATTTAGGAAAAACGTTGTTACTTTTACACTGTTTCAGGAAATTAATATCTGTACTTATGAGTTTAACTTTAATATATAACTTATGAAATCTATTAAACTCCTTTGACCGGAAAGTCATTGTGAAAAGTCTTGTATATACGTGTATACGTGGACGCGGTGTAAAGTTGTTGCGTAAGCAGTTGTGCTAGCTTTACTGTGCCCCATGTGCGACACCTTGATTAGTGGTTTTATCTACTGATGCTGACAACTTAGTTGTCGAAACCCGTATTTAGGATACTATTAATAATTGTGGTAAGGGGTTATATACCTTTTTTTTAAGTTTTTACTTAACCACAGTCTCTAAAGAAAGACTATTTTCATTTAGTTCCTATACAAAGAGTTCTTTATGTATCACTTGATAGTAAAAGAGAAGCATTCTGATCTATAAAATTTGGTTACAATTGAAATGTGTTTTCGATTTTGTTTATTCATTTTAGTACTTCTGACACTTTGTCTCAATATCAATCCTAATTTTAGGACGGAGCCTTAGATTTTAGCTTTCAATGTGAGGAGCTTTATAATGTGAGGAGGATCGCCCTTGTGTAAAACAGAAAAAAGTTGAAAAGAAGACTATCAATAAACTTGTATGTCTTCGTCTCATTTAAAACAAACATAAATATTTTTAGTCTTTCATACTACGTATACAATAAAATACATTTCTAAGTCTTTTATATAAAATTCGTTTTACTTTTAATTCTTTATTTTGGTATAAGAGAAATTGCTGATGGCTTTTCCTCACTAGTCTAGATGAAATTCATAATATGTATAACATTTCAAATTTATAATTATCGATTTTATTAAATATTACATATTTTATAATAGGAAAAGTAAAATAGGAAAGTGTTTCCTATTTCACATTTAACCCTTTACAGGGCAAAACATTTCTTGAGCTTTTTGTTGTTTTTTTTTGCCAAAATTGAGTCAAATATGTTATTTAGAAGCCCCTAAAAATATTAAAAAAAATATTGTGTTTACATCTTTGAAAAAAATAGGTGGTCACTATATATGCCACAGTCCATCTAGGAATCATAAATATTGCTTATGGTTAGTGGTCAGTATATATGCCACTTTTAAATTTAGGTACAAATAAAAATTATTTATAATAATCTCGTTCTAAATAGTTTTATTGTGGACTTAACATGTCTTATAAAAAGAAAACAAAATACAAAAACTTTCTAATCATTTTCATTTTACGTGAAAGGGTTTAAAACACTCTAAACATAATGCAACGTCGCATTCACCACATATTATATTGGATCATTTGACACACTGTTTAGTGCTACATAAAGCACATCTTCTGTAAATGCCTTTATGGGGTAAGTGAGATCCTACATTTGCTTGACGGAGAGTATTTGCCACCGTCACACTTCGATTGGTTCCTTGCTTTTCAATTTTTTGGTTTTTTGTAATTTTTTGCGGGCCTCTTTTTCGCAATCCTTCATAATCACCGATTAATTGATTAGCCAAAATACTTCTAAATTCTGTATCTTCCTATTTGAGTTTTTTCTGTTTTGACAATGCAGAATGTATGAATTGACTATAGCGGTATCTGTGAAGTAGTACAACAATTTTACCCACCATCTTCGCGATTTCTTGGATATACTGTAGTATTCCATTAGTTGATCGGAGCGATCAACTCCAACCATATGTTTATTATAATCTTTGATAGTTTCCGGACATCTAATCATTTCTTTTTCTCCTTTTTTATTTGTTCTTCTCACTTCACTTGAACTATTTGGGTTATGAAAGTTGCTGACAATTACAACTGGCTTTGAACCCCTGTCTTTCCATTTTACCACGGATATTTCATTGCATAGAGCAAAATCTGATTCTCCCATTTTCAAATTTTTTTCCACAACTAAGTTCTCTTTAGGATAAAATTTTCTATTTATACGAAAGGTACCACAAGCAAAGAACTCCTGAGTTAATAGTTTTTCAATAAATGGTATGGTTGAAAAAAAAATAACAAAATGCAAACAACGACCCGTATTTCGCAGGGGTTGAGACAAATTCAAAACTGTTCTTTCTCCCAGTGCACCTTCCTCTTTGGAGTTAGATTTTCCTTCATACACAATAAAATTATAAAGGTAGCCTGTTACAGAACAACAATGGGCCCAAATTTTAAAGCCCCTTTTTATGGGCTTCATAGGCATGTATTGTTTCAAAGAAGATCTACCTTTGAAACCCACCATACTTTCATCAATAGAGGCATGCCTACTGATGGTAAATGACTTTTTGTATTTTTCTGTCAGGGAATTTATCAGTGGTCTTATTTTGTAGAGCTTGTCATAGGTACATTCTCCTTTTTTTGGCATACGTTCATTATCATTGGCGTGTATGTACCTAAGCAGCTGTAGAAAATGTTTCACAGACATTATTTTGGATACACGCGAGACTTGGAAATTTGGGTCACTTGACCAGTATATCCTCAGACTAGGCAAACTATGAAAACCAGTTATAATTAGAATACCCAGAAATACATCAAATTCTCTATCAGACATATTCAAATCAACACTATGTTGTAATGCATATCGCTTTGTTTCTACGAAGAGGATCTGCTTACATTCTTCAAATAAATAATAAAAAAATTCTTTCGGTGAATTGAAATCAATCAGGAAATTAGGTTTTGATTCTTCTTTATAAGTAAACTTTTTGTATGTTGTTGGTTCAGATGCAGCTTTTGACCAAACGTAAGTCTTGAAAGACGGTTCAGGTGTTTCATAGCGTCCCGAAGCAATATTTGTATCTTCCTGATCATCCGAAGTGCTGTCATCATCGAAAAATGGTACACGTTTTACAGGAGTATCATCAATTTCATAGGTTGGATCAGCAATGGAATCATCACTATCCCACTCCATTGCCGAAGAAGTGGATACCTGCAGATAACTACGAGAAGTACAATAGGAGCTTGTTTCGGTACATAACTTTTCGTCCTCAGCATCACTATCTCCTTCGACATCTGAATTTGCAGCTTGCTCGTCAGTGATTGAAACATTGTCAAGATAATCATAAACTTCTTCAGGATTCATATCTGCAGTCTGATATGTTCAGACTTCTTTTAGCTTTTTCTATTTTATCTGCAAATAATAAAGAGAAAGAATACTCAGTATATAGATTTTCTATTCATCAGTATGTGTATCTTAGTAGTCGCGTAAAAAATATTTGATTTATAAAGGACCACAAGCTTTATATGTAGGTGCTAAAAGTAGGTTATAATTGATATTTGTCGTTTCATATGAAATAACATCTTAGCCGAATGACATTAACATTTAATTTTCCTTGTGACCGTTAAGTAGATGTATATAGAATAATGAATAGTTAATACTCACCCATATTTATCTAAAACACACACACAACACAAGAGAAAACAAAAACATGTGATTAATCCGGCAACTACTTTAACGCACAGTGGCTAATATAGAGACCACTTTTTACATCGGCCAATGTTTGGAGGTGGAGTTTGAACTATGCTAAGGCGCATGACATATATACTGCGTGCATCTATCTACTAGTAGAGAGCTCTACGTGATTAAAAATAAGGAAAATAAAAGTGGCAAATATAGCGACCACAAACCTATAAAGGGTTAAAATTATAAATTGCCATGAAAAATTAAACCAGATATCGAAAAGATAAAGGAGCTGCCTGAAGGGGAGATCTCAGGTTAGTGAATGCCAGGTCAAGCAAGCTGTTTTATAGATTAGCTATCCAATTAATCTGCATAGATTTGGAGCTTCAACGAAATGTTTTTCTTTAATTATGTCTTTCGTCCTCCTGAATCAGGATCATTAAATTTGGGTGCATTAATATCGCCCATAATAATTATTTGTTTATCCCATAAATGCAGACCCAAAAGATAGAAAAGCACTTCAAAATCATCCAATTTAACATTTAGATGTATATAAATATTAACTTTAAATATCAGAATATTAACCAGTTTGCATTTACATAATAATATGTCGATATTAGCCGTTAAATTGGTCATATTTAAAACATCAATTATAGACCCATCACATCATCAATAAATGCAGAGAGCAAGCCACCATCAGTAAATTGGTTAACTAAAGATAATTTTCGATCGGATCGGAACAGACTGTAGGTAGAATAAAAAACTGCAGAACGAGCCAGGCTAATGACACTGAAAGACGAGTATATTAGTTTTTATTCTTAGACCTCCGACATTTTGATAGCGAATGTTAAGGATTCTGTTAGTTGCATTAATTGCATTGGACCGTTCTAGTTTTCCTGAATTGTTATTTTCATGGAAATCACATAATAAACTTACATTTTTAGTAGGTACGTAACCAAAACAAATCAATAGAATGATATTTAAGATAAGTAAAACACAAGTGCGGGAAAGAATATCATGACGCGATTAACTAGTCATAAATGCAAAGGAACTAGGAAAGGTATTATGCAGGAAATTAACTGGTAATGGAAGAGGTTAGGGATTATTACGTAAACTATACGAATGACACGAGGAAATCAAAAACGCTTGCAAAAGGGTCTATGTTAGGCGGAACAACTTAAGGGATTTCATAAGAAAACATATATTATACAGTTGGTAGTAGAATTAAGTAAGGAATTAAGTAAATTAAGACATAACATAAATCTAAAACGTAACAAAATTCATACGTACAGAAGTACGCTGAATTACAATAAATATATTTACTTCTTTTATTGTATATAACAAAGGGAATAATCGAATTAGCTTTTAAAATGTTTTAGATATGTTACTTTGAATTTTTGTCTTCTTGTAAAATTATACCGTACATATATATTAAGGAATTAGAAACTACTGAGATTTTTAAGAAATGAGGTATAAGATGTGGTATTTAATATGTGACGTTTATTTAACAAATACTCATTTCTATAATACAATGTACGTATACATTAAATATTTTATAGTTCCATCTTTTGCATTTATTACTTTTTGGACGGGTGAAGACATGCGATTGATGTAATTAATAATTGTACTTTTAATATCCTGATCATTTTCACAAATTTTCGTGAGTCTCTTCTTTAATATATTGTTGCAATACTTTTTCGCTTTAGTTTTTAAGAGAATTTTCAATAGGATTTAGATCTGGTGAACTTTCACACTAGAAAATCAGTTTCATGCCATGAAAGAAGTCTTTTACAGATCTTCATTCTATGATGTAAAGCATAAAAGATTATGATGCATTATCAGAATTTATAGCGTCGACAGAAGAAAGAAGATCGTCTAAATTTTCAAATAATGATTTAAGTCTACTCCCCCTATTATAAAATAGAAAGGAATAGGACCATGATTTGTTTCACAACATAACAGCCGATAGACCTTTTCGTCATTTTAACATAAAAAGACATATCTTACAAGATTGGAATAATTTTCAGGAATAGTTTCTACAACGTGTGCTTAAACGGACAATAATTTTCAATGACAAACCAAGTTTCAAGTTTCTACAAATTTAAGAACAATTATTATTATTTTATATTTTTGACATTGTGGAGATTACCCTAGTGACTATAGAATACAACTCAAGGCTAAATATATACACTTTTCACACCTAGACCCTTCAAGGCGACTTTTTATAACACGAATTTAAGATTTTCCACATAGGTTTCATAACAAATGATCACAAATTCGGACTGAAAATTTTACACTTAAATTTTCAAGAAATACTATTGAAAGATCGTTCCACATTTAGTGTAGCCATAATATCGTATACATCACTGTTACCTTGCTAATGTTTCCTATATTCAAAAATGATTGGTTTAGATTACCTTCGATGTTATAACTGTTTACGATAATTTTTAATTTAGCTAAATGAGTAGGATAGCGTCCATATCCAAACATAAGTCGGTTAGTTATACTTACATATTTTCTTGGCATGTTATTCTTAGAAAACCAAACATGTACTACTAGGTAATTCGTATTGAGGAATATTTAGGGGAGTTGTTTTTTATGTAGTTGTTCCATTGTTTATTCCAACTTCATTTTTGTCTTTTTTTATTAAGTTTTCTTCATTTAGTTGATCCTTAGTCATATCATCTACTCCATCGTTATATATATTTAATACAAACATTTACATTTACAATTTATGATGTAACAACATAATTTGAAACATACTTGAGTAGGTAACACCTACCAATTTTGTATAATACAAAAGTATTTTTAATAATATATAATATTATTAAAAATGGGGTGTGAAGAACACAATACAAGTTCATATGTATTTTTGAATGTATCTTCTCCAAAGACGTAGATACGTATTTCACATTTCTACATGATTATCAATACGCCCCTGTTGGAGAAGAGACACATTCAACAAAACATAACTACCTTGCTATCTCGCAGATATTATTAAGACAGAGCGTGAAGGAATATTCAGCGCTGTCTGTATAATAACCGCAGAACTAGCCGGGTGTTTTTTATAGTCGGTAACCATCGTATCTATAAAAAACTGTACTATCGTGTCTTCACTACTTGTCGGCATGAACCGAATACGTATATAACTTTTTTAAATAAAATCAGTTTGTATTGACTTTAGGATTACATTTTTTTTCATGATCTGACAATCACATTCATAGATCTGTAACTTTGAAACAAATAAAAATGGATATACAAGTTTTGGGTTTTTGTTACTTGAAATGAAGTCTGCTTTACACTCCTAAAATTTGAACATAACGATACGGGACAGCTTGTGTATATATATATATATATATATATATATATATATATATATATTGTTACGCATACAAATACACTTTCCCGCATACGGCCTATGTAAGTGCAAGTTTTCTCTATTATTTCTCTTAAAACCCTCGTAGCTTTAACATTTAAATAAATTTCTACTAATGATTTTTAATTTGCTTCAAACTCCATTTATCGAACAGTTTAGACCCTTCAACTACAATATTCTCAACCCATTTCATTCGTTCTATTCATCTTGAAAGCCTTTGTATATTAGCAAGCGGTCATCTTCTTAAATTCCCTATCCGAAATGCTCGCAAGATTTTCACTGCTAACTCGCTAAAAGTCACACCGAATTTCAAACCAATTATGAAGGAATTTTTGCTTTGAAATATAGACCTTCTAGACGCATCTGTTTTTGTTAAATATTGCCTTTCTATAATTAATTCTAGTTTAATTTTTAATTACAACGCTTATTGCGCCATCTCCTTTTCGTTGTTCGCCCTCTGCGACAGGAAACTCACTTGCCGACTCCTATTAGAAACTTTCGTCTCTGGTCATTAAATTATTTAACGTTTTAAGTTTGGTTTGACACTTTTTGCGATATGAGATCATCCTCGAGATTTTGAAAACTATATCCTCTTCTTTCTTTACTTCCGGCAATTACGATGTCGTGTATCCGGCATTTTACTTCTATATCGATACGGCAGCCATTGAGACTTAAGCTTCATAAGCGCTGTGTCGTGTTTGTGTCACGTGTTATTTAAAACTAGATTTCTGCGGTGAGTTTTTGAAATCCCCTTAATAATTTTTACCATATCGCATTTTGAACTTTCAGGATTCTTATAAACGTTTTATAAAACGAGGTTTTCTCTGAATTTCTGAGAAATATTTGGATATCTATTGTGAAGCGTAAGGCGTCTCACCGGTAAATTTAACCTGTGTTTTGGGGCATAATTTTGCTGATCGAAATACTTCGACGCAGTTCTGAAACTCCCTTAAGCCGTCCGCAACCTGTGAATTTTGGGGCACATTTATTCTGCAAGACCTTTTTGGATTAGGAGAAAGGGACGCGGTTCATCCATATTGGATTCCCGTAATGGCGTCGCTGTGAAACCTGCTCGTGAATAAAAGAATTGAATTGCCCTAGTAAGCGATATATTTTGTACTTGGAAGGAACGAATTCTGTTATTGTATCCTAGAAAAAGTAGGTGTTGCCTTTTAATTCTTGCAGTCCTAAACTTATAGAAGATCATTTAAATATCGAATAGTGTTTAGTATTTTCTAAATTAATATTATAATCAAGCTGTTACTCTCCTTAAGAGACGCACACCTTGTGTGTTAGTTCAAACTGTTAATTCAGTTTATTTAGAAGGGTTCTTTTCCCTATTTCAAGTTTGTTTTACTGTGTCATTCGAGTCTGATTTTGTAATAAACCCGTTGATAGTCATAAATATCCCCGGGTACTGGTACAGAAACTTAATATTAGCTCCAGAAGACCGACAGCTTCATTGTCTGTCACCTGTATAGATTTAGTGTCATTTTCGAGGCCAGATCCTTCAGATCGGTCCCTTAATTGGTTGTTTCGATACCTTAAAATCGAAGAACTTTCTGTAGTTTAATGTACTTATTTTGTTATTAACTGTACAGAATCTAGATTACGTATACGGAATTGGTATTCTAATAATTACTTTTGTTAATTAATTTACTACAGGTTTTTCTGATTTAAATTATATTAAATATTTGCATACCTGATATACAGGGGGTTCTCCAAAAGTTCTGCCAGGAATATTAGATCTCTTAATTTTGTAACTTTTCTTACCTTTATTATTTTGCTGTAATTAAGGCATAACTGTGATTACTTTCATGAGGTAACCTTCCGTTTCGCTTGTGATTTTGCCATTCTTGTAATTGTTCGCGTTGATGTCTATTGAGACTTCTTTTGATAACTCGTTCGTGGTTTCAAGATAATATTAACCTGACGAGACAATTTTGGAATAACCCCTCTCGCCTCCCGGTTCAAATATACAGGGGGAGAGAGTTGCTAACTTTTTCCGTACTCAGTATTATTAACTCAAATATCAAGTTGCTATCACTTTTGTTTGGCTGAACAGGGCTTCACCTTTTAATTGCTTCGAAACATTTTAAGTGTCTGTTACTATATTAGTTTAGCGTTTTGGCTTTGAATTTTGATGTACGACTGTGTCTAGTTTTATATTTTGTGAGAATTGACAACGCCGAATTGTGAATTGATGTTGGCCCATTTGTAGCCTTTAATAAATAGTAGAATTGTTGATTGTGTCTTGATCCCTACCCTTCCACTAGTTTTATGAGTATAACAAAGTTTCTTGCTCTGCAACGAGTGATAAGAGGCTGACCCTCTGGTGATAGTTGGAGCTACCAGGTCCCGCCTGCTCCCGTTATAGCTGAATCTCTGCAGGTGGATATAACGGTGGCGTCCATTTTCCAACTCGCGGCCTTGAATCCGCGACGTTCTCCGAAACAAGAGAGTTAGTCGGCAGAGACCTTCCTGGGGACATAACATCAACAGGTAGGTTCAGACCAGAGAGGATCAGCGAGCGTTCACTCCTTATCACTCGTCACACTTTTAATTTTACGCCGCGTTGGTGGCAAGTTTTTGGCGCCCTGTGTGGAGGCCATTTTTCTTTTTTAAAATCTTTAGAAACTTTGCTTGCTCATACTTGTGGGAGGGGCTTTTGTTTACTTTGAGACTTTCAATCAGCTTAGGGTTGTGTAAGGACCATTTGAGGTTTTGATATTTTTGGGAATATATTTTCACTTTGAGTGTGTCTGACGTTTTTGTTGTATTATGGAGGGTAAAATTGAAATCAACAGGTTAGAGCGTGATGAGTTAGTTTACGAACTTAGGGTTCGAGGTGCAAATGAAAATGTTCCTCTCAAAACGATGCGTGCGACTCTTAGGAGTTTGTTACAGTTAGAGAGTGGGGGCATACCGATGGCTAAACCAGCTAATCCTTACACTATCGAAGAGGACACTCGCGAAGTAAGGAGAAAGATCGCCGAGATCAATGATCTTTTGGAGCAATTTTTAGAGGTAGAAACTAGTTTAAGGTATCGGAAAATTAACACAAAAATCATCCATGCTTTTTCGCGAATTAGGCGAGCAAAGCCAGTGACACCCGAAGCTGAGGAGGAAGTAGCGGGTATTCTTGTTGAGTTGGTAACCCTTCATGCATCTCTTAAGTCTAAGGCACGAAAGGCCAGGAAGTCTGCTTTGGCAGGTACCGTTCCTGCAGACATGTCGTTTGTGTTCGCGTCCACTAGTGTAGCACAAGGTCCTACTGTTTCTGATAGCGAAATTTCTGATTCCGAAGAATCTGTGGGAGAACCGATTCTGTCACCTGTTCGTGCGACTGCGTCAGATGCGGTGAGTTCGGCAGCTGTCTCTGCGACATCTCCGTCGTGTAAGGTTGTTCCGGTGTCAAGGTGGAGCTTCTCCAAGTTCGATGGAGAGAATTCACGACAATCTTTGAGTGCATTTCTCGAGACCATTGAAGATAAATGCATAGCAAACAATCTCGCCAAAGAACAGTTAATAAGATCCGCTACAGAGTTATTTTCAGGAAAGGCTTTGGTTTGGTGGCGATCCACTCGCCATAAGGTAACGACTTGGGTCGATTTCGTACGAGAGCTTCGACTACAATTTCAACCACCCAACTATAACGACAAATTGTTTCAGGAAATAAAGAGGCGAACTCAGGGGCCGAATGAGACGATAGGCATGTACGTGGCGGTAATGAATGGTATGTTTGGGCGTTTGACTGTGCCAGTTGCCGAGGGACTTAAATTGGACGTTCTGTTGCAAAACATTGCTCCGTTTTATCAGAGTCAACTAGGGCTTACAGAAATTAAATCCATGGACCAGCTTTTAGAATTGTGCAGAAAACTAGAAGCATGTAAGATCTCTATAGAAGCTTTCGCACCTCCACCTCGCAATAAGTCTTCTTTATGCGAACCGGACCTAGCTTATGCTTATTCACCTTCAACATCTGGTGTAGCAGCAGTTTCGGCGCCTTCGTCCAGCAATGGACCGAAGTGTTGGAATTGCAACGTAGTGGGACATCTAGTGAGAGAATGTCCTAATCCTCGCAATTCACGATTTTGTTTTAAATGTGGAGCGCGTGGTCAGACCATCAACACTTGTCCATGCTGTCAGACTTTCAATCGGTCGGGAAACGGCAGAGGGAGTCGTCAATAAGACCGCGGACGATCCCTAAACCAGCGACTTCTCGCGTTAGCGGTCTGTGTTCTCGTGTTGAATCTTCTCGATTGAACTTTCTGTTGGATCAAGCATGCAATGACGAGCGGCCACATCTCAGGGTGTTAATTTTTGGTCAACCTTTTCTTGGTTTGTTGGACTCTGGCGCTTCACGCACTTTTATTGGAGATGTTCTTGTTGGAAACTCTTACAATCTATTAGAGTTCGAATACGTCCTACGTCTGCGTCTTGTATATTAGCCAACGGGCACACATGTAAACCTTTGGGAGAGATTTCGGTTCCTGTTCAACTTGGAGATCGTATTAAAATTTTAGATATTTTGGTTATTCCCGAATTGCCCTATAGTTTAATTTTGGGAACTGATTTTTGGAAGGTTATGGGCATTGTACCTGATCTTCGACGTGGTGAGTGGGTATTTTCAGCAGAGCCCTCTATAATTGGTACTATTGGTATTCAGCATGTGTTGGACGCCGACCAACAAAGGCGTATAGATTCTTTAGTCTGTGACTTTTTCGCGAAATCAGCTTCTGAGGAATTAGGTTGCACAACTTTTGTAGAACATCGTATCGTGTCGAATAGTTTACCTATTAAACAACGATATTATCCTATATCTCCGGCGTTGCAAAAAATAGTTGATGTAGAACTCGAACGCATGTTGTCTTTAGGCGTCGTTGAAAGATCCAACAGCCCTTGGTCTTCACCTATCCTGATGGTACCTAAAAAGGACAAGACCTATCGTTTCTGTGTAGATTATCGTAAACTCAATCAGGTTACCGAGCGCGATGCTTACCCGCTGCCTTACATTACTCAAACCTTGGACAAACTTCGGGATGCTAAATTTCTCACATCTCTTGACATCAAGTCTGCATATTGGCAGATTCCTATCGAAGAGTCATCTCGTCCTTATACCGCCTTCACAGTACCGAATAGGGGTTTATTTCAATTTCGACGATTAGCTTTTGACTTCATAATTCTCCTGCTACCTGGCAACGATTTATCGATCAAGTTTTAGGACCAGAACTAGAGCCCCAAGTATTTGTTTATCTTGATGATATCATCATCGTTACTTCAACTTTCGAAAAACATCTTGAGATACTGCGTGAAGTGTTATCTCGAATAGAGAATGCCGGCCTGACTCTGAATAGAGAAAAGTGCCTCTTTTGTAGAGAAGAACTAAAATACTTGGGATATGTTATTAACGGTCATGGACTGTCTGTCGATCCTGACAAGGTTCGAGCAATCATTGAGATTCCTATACCTACTAACGTAGCTGGTGTCAGACGGTCTTGGTATCGTCGTTTTGTACCGAATTTTTCGTCAATTATTTCTCCTCTGACTAACCTTTTGCGCAAAAATATTCGTTTTAATTGGGACACCTCTTGCGATGAGGCTTGGGTTAAACTAAGAGATTGTTTGGTTTCTGCTCCTATCTTAGCATGTCCTGACTTCAAACATGAATTTGTCATTCAGACTGATGCTTCTGATTTCGGCCTTGGTGCTGTGTAACTCAGCATATTAATGAGGAGGTAAAAGTGATCTGCTATCTCAGTCGATCTCTCTCTCCGCAGGAGCGTAAATTCGCGACGACTGAAAAAGAATGTCTTGCTGTCTTGTGGGCGATCGAGAAACTTCGTCCTTACGTTGAAGGCGCACACTTTTCTGTGATTACCGATCACTATTCACTTTGTTGGTTGAATTCTTTAAATTCTCCTAGTGGACGATTAGCGAGATGGGCAGTTAGGTTACAACAATATGATTTCTCTATCATACATCGTAAGGGAAAGGAAAACGTAGTTCCTGATACACTATCCCGCTCTGTGCCAATCTTGTCAACTATCGATGAAACTGCTCCTGTTACCGATAAATGGTACAATAGACTTGTTCGTGCTGTTAAAGCGACTCCTGACAAATATCCTGCCTTTCAGTTTGTCAATGGTAAACTTTGCAAGTATCTTCGTCCTTCTCGCAACTACTTTGGTGATGATGTTGACTCTTGGAAAATTGTGGTTCCTAAGGAACGCCGATCGGAATTAATTAAAGCTTGTCATGATCCTCCTACTTGCGGCCACTTGGGAATTACGAAAACCTTGAGTAGAATTACCCAGAGACATTATTGGCCTAAAATGACAGCTGATGTCATTCGTTACGTAAATCGATGTCGCACATGTTTACGTACGAAACCCGAACAACGTAAACCTATCGGACGTATGGGAGGTCACTCTCAAATTGACAAACCTTGGGAAGTTCTCAGCGTAGATATTGTAGGACCCTTGCCGAGATCTAAGCGCGGGTTTAATTATATACTCGTTGTTTCAGACTGTTTTAGCAAGTTTGTATTAACTTACGCCCTTCGTAAGGCCACTGCCGCCAATATCATTAAACATCTTGAGAATGACGTGTTCTTGCTATTTGGCGTACCTCGCACGATTATTTCTGATAATGGGGTTCAATTTAAATCTAAAGAGTATCGTCAGTTGTTGAATCGCTATCAAATTAAGTCTGCGTTTACCTCTTTCTACCATCCGCAGGCGAACCCTGTCGAAAGAGTGAATCGTGTAATAAAAACTATGTTGATCTCCTATGTGTCGGAGAATCATCGAGAATGGGATCTAGTTCTTCCCAAGATTTCTTGTGCTCTGCGCACCGCCAAGCATGACGTAACCGGTCTCACTCCCTATTTCATCAATTTCGGCAGAGAAATGTCCACTAACGGGGAACGTCCGCTACAGAAACCTGAAGGTGGGAATGCTCCAAACGTTGTTTGTGTCAGAGACCCTGAAGAACTTATTTCTAGATCTTATCAATTTTCACGAATATTCCAAGATGTAAAATCTCGACTACAGACGGCTTACGAGAAAGCTAAGACTCGTTATGATATGCGACATCGTGCAGTAGAGTTCTTGCCGAATCAGATGGTTTGGCGTAGGAATTTCGTTTTGTCTGATGCATCTAAATACTATACGGCGAAGCTGGCAGATAAATTTTTGGGACCTTCCTTGATACATCGTCGTTTGTCTACCGACACCTACGAACTAAAAACTTGCGAAGGCGAACTTCTGCCTGGAACTTGGAATAGCGCACACCTAAAAGCGCAACCTGGAGTTGTCTAGTATTTCTTGTGGCCTGACTGGGGGCTAGACGAATACTCAGTCGGGTGTAATTCGCCCTGGCGTAAAAGGCGACCAAAAAGGAGTCCTGTTTAGTTGTTCCTTCTAACTCGAATACATCTGTGGCCTGTTTGGGGGCTGGACGAATACTCAAACTGGTGTAATCCACCATGTCGTAAAAGGCGACTAAACGGAGTCCTGTTTATCTGAGATACTTTCCATCTTGATTAGGTAGTTGTGGCCTGTTTGGGGGCTGGACGAATACTCAGACGGGTGTAATCCGCCCTGGCGTAAAAGGCGTCCAAAAAGGAGTCTTTGTCTGTGTGTTCATTCTATCTCGAATACATCTGTGGCCTGTTTGGGGGCTGGACGAATACCCAGACTGGTGTAATCCGCCATGGCGTAAAAGGCGACCAAAAGGGAGTCCTGTTGTTCTGTGTTACCTTCCTTCTGTAACATGTCGTATATTTCAGGTTGAAGTTAGTTCTCAATAATTTAACGTACCGTATATCGACGTTGACTTAACTTATTTATTGTGACATTCTTTTGTCTGTTCTGAATCGATATATCGTGTTATCAAGTTTACGTTTCGCAGATCCTTTTATTTTGGTATGTGTTGATTCTAGCTGTTTGTGCTAGGTTTTGTTGTACTTATTTTGAGAATAGTTTGATATTCCAAATTTGGATCGGACTGCGTTTGGTTGTTGATACATTTATCGATTCCTGATTCTGACAAATTTTCGTTCAAGTTTATGACTTTTAATTCTAGGATAGCTTGCTATCGAGTTGACTCTGTTAACAATCTTGTAGATTGTTTTTCTATTATATTATGAGTATGGACGTTTTAAGGTTTAGAACTGTTGATAGTGTTGTTCTGTCTGCTGTTATTGCATCTCTATTTAGAGGATTTGGAGATCACACTTACACACAGGTCTTACCAGTTTGTTTTGTTCTTGTCGTATAGAGTTTTATCGTACCGTGTAGGTTTTCCTCGTATGAGGGTTTTGTGAACTCTTATACGTACTGGACGTTTGATATTGACTTTTGGATTTTATATACATTCCATTTTTATTTACCGATTTTGACTATTGTTTAATATTTTTATAGAGATCTTCACTTTAGGTTAATATTTGGCATATGGGTTGATATTTTACCTGCATATTTGCTGTTTACCGTTTTCTCCTTGACCTTTGTGATTGTTTCTTTATGATAATAGAATTTGGACTTTTGGATACATCTCTGATGTGATTTTTTTTTAAAAACCCGATTTTGACTCTTTCGCTTTAAGAAGCGGGGTGGACGTCAATAAATTCCGTCGTCCATTCCCGTAAGCTTCTTTTAGGGCTGAGACCGACACCCCTCGTTTGTAATCGCGATTTTCCTTTTATCGGTCATGGACGTGTCTATGTTTGTTTACTTTTTTCTGTTTATTGGTCCTCAACGGTATCAGTGTGGTAGTAGGCCGCCGCTGCACTTTAAACTTTTGTTGAAACGTATCCACTTATTTTGTTTGGCCAGATTAAGTTCCTTTTGTTGTTGTCTCTATCGCATGGCGTAACGTTTGTAAGATTGTTGGAACTCGTAAGTACACAGTGTCACAGTTACTCATTTCCTACCTTTTAGATTCTTACCTATTTTTCCTTATCCATTTGCATCCTATAACGTTAGTAATATACCTTTTTAGTTAATCCTGTTTTTTTTGAGCTGCTACTGCTTCACGGTAGTTAGTCTCTTTAGAGCTGTCGGAAGTTGTTCCCTAGTTTTGGTTGTGACGCAACGATTTTCGTGACTTGTGTTCATAGCGCAGCTTTCTATCTTCTTTCGCCGCTAGGAGTAATGATCCCCTCCTAGTCTGTGCTTTTTTCGGTGCTTTATGCAGCTTTTCCTTCCCCTTTCTTGTTTTCTTCGAGGCGCTTGAACACTCGGCATGATATCGGCTGTTGCACATTCTGATGCTGGGGTGACGACCGTTCAGTACTGTTTGTTTTGTTGTTTTATGTTCTCGTTATTTGTAATCCCCGTACCGACCGAATGTCGAAGGGCCTTTGTGGTGGTTTAGGCCGAGCTAACTGTTGACATGGTGTGTTGGTTTGGTTATTTTTGTGCTAATGAGTTTCTGCCGTCGAACAATCTGAGCGTCGATAGTTTTGCTTGACCTTGTGTCAAAATCGCCTTCTGCGTTTAATTTTGCTTCTATCTTGTGTAAGTTAGTTTCGCTTGACGTTCTGACAATTTCGCTTTCTGCGTATTACTTTGCTTCTATCTAGTTTGATAGTTTTATTTGACTTTGTGTCAATTTCGCCTTTTACGATTAGTTACGCTCCTATCTAGTATAAGATAGTTTTGTTTGACTTTGAGTCGATTTCGCCTTCTGCGTCTCGTTTTGCTTCTATCTTCTTTTAGATAGTTTTGTTTAAAGTGTAATTCAGGTTCATGTTCTTAGGTCACTCTTCAGTGCTATCTTTTGTTTTAGACTAGTGTCGCTGGTCAGATTGTTTAACTCTGCTTATGTTCTTATTTGGTTCTACCGTAATTCTCTGTTTTGTTTCGTCAGATTCTTGCGTTTCGCGTTCGTGGCTTTAGGTCACTATAGTTTCAGTATTTAGTTTTATTTGCGTTTCGTCGATTCTTTTCAAATGATCTGCTAGATACCGTCGTTTATGGACACCGCACCGCCGAACTATTGTTCAGCTGTTTATTTTAATTAGGGCTCACGTTTACACTTTTCTGGTTTTCCTTAGGAAACTTACCTTCTACTTTTGGAGAAATTTACAAGTAAATTTCTGCTGTGAAAGGGGGGAATTTGTTACGCATACAAATACACTTTCCCGCATACGGCCTATGTAAGTGCAAGTTTTCTCTATTATTTCTCTTAAAACCCTCGTAGCTTTAACATTTAAATAAATTTCTACTAATGATTTTTAATTTGCTTCAAACTCCATTTATCGAACAGTTTAGTTTACAATATTCTCAACCCATTTCATTCGTTCTATTCATCTTGAAAGCCTTTGTATATTAGCAAGCGGTCATCTTCTTAAATTCCCTATCCGAAATGCTCGCAAGATTTTCACTGCTAACTCGCTAAAAGTCACACCGAATTTCAAACCAATTATGAAGGAATTTTTGCTTTGAAATATAGACCTTCTAGACGCATCTGTTTTTGTTAAATATTGCCTTTCTATAATTAATTCTAGTTTAATTTTTAATTACAACGCTTATTGCGCCATCTCCTTTTCGTTGTTCGCCCTCTGCGACAGGAAACTCACTTGCCGACTCCTATTAGAAACTTTCGTCTCTGGTCATTAAATTATTTAACGTTTTAAGTTTGGTTTGACACTTTTTGCGATATGAGATCATCCTCGAGATTTTGAAAACTATATCCTCTTCTTTCTTTACTTCCGGCAATTACGATGTCGTGTATCCGGCATTTTACTTCTATATCGATACGGCAGCCATTGAGACTTAAGCTTCATAAGCGCTGTGTCGTGTTTGTGTCACGTGTTATTTAAAACTAGATTTCTGCGGTGAGTTTTTGAAATCCCCTTAATAATTTTTACCATATCGCATTTTAAACTTTCAGGATTCTTATAAACGTTTTATAAAACGAGGTTTTCTCTGAATTTCTGAGAAATATTTGGATATCTATTGTGAAGCGTAAGGCGTCTCACCGGTAAATTTAACCTGTGTTTTGGGGCATAATTTTGCTGATCGAAATACTTCGACGCAGTTCTGAAACTCCCTTAAGCCGTCCGCAACCTGTGAATTTTGGGGCACATTTATTCTGCAAGACCTTTTTGGATTAGGAGAAAGGGACGCGGTTCATCCATATTGGATTCCCGTAATGGCGTCGCTGTGAAACCTGCTCGTGAATAAAAGAATTGAATTGCCCTAGTAAGCGATATATTTTGTACTTGGAAGGAACGAATTCTGTTATTGTATCCTAGAAAAAGTAGGTGTTGCCTTTTAATTCTTGCAGTCCTAAACTTATAGAAGATCATTTAAATATCGAATAGTGTTTAGTATTTTCTAAATTAATATTATAATCAAGCTGTTACTCTCCTTAAGAGACGCACACCTTGTGTGTTAGTTCAAACTGTTAATTCAGTTTATTTAGAAGGGTTCTTTTCCCTATTTCAAGTTTGTTTTACTGTGTCATTCGAGTCTGATTTTGTAATAAACCCGTTGATAGTCATAAATATCCCCGGGTACTGGTACAGAAACTTAATATTAGCTCCAGAAGACCGACAGCTTCACTGTCTGTCACCTGTATAGATTTAGTGTCATTTTCGAGGCCAGATCCTTCAGATCGGTCCCTTAATTGGTTGTTTCGATACCTTAAAATCGAAGAACTTTCTGTAGTTTAATGTACTTATTTTGTTATTAACTGTACAGAATCTAGATTACGTATACGGAATTGGTATTCTAATAATTACTTTTGTTAATTAATTTACTATAGGTTTTTCTGATTTAAATTATATTAAATATTTGCACACCTGATATACAGGGGGTTCTCCAAAAGTTCTGCCAGGAATATTAGATCTCTTAATTTTGTAACTTTTCTTACCTTTATTATTTTGCTGTAATTAAGGCATAACTGTGATTACTTTCATGAGGTAACCTTCCGTTTCGCTTGTGATTTTGCCATTCTTGTAATTGTTCGCGTTGATGTCTATTGAGACTTCTTTTGATAACTCGTTCGTGGTTTCAAGATAATATTAACCTGACGAGACAATTTTGGAATAACCCCTCTCGCCTCCCGGTTCAAATATACAGGGGGAGAGAGTTGCTAACTTTTTCCGTACTCAGTATTATTAACTCAAATATCAAGTTGCTATCACTTTTGTTTGGCTGAACAGGGCTTCACCTTTTAATTGCTTCGAAACATTTTAAGTGTCTGTTACTATATTAGTTTAGCGTTTTGACTTTGAATTTTGATGTACGTCTGTGTCTAGTTTTATATTTTGTGAGAATTGACAACGCCGAATTGTGGATTGATGTTGGCCCATTTGTAGCCTTTAATAAATAGTAGAATTGTTGATTGTGCCTTGATCCCTACCCTTCCACTAGTTTTATGAGTATAACAAAGTTTCTTGCTCTGCAACGAGTGATAAGAGGCTGACCCTCTGGTGATAGTTGGAGCTACCAGGTCCCGCCTGCTCTCGTTATAGCTGAATCTCTGCAGGTGGATATAACGGTGGCGTCCATTTTCCAACTCGCGGCCTTGAATCCGCGACGTTCTCCGAAACAAGAGAGTTAGCCGGCAGAGACCTTCCTGGGGACATAACATCAACAGGTAGGTTCAGACCAGAGAGGATCAGCGAGCGTTCACTCCTTATCACTCGTCACACTTTTAATTTTACGCCGCGTTGGTGGCAATATGTATATATATATATATATATATCAATATTTTATACGTATACGTATCAATCAGAATAATTGAAACATACATTAGTAGGTAAACCCCACCAGTTTTGTATAATACAAAGGTATTTTTAATAATATAAAATATTATTAAAAACCTGGTGTGAAGAACACAAATATAGGTTCACTATTAATATTTTTGTGAACGTGTCCGAAAATATCTCTCCCCAGAGACGTAGATACGTATTTCACCTTTCTACAGGGTCATCGGTACGCCCCTGCTGGAGAAAGAGTATTTCCAGACACATTCACAAAAAAGACCCACATCACCACATCACGGTAATTATCCAGACCGGGCGTAGAAGTAAATTCAGCGCTGCCTGTTGTCAGACAACCGAAGTACCTCGCCCCGTCCACATAACCAATGTGAAGTAACGACGCCTTTCCAAAGGTGGCACAGTCATCCCTCTAGAAACTGTATTTTGTTAGTCTTCACTCATACTACGGACTAACCGCATGTGTAATGTATCAGAATAATTGAAACATACATGAGTAGGTAAACCCCACCAGTTTTGTATAATACAAAGGTACTTTTAATAATATAAAATATTATTAAAAACCTGGTGTGAAGAACACAAATACAGGTTCACTATTAATATTTTTGTGAACGTGTCCGAAAATATCTCTCCCCAGAGACGTAGATACGTATTTCACCTTTCTACAGGGTCATCGGTACGCCCCTGCTGGAGAAAAAGTATTTCCAGACACATTCACAAAAAAGAACCACATCACCACATCACGGTAATTATCCAGACCGGGCGTAGAAGTAAATACAGCGCTGCCTGTTGTCAGACAACCGAAGTACCTCGCCCCGTTCACACAACCAATGTGAAGTAACGACGCCTTTCCAAAGGTGGCACAGTCATCCCTCTAGAAACTGTATTTTGTTTGTGTCTTCACTCATACTACGGACTAACCGCATGTGTAATGTATCAGAATAATTGAAACATACATGAGTAGGCAAACCCCACCAGTTTTGTATAATACAAAGGTATTTTTAATAATATAAAATATTATTAAAAACCTGGTGTGAAGAACAAAAATACAGGTTCACTATTAATATTTTTGTGAACGTGTCCGAAAATATCTCTCCCCAGAGACGTAGATACGTATTTCACCTTTCTACAGGGTCATCGGTATGCCCCTGCTGGAGAAAGAATATTTCCAGACACAATCACAAAAAGGAACCACATCACCACATCACCGTAATTATCCAGACCGGGCGTAGAAGTAAATTCAGCGCTGCCTGTTGTCAGACAACCGAAGTACCTCGCCCCGTCCACATAACCAATGTGAAGTAACGACGCCTTTCCAAAGGTGGCACAGTCATCCCTCTAGAAACTGTATTTTGTTTGTCTTCACTCATACTACGGACTAACCGCATGTGTAATGTATCAGAATAATTGAAACATACATGAGTAGGTAAACCCCACCAGTTTTGTATAATACAAAGGTACTTTTAATAATATAAAATTTTATTAAAAACCTGGTGTGAAGAACACAAATACAGGTTCACTATTAATATTTTTGTGAACGTGTCCGAAAATATCTCTCCCCAGAGACGTAGATACGTATTTCACCTTTCTACAGGCTCATCGTAATAATAGTGAACCTGTATTTGTATTCTTCACACCAGGTTTTTAATAATATTTTATATTATTAAAAAAACCTTTGTATTATACGTATCAAGTTATAAATGTATTTTGTATTTCACTAAGGCAAATCATATACCAAGTGTTTACATATATTTAGTTTATTAAGTCATTAGTAGAATTTTGACATCATAATAACAACAATTTTTATACATCTTACAGAAAACATGTTAAAAAGTACTTCTGCTATTCACATGCAATTATACAAGTAATAATATTTAACCCTAGAATAATATCGCACGTAAGTTTTACGTATGCATTTTGTAAAAAAGTTCATACGCTGAATTTTATGTAGAAACCTATCGTACCGGCAGTGCTTTCTCTCACCCTTTTATTACGATGACGAAGTAGGGTTGCTTGGTTTTAAGGTTAGTTTAGGTTTTGCTTTTGACTAAACTAAAGTGCTACACGTAAAATTTAGATGTACTTACTAAAATTGTTATAAAATTTGTACGTCAATTTAACGTGTGTTATTACTTAGCGGATGATAAAATGTACCCGAATACAAAAGTAGATATGAAACGCGCCCTTACCGAAAAGGAACTAGAAGATATTATAAATGCAAGTGATTTTAGTGACATAAGTGACAATGAAAGAGACATAATGGAACAAAATCCGTTCGATAGTGACTTTGCTTCTGACGAACTTGATGAAGATGCGTATATAACTCAACTGAAGGACGTATAAAAAATTGAAAGAAAAGTTTTGAGAGAAATAGATGAACAACCATCTAATATAGGAATGAACGCTGCGCAGCCTTCAACATCTCATAAAAGCTTTAGTGAACTAGAAAGACCTGAAAACGCTGTCATATGTTCAAATAAACGAGCATATTTAGGAAAGAATGGTCACATATGGCAAACTACTCCTGTGCAAAACGCAGAAACGAAAAATATTGTCTACATTCGCAAAACGCAGCAGAACCAATTAATGCCTTCAGCTTATTTTTCACTGATGTGAAATACTACTACGCACAAACCAGAAAATTGCGGAATTACGCTACTGTTTCAGATGTGGTACTACCTAAACTCAAAACATCATTACTGGGGTTATTATTTTTATCTGCTCCTCTAAGGAATAATCACCTGTCAACAAAAATTTTGTTCGATGTTAGCTATTCTGGAGAGAGGTATAAGGCAACTATGAGTAAAGTAAGATTTAGCTTTTTGATAAATTCATTAAGATTTGATGATCACGCGACGATACCACAACGCAAAGACAAAAGCACTTTTGCCCCAATTCCAAACATTTAGAATATATTTATTGATAACTGCGTTAACAGTTACAAAGCCGGATCATACGTCACAATCGATGAACAACTTGTTGGCTTTCGTAGCAAATGTCCGTTTCGCATATATAGGCCAAATAAGCCTAATAAATACGCCATCAAAATTGTAATTGTTTGCGATGTTGCTACTAAATATGTAATTAATGCAAGCCCCTATCTGGAAAAGTCGGCGGAGACAAAAGGTGTACTATTAGCAGATTATTTCGTTACAAATTTGACTAAGCCACTCTATGGTAACAACGGAAATATTCCCATGGATAATTGGTTTACCAGCATTCTTTAGCCACGAAATTACTTGATCGTCCTTATAATTTTACAATAGTTGTGTCACTCCGCGAAAACAAATCCGAAATACCCTTAGATTTATTGGAACATAAATCATGCAGTTGTGGAACATCTATATTTTCATTCGATGATAAAATTGCTTTAATGTCTTACAAACCCAAACAAAATCCATTGTTTTTTTACTTTCGACAATGCATTTTACCGATACTGTAAATCAGCAAACATCAAAGTCAGAAATGATCCATACGTACAATTGTACAAAAGGGGCTCTTGATACGTTCGCTCAAATGTCTCAAAACATGTGTGCTAATAGAAAAACTAGAAGGTGACCGCTATGTTTCTTTTACAATATGGTAAATATTGTATCTGTTAATGCATATGTAATATATCACCACAATGCAATAAAAAGGGGTTCAAAGGCATTATCAAGGCAGGACTTTCTATTTAGACTTCAAGAACAATTAACAAGACCATGGCAATGGGATCGACTGCAAAATAATCCATCCCTTTCTACAAAGTTAAGAGAATGTATAACCAATAGTTTAGAGCTATAAAAACCCACAAAAGGACATATTGCAGTTTATGCCATTCCGTAAAGAAAAGAACGACAACCACATACTGCTATAAATGTTTTCGCGCCCTACGTGGTGAACACCAGGTAAAAATATGTATGGACTGCGAAACTGAATTGGAGCAGACACCTAGCCAAAGTGGCAGACAGGGCGGCGCAGCTCTTCTGGAGATGCAGAAGAGCTATTGGCAAGACCTAGGGACTAAGACCAAATGTGGTACACTGGTTGTACACAGCAGTAATAAGACCAACGATTACCTATGGGGCAGTTGTCTGGTGGAGGAGGACGGAGCGGACATCGTCGGTGAGGCTCCTCACGACTTTCCAGCGACAGGCCCTGTTGGGAATCACGGGAGCTATGAGCAGCACGGGAACCGCTTCCATGGAGGCCCTCGTGGGTCTCCCTCCGCTGGAACTATTTATAAAGGCGGAGGCAATGGCTGCGATACTGAGGCTGAAGGCCAATGACGTATGGTGTCCTAATAAGGTTGTAGGGAGCCACACAGATATCACAGGAACTATATTGCAAGAGCCGATATTTCAAATGCCGGTGGACAGTATGGCACCTAAAATTATGTTTACAGCTAAGCTGAACATACTTATACCGACCAGGGAACAGGCAAAAAGTCGCTCGATCGATTGTGGTGCCGGCACCTGGTACACTGACGGATCACAATCTAGTCAGGGGGCAGGTGCAGGCATATACGGAATGTGCCCTGGAAGGAAGATATCGATATGTCTGGGGAAACATGCTATGGTTTTCCAGGCCGAATTGTTAGCAGTCGCAGCCTGCGCCGATGAAATTCGGGAAACCGGCTGCGCAAGCAAAAAAATTAACATAAAGACTGATAGTCAGGCGGCTATTAAAGCCATTATGAACCCATCTACCAGGTCTAAGCTGGTGAAATATTGTAAACAGGTCCTCAATAACCTGGCACAAGACAATACAGTGTCGCTGATGTGGGTGCCAGGACATGATGGAATTAAAGGCAATGAGGTAGCCGACAAACTGGCCAAAGAAGGTATTAATAGGAACTTCATAGGACCAGAACCTGTATGTGGAATCACTAAGGATTCCGCTAAAAGGGAGATCTGGTTATGGCTAGAAAAAGAACATAAAAATAAATGGAGGTTAACGGAAGGTCAACTCCATACCAAAACACTACTAAGGGGGCTGGACGGGAAGTTTTCAGCCAACCTAATTTGTAGTAGCAAAAAAGAAATTAAAATAATTACCGGGTTAATAACCGGACATTGTCCTTTAAGGAAGCATTTGTACACCATGGGCTTGATTAGCGAGCCCTGGTGTAGGAGATGTGAAAAACAGGAGGAAACCAGCCTTCATGTAATATGCACGTGTGAGGAACTGAATGAACTCAGACAGAAATATTTCGGGAGAGATCTATTGGATCCTTCGAGTGTACTCAAACTTCCCCTGAGGAGGATAATGGCTTTTATCGAGGACACAAGACTAACAGAGTGGAATTTAGAGATCTATTGGGGATAGTACAAAGAGCAGTGTGCTCAAGTGCCTGGACGTGGTGGCGTCCACCCCAAACAGAGAAGAAGAAGAAGAAGATGTATGGACTGTAGTAATAACAAAAAGGATTAAGATTTGTAGTAACTTTATTATTTTTATTCTACGTACTTTTACTCGCTCTTTAAATTTCCCTTATTCAAACAATGTACAATATTTACTAAACAGGTTTATTTCATCATTTAGTGTTTATTTTTTCCTTTAATAAACGTTTTCTGAAGATTTATAAACATATAGTTTTATTTCCATATAAAATGTTTATGTATACATATAGCACGTAAATTTGACGTGTCGTTAGTAATAGCGTATAGACAACATAGCGTTATTATTAGAGCTGAGGATGTTTGCGGTACGGCAGGACCGTATTTTTATATTATATGATATAATATAAAAAAGCATCTTGAAGATTAGATTTAGGTTTCGCTAAAATTTAGTAAGTAAAATATATAAATGTGTTCTTAAAATATACAGGGTTAGTTAAAAGTATGGAGACGGCGATTTATTGTCGTTAATATTCATTTTAGGGAATTATGTTCAATATGAAAGTTTGTTAGGATATTTTGATGTACATTTGAGAATATTTGAATTTTTTTTTCTTCAATTGTTTTTTAACAAATCGGAGACTGTGGCTTATAAGTGAATAAAATAAAATTAAAAAATCCTTACCACAATAGAATTTAATGATTCTAAATACGTACTTCTACAACCACGTTGTCATCTTCAGTAGAAAAAAAAGTGTAACACTTGAACGCACAGAAACACTCACAGAAGGATTGTTCTGAACGTCTTCTAGTTTAACACTAAATTCTTCAATCAATTTAAGAAGCATTTAGTGTTAAACTAGAAGAAGTTCAGAACAATCCTTCTGTGAGTGTTTTTGTGCGTTCAAGTGTTACACTGTTTTTTCTACTGAAGATGACAACGTGGTTGTAGAAATACGTATTTAGAATCATTAAATTCTATTGTGGTAAGGGTTTTTTAATTTAATTTATTCAATTGTTTTTTAGTTACGCCTGTTCGCGCAGTTTTTTTAAATGGGAACTAGTAAATTTTACTCTACCATTCGATAGAGATTTTTTTCTCTTTACAAAATTTTTTTTGTTTTTTTAAAATTCATTTTAATAACTTTTTATAAGAAAAGGCCTGTTCATGTGTTTAACAGATGTTCGGTACATCGCAGATAGACAGAAGCGTAGCGATAAACAAACTTTAGCGACATAATTTTATCAGTGGTTATTGTGTACATCAAACCTTTGACAGAAATAATTCATTTGTGCAATTTGTTGCCGATAATATTAACAATGGCGAGTTTAAGTGAACATGAACGAATTGAAATACTTATGATGTTGGGTTATGGAGATAGACGCAGAAGTTTACAAGACGTTTGTAATTTATTTAATGATACGCATCCAAATAGAAATCCAATTTCTAAATCCGTTGTTGGTAAAACTTTAAGACGCTTTGAACAAACGGGTAGCGTTAAAGATTTGCCAAGGAGTGGAAGACCTAGAACAGCAAAAAGCGATGATAACAAACTGGATATTTTATTGGCTGTATCTGAATATCCCCATTTATCAACCAATCATTGGCGGCCAATTTCAATATTTCAGAGTCATCGATCGTGTCATTTTTTAAAAGTGAAAAGTATAAACCTTATACAGGTACACCTTGTACACGAGTTAACGGAAGATGATTTTGATAGGAGATTACAATTTTCTGAAGAAATGTTAAATATTTGCAATAATATACAAAAAAGGGGATATTTATCAATACGTTTTTGCCGTATTACGCAGTTGTTATATAATGAAACAGATATGCAAAATACATATCCGTCACTGTAGCATGGACAAACACCTCGTATTTTTAGCATTTACTTCTGTTCAATAAATATGTTTCAGCCATCTAGGCCTCATCGGTTGAACTAGTGAAGCAATGTGTATACAAATTAATACAGATCTGTTAAACAACGGATCTGTATCTGTATCTACATTAAGCTAAAATCGTCTCCAAGCTATAACCAGTTTCGTTCTATCAGGCGACACTAATTTAATCAGTGACATCTGACGGAAGAAAGCGACTAGGCCAGAAAAAGCGATCTTCCGCTCGAATAGCAATGCTATTACGAAATGCGGAAAAATACGTATATTGGTACTGTCCATTAACACGCGCCAGATGGCGGTAAATATACAAGAAAGGGATATTTATCAATACGTTTTTGCCGTATTACGCGTAATACGGCAAAAACGTATTGATAAATATCCCTTTTTTGTATATTTACCGCGCCAGATGGCGGTAAATATACAAAAAAGGGATATTTATCAATACGTTTTTGCCGTATTACGCGTAATACGGCAAAAACGTATTGATAAATATCCCTTTTTTGTATATTTACCGCCATCTGGCGCGTGTTAATGGACAGCACCAATATACGTATTTTTCCGCTTTTCGTAATAGCATTGCTATTCGAGCGGAAGATCGCCTTTTCTGGCCTAGTCGCTTTCTTCCGTCAGATGTCACTGATTAAATTAGTGTCGCCTGATAGAACGAAACTGGTTATAGCTTGGAGACGATTTTAGCTTAATGTAGATACAGATACAGATCCGTTGTTTAACAGATCTGTATTAATTTGTATACACATTGCTTCACTAGTTCAACCGATGAGGCCTAGATGGCTGAAACATATGTATTGAACAGAAGTAAATGCTAAAAATACGAGGTGTTTGTCCATGTTACAGTGACGGATATGTATTTTGCATATCTGTTTCATTATATAATATTTGCAATAATAATGAAAATTTTGTCAACAATATTCTTTTCTCTGACGAAGCTACTTTTTGCCTTACCGGTGAAGTAAACAGACATAACTGCAGATACTGGTCATCGGAAAATCCCTCATGGTTTTTGGAGCACCATACGCAGTACCCCCAAAAGGTTAGTGTTTGGGTTGGCATTCTAGGCGGTCATATTATCGGTCTCTTTTTCATCAATGGCAATTTAACTTCGGCTCTGTATTTGTAGTTATTGCAAAATGAAATAATACCTGCTTGTGCTACGCTCTATCATCATGAAAACAATGAACACCTGCCCAATGACAGTATCTGGTTCCAGAAGATGGCGCCCCACCACATTATGGTGTAAATGTTCGTCAATATCTGAACAACGTTTTTCCCCAGAGATGGATTGGAAGACGAGGAACCATTGAATGGCCAGCCCGTTCGCCAGATTTAAGTCCTTTAGATTTTTTCCTTTGAGGATACGTAAAAAACAAAGTTTACAAAGTTAAGCCCGATAATGTCGAAGATTTACAAATCCGAATTACCAGAACGATACAAGAAATTCCCCGAGATTTTTTACAGAACTCTGTTCGGGGTTTTGTAAATCGATTGGGTCATTGTCAAATTACTAATCGACGACAATTTGAACACTTACTTTAATTTACTTTGTTATTAATTTGTTTTATTTTTCTTGTAAGTTATTACAATGAATTTAAAAAATACAATATTGTTGTAAAGAGAAAAAAATTCTCTATCGAATGGTAGAGTAAAATTTACTAGTTCCCATTTTAAAAAACTGCGCGAACAGGCGTAACTAAAAAACAATTGAAGAAAAAAAATATTCAAATATTCTCAAATGTACATCAAAATATCCTAACAAACTTTCATATTGAACATAATTCCCTAAAATGAATATTAACGACAATAAATCGCCGTCTCCATACTTTTAACTAACCCTGTATATTTTAAGAACACATTTATATATTTTACTTACTAAATTTTAGCGAAACCTAAATCTAATCTTCAAGATGCTTTTTTATATTATATCATATAATATAAAAATACGGTCCTGCTGTACCGCAAACATCCTCAGCTCTAGTTATTATTCTAGGGTTAAGGGTCCCATCGTATATATAAGAATTCATGACTAGTTTCTTTTTAATATCCCTTTATATTACGTAAAGACGATTCTCCTCACTTTAGTAGTATTTACATATCTATTTGAGAGCGGAAATGCGACACTCCGACCTCATAGATGGTATTGATATTTAGGGGATACATTAATTTCTAAACAAACTGAACGTACTCGCACATATAAGTTTTCCCCCAGTTTCAACAAGTATATACCAAATAGCTTGATAGATATAATATTAAATTATAGAAGCGAAGATATGTTGTAAATTATAATATACGTTACTACTAACTGTAAATTCGAAGGGTTAATTTACATAATAACTCCCTTCTTTAATCAAAACTCATCTAAAAGGCAATTTGTCATCATCTTTAGCGCGAGTAAAATTAATCTTAATATGCCTGGCGGAACTCTAATATATAAATGAAATCAGAAGCATAGAAGATATTCTCTTTTCGCCAAGAAGTCATCTGGCAAAGAGCAAAACAAGCAATTATCTGTAATATCTGCTACTGAATATTAAGCAATTTATTCTAACTTAAATGGCAATTAAAATCTTCCGACCATATCATATCATAGTTTCTATATCAAGAACATATTTATAATCTCACGTGAAAGCATTAATTAATAGGGAATAAACTAATACGTTTATTCCAAAGCATGTACGTAATATCTAGAAGTAGATACTAAAACGTTCGGGGCTTAGTTTCATTAAGTCAAAACCCAGTATTTGAACGATCAAATCATATTAATTTGGTAATCTCTACTAGAATGTAAATAGAGGTTGATTGCAAAACTAATATTTCTTATTAAGATGACATTATTAATCAAAGTAGAGAGCTTAACGTCTGGTAAAAGATTAATTGTTGAAGAGAGAAATACGACTCATTCGCTAAAATGTACAATCCTGGAATTTCATCGCTGTTTTAGCTTATTCTTTACGATTGCTTAATGATTAATTTTTAATTTTTCGTCTTCTGCAGAAAATATAAATTATAACTGTCAAAAATTGTGAATTTTTTCATCAATAGCATAAATAAATTCTCTTGAGTTATACGAAAACATTATATAATTGTTTCTTTTCCTCAAACTCTTATAAATTTGATAATATTAGTATTTTATTAATTAAAAAAATTTGTGAAAATTTCTAGATAATAATCAGCACAACAGAAAATTTACGAATGTGTTTCCTACACTGTAGTTTTTAAGTATTAATATCGTACTTATATACATATATTATAATTTGCATGATAATTCCAAAGTCATGAATTTGTAAGGTATAACCACAGATTATACAGACGGATCACTTTGTTAATATTTTATTAAATTGATTGAACTCTCGCTTGGCACTTGGTGAAACATCTTGATAAATTCACGATGAAAAAAGAACACTTGGTTATATGTTTCACTAAATTTTATTTATATAAAATGAATTGAATTGAAAATGGACTGCAGAGTCCGAAACAATTGTCTTATTTTATGTAAATAAAATTTAGTGAAACATATAACCAAGTGTTCTTTTTTCATCGTGAATTTAATATTTTAATTTTTATAGTCCTTGAGCAGAAGTGTGCGCTGTTTTGCAATATGCGCATTTCACTTTATTAGACAGTGTCGGTGCTCTTGCATGTTTCGGTAAAAATACCCAGTTTTCTATTGAGTGTGAGAATGATTTTAATTTTTATTATAAATTTCGGTAGTGCTTTTGTATTTTTCGCAATGTTTTACAATTATTATTTATTGCTTATATAGTGTACATTTGTATTTAAGTAATGAAAACAGAATTAAATGATTTGGAGTAGGGACAAAATTCTAAGAAGAAAGAAACGCAGGGTATGAAAGAGAAAAGCACTGAAAAGTGAGGAGATTCATCGTTTTAATTTCGACGTTCACTGATATTCACTGATTTATTGCGCTGCATTTAGCAAGTCATTTCCAAAATTTAATTTTGATTTAGTCAATAATCTCTGAAATTTTAAACCTGTTGGCATTATATTTAATTAAGAATAAATAAAAGTTTAATTTCATTTTAATCGTTAATATTGTTATAGTTATTATTCAGATCGTTATTATAGAAGCTTAATAATATACCAGGAGGAGCTCAAAAATGTGTATGCACAATTTAACTTTGAGTAAGTAAAACTATATACACGATAAAATTGGAATAGATAGAGTCAATTAAATTAGTAAAGTGCATGTGGATCGTTATTTTAAATAATTAATTATTCATAAATACACGATTAAAGTGTATCTCAGGCCAGATATCGCAGACTGATAAAGAGGAAGTAGCGTTCCCTGAATACTCTCGAAATATCTGAGCCATTGAAATTTTAAATTCAAAACGTTCTGCAATAGGCGTGAAAAATAAGTGAATACCTATACAGTTTGATGATAAGCGTCCTATTCTGTAGGCACCCGATTTCACTTAAATAGGCGCTCAATAGCACACTCGCTTTGTAGAAAACTATCAGTAGAGATCGCATTTCAGACAGAGATCGACTTTAAGTACTAATCTCAGAATTTGGAAGGCAAATACCCCCTTTTGCGGGTGAAATCCCCAAGAGTCATTGTTTGCGATATTCATTTGAATCAGAATTAAAACTCCAATACTATCCGTGTGTGATTCACAAAAGAATATTTGTACATAAGAGTAGCATTGATAAATTAAGATATAAGTCAAGAATGAAATATTTTAAGTTACAACTATAATGAGATGTGAAAATACAAACTAACAGTAAAATATTTTTAAACCACTACTTCTTGTTGTATTATTTCGTTGCATTTACTTTGGGCGCTAGGCCTAGTTGTGTGGAACCAAATAAAAAGATAGCCCTGAGATACCCAAATATTATAGTCTCCACAAAAACATGCTTGTGTAAATACACACACGATCATTCATTTAAATAAATTGAATTTGAAAGCTAAGTTCACAGCAATATGTAGCACTATGTTAATAAAATGTTCAACAAAATTGCATTACTTCTATTTTATTTTGTATAATTATTAAAATATAATTGGTAGTCTACTGTTAGAGTTGCATTAATTCTTATACTATGATTATGCTGCTTATTTCTTAATTAAGATAGAACTTCGAATTCGGAAGATCTTTTGAATATATAAATAAATTCTTTAGAGCGGATATATTTTGTCTCCAAGCACAAGGAGTGTTCGCATTCCGTGTTCGTGTGTACATTGGCGAAACTTAGCCGCCAGTCGATGTGTGTGTCCGAACATGAACGTTGTACTAGACTGTTACATATAGCGCTGGCAGAACACAAACTCAACTCCGGTCATCAAATTCTATTCAAAAATGTCAAGCTTCTGTCCCGTGAAAAACATTATTTCCCTAGGAAAATCCGTGAATCTAATGAAATTTACAAATATCCCCGCAATCTCAATAGAGACGATGACTATACATTACATTCAACGTAGTAAACTCTATTGAACTCTAGTACGAAATACCACGCCTATACGACGCGTGCGATTGGCTCATTGTCCCCAGCCAATAGCAGACCACCATGTGTTCCGGTCCCCCCTATATAAGTTGTCCCGGTCTCTCAATTAGCATTCTTTAGCTACTGCAAAACGACGAACATCTATGTACAGTCCTGAAGATGTCCCTTGAAACAGTGGACGAAACGTTGGCAATTACGCCTAACTCGACGCGGTTCCAACCCGGAAACCGAGATCTACATCTAGAGAACAACCGCGGAAATCTACATTGATAAGTTGATTTTTCAAATCAGTTTTACATAAAATTTAACATTATTTAATTGGCAAATTTTATTATACACAATTGAAATTTCGTGCTATGTGAATTTTAAAAAGGACAGCACTATTCATAAGTATAGCCTGCCTAAATTAACGTTTTTAGATCTTCAAAACTCAAGTTGGTCATTATTGTTGTTAGATTATCTTTGATAGATATGAATAATGCATTTTAATTGAATTTTAGAGTCAATTTAGACATCTCGAGGATTACAAATAAACATTTCAAAAATTCTACATACGATCTGTGACACAGCTGTCAAACTGAATTTTAAATGGGTTTTATTAAGGAACCAATTAACATTGATGATTTCTTGTTTTCACTTTCTCCTAGCAGTGGAAAAACTTGAACTATAACAATATATATATATATATATATATATATATATATATATATATATATTGTTATGGTTCAACCAGCACACTTATTCCAGCACTGCAATAAGAAACACAGATAACAACATACAATAAACCCATGTATAAATATTGAATTAGTGGACGTAATTTGTGAAATTAGTTTCGAGATGTGTATAAATTAATACGACGATAACTTTAAAATTGATAATTAACTTATTTTGATTTTTAAACTTACTTTTTATATTTATATTTTTCCATTTCAAATTCAAATCATACGCGCCATATTACAGGTATTTAATTTATCCACATCAAGATTTATATCGAAGCGAGTTAACCACGCCCACTTATTTAAAATTGTCTCGAACCCCGCGAATGCGATTCTTACGGTGTATTTTTGAACTAATCTAACATTGAAAACCACATTATAAACTTTTGTAAATTCTTTAATTAATTTTTCTATTATTTTAAAATTATAACATTATGAAAGTTCATATTATATTAGATGCAAATAAAGCATAAACTTAGAGGCTTTTGCCGATATTTAACACAGGCTTGGGAAAACAAAAGCCGAAGAAAGCGTCTGATACTAAAATTTTACAACGAATGGCCGCATTTTCTCTATCACAAAAAGTTTAATTAAAATTACTATATAAAAATCAAGTAAATCCTACGAAAACCGTATACATTTAATACCTTGAAATCAGGCCGAACTTTTGAGAGAAGAATTGGACCCGCATCACGTCGAATATAATAAATATCGAACGAAGCATCTTTTCGGAACTGGAACTACATCGTACCGACAACGCCAACATTGAACCGCTTCCGACGCAGGGACTTCCATAGGAGCAGACGAACTCTGATCTATTCCTACAATTGCGAGCCCAGAAAATACATCCAAGCCTAGACACAGGAAAAATACCAGGTTCCTTCTCAGTTATTTCCCATAAAACCTAGAACATCATTTAAAAGTTAATATTAAATTTATATCACATCACAATATCAAACATTGTTTGCATCAAAATATAATACATGAATTTCAACATTTCTAAACATCTATTTAAATATATATAATTATTCATTCATTCTTAATCTTTTATAAAACTTGTATAGGTAACTTACCTTTGTGTGTCTATTTTTAAGTAACTTTCAATATCTATTTGCACTGTTGCTTTATACATAACCTTAACTATAGTTATTAAACACATGTGCACAATTGCATGATACCGTTTTTTACCGTATAGTCCAGATAATACGAGCATATGTACAGATTTCTTATTCGCTCGTAATAATTGTTACAGTTATCTATTTTTATTCTAATAAATTTTCTTTACTTTGATTTAGATTCGATCTTTTATTTGAATTGTTTGAATGTTGAGTTTGTGTTTAATTAATATACCATTTACATTGTACTTACGGGATATACAAACAACCGACTTTTGAGCCCTGAGATAGAAAAAATAAAGCATAAGTACTCAAGCTCTTCCGAAACTAGTGGGGTATTTAACAGATAGCGTTGGATCAACTAAGTACGTTAAAACTTGGCGCCCAATTTTCAAATTCAAATCTTTTAAGTTTTTCTTACATCATTCATTTTATAGTTTTAACGCTCACATTATTCTTATATTTATTTTACTTAGTGGCCATCGTATCGTTTCAATATATATATATATATGTTTACATGCTTTCAATATTTTACGACGCTAATTATTCGAATTTTTTAACAGAAAAAATTTGCAACCAAGCAGGATTCGAACCCACGTCCATAGTTTGCCGACTGCCGACTACGGGTGGCGAAATATACATATGTTTCCTTAATGTGACAAGGCATTCCCACAATGATTCTAAATCACGCAAAGGTCCGGCAAACCATGGACATGGGTTCGAATCTTGCTTAAGGGTGAATTGTTTCTATTAAAAAATTCGAATAATTAACGTCGTAAAATGTGGAAAGCATATATATATATATATATATATATATATATATATAATATCTTCGTGACCTTGGTATGATAAGGTAAACTTAAGAAGTCGGCGATTAAAGGTCTGGTTTATTATTTCAAAGTATATATATTTAAAACCACCCTACATGTTTCGGCAATACGCCTTTGTCAAGGGAATACAAAATATAAATGACAGAACATAAAAGTCAAATAATTAAGTTGCTATGGTTTAAATTATTCAAAGATACATTCCAATAATAAAAATAAATCATGCCTTAGTATTCCAAAAAATAGACAGCAAGGTGTGAACATACGTGTTGTTCGCTGCCGGAAGCTTGTGTCTCTTTCTGGGTATGAACCTGTGTGTTGGTTGCTGCTGGCAGCTTGCGTCTCTCTCTGGGTGTGTGATTTTATTTGTGTGACCGCGTGAGTGTAGGGTTTTGTATGTTAGTGCGCTCGTGCGTGTGTTTAGTGACCGGTCGCGTAAATTTAGAGAAATCGGATAACCAGCCGTTTCGTAGGGCCGCCAACCCTTTCCCGGCAACTTCTTTACTTTTCCATGCAGTACTTCGACGGCCCGACCCCCGCCCCAACGAGGCAAGGCGTAGACCAGCGGAGCGCACCCTGCACGGGGTTGCTCATCGCCAACCGAACACTCTTAGTGGCTGTGCTGTTAACAGCAGCCTAGCCAGTTTGCCGCCCAGGACCGGTCCTAGTGGTGTGTGCATTGCGCGGTGCCGTGATTTGCGCCGCGTAGCATGGTTCCTCACTCCTGCTGGAAAGGCGGAATGGCACCCGACTGCCCAACGGGCAGACCCCCTAGAGTTTGGTAGCGCATATGCTAGGCTACAACCCAGTAGAGGACCACATCAGCACATCAGCCTGCTTTTCCCTGTTTTCTTTTTTGTGCTGATATGATGATGAACTTCAAAATGCATATTTCCAACAAGACGGAGCACCTTGTCACTGTACTGCAGAATCTTTGGATTATTTAAGAGAGTTTTTTGATGATCGTATAAATAGTCGAAATACTGAAATTGCCTGGCCTGCACGTTCATGCGATTTAACACCTTGCGACTTCTTTTTGTGGCCCTATCTAAAAAATAACATATTTCGAACACCTATATTGAATTTGAATGATATGCTACAGAGAATCGAACAGAAATGCATGGAAATTAATAACAATCCAGTAATGTTGCAGAATATTATCAGAAATTTTGAACGGAGGATTTTAAAGTGCATTGATCTTGAAGGACAACATTTTCAACATTTGTTATAGTTTTCGTGAGAAAATGCCTTTGCCGGCGGGCCTCTTTTGTCTGTCAGATGGCTCGAGATATCGCTTGTTAGCTGACGTTGTTAGCATCACTTCACAACTGCATTGAGGAGAACGTTATATCGAAACACGTGCATCTGTATATTGAAGAGACCATTGGTTAAATATGTTGTGTACGTCTGTATACACAGATACAGATGTGTATATGACATATCTGTATTAATTGCATTGGTATGTAAAGTGTTCATCTAAGTTGAGAAAGTACAAAAAATTAACACCGTGAAAGTACTAACTAGATTAATATATAGTAACGGAGGCCTAAAACCAACTTTTGATACTCGATTGACCAAACAGTTAAATTGGCCAAATGGCAGGAAAGCCGAGTTCACAGATGATTCCATAGCAACATCGAAAATACTTTCGCAAAACCACCAACCCTCCAGTAGTGTAGTTAACCCACTCAAAAGTATTAATCTCGCATATTTAACGACATAGTTTCATATTGCGAGAAAAGAAGCAATCCCTATTACAATTGAGATCATCTAAGGATTTACTAGTAGTTAATAAGATACACCATAGGTAAATTAGGTTTGATCTAAATACTTCTCTTACAGAGACGAGATATAGAAACCCAAGATAGGGGAATCGGCAAGGAATTCAAAATCCCAGTGACGCTCTTGAAGGTGGAGTTCCTTCATCTTGGGGCTAAACAGTTCCCATTACACAGAACCCAAATAAGTAATACGTTCTTTGATTTTGTACACGATTGGCATTTAATACAATTGCTGCCAATTGCATCAAATTTTAATGAACATAGTTTTGATATATATGGTGTATTAAATTAATTTCAATACGTGGTGCTTTAGGTAAGTTTTCACTTTAATGCTTAAAAATCTTGGCAGCACATATAATCACTTAAAGTATTGAGACTGCGTTTTAGAGTTCACATAAATTTATCAATTTTCTGTTAGAGTATCGTTTAATTATATTTCAGGGAGCGACAGGAATCTGTTTACCGTTCCAATTGCTGGTGCCTGTTCATCTAATTTTGCATGCCACCACTTTGTCTTGCTTTGTTTCCTGTTAGCCATATCAACGCATATTCATCACTATCAAGAGGTGGCGAAGATTGTATAAAAGTTGTAAGGTAATTGTTATAATTTGCCGTACTATAAGACAACGTGAGTAGAATATTATTGGTAGCGTTGGAACGAGTATTCCCCGTTCGCAGATCTGAAGTAACGGAGTACTCGTTGGTACTTGATTCAATTGATTTACATGAATAAGTTGTGGTTGGTCTTGAATTGTGTACATCAGTTGGAAATATAGAAAGTGTTTGAGAAGTTATTGGGTAGACCATATATATTCGCGACAGGAAACATTTTACTACAGTATGGCTGTATTTAGGTGAATTTCATTACGTATTTTATATTATTGAATCACATACATTGACTTATAATCAGGGTTACTTTTTATTAGAAAAAACCTTTTCCATTTATTTTTTAATTATTTCCGACAAGAAAATATGAACTGTAATTTATAGTAAATTATTTAATATTAACTCAACGATACTTAAAACTGTAGGCTAGTTATGATACGACAGCAACCACTTACATAAATTTAATATACACAATAAAATGTAAACAAGAATATTAGTTGTTTAGTAATGGAAAAAAAGAAAATTCAAGGGGACACCCGGGATTGAACCGGGGACCTCTCGATCTGCAGTCGAATGCTCTACCGCTGAGCTATATCCCCTGCAAATACTACAAGCTTTTAATATCATATAAAAGTTAGAAGATCAAATAAGTTAAAAATTACAATAAATTATAACTATACTAAAGGATATCTTATGGTATTATGTTAGTTACACTACCGGAGGCAGCCTGCAAGCTCGACTTTAACGACGTTAAAAAACATGACGAAAACGCCATTGATGACCGTCGTGATTCATGACGGTCATTTCGAATTCAATTTCGAAAGCATTTCGATTTTGAAGGCTGGACCAACGCCTTCGAAAACAGGTTTGTTTATTCCTAGAAATGCGAACGCTGGTCGACCAATACAAAGACGTACCGTGCAACTAGAAGAGCAAATTCTAGCCACAATACAGAAGATCCCTCTGTCACTACCCGTCAATTAGCTTCTAAATTAAATACCCCCACCAATAAGACTGTTCATTTGGTTCTACGAGAAAACTTACTTCATTCATGCCATGTTTCTAAAGTTCAGCCCCTTTACGAAAATAATTTCGAATCAATTTTTGCAATACAATCTTAAATATGATTCAGGAAGGAGATGGCTTTCTAAGACATATTTTTCGAGTGATGAGTGCATGTTTACCAGAGATGGTGTGTCTAATACTCATAATTTTCATCATTGGGCTGATGAAAATCCATATAAATTTCACGAATACGGTTACCAAAGAAGGTTTCCCGTTAACGTTTGGGCGGGTATAATAAACCACAGGCTAGTTGGACCAATTTGCCTACCAGATCGTCTAGATGCCGGTGAATATTGAAATGCGTTAGAACAAGTTATTAATGAGATACCGCCGAACATGCAACGTATTATGATTTCCATGCATGATGGAGCTCCTATGCACTTTGCTCGTAATGTAAAAGACTTGTCGGAAGAAGACTTCCCAAACAGATGGATTGATTGTAGCGGTTCTACATTATGTACTGCGAGATCCCCCGATTTTAATCCATTGGAGTTTTTTGTTTGGCGTTTCATTAAAGAAAAAGTTTATTCTATAGCTCCTCAAAACGCTGACAAAGTTAGAGTCCGAAGTAACGGCGTAGTATTAGAAATCACACTTTGAGACTTGAGCGAAAAAATAAGTCAATATTATCACAAAATTTTAAAACTTTGTAATATTTTCACAATAAATACGTAATTTCAAGAGCTAATTTTATTTCTTTTGCTTCATGTGCACGATTTAAAACGTAAGGTCCACAAATGTTGCCAAATGTATGTTTCTTTCAAATTCTTTCTGAAAACACAGGAAGCATTATCCACCGTTTTTTGTATTAAGACTTTTAACTTCAAATTTGACCAAGAACGTCGTCACGTATAGTTAGTACACCAATTTATACATATCTTGTATATATATATATATATATATATATATATATATATATATATATATATATATATATATATATATATATAGGGAGTTTGTACCCTTTTAAAATGTTAAATAATTTTAAAAAGTATTTTAAAACTAAGAAGACTTTCATTTTTTAAAGCTTCATGTATGCTTTCGCTACTCATTACCTTAGTAAGTTTATATTTTTGAAGCCTCATAGAATTCGTGTTGGATTATTTAAAGCTAACTCAAACCGAGACCCGTAGGGTCGAGGTTTGCATGTATTCGAGACCATAAAAGTGTACTGTACGAACCGTGGTGCATATGAGATTTTTCGTCATACCTACGTTTTTTTTAAATAGACGAATTTGAATGATTTTCCACTTTACTTTTACTATATGTATACACATTAGTAACATCAAGTCAGGAATATTTGTCGTATCTATGGTAACCATGTTTGTGTCGATATAAATTTATATTTTTGATAAATGTCAAAGTATATGCAATAGATTTTCAAAAGTTTTTCTTTCTAAATAAAATTTATAAACATGAATCAAATAGAGATTGATGCTATTATAGCTTGTACTGAGATTTTGCCGGAGAAATCTAAAAACAGATATAATGAAACCTATAAAATGTTCAAAGATTGGTGTCACCAGAGGTATGTGGAGAGTATTTCAGAAAGTGTAATGCTGGCATATTTTCGTGATAGATCTATGAAGTTAAAATCACCAAACAGTTTATGGTGTGAATACTCCATGTTCAAAACTACCATATTTATTAACGAAAATGAAGATATTTCAAAATATCCTAAATTGAAAGGATTTTTGAAGCGTAAAAATGATGGTTTTAAGACTAAGAAGTCTAGTATCTTTACAAGAGAGGAAATAAATAAATTTCTTATTGAAGCTTCCGACGATACATATTTGTTGATGAAGGTAAGTTTACAGAATGATTCTTTTTAATTCGTGTTCATTCTATACTAATTTTTTGCAGGTTATGATTATGGGAATTGCTGGGGCTTGTAGGAAGGATGAACTAGTTAAAATGAAAATTCAAGATGTGGAAAATAAAAATGATGTAATAATAATTAAAATACCGGATACTAAAAATGGATTAAAACGTCCTTTTACAATTATTGCGAAGGAAGAATATCCAATTAATTTTATGCTAATTATTAAAAAATACATTGGTCTGAGATTAGAAAATATTACCAATGATAGATTTTTCTTAAAGTACAGTTGGTAAATGTCGAAATCAGCCTGTAGGAAAAAACACTCTCGCAAAAATTGCTAGCCAAATAGCAAAATACTTGTCGTTGGAGAACCCCACTACCTACACCGGACATTCCTTTCGAAGGACCTCGGCAACATTATTAGCCGATTCAGTAATTGATGTTCTTGATCTGAAAAGATACGGCGGATGGAAATCTTCTACCGTGGCAGAAAGCTATGTTTCCGATTCAATGATAAATAAAGTACAGATAGCTGACCGAATTTTATATAAACAAAATATTACAGAGGCTGTTTGCTCAACTGTGATACAGAAAAATTAGAAGAAAGTTGATGATTCCATTAGGAATCCAACCATTAATAATGTTGACATTATTGAAAATATAAACTTGCCTAGTAAGAAAGAAGACTCTATTGTTCAGATAGCTAATTGTTCTAATTGTTCGTTTACATTTAATATTACAAAATCATAAGTTTTTGTAAAAGATTCTATTTTTCCTAGTTATGTTAATTAATCATGTTTGAAATAAATTTGTCATAAATTTTCTAATATTGCTATTATTTCCCTAGGGTCGTAATAAATATTACAGCCCGCTACCATAGCAACTGTCAATACGGTATGTAAAGTGTCACTTACGTTTCAAAAAAAGGTGTCATAATTGTTTACTTACGCAGTAGGTGTGACGAAAAATATATTATTCTCGTATACTTTTAATATAAAACGACTTTCTCTAAACTGAATTGTGAAATAAAAATAATAAATATGATTGTTCTCTGGAATATATATGTGGATACTACTGTGTACCCAACGCACATGATTAAAAAAAAAAATGTGCGAATTTAAAATTTAAATTGCAAATAAAATAGCCTATTAACTTGTTCAAAAATATTTATGCTTCACGACTTCAAAAAAAGTATAAATCTAAATATTTTACTAACTTTAAATCTTCATATATCATTTCGAATTACATTTGATACATGTCCTTTCCGTTAACTGAAATTAAATTTAATAAAAGGAATTATTTAACACTTAAATTAAAAAATTTTGTATAAAACGAACTTATTAAATTTGATTCAAATATTAATTATTATTTTTCAAAAGAAATAAAATCAAAACAAATGATCATTTACCAGATGACAATTGTTATGGGTGAGAAAAATAATTTTTGTGTGTTTTTGTTTATTTTCCTTAAATATATGTATAGTTCAATTATTTAGCATTAAATAATAATCGCTTCAAATTGACACCCTGTATATCGAAAGTTTAATTATTTTGTTTGAATTGTAAACCTTTACCTCTATTCTAAGAACCAGAGTCTCATCCTAATAACTAGTAAGAACAAAACTCTCATCCTAACAGCAAGTAAGAAATATTTATCAAATCACAACACACAACGAGCAAGAGCTCAAACACTGATACAAATCAAAATTATATACACCAAATATGCAAGTGGAAAACCCAAAAATATGCGCATAAATATGCAAATCATTTAGTCAAAATATGTACAAAAATGTTGAAAATATGCAAATAAAAAAATACTTATAAGACATAAATTTATTGATTCACTTAAAAATAAACAGATATTTTAATTTTTTTACATACTGAACTGAAACTAAATATGCATAACTAAATGTGCATATGCATACACAAACCAGGTTGTCATTGGTTGTAAAAACAGTAAACCACTAAATGTTTCTCGACGTTCTCATTTAAAAAATTTTGTCTCCTCTGAATATTAGCTACTTGGCTAAGAAACCGAAATTCACAATTTTTTTCAATCACATTTTTTAATTTTTGAAAAATTTTGTCGCCCATTTTGCCTGCGACATTTCGAAAAGCTGAAAAGCTATGTGAAAATTTAATACAAAAATAAAAAAAAAATAAAAAAAATTATCTTTATAAAGTATAAAGATAAATATTGCCTCATTTAACAATATTATAAAGGTAAAAATAATGCATGGAAATGACAGCAGAATACGTCTAAAAAACCTTAATGACAGCCGATCAAAATGAAAAATAATAAATTACAAAGAAACTTTTTAATTTCTCCCAAGAGAACAAAATCAAAATAAACAAACTAACTTGACAGCCCGAAGCAAACTCCTACGTATGTGCACCCACATGTAACAAAGAATGGCCCTTGAGCTACCAAACGTATAAAATTTTACAGTTACAGAATTTTTTTACTAGAAATTTTAAAAATCCTTCTTTGTTATTTATATCAAATATCTAAGACTAAAATTCAATACGATAATATGAATACAATATTCAATTCATTCAATATAAACAGATATCTTTAAATAATTTATTTTACTTACGTAAAAAAAATATATATATATTCGAGACACGGTGAGTAAGAAAGTGTACAATATAACAATTACGAGATAAACAAACTCGTTAAGTAGCGGTAATGAATTAAAACAGCACCAACCACTAATTATCAAAAAAAACTCGAAGTTACTATAAAAAGATAAAGATTAATTATATATAATAAACGCTAAGTTGCCATGGCAACCAGGCATGAAAACTTTGTCCGCACGATACGGACACAGTGTAGCTAATTAATGATGAAATATGTCGAAAACACCAATATAATAACACTTTGTGTGCCTTTAAATAAAAAAAATAAATAAATATAATTTCATTGTATAAGATTTTTTTTTACGCACAATGGTACTATTTCACTTTTAACGAGTGCCCAACACTAACATAAATTGTCAAGTTTAGGGAAATGACAGAAGTCAAAACATTAGACTTAGACAACTGTCATATCATAATTACAAGGTAATACAAAATCGTATTATACTCGACTATCTACACATTTTTAATTAATTAATTATAAAAGCAATGGTGAATTAAATGGGTATGTTAGCAATGGCAAACTAACGGAATATGAAACGCTCTCTGTAGATCATATCAAAACAGACTTACCTTCATCTGAAGTAAATGATATGGAAAACAACAATGTTAAAATAGGAGATGGAGTTAATTATGATGATAAACGAATTAAATTCGGTAATGAACTGCTGTGTAAGTACATTTGTATTCTTATGATAACAGTAATTATATTCCGACGACAACTATAAAGCTTATTTCATAATGTACACGGAAATATATATTTATTATGTATATTGTAATGTATTATCGTGATATAAATACCCGATGCTAAAATTATTCACAAATATGTAACACAAAATAATTAGTTTTAAAGCATTTTTTATCCAACACCTCACTTCTTATACAAATAGATTGGTCATAAACTTATTTAAAGATCTATTTTAAAAAACTTCAATCTTTTTTCTATAATTTTTCGCTAAATTTAAAATGCCTTTTTTAATTTTGCGAGATTGTATGAAGGAATTTGTTTAACAGTTTGTAACCGTTTCCACAAAGTCTATCAGGATTATTGCACCAAATGCAGAGTGGTCGTACATATTTTGAACAAAAACCCTTCTCATAATACATATGCCAGAGCAAGAGAATTACCGAAATATACGTTGGAAACTACAGAGTCATATGGAGATTTGGGAATTTCCTCTTTGAAACTTATACCTGAAGATGTAAGATTTGGCCCTTTTAATGGACTGAATTCAACAGAACTGCCTTTGAGAATAAAAGGAGGACGGTTGGTGGTTAGTGATGATAAATCAGAGCATCTGAATTGGATGCTATACATCAATCCTGCCAGATATATATATTTACGAACAAAATTTACTACCGTTTCAATATAATGGCAAACTATATTATTGTAGCACTCGCAGAATTGAGGAAGGTGAAGAGCTATTGGTGTATTTTGGTGAGAAATATGAAGATAATCTTGAAAATGCAGAAATGGATTTTGTTCCCATCGCAAAACAGGACGTTGAAAATGTTTTTGCGTGCACTTTTTGTTGCTTGGGGTTTGGTTCAAAGGAATATTTAGCTGAACACAAAGCTGTGTTTCATAGTGAAACTACTGAAACATTTTCTGTTGAAGGTAGGATGAACCATTTTAATATGTGCAAACTACTGTGTAGTAAATTTTTAATTCGAAACATGAAAGCGTTTATTTCATAGACTAATGATTGTATTGATCCAGTGCGTATTTTGTTATACTGCGGATTTAGTAAATGTAGTATTGTTTGTTCAACAGCAATTTATTTCTTACTAATCAGAATTAATACTTTGCAATGTCAGTCAATAGACTTAAATATTTTAGATTTATTAAACTTATATATTTATTAATAGCCAATATAATACAGCTACTAATCATAAATTTGTGAAATATACGTAATTGATGACTAACATTTTTTTTCAAAAGCTAAACAAAAATTAATGCTAATTTTATCGATTCTCCTAAAATGAAAATATAAATAATACCTTCCGATATTTACATACTAAATATATATATATATATATATATATATATATATATATATATTGTTAAAAGGCTGACAAGGTGTAAATATAAATGCAAGTGCAAATTACGTTAAATGTAATTGGTAAATAATAAATTAGTTGATAGAGTAATTTTTTTAAAATTATAAAAATGTACACAAGTATGGTTCCAAATTCAACCTAAAGATGGTGTTGTTTATAAAATATTAAGTTATCACTTGCGTATAAATCAATTGGTAAATCAATGTACCTAAATTATTTATACTTAACCTATACAGCTTTTCTCTCGTCTTTTTATAAACACAACTTTCTTATCTCAGAGTACACTTGTGTCTGAAGTATACAGCTAGCAGGCAGGCTTCGCATAAAAAAATACAGTATTCGAAATTGTCCACATCTACACAAACGGCTTGCTCCAACTGCGCAAGTCAAATATACATTTGCGTTCAAAATAATAGTACAACTATAAATACATAAATTTTTATAATATTTATGGGGAAAAGTCCACAGCAATATGTAAAAATGTTAGTTCCGGATTTTAGCTTTAATTTCATTAATTATTCAAGTGTTGTTTCACCTAGGACATTGAATTTGCAATACTTCTGGAGAAAAGAAGTGAAATTTTGATTACCTGAATACCATGTACATTTCTCTGTATTTTCATTGTGTATATCCCTCAAAAAGGATGTAACTGGCTTATGACTTATTTTTTGTATCTCAAAAAATAACAGATATCGACCGATTTCGACCACCCTCTATATTTAACATTTCAAATATATTTAGAATTTTAACGCACGCAGAACAGTAGACTTTTCCCATATCTATACGTAATTCTTTGTATGGCTTAACCCACACTGACTTTGGGTATTTTACTAATAAAAACAAATAAAATACCACAACACTACAAAACACAAATCGATGTTACCTCTTCAAAAGCACAATCAGAAATAAAATTTAGAAATCGATTTATTATTTACCTACTTTTTTGAGCACTGCAAATATTATAAAAATTTCTTCATAATTGAAGATTTATAGAATTGTTTCTCTTGAACTCTTGAAACGTCTGCCAAATATCCACATCATTCAAAATTCTTTCAATTATGCACAAAATGCTATTTATTAAGGATATCTACAAATATTTAAAAAAATGCATATAATATGCAAAATATGTGCTTTGCATATTTGGGATATATTAGTAATGACGAATTTAAAAATTTAATTGCGTTCGTATTTTTATTTTATTTAGTGCTGAATAGACATCGGCTTTCGCTTGCTTTACTTTGAATTCGGAAGGACCATCCGTTACACATCGTTTTTCTTTCCCTAATTTGAATTTTTATTCTGGTGTTTTTAACTTAATATTTGACTTAATATACTCGTATTTTTATATGCTATGGTATTTCTTACTAAAATTTTCATTGAACAGTCTTTTCTTTTAATTATGCATATTTTAAAATAGTATTAACTTTATTTTTATCTGTGTTGGCATATCATGCTCGTGTGTATCTAAGCTAATGATTTGATATTTTAAACCTAACCGGTACCTATATAAACAACTGCTAAAGTTTTATTTCTCATTTTTTTGCGCTATTGAAACTGGTGTGTATAATTTTCATACATTTCTCACTGTTCACTTTTGTGTTTATTCCAGCCTTTACGCCGCTTTTGTTTATATCTTTTCCTATGAACAATGTCGATTATTGACTATAATTAATTTAATGATTGTATTTTATATTCGTGCAAGGCATTATTCTTATGTATTGAGCTAACATAATTCTATATTCTTTATTGGGATATGTTTGTATTTATTATTATTTAGCGATGTGTCTTTGTTGATCGTATCATCTTGGATAAGTTCTTGCATTTTCTTGTTCATCCAATGTATCGTTTCCAATGATATTTCAATTTCGTATCACTGTAAATCATATACGATGTATTCTCCTTTACATAAAATGCTTTACTTTAACTCTTCTTTCTAGGATTAAAATGGAATTAGACCATATATTAAAAACTTCTACGATGACATTAATGCAACTATTTTGATTCCTATGACTACTTAGATTATGAAACTCTGTTTGAATATAAATATCATTTTTATTTAATTCATAGATTGTAGTTTAGTTTTCATTATAAGTTTATTTCTTCTTTTTACAATTACAGGGGGACAAGGAAGAAGCCTCCACGAGCATAGTGGGCCAACACACGATAAATAAATGAATTACCGCTTCACTACATCTCTCTGAGACGGCCAATTCTTCCATCACCGAATCCTATACTATACTTGGAGGATACCAAATAAAGAAAGACTCCTTTTAGAACCGAGAACAGCTAGCATAAGTATTGAGGGCCTGACTATAAATAAGCAGGAGTATTCTGTAGAGATGCCAAATGATGCCATATTATATGCATACAAGAGACACATAGAGATGCAAACTCAGCTAGGCCTAGGATACCGAGCATAAAGCTTGTAATGTTTTAATCCCCTTCGTACATTATTTTTGAATGATATTATATATAGATAGAACTTCCGTAAGCTGATTATTGGTTTCTTCTCTAACGTTATTTACATCCTTCTTCTCAAGATATCCAGGAATATCCTGAATATCTTTAGTATGACTCAATTAGGTCATGGCATTTAACTGTGTGTCTGGATATAGGTATTTCTTTTTCTTTCTGTAAAGAGAACTATATCAACGATGGTATTGTTTTCTGCAATGTCTTTTCTTTTCACTACATACATAATATATCTCGGTACCTACATCATAAAATAAATGGAATTCTTTTGTCAGATCATCCACATTTTTGTTTGTGTTTGAAAACTTCATTTCGAGGTCAAACCTTGTTTTTGTAAAAGATACCTTCTATTTTTCTGTCTATTTAAATCGCTTTTCGATCTCCTGAAATGTTTTATCAATTACTTGAAGGTTGTTAACATTGGAGCTAATTACCATCACATCGGCTTGTCATCGTACAAGGTTTTTCTAACAATCTATAAATGCGTCATGTCATCATACGAGGTTAAACGTACCATTTTCTTTACATATCTGACGGCTACATTTACATACATGATCGTATATGAGCCCGCGAATCTCTATAGGAGACGTGGATATATGTTTTTTTTAATTTATTTTTTCCTTTTCCTCCTCAAATGGTTTTATTACCACTTCTTCATATTAAATTGGGACTGATGAAGCAGTTCGTTTAATTATGCCAAAAGATGGCGTAGTTAAAGAAGCGAATGTTTTAGATATATGTGTTTCAAGTTCCCAAAACTATCCGAAGCCAAGTTGAAGGAAGGAGTTTTTACAGGTCCCTTCATACGAAGGCTGTTATACGATCTCCTTTTTTCAAAAACAATGGGAGAGAAAGAAAATGGAGCATGGCACGCTTTCGAAGACGTGATGTACAAGTTTTTGGGTAATACTAAAGACCTCACTACAAAACCATTAAACAAAGCATTTTGTCTGCGTAATAAGCTCAAGGAGGGAAACGAGCTTCATTTCTTACACTCCCATGTTGACTATTTTCCCGAAAACTGTGAGCTTTCGATAAAGAGCGGTGTGAAAGATTTCGTCAGGATGTCAGTGATATCGGAAGATCCCAACAAGGAAGTTGAGATGTCAATATGCAAACTCACTACTATTAGATGCTCGAGCGGGAAACAGAAAATGGAAAGTGGAAGCGTCTTCGAAGAAGTATCAAAGGGAAGAAGAAAAGGATTTTAGGCAAAAAGAATGAACACACAAAGGTAAGTACATTTCACGAAGAGATTGTTTGTTTCATTATAAGAAATATTGTTTAGTTCATTGTAATAAAATGGTGTTTTTTTTTCATTATTGTTATGATTTTTTATGTAAACACCTTGTACTTTGTAAAAATAAACTTTACGTGATGGCGTTGAGATATTCAGCAGACTAGAAAACATTATATTTACTACAAACATCTAGACTTCTGTAATTTGCATTTTTTAGATTCTCTAGATTGTTCGTCTAGACATTCTAATCACTTACTTTACATATAACAAGTGTTCATTTGAAAAGTCAATCTAGGTTACTTTGAAATTTTGATAGAATAAGACGCAAATATATTAGTATGTGTTTGTTGTTCCGTAAACGTAAATCCAAATGACATTTGATAATGTCAATAACAAATATCAATTAGTGCATAAAATAATCGTGCGTTGATTCTGGTTTAAATAAATTGCTTCTCAGTTTTAAAATGGCTTTCACTTTAGAACATAAAATTTTTTTAGTCCAGGCTTATTTTCGAAGTGGTAATAAAATTGATGGTTTATGGGTTTATTCAGTTCAAGATTACATGGTAGAATTGCAAGTTGAGTTTCCACATTTTGTAATAGATTATATACAATTTAAGAATACTTTGGATAGAACTTTAAAACTTTTTTCTCAAACTGGTAGTCTCTTAAGAAAATCAGGCAGCGGAGCAGTTAAGAAACGTACACCTCAAGTTGTCAATCGTGTTGAAGAAATAATGGAAAATGAACCACAAACATCTGTTCGACATTTGAGTCAACAAATAAACCTTTTTGTTGGTACAACTCACAAGTTATTAAAAAAAGATATGCAACGTTATCCATACCGTGTCACAGCAGTACAAGAATTGTTAGAAATTGATTACCCACGTAGACTACAGTTTTGTAATTGGTTTGTAAATATGAACAATAATGGAGAACTTTTGCAAAGAGTCATCTTTACTGATGAAGCATGGTTTTATAAAACCGGATACCTAAATTCACAAAATACAAGAATTTGGAGTAGTGAAAATCCACATGTAATTAATGAAGAATCGCCACATCTAGAGAAAATTGGTGTTTTGGTAGCGATAAGCCAAAGGCGAATCATTGGACCAATATTTTTTCAGGGAACGTTAACTGCTCAAAGGTACCGTACGGAAATTTTACAACCATTTGTCATCAGTTACATGATGATAAACTATAAAATGCATATTTCCAACAAGACGGAGCACTTTGTCACTGTACTGCAGAATCTTTCGATTATTTAAGAGAATTTTTTTATTAGCGTATAATTAGTCGAAATACTGAAATTGCCTGGCCTGCACGTTCATGCGATTTAACACCTTGCGACTTCCTTTTGTGGCCTTATCTAAAAAATAACATATTTCGTACACGTGTATCGAATTTGAATGATATGCTACAGAGAATCGAACGGAAATGCATAGAAATTAATAACAATCCAGTAATGTTGCAGAATATAATCAGAAATTTTGAACGGAGGATTTTAAAGTGCATTGATCTTGAAGGACAACATTTTCGACATTTGTTATAGTTTTCAATCAATACCTATTATTTGTTATTTATTTGTATGTATGAAACCGTCAAAATATACGACTTCGTAAGTTAAGTAGTAAATTTTAATTTACGACATACTTCAAAATGTTCTCAGTAAATCACATGCTACTAGATTGACTTTTCAAATGAACACCCGTTACCAGTACTCGTTAGGTTTCATCTAAAGTTTCTATTTTACAATAGCTTATATTTACTATTTTAAAAGCCTATTGTATAAATAAACATGTTATATTTACAATGAGTTTAATTAAATCGGCAGCTGTTTTAATCAATACTGTAATACCGTACATGTAAACAAAACATATTTGAATTTATATATAACATATTTGTACTGGAAACTTTATTTAGTTCATCTATAATCTAATAAATTTCATATTTAGCTACGTATACGTAATAGAAAAAATTTTTATTATTAACATTGGATAAATAATAAATGTTTTCTGTTTGATTTCATGAAAATGGAAACGATATAACAAAAAGGGCTTGAATATCACGGGTGAAATAAGTTTCTAAAACTACGATTTTGCGTTTCTCGAGCTTTCAAATTTTCCCTTGATGGTGCTGTTTGCTTTATTTTGCACGTAAAATTTAAATTCGAGAAGTTTCAATTTTTCGTCGATAAGGCACAAATATATTGAAAAGTTTTCCGGGTATGTATAGGTGAATCGCACAGCGAATTAAACTTCATGACGCGTAATCGACTTCTATGCTACTAACCGAAGTTTTTTCGATATTCTTGCTCGCAAGGGTAATTTAAATAAATGTTGACTTAAATTAAAGAGATTATTGGAAACCTAGGTATTGATTTTTCAGTTACGATTCCACTAATGTATCCATAATTTGTTAAACATTCGCACACAAAAAAAATCGATCAGCTTTAACGTCAGTTCATGCAAACGTAAATACTTCAAATCGTTGCATTTTTATGTATTTTAAGCAGGAATGCACAAATCCTGATGTACGTATTTTTTTAAAATTACAAACAACTCTTAAGAGAAACTGGAACAAGAATGGTGTAAAAAATTTCTTTTACTAGCATGACAATAAAAGTTATAATTCAACGAAACGGGAAATAGGACAAAATAAATCAAATAATCAGTTACGTTGGATAATTCGTCGCCATTTGTTGGATAGGATTTTCTACACTTCCTGGAGCTTGCGAGGGTAGTCTTAAATACTATCGATGTGATAGTAAAATAATAATTTATGTTCTCAAGAACTATTTTTGAGCAATATTATTAGTAGAGCCCGGCGAAAGACGCAATATCGGTCTCTAATTTAAAACTCATCAATAGGAAGCGTTATAGTTAACCATACGATTTATCTAGTATGATTTCTTCGAAGCTAAACCATTGTACCGTTTACTTAAGATAGCGTACCAACGATTTGGTAAGCCCGATATAGGCAGAAAAAAAACTACTAGCGCAGCGTTCTCGTATATATATATATATATATATATATATATATATATATATATATATAAGTGTTTAGATAATTTCTTAGCCGTTTGTAAATATTTATCAATTGTTATATATATATATATATACCGGGTGGGGCACATAAAGTGTTACAGAGCAATAGCACTCAAACGATTAATCATATCGAAAAATGTTTCAGACAAAAGTTTCAGTGTTCGGGATGGCGGTCATACTGGGCCACCCAGTTTTTTGATCGGTGTAGGCGTAGAAGCTACGTCAATGTCAACTCCAATTTTTTAAATGGAACCATGTATTTTCATTAATAACATTATTAGTTATTTTAAGACAAATTCAGCGACCTACAACAAAAGGTCAGTCTAGTCACGCAAAGTATGAAAATAGTCGAAAAATCGAAAAATATCGGAATAATCAGCATCAACTGTCAACGCATACGGCTGTCAGTTAGTCACGCATTACCTTCTATTGTGAGTACATCGGATCGCGAAAATGAACGATTATCAAGAATATTTTGATATGTTAATGGTGCTGGAGGAATGCCCCAAACATTACAGAAACGCTGAGCAGTTGTACGCGGCTCGTTATTCGGACAGACAACAAAAATCGCACATGGCATTTAAGCGATTAGCTGACCGTTTCTGTCGCTTCGGTACAATGAAACAAACACGAGCCAAACGTCGACCGATTGTTGATGAAAATGCGGCTGCTATCTTAGCTTTTACTGCACAAAATCCCCATGCGGGCACCAGGCAAATGGAAAGAGAGAATGGAATTAGTCGGCGATCTGTATTAAGAATATTACATCAACACAAATTACATCCGTATTGTATGTCACTGCATCGGGATTTGTACGGCAATGATTTCCAAAATCGCGTCAATTTCTGTAACTGGATTCGTCGAAAAATGCACACGGATGTTTCATTTTTGAGTCATGTGCTTTTTCCTGACGAAGCTAACTTCACAAATACGGGAAATGTGAATAGATATAACATGCATTACTGGGCAAATGCGAATCCTCGATGGACGAGAACTGTACGATATCAACATCCGTGGTCCGTTAATTGTTGGGCCGGCATTGTCGGCGATCACGTCATTGGTGCACATTTTTTTGAAGGGCACTTAAGTGGGCAAGTTTACGCAAACTTTCTGCAAAACGTACTGCCCGAATTACTGGAAGACGTGCCCTTGCTAGTTCGCATAAACATGTGGATGCAATACGACGGTGCACCATCCCATTATGCTCTATGTGCAAGACAAGTGATGAATGAGATTTTTGGTGAAAAATGGATAGGACGAGGCGCTACTGTTGCTTGGCCACCTCGTTCGCCAGATCTAACACTAATTGATTACTTTTTCTGGGGTTTTGTCAAAGGACACGTAATGGCGGAAGCACCTACCACGCCTGACGACATGAGAGAAAGAATACGCCGAGCATATACCGAAATTACACCACAAACGTTGGCTAACGTTAGACGGTCGTTTCCTCGGAGAATTAACCACTGCTTACAAGCGGAGGGTGGTCACTTCGAGCATCTTCTGTAGGTAGACCAAAACCAAAGTTAGTGGATTCTTTGATGCTGATTATTCCGATATTTTTCGATTTTTCGACTAATTTCATACTTTGCGTGACTAGAATGACCTTGTGCTGTAGGTCGCTGAATTTGTCTTAAAATCAGTAATAATGTTATTGAAAAGAAAATACATGCTTCCATTTAAAAAATTGAAGTTGACATTAACGTAGCTTCTACGCCTACACAGATTAAAAAACTGGGTGGCCCAGTATGACCGCCTTCCCGAACACTGAAACTTTTGTCTGAAACATTTTTCGATATGATTAATCGTTTGAGTGCTATTGCTCTGTAACACTTTATGTGCCCCACCCTGTATATGCTATAACATACATGTATGTGTAAGTGTGTTTTACTGAATTTTGTGTCCATAGGCATGCTTTTATCCATAACCACGAGCATAACATGAGGATAGTTAAGATTGTTTTATAAAAGTTTTTATTATTATAATAATAATTATATTATTATTATGATTATTATTATAATTATTATTATTATTCACGATTGCTACAATATACGACGACATATTTTTCTAAATGTTCAGGTACAAAACTTTGTCTTTTCGCACTTTTCGCAATGTTTTTAAATTGTGAAAATGATCTTTCTACATCGCAACAGGTCACTGAAGCATAATTATAGTTACTTAGAATAGAGTTAGCATTAATGTTATCATTTATTAAACTTGATATTTGTTTATTTATTATATAACCAGGGTTTGAATTCAACATCTTATCAATATAGTTTTCTTTCTTAACTTTTTAACCGAATTCACCAGGTGCGTTATTTAACTCTTCAATAGCGTTACTATATATTTCTAATTATTGTCTTAAAGGCAGCTTTTGACTTTCTATATTATTTATTACATGATGAATAAAATAAAAATATTTATGAATAAATGGTTGTTTAAGCAAAAAGTGTTTTTGTACTAGCGTTTTACTAATTGGTATACTTTTCATCGTTATCTTCTAGACACATTACCACATTTTTAATTGTTTCAAAATTGTCACTATTAAAAGCACAAGCTTGTATCCAGGTAACCTATCTAGTAATAACTGGTTGAGGAAGCAAACTTAATCCAGGACAAGATTCCATGCAAAATTGTATTTGACTGGAAGATTTTAATAAAATCGTTTTCGTATTACTAATAAATGTATTTACATTACTCTTATCGCATAAATTCACATACGTGATGTAAAGAATGTGCAAAACAAGTAACATAAACCATAGTTGGTAAAAACGTTTGTAAATTTGTAAATTTATCCCTGCGTGGAGCATATAAGCTACAACGTTAGTTACTAATAGACGAGCTTTCTCTTTCTTGTCCGGAATTATGAAATCTAGACTGCTTTTCACAAATTCCGTGAAAGATTGAAAATTTATGGAAGACAAAACTTTACTAGCAACTAAATGGGATTTTGGAGGTTTGGTTGATTCTAGCGTACATACAACAACATTACTGATTGAACGTCCCACTGTCTCTGTAGTTTCATCCACTGACAAAAAGATAGTTTTGTCTTCTATGTCTTTTGTTATTTCCTGTATCTGTGTCAGATAGATGGAATCTAGTTTTTTTCTTACAGTGCTTTTGTCGGGAATAGATCTGTGACAATACTTTCCAAAAAAAATTTTCAAGTCTGGTTGATTGAGTTGTTTGAACGGAATATTTGAGGATACAAACGCTCTATACAGTTCCTCACAAAAATTATTACTTTCGTTTGTATTTTACATAGTTGGACGCATAAGTTGAAATTGTAATATATGTTTGAGTGTAAATAATTGTTAACGTTAGTTTTTTTAACGTACATATTCCTGTGTTCTTTAGTTAATTATAACTAAGAGGGATTAACAAGCAACAATGCTTTAGAAATAAATAAAACAATAGCTATTAAAGAAAAACCTAAATATATAAAAGTTATTGTCGATATATTTACTAAACTCATATGTCAAAAAGAAAAAGAAAAGACACTAAGAATGATACAATACGATGGTAAAAGACAGAGAATTAGGACAGGCAATATAATCAAAGAGTGCTGAAGAATAATGATAATTAGAGCAGACCAATTTCCGTGCGCGCCACATGCACCGATGTGAGGATGATTGTATTGCATCAGAACTAATAAAAAGCATTCAGTATGTGTTTGGTACTTGCTCACACTGCATGTAAGTGTAAGCATAGGTAATAAAATGTCGTCGACACATAAATCGAGAAAATGACCGTTGTCAGACGAAGTGAATAAGTTTATTATAGATTTTCCGGACTTAATATACGATGGCTCAAAAATTAAATGTTTAGTGTGCAATACATATCTAATGTGTTGGTCAAAAACACATTGTAAAGAACACGTAAGCAGTTCGAAGCACAATAATGACAAAATTAATCGACAACAGTTTATACATGAACTATGTGTAACTATGATTGTGTGTACACTGCCGTTTACCTTGTTAAGTAATGATAGTACATTTATTTCATTTTGGAATAAATACGCGAATCAAACATTACCGAGCACAACAACGTGACGAAGGAATTTACCGTCGGTGCGTAAACAGGTTGAAAATAAAATCAAAGCCGAACTGAAAAATAAAAAACTGTGGTTATGTGTGGACGAAACAACTGACAGCAAAAACAATCTGTAGTTAATATGATGGCGCGTAATATGGAACCACATCAACCAACGTCTTCAATTTTATTAGCATCCAGACGACTAGAACAATGTAATGCCGAAAAAATTTCAGAGGTGCTATTACATACTTTGGAAAAATTTAAACTTTGGAAAGACCAAGTATTAATGTTTATGACCGATGGTGCCGCAACCATGTGTTCTGTAGGCCGGTCTCTTAGAAAATATTGTGATAAATTGTTACATATTACTTGTAAACTCCATGCTCTACACCTTGTGGTGGAACAGGTTCGTAGATGTTATACAGAGGTAGATGCTTTAATATCGAGTACAAAGGCAGTATTCCTTAAATCTCCAAAACGTATTCGGAAATTTCACGAACTTTGTCCCCATATCCCTGAGCCACCACAGCCGATTCTGACACTTTGGGGTACATGGTTACGGGCGGGGTTTTACTATCATGAACATTTTGGAAAAATTAAGGACGTGTAAATCATTCGATCCGAAAGAAAGTGCAGCTATCAATACAGGCCAGAAAAAATTTCAAGATGCCCAGACTAAAATGGATTTACAAAGTATTCGTGAGAATTACTTGGGACTAGAAGAAGAAATAACAAAATTAGAAAATTCGTCGCTGTCGTTAGAGGAATCACTGCAAATAGTTAAAGATGTTCACGTACAACTGTGTGCTCTAGAAGACGCAAAAAGTGAAAGTGTTCTAATTAAATTGAAAGTGTTTTAGACAGAAATGCAGATTTTGACACCCTACCACGTATTTGTGAGGGCACGTCTACAAATGCGTTAAGTTGCTTAAAAAAGTATTTTGATTATGCGAATATAACATCACTGTTTTTCATAAGTAACGCTAGAAACGCACCTGATGTTGAAAATATACAATCGAGTTTGTCCAGTTTGTCAATCCTTGGAAGACGCTTAAAACGGTAAGTGTTTTTTTAAATCCTCTGTCCTGCACACAGTCACTGATTTCATACATTTTCCATTTTATTTATAGGTACATACAACGCTGCTATAATATGTACTATTCTTATTTGTCGTGTGTTTATGCATATTACTTTAATAGCAGAAATCCAAATATATATTTAATTATTTCTGATAGAATAAATGTCTCTACTTCTATACTTATATCAGTAACAAGCTCATGTTGCGTCCCTATTCTATCGTATATTCTAATATATTATGAATTACACTCCCATACCGGCTCTCATGGCGCGCATGGAAATTGGTCTGCTCTAATGATAATATATAAAACAAATCTCATAATCATTTCATGTAAAGTTTCTCGTATTTTCTTCCATAAAAGTTTTAATATACAACAGTACCGATCGTGTTAAGAAAAACACATCTGTGTATATATTTGGTAAACTTATATTGTATATCAAATTTCATGTAAATCATCATATCTCTTTTCGTTTTAGTTTATATATATTAATGACTTAGAATTTAAATCATGCTACACTTATAGGTTTATTAAAAAAAAGGATATTTTTAGTACTGTAGTAATAGTAAGATTGATAACACAGGCCTGCGATGGTAAAATTGTCTGGATTTTATACAGTGATTTCAATAGATTTTTTGGTGCTGAAAATGGAAAAATTATTTAAAAAATTCCATCACGTAAGGTTTTTTTACAATCTGGGGTCTTTTGACCTATCTGCATGTATTAGTCTTTTTGTAAAGGACAATTTTGTTAAACCGTTGTTTAAAAAACTATTATAATTTTTTTACTTATGATGCAAGAATTCTGAATAAACATACACTAGATTTATGATAAAGAAGTTACAAATAGAAATAATTGAGCATGTCGCAAGACATAACTCATCATCTTCCTGTTACTGCATGTCTACCTCCCCACCTCCACTACAAAAATATTGCTATTCTAGACAAAACAGTTAGTTCATTCAATATCTTCTTTACAACTGTGGTGTGAATTTGTGAAATTAGTTGACATTTGTGATTAGTTGCTGAGTTAATTGAATTTTTATTTTACGAGTTTTTTAAAATTAAATTCCAATGGCATCAAGAGGCTGTGTCAATGTACCCAGCTCCTTATGCTATATTTGTGGAAAGTTTACAGTAAAAAAACAACAAAGAAACATTACAGATTTTGTAAAAAAAAGTATATTTTGCATATTTTGGTGTGAAATTAGGAGACCAAGACAAACCTTGGCCTCCTCATAAGGTTTGTTCAGTGTGTGTTGAAGAGCTTCGCCAGTGGTCACAAGGAAAAAAACAGTCTTTTCGCTTTGGAGTGCCTACGGTTTGGAGAGAACCGATCAATCATAGCGATGATTGTTATTTTTGTTCGTGTGTAGTACACGGATTCAATTTAAAAAACAAAAAGGACATCGTTTACCCAAACCTTCGATCCGCAACACGTCCTATACCTCATGGACCAGAAGTACATGTTCCTTCACTACCAGATACATTAGATGATGTATCTGATGACGAAATGGTTTCACGTACATGCGCAAGATACTGGAAGTGATGAGCCAAAACTGTTTGACCAATCTGAATTAAATGATTTGGTGAGGGACTTAAACCTTCCTAAGGACTCAGCTGAGCTTTTAGGCTCAAGGTTGAAAGAAAAAAATTTTGTTAGCACCTAGCACAACATTTTACTGGTTTAGGAACAGAGAAAAAGGGTTTGCTCGATATTATTCCGAAGAAGATGCACTAGTTTTCTGTAATGATGTACCCGGGCTCATGGAACAATTCCACGTAGAATATAATGTTTCTGAATGGAGACTCTTTATTGACTCTTCAAAAAGGAGCCTTAAGGCCGGTTCTTCTACACAATGGAAGTAAATATGCTTCTGTACCAGTGGGACATTCAGTTCATTCAAAAGAGTGTTATGAAGATCTTGAGCTACTTTTAATTAAAATTCGTTACAAGGATCAAGGCTGGACAATTTGTGGTGATTTGAAAGTTCTTTGTTTGTTACTTGGACAACAAAGCGGTTATACTAAATATCCTTGTTTTTTGTGTGAGTGGGATAGTCGTGATAGAAAGCAGCACTATTGTAAAAAGATGTGGCCACCAAGACAAACCTTACAACCTGGAATGAAAAACATTGAAAGAAAAAGTTTAGTAGACCCGAGCAAAGTTTTGCTTCCTCCATTACATATAAAACTAGGGTTAATGAAACAATTTGTGAAGACATTAAAAAAAGATGGAGAGTGCTTCAAGTATCTTTGCAGCCAGTTTCCTCGCTTGTCAGAAGCAAAGATAAAGGAGGGTGTTTTTGTTGGGCCGGATATAAGAAAGCTTATGAAAGATGAAAATTTTGAATCTAAAATGGAGGAAGCAGAAAAACAAGCATGGATAGCCTTCAAAAATGTGGTTACAAATTTTCTTGGCAACAAAAAACATTAAGATTATAAAAATATTGTACAAAATATGTTAGAAAAATTTAAAACCTTAGGCTGTAACATGAGTTTGAAGGTGCATTTATAGATTCGCATCTCGACTACTTCCCTGAAAATCTTGATGCAGTAAGTGAGGAGCAGGGGGAAGGTTCCAGCAAGACCTAAAAGAGATGGAGAGAAGATACCAAGGAAGATGGAATATAAGCATGATAGCTGATTATTGTTGGATGTTAAAAAGGGATGGTCCACTACGAGATTACAGAAGAAAAAGCATAAAAAGCAGTATGGAAAGACAAAGAAAAAGATATTATAAGGACTTGTAAAGACATAAATAGTATTTTACTGTTTCTTTTCATTAGATTTAATGATATTTGTAAGTAATTTTGTTTTTTATATCCTTTGTAAATAAATTCAAAATGTAACTAAAAATTATTTTTAATTTTAAAAAAATATAATTTGAAGCCTTTTTGTGAAAAATCCTTACGTGATGGAGAAAAATAGAGTTCATATTTGGATTCAGCGCCCAAAAACACATAAGAATCAGCTATCAAATTTAAAACAATTTTTAGAAAGTTAAAAAACGCAGGCCTGTGTAATCAATACTTCTATTTTGCAAATTTCTTGAATAGGGTAAGCTGTACAGTTGTTGGCCCCCTTAAAGTAATTGACACACCATATTTTAAAGTGAATTAACAAAGCTTGTACGTCTAGGTGTTTTCTGTTTCTTGATTTACATAAACTTTCTTTCCATAAGAAATATTTGGGAAAGTTTTAGTTTGTGTAATTGGTACTGTGTGAATTTGAGCTCTAAATTTGTGTGTCGATACTTGCCTGCAATAAAATTAGCTTGATTCTGTGATAAACCCGGTGAGAATAACCACTATATGTATAAAGGTAAAAATGAAAGTGCACCTTTGAAAGTGCACCTTTGTTTTTTTTACATTTACGTATTGAAAAGTGATTGTTTGATCTTTTCATTGTTTCATAACCTCAAAATATATTCCCTTTTTATTAAAATGTATGCGGCCAATAACTAGTGATAAAAACCGGTATTTACAATTATTGGCCCCTAGTCATTTACTGAAATTCACATGTTTCTTGCAAAGCATATTATTAGAATACTAATGCAGCTTATACAAAAGGTTACTTTTCAACTACCGTTTTTCCTACTATAAAAGGACTGTTTTACAGTTATTGCCCTGGGCCAATAACTGTAATATCAGTTGGGTCAATTACTGCCATGTACTATTTAAAGTTCATTTGTCTGCTAGTTTAGTTATGCCAAAAACAAAAGAAGGCCTAAGATATGAAAAAAAATATACTGAATAAAATCTCTTAGCTGCGATTGATGCTGTTAATAATGGAACGCCGAAACGAACAAAATTATAAGAAATTTTTTGTCTCCCGTGCAACCCTTCAATTTCTGTTATCAAAAAATTTTAAGAAAACTTCACCTGGCCCTTCTACTATTTTGATTAGTGAAGAAGAAGCTACTTTGGTTTCCTGGATTGTAGAATGTACATGTAAAGGATTCCCTCGTCGAAAAGTTGATATTCAAACTACTATTAAGCAATTTTGAGAAGATATTCCTCACCCAAACCCCCTTAAAGATAATTTTCCAGGGGACGGTTGGTTTAGAGCATTTTTGCGCCGTCATAATGAAGAAATCTCTCAAAGGAAATCAAAATTTGTAATTGCTGCATCTGCAGTCGTAAGCGAAAACGACATAAGGAAATGGTTTCAACAAATTTTTGAATATCTTCAACAAAAAAATTACGTCAACATCCTAGAAAATCCAGAAAGAATTTTTAATGGTGACGAGACAAACTTCCAACTTTGGCCTCAAAAGAAGAAAGTTCTTGCTCTCAATGGAGATCGAAATATATATGAAATAGATGGAGGCAAGGCGAAAAATGCTATAGCAGTTATGTTTAGTTTTAATGCTGCTGGAGTTACTACTCCGCCCATGATTATATATTCATATAAACGCCTTCCTAAAGACATTGCAAAATCGGTCCCCAAGGATTTGGGTATTAGTTGTACTGAGACAGGGTGGATGAAGAGAAAAGTCTTTTACGAGTACATTGTAAATATTTTTTATCCATATTTAAAGAAGATTAATGTCCAATTTCCGGTAATTTTATATGTAGATGGCCACAAGACTCATCTTGACAGAAACCTAAGTGAGCTTTGTACAAGGCTAGAAATAATGCTAATATCTCTCTACCCCAACGATATAAGACTGCTGCAACCTGTAGATGTCTCCACTTTCAAGCCCCTAAAATATGGCTGGAAAAGGCGTTTGTTAGAGTGGACACGAAACCACCTCTCAGAAGAATTAACAAAATTTTATTTTTTTACTTTGCGTTATTACTAGAATATGTAATTAATCCGTTAAACCGGAGATTGTAATAAATGGGTTCAGAGCATGTGGTCTATATCCATTTAACCCTTATGCTATTGACTACTCTATATGTCTTCGGAAAAAAAGACGTCGGGTGTAGCTGGCGATAGTATAAAAAATGATAGTGATGCTTTATTGAATAATGAAAAATTTTCAACAATTATTGGTAAAGAAAAAATTGAAAAATTTTTGCAGATAGATCGCATTCTGACTAATCCTAACTACAACGAGGATTTTATGGCAATTTATTATCTTTGGAAAGAATATAAAGTCAAAAACAAAAATATTCAGTAAGATAGTGACAAACATAAAATTACAGAATAAACATCAAGATTGTGTTCAATATACAACAATGAAAAGGAAACTGAGAACGAAACTTTCTTTGATATATCAATTTTACCTATCGATTTTAATTGTACAATCCTAAATGATGATGTTCAAATCTTCTTTTCCTGAACCACCGTTGCTGCCCTTAAAAGAAACTAGAGGTTTGGATGACACTAGGGATATAATTTTAATTACTGCCGGCGAAAAGAAACAAGAAGACAAAATATTGGAAAATGTAGAAATCTTATCCAATGTAGCAATCGATATAATCTCTGAAGAAGAAGATTTCAGTTCAGTGGCGATGTTAAAACGAATTTATTATAACAACACTTATTTTGGCCAAAAACGCCGGAAAGGAAAGTGCAAAAAATGCCTTATGTACTTACATCAACTGAATGGAAAAAATGAAAAGACAAACAAGAAGAAGAAAAGCAAATCAAGATACAATTTCAAGAGAACAGAAAGCGAGAAAGAGAAATAAAAAAAATCAACAAAGATGCTGAAATTTAAAAAATGGAAGACGCGAAGACCACCAAAACGAAGAGAAAGAAGAAAAATACGAGTAATACTCAAAGCTAAAAGAACAACATAATGGAGATTAAAGTTAACGACAGGCTAGAAGAGAGCAAGGTAGAAAGAAAATGTGAAAACGAACAGGAAACTAAAAAGCCTAATGTGAATATAATTTCATGCATTACAATTACAAAAACCCCAATTAAAAATATGTATTATTAATCTGTATGGAATATTAAATCCATCAAAACAATTCAAAAGGCTTTATAATACAAAATATAACGTATCAACGTATTAATAGTGAACCTGTATTTGTGTTCTTCACACCAGGTTTTTAATAATATTTTATATTATTAAAAATACCTTTGTATTATACAAAATATAATCTGATATGATTTTCGTTCATCCATTAGAAATAAATACGTCGTTTAAATATTGTAAAAAATGCAGCTGTCAGCTCAGAATTCGAAAAAAAGAGGTTAGATATGTTTCGAGTTACGATGAAAGAAAATATTCGTCAGTCGGAAGATAGGAAAGGATGGTCAATTGATCGATAAGAGAGGGAAGATATGATGTGAAGATCGATAATGTGGAGGCATATATTATAAAGATAAAGAAGTTACAATGTCGAACGTTAGAGAAGGACAGTATAAATGAGAAGAAGGCAGATAAAATGCTTCCTAAGAAAAATAAGAACACATTTAAGATATTAAATACTATTGGAAAGAAATATTATGAAACGTAAACCCATATAAGAACAAAAGTTTTAAAATATGTGATATCATTTAGAAGAGTATTATAATTTACAAATTGTATTTGAAAAAGAATTGACGTCACGGGACATATACAGGGTGTTACAAAAATTTAGGGCTGGCTATACATAGACGGTTTCTGCAACTAAAAATAAGCAAAAAAGTTTATATAAATTTATGTCCTAAAATGGTTCGTTACTGAGTTACGGCCACTTGAGTTTTTTTTTTTAATTTTAGAAAAGGTTACAGAAAACGGGAGTTTCTTATGTTTCTTATAGTAAATGTTCAAAATGACCTCCACGGAAAGCAACACAAGCTTCAGCTCGTCGTATCATGGACTGCCTCACGCGCTGAAAAATTCCTGGTGTATTTCGAATTTGGTGGCATCCATCTGCCACTCTACGTTGAAGATCTTCAATATTTTAAATTGGAGTTGAATATACCATAGACTTTAAATGTACAGACACACATACATACACATTTCAAAAGAAAAATAGCAAATTGAATGAAAAAATATTTTTAGATATATAGACAAGCATTTCTTTCATTTCGTGTTCCCTGAATGACTACTAGAACTATTATTTACGTCATAATTTTGAATGCCTTTTTGAAAACTAAAATAAAATATTTTTTCATAAGAAAAAAGCAAGAAGTTGTTACGCCTATGAGTAAACAAGGACAAAATGCGTAGAAAAAGACAAATGGACCTAAAATGCGGGACTCTAATTATTACATTTCATCCACCGGTGTTTCAATGTCATTATCCCGTCTCTGTAGTATTATGCCGGAAGAGCTGCAAGATACCCGTCTACAGCCGCAATCGCATCTTGATTGGACGAAAAACGTTAATTGCTGAGGAAGATTTTGGGCTTTGAAAACAGATGGAAGTTCGATGGACCCAAATCTAGGGAATAGGGTGAATGTTCCAGTACTTCCTAATGCAAATTCCAGACACACTTGTGGATAGGCGCATTGTCCTTCTGCAAGCCGGGTCTGCTTTCATGAATTTTGGCGTCCAGTGTCATTAGAAGGTTAGAATAGTATTCTTCAGTTTTTCACTTTTTTCGAGGTAGTCGATCAACAGAATTCCTTTCGCATCCCAAAACACCGGCGCCTGGGACCGCCTTCAACGCAGAAGAACCGTCTTCTGTCTACTGTATGGCTTGTTTCGATTTTGGTGTATAATAGTGAATTCATGTTTCATCTATTATCACGTATCGACGCAGAAAAGGTCTTTTGTTTTTTGTAAAACACACTAACTATTGTTCGAAAACTGATGTGAAAATACGTTTTTGTTGCAATTCCATATACGAAACGTAATGATAACTCTTGATATTTCTAGAGAATTCACAATTTCAAGCATCTTCGTATACTGCTCTTTAAAACATATATCCTACACTTTTTCGATGTTTACCAGTATGGTTGAACTTTTTGGACGTTCTTCACGTGAATTTTGATTGCTTTCGCGACCACGTTTAAACTCGGCTGCCCATACTCGATTTTTCCATTTCTAACACATGCACTGCAACTAATTCAAATGACTTCCAGCTGCTGGATAGAATAACTTGCAATTTTACAATATAATCTACTAATAATTGTGCTAACATGAGGGAGAAAGCAATGAAAGTAGCGCTGCTACCTATGAGTAAGGTTGAGAACATTTCAGACTTTTCTGTTCTTTAGATTGTTGAGAATACCATATCTTGATAGGTGTTGTACGTGAGACTGACATTTTAGAGTCCACAAGTGGACCTATTTCACTATCGACTAATTCTAACTGGTCGAAATGACGAGAACTGCATCCTGAAGATGACAACAGAGTTTACGTTTTTCACAACGTGGATCATATCCAGAAAGCTTTACAAGACTAGGCCATCTCACTCTGTGGGCTGGGTTAGTCTTCAGTATTTCCATAATTACGTATGTAATCTATGTCTATTCAGTTTGAAATTTTTATGCTTCCTGTGTTAAAACCTCAAGTATTCGTTTTCTGGGGGTAGATTAGCTTCCATTATTTCTACAGTTACATATATGACTTAAATCTCTTAATTTATGCCGATATTTTTGTTTATACTTTTATATTTTCTGTTTTTTAATTTGGTTATCTCCAGGTGTCTGCTTGCTTCAGTTACTCCTATGTCAACTAATTCAAATATTTTCCACAATATTTTTCTTTCGAATATTCTTTACATGGTTCTGCTTTAGGAGCATTGTCTCAGCGACGTGCATAATAATTAGTTTTTTATTGTTTCATATATCTTTATCTTTGTTTTGACACTGATTGATTTGCTTCCCAGCACTTTTTGTTAGAACATTCTTTTCTCAATTGCTTGCTTCGTTATTTCGAAATATAATATTACAATACGAAAATTTAAAAAAAATGTTTATTACCTGCTTAAATAAGACTTTTTATGTCTTTATTACTAATGGGTAAGAACGTAAATTGTCAAGTAAAAGCTTAATCAATTAATTTCTATTTTCTGCTTTAATGAACTTCTGGAAAATGTATGTATGTAAGCTTTGATGTATTAATAATGTATGAATTCTAGTTAGGGGAACAAACTGCATTAAAAACAATGAAAAGAAGTTTTTCAGTTCAAAATTTTATGTTCAGTAATCTATGCCAGTTTCCTTCACCTCTAGATAAAGTCCCTGGTAGCTGTCCCTAAGATAAATATATTTAATATGAGGGTGTGGCAAGTAGTACTTGAAAATTAGAATAGATGGGGCTGACACCTGAAATCCAATATTGTGCTTGTCAAGAAGCATTTTTCTAAAGAAATTTCAGACTGATCTGTTAAAAAGTTTTGTTGTGACAGCTATTTGAAATAAACGCTTACTAGCATTTTGGTAAAAATGGGAAAAAGTGAATTTCGTGTGCTCATTAAACACTATTTTTTGCGCGAAGGAACCATCATGCAAACCAAAAAAGCTTGAAAAGTATTATTGGGACTCATCGCCATCAATTGGAACCATCCATCACTGGTTTACGCAATTTCCGTGCGGTTGTACCAACACAAGTGATGGCCAACATTATGGTCGCCCAATTGAGGTCTTCACACCAGAAGTACTCGATAAAATCCACTGTATGATATTCGACGATCGAGGTACGCGAACTTGAAGAGCTACAGGGACATCACATCGATCAGTGCTTTCAATTTTGCATAAATATCTGGATATGAAAAAGCTATCCGCAAGATGGGTGCCGCGTTTGCTCACAAATAACAACAAACGCAATCATTTGACAACTTCAAAGGAGTGTTTGGCGATGTTCAATCGCAATCCGAACGAGCTTTTGTAATCGTGAACGAAACATGGAGCAGAGACCAAGGACTAACTATCGAAACAGTTAACAGATGGTGAATCAAAGCTAAAGACAGCCAAGGTGGGTCCGCGCGGTGTCATTTAAATGAATTATCTTGAAAAGGGTAAAAACGATCACCCAACGAAATTATGCAGAGCTCTTGGATCAATTTGACGCCGATTTCAAGCAAAAACGACCGCATTTGGAGAGGAAAAAACTCTCTTCCACCAGAACATGCACCGGCGCACAAGTCCGCAAATCGCAATGGCATGATTGCATGAATTAGGTTACGAAAGGTTACTCTCTAGCCCTCTTCGATTATTTCCTGTTTCCAAATATTAAGAAATGGCTCAACGGTAAGAGATTTGAGATGAAAAGGTCATTGATGAAACAAACGCCTATTTTGAGGGCCTCGAGAAATCGTATTATTTGGAGGGAATCAAAAAAATGAAGAAATGTTGGATCAAGTGTATCGAGAAAGGAGATTATGTTGAAAAGTAAATCATTAACACTAAGAGCATAGGCAGAGGATGTTTCATCTTGTTGGAACCAAACAGTTACAGGTAATTCCCCATCTTCCTCAATATTGGGAAACACCTGATCACGTAAAAGACCTAAATATCTCTGACCAGTTAGTGTGGCATGAATGACAAGAAGACCAATAATACGGTTCCAGAAAACACCAGCTCAAACGTTTAATTTCTGCGGATGTTGTGTATGCGTTTCTAGCATCCAATGATGGTTATTTATTGACCGATATCGACAATTATGGCGATTAACGGTACCATTCATTCGTAGCCTCGTCGGAAAACAGCAAATTGTATGTATATAGTATTGGTCATTTTGCAAATCTCTATCACTCCTTCGGAAAATTTAATTCTACGATAATAATCCCCATCTAATCATTCTTGCACTAAATGTGGTTTATACGGATGATATTTTCATGGTTCAGTATTCTAGCTAATGCTCGCCTGCTTTTCGGAAAACTTCTAAAATTATATTTTCTCAAAGTTTTGCCAACGACAGTTCGTGATATTGGATGCCGATCTTGATGCAAATTGTTAAATAAATCGCGGTTAAAAAACCAATCATCATCAGAATTTCGATACGTTCTTTTTCAGTTAACTCAGCCATTACTAAATATTTGGATCTCTATAACGTTAATTCTGACAGTTTAAGCAAAGTACTGAAATTTCATTCCATGGCTTACTAAACAAAAACGTGATCTTAAAATAACAGTTTCAACTAAATATTTTTGTCGTAGTTGAACAAAAGGGAAATTTGTAAAAATATGCAGGGTGCTTAATTTCAAATAAAACATTAACATTGTTTCCGGCTAAACTGAAAGTCTAATTCGGATATAAATATGCTTATCGAATTCCCGGTTTGCATTTAATTAACTGTGGAATGCCTTATTAAAATCCAACCACTACATCAAAGATATTCCAAGGGATCCATATATTTGCCTAACCCTGTATATATATATATATATATATATATATATATATATATATATATATATATATATATATATATGGTAAATTCAATTAGTTGGCGATTTAAGGTCTGGTTTTACTTCAATATGTATATATTTAAAACAATCTTACATGTTTCGGTATATGATGCCTTTATCAAAGAAATTTGAAATATAAATGACAGTATATTAATACCAAAACTTGTATATCTGTAGTTGTCATGGATAAAATTAAAATATTCAAAGATACATTCAAGTTTAATAATAATAATAATTCTTGGTTCAGAACACTAGACAGCAAACCGTCAATTACGGGGGATTGGCAAGCCATGAGTTATTACTATGTTTTCGCCCGTGGAGCGACTTAAGATTTCAAGCTGTCGGCATTCGCCTTGAACGAAGAGGAAACACACGAAAACCTACTCGGATAGCCCAGTCAGGGATCTGAAAAGCATGGTAAGCCAATGTACAGATATTTAAATAACATATTGTAATATATTTGTCTGTTTTCGGGGTTCTTAAATAAAACTAACGGTAATTTAAACACAGACTATATTAACAATAAAAGCGGTATACAGTAAATAAATAACTTAAAACTACAGCTAACTATAACAATATTTCTTTACACATAATTAATGTCAATGTTTATTTATTACAATATCAACTCGATACAACGACTACCCGTTGAATGAAAATAAATCCCTCTCGAGTTATTTATATTCACGGGAAAACTTCTAGCATATTCGGAAACCTCTGTCTAGATTTTTCCCGATGCATCGACATCTTTCGAGATGATGCCAGGCCTGACGCATCGTCGGATAATTCATCACATTGCCCCCTTCTTGAAAATGACGTTTCGTCCCGAAACATGTCATGCTTTGGTTTCCTCAAACGTTGACGAAATCGACAGGTAGGGCCTTTGAAAAATTGCGACATCATATCGAAATAACAGTTCACGGTCTTATCTTGCCTGGGTATAAAGGAATATGCAAGCCGGTAACCGTATACCAAAATTTCCATACCAGCATTTTGGAATATTACTTGTAAGATGCTTCTTTTCTTACAATTCTCCTGTACATGCGGTACAATCCACAACCCAATTTTGAACTGCTAATTTCAAAATGTCTTGTTGCAACATTTGTTCACATAAGTGGACCAGGGCCTCCTTTAACGTGCGAAAGGTTGGCTTCAGGCTTGACAGTTCTTTCATGACCAAATAAAATATGGGCTGTTCTTCATTTATAATTTGGCAACACTTCACAATTGCTGGTCCCTGCTGCCTTGGTTTTTCGATTCTCCCAAATCTCTCTTCAGATTCTCTGTCTATTCCTTTGACCATTCGTAGATCGCGGGCTACGCAATGAGTAAGCGAGTAGTCTGGCGGTACAGTGAACAAATCTTGCTGTTTCTCGATAGTCACCCCAAATCGATCTTTTCTCGAACCAGAAAACTCCATAATATTTTCGAATATTAGTTCCTTCTAGTGGTTATCTAATCGGCGCAATCAGCGGCTTCGTCATTATTGTCTCCAGAGTATGGGACTAACCGAATAAAATGCTCTTGGCTTAGTATGAGGCGTTCACCTATATTTCATCGTTAATACGCTTCGACACCTCGTATGGCCCCTTCCAATTCTTTTGAAGTTTTGGAGACAGGTCCGGTCGACGTTGTGGATATATAACTAAATCCGATCGTCTTCATGGCAACCACCCCTTTCGGCCTTGATGTCGTAGCTGCCCTTAATTTCACTGGCATCTTGGATATTATGTCTTACTTGATCATGGATATTATGCAGTCTTCGTCTGAGAGTACTGAAGTAATCTTCTCCAGCAAGATCTTCAGCAGGCTTGCTCCTAAACTTCAAATCACAGGGCAGTCGGAGTTCCCTCTCGAATAGCACGTTGGCTGGTGATTGATCAGTTGTCTCTTGAACAGAAGCCCTGTATGCCATTAAGAACAATGGTAAGTGCACGACACAATCCTTCTGATGTTCGGAGACCACTTTTAAATGTTTGATCATGGTTTGTTCATTCGCTCTACCATTCCATCTCATTGTGGATACAAGGGAGTTGTTCTTGTCTTTAGAATGCCCAAAAGCTCACACATCTTCTCGAAAAGACTGAACTCGAAATTTCGCCCTTGATCGGAATCAAGTTCCAGGAGTACACCAAAACGGCTGACGAACTCCTTCACAATCACGTCTGCTACAGTTCCAGCCTCTTGATTTGGTAGAACATATGCTTCAACCCATGTGGTAAAATAGTCCATGGCCACTATTATGTATTTATTTCCTCTGTAGCTTTCTGAAAAAAGGCTGGCGTCATCTATGGTGATTCTTTCAAATGGGCTTCCCACATTGTATTAGCGCATGGGTGCACGTCGACGTCTCTGGCGACCATTACTTCCGGCGCAATAAGCACATTTTCTGCATCATTCTTTCACATCTCGTGAACAATTCTCCCAGTAAAATTTCTCGCGCACCTACTCCATGGTTTTATGGACGCTAAAATGTCCCCCAGTAGCACCATTGTGAAATTCTCGCAATACCTCTGATATTATTTTCTTGGGGGTCACCATTTACAACCTCTGCCAGCTTCCATCGTGATTTTCAACCTCACGTCTCAGGAGATCATCTTTCATGATTAAAGAATCCCATTGTGCCCAGTATGACTTAAATTCTCATGAATGGGGAGCGATTTCTTTCCAGGTTGGTCTGTGCCCTTTTCTCTTTTAAGCCCTGAAGACTGCAAGATCTGGATCAGCTTCTTGATCTGCACACAAATTGTAAGGTTGCCATTGGTCATCAACCACGGTGGTTCGAAGAGCGTTGGCCGATTTGTCTTCGATTCGACGATAATCTCGACAGTCCTCTGGACAGAGTCTTCTGGAAAGAGCATCAACATTTCGATGTTTGAGGCCTACTCTATGTTCGATGTCGAAATCGTTCTCCTGTAGCCTCTCGATCCATCTAGCTACTTGTCCCTCGGCATTCTTAAATCGTAAGAACCACTTGAAGGCGGCATGATCAGTGCTGATCAGGAACTTCCGCCCATACAGGTACTTGTAAAAATGCTTAATGGTCTTAAATACTGCCAATAGTTCTCGCCTTGGTTACGCAGTAGTTCCTCTCCGGTTTGGACAGGGTCTTGCTGAAGTATCCAATAAACTTTTTTTGTCCATCCTGGAGAGAACACAACCAATCCCGACCCTAACAGACATCTGTATCCAGAACAAACCTCCCAGATGGCAGTGGTTAATTTAAGACAAATGCACTTATCAAAGTTCCTTTTAACAACTCAAAGGACGCTTGGCATTCGTTGTTCTAAATGAATGCCAGTGGTAATCTTCTTGGACCCTGACGTATAGGAACTGCTTCGCCTGTGTTTATTTTATGCATAGCAATATTAGTTCTTCCTTTCTTGCCATTTTCAATTTCAAAGACATCTTCGTACTGCTGGATTAGATCTTTAACTTGGTTTTGTTCTTTCCTGCTTAACCCTTGACGGGCTGAGTCGATTATCTTGGACGATGTCTCAGAAACCTGCACGAATCCATTTTTCTTTGCCTCTACGCATTGAACGATGGCCGACACTGGTGAACACCACCCAATAATAGTACCATTCTTCAATGAAACAGGGTAATAGTTCACATTCATTACCCTTACCGAATACAGTCTCCTGAGTCTTAACCGGCATTTTGGCAACTACTATTCCTCGGCGTACCTCGTCATCAGCCTTTGGTTCCAACATTGTAACATTTCTTTCTAGATAATCACCTTTCATACACGCCGTCAAAAATGTCTCACTTGTTGCATCCAGAGCAACAATCTCTGCGGTAATTACTTGTACATTCCCACAATCTTTTCCATGAAGAAGCAATTCTTCATTATTTATTTTTAAAATGCCTTCTTTCATGTTTAACTGGAAGTCGTGGATGTTCATGATGTCTAATTCAAAGATTATTTCTTCTTTTATGTCGGCTACGAGAACACGATATCGGATTGATGTTAGTGCTATGGTAAAATTAACATCTGCAGTAGCTGTCTTAAGTCTCCATATGCTAGAATATAATTTTTTATTCCTGGAAATAAAATCGGGGCGCACGACCGTTTTCTTCGATGCATTCCTATCATCTAGCAAGGTCCTTCTCCCATAATAGCGCCTATTTACAGGCCATTGGTTTGATGTTGCAAGAATGCAATTTGGGCAGTCCTTGAGGCTTGCGGATTCTTTCTTGGTTCTCTTACCACATTTGTTCTGGATGTGGCCGTTTCTTCTACAATTCCCGCATGGCCACGCACTTTTATTTGGTTTGATCTGATTTAGGACTCGACTAATGACCTGCTCCATGAACTCCTAAGTTTCCTGTTTCTTGACAGAACAGACACGAGCATGGCTCCGAGAGGCTAGTTTTGCAGTCTCAAACTCAATTGTGTACGCCAAAGTATAGATAAAAGTCTTTGGTCGCGCCAACCTTAATGCTTGCTGCGTATCAATATCCCGCAGACCATCTATGAACGTCTGGACAGCTAGATGTTCCATAAAATTATCTGGCGCCATCGAATATGCAAGTCGAACCAGACTAGCAATATCTGCCTCAAATTCCTGAAGATTTTCACCTTTCTTCTGTGACCGATTCTTCAGTTGGGTGTAGTATACTTGCTCCAAATGCGCATGGCCATATCTCAATTCCAACCGTTTAATGAGTTGAGAATAGTCCTTGCATTCCCCAGGAGATAGTGTCTGCAAAATATCAATAGCATCACCCCTTAACGCTATGATTAAAGCAGTAGCTCTCTCGACAGGAGACCATGCGTTTGCTTCTGCGGCTGCTTCGAATTGCGTCGGGTAAGTCTTTCCATCAAATGTTGCTGGATATTTAGGAAACGTGAACCTAAACAAAATATCGTCAGATTAAACATCGTCTTTTGAATTTGTTCACTGATAAAGATAACCGTAGATAATAAACAAACAGACTAATGTATAAAGTAATAAATTGCAAATTAAATTCTTACAATCTAAAGCAAGTTTGATGATTTGAATATGCTAATAAAATTTTGTTATATAGTGATTTAAACTTGAAAATGCATGTTAAATATTCATAAAATTGGAAATTTTATAATTTAATTCTTTATCCTAGATTAACTTCTATCTAACATATATAAATATATTAAATTTTGTTTTATAACGAAACAGACCAAATGACCAAATTCATAAACCGCCACTGAGAGATTGAAACAATAGCGTCAAGGCTAATAAAAATTAGTGTTATGAATAACCCCAGACCTATTATTCGAAGTGTTGAGACATAATTAAGTCTTTCCAAAAGCTTTTTTTCTGAATGCCTCGAAAGACGAATTTCGTTCAAACTATTTCTAATTAAAACATTTAATAATGGATGAAATTATAATCATCGCATTAAATTCAATCGAGGGCTGCTAATAAAATATTATCACTCCGTCCTTGTTTCTGATGTACTGCGGTCCGATAAGGTTTAGTTCACTAGGGACGCCATGAACGTGACTCATATTAACTATACATATATGATTTATCAATAATTCATATGGCATCGTCTAACCATGTCGATATTTACGCACATAATTTATACGTTATGAGATTCTATGGTCTTGAAAAGGTATAGTTGACTCATAAATCACAAAGAATAGGTTCTTAAATTTTAATTATCTTAGAAGATCGATTGTGATTGATTGTGAAATCGTTTATTCTTTTATTTTTACAACTTATGAAACAGTTACCTAATGTACATGTTGCTATTTATTGAATTTAGTATGGCAATAGAAAAATTTAATATTTTAAGTTGTTGACACAATATACACCTTTTCAGAACTCTTAGTTTCGAAGCCCTATCTGAAGGACTTCGGTTTTAAATTATAAGGATTAACATAAAATAGGGAATATGTATTTAGAGCAACTAAAAAAACTAATTATGGGGAAGTATAATGATGTTTGACTTGTATATTTCATGCATGTATTGTGTATCTGGTTGACAAATATAAAATAATGATAATTTGTATTCACAAATATTATACCATTAATTGAGTCATTATTTTTTAATACAGTATACATTTACAATTTGGAGTATGAGTCATATTGGGCTAAAACATTCTATTTAAATAATAATTGTTAATCGAATCGACGTCCTCCCCGATGGTTTCCTCAATGCCGTACCGAAGGCAATCATCGTTACAAAGTATTTCTGGTAAGTAATTCTGGCAAGTAATTCTGGTTCAAATTATATCAATCTTAGCATAGAGGTTACAAACCTTCCAATGGAATTTACTGTGCCTTCCGAGTACGGTTTAATAATAATGCTCTATGCGGATATGCTATTAGCATTTTGTATAAATATATTTTGAAATAGATGATATCGAACTGTAACGATAATTTTTGTTACAAAACGATGCTCTCTACAAGTTGTGTAATATTTACTGTGCCCTCTGTAAGATAATATAAATCAAAGGTTTTAACCACACGAAATTGATTAATTAATGTAAATAAGCGAATTTACATTAATCACTAGTCATGCCATGGGATCAACTACACCTTCCTCGAATGCTTTCAGCTATGTTCGTAAATGCGTAATATTCAATTATGTATGAATTTATTTTTGTACTCGCTTATCAAAACCTGTCATTTGACGATTCGATTTGCGTGCGTAAAAAGTCACTTTAAACACGAGTGCGTAAAAGTAAAGTTGGTACTTCCTGGAACTTGATTAATTTAGTGACATTTTGAAATCATAAATCCCTAACCTTAATATGCTACCCAGTTCGTTGTTTTTCTATGAAAATAAAGAGAAATTAAATAGAAATTGTTATATTTGGAAGGTATGTAATTCAATGTCAGAACAGCAACAAATATTATTTTTTAAATTTATAGAAAACTTAAAAAAAAAATTGTCAGAAGTGGGATTCGAACCCACGCCCTCAGAGAGGACCAGAACGCTCGAGAACCCGTATAACGAGAGAGTCTGGCGGCTTAGACCGCTCGGCCATCGTGACAGATACTATTAATATTGTTAAAAAGACTTATAAATATAAAAATTTTGAAATTATATTTATATTTTATATAAATATTATTATTGTTTATAGTTGTATTATAGTATTAGTATTAGTATTAGTATTATAGTATTAGTATTATATAGTATTGTTTATAGTACAAAAAATATTGTACAAACTTCGTGCGTGAAACATTTCGCGAATTCGTGTCCATAAAGCGCTCGCCTGCGGCTCGCGCTTTAAACTGGTCACTCATTTGCGAAATATGATTTCACGCACTTGGTTCGTAAATAACTATTTAAATTATTTCGAAATTTTTAAAATACGTCTATATAATCAATTAAAATAAATTTTAAATAACATCGTCACATGCAGTAAGCTTTCAACTGTGTTCAAATGTTCGAATTTCATTCTGTATGTTTGTATCCGATATTTAGTAACATTTGATATAATTGAAAAACTATTCAAGTGAAAATAAGTCGATGCTAATAATGTTTGAAGAAAAAATCTAACTTAAGGGATATCGTAACGAATAAAATAAAAAAAATTAAAATGATCAAGTATAAAAATATTTATAATTACATTAAACACGTTCAGTGATGTTGATTACTTGAAAAATTGATCAAAACTACCCCTCGGTATTACCGATATCTGATTAAAAGTAAAATTTAATGTGCTTATTAAAATTTTGCGACTGCGTCACCAAAATTTAATCCGCAGTAAAGCGTAATATGCAAAAGGAGAGCGTGATTTCTAATTCGATTAATAAGGTGCAACGACGCGGCACGTTCGCAGTAAATTTATTAGTTAATATTCAAATTGCACTTACGATTCTTGAATTTACTGAACATGAACGAAAGATGTAGTCGAAATACATCCGCGACCACATGCAATATACATTATGCTAAATATAAAAGCAGCTACGTATGCTTGTATTATAAGATATAACCTCACTAAATACGGATAAACAAATTATTATTGTCAATATAAATAGGTAAATACTCACATTTTTTAAAGCACCACCATTTTTTATTAAAAGAACGTATCTTAATCTTTATATTACACACTGTTACTTGATAAATTTAGCAATTCATTTCTCTTTAGATTCTTAAATATAGTTATATAGAAGATGTAATAGCCATCTATATAGATATGTCCATTGCAATAGAACTTACTCATACTGAAGATATATAAATACCCTTTTAAAATAAATATATAGTATCTTGAAGATTGTAATGGGTTGTTTCTGCTTACTTGTCCTTTTTTAGTCTGCTCAGTACCTTATTTTTGATAACCCTATATCTTGATAGTATTTCTATAGATGATTATTGTCTTCTTTAAATCTTATTTATATCCTTCTTGAATATTTCTGTATATTTTTATTGTGACGGAGTTAGGTCATAGCAATTAAAATTGTGTTTTGGATATAGGTATCTATTGTTCATTCTGCAAAAAGAACTATATTCAACGAGGATATTGTTTTCTGCAATGCTAGTTTAAATTTAATACGTACGGTTATGTTTTGGTATTACACCATCAAATAAAAGGTCTTTTTTTCGCTAAATCGTACACATTTTTGTTTGTATTTGAAAACTTCTTTTCCGGGCTGAAAACCTTGCTTTTATAAAAGATATCTTTATGTCTATTTTCATCACTTTTTGATTCTCTGAAACTTATTACTAATTAATTGAATGTTTTATCATTTTATAGTGATGGAGGGAGTGATGAGTGTTGTGAGAGAGTAACGAGTGGGTGTAGTAAATAGCTCCGTAGTTAAACTCAATATATTGAGAGATTACGAGCGAATAAAATTTTAAGATAGGACAAGTAGTGTAGAAAAACCCAACTAAGAGTTAAGAATAATTTAAATGACGGTAAGAATTTAATAACAATGTAAATAGAAATATTGTAATAAATAAGTGAGCTAGAGACTGAGAATACACCGATAGAGGTCAAACTCTCGACGGGTCGACCGGGGTTTGGCTCCTTGCGCAGTGACAAAACATATAGAAATAAAAACGGCCGGCACGGTTTTTGTTCAGTTTTGCACAAAATTAAAAGTGAAAGCAGGAGCGAACTAAGGAAATAATTGGAAGAAAATAAAATAAGAATAAGAAGTTATATATAGGAAATGAAGGGAACCGAAGATAGTGATGACTACACATCAGACGACAGGAAGAGGAAGAATTCTGGAGAAGAAGACGAAGAACGAGTCTTCAATAAAAGTAAGAAAATAAATAGATCGCCTGTGAAAACACAAAAGAAAATGGGGGAGAATATACAAGTAATGATAAATATGATGGAAACTATGCAAATAACAATGAAATCTTTAACAAAAGAAGTAAAGGAAATGAGAGAAGAACAGAAGATATAGAAAGTGGAATTTCAAGAGATGAGACAAGAAAATGAAAAATTAATAAGAGAAAATTATCAAATAAGAAAAACAATGACAGCAATGGATGAAAGGATAGAGCGGCTAGAAAATGAGAAAAGGCGGAATAATGTAGTTGTGCAGGGATTACCATTAGATAACCAAGCGGAAATAAAGAAAGAAATAGAAGAGTTTATAGAGAAAGAGCTACAATTAAAAATCTAGGTTAAAGGAGCGATTAAAATTGGAGAAAGAATTTGCTTAATACAAATGGAAAATGCGGAAGATAAGAAGAAACTTATGCAGAATAAACACAAACTAAAGGGAAAGAAAGGCGACAAAGTATTTATTAATGACGATTTATCTAAACCAGACAGAAATATACAGAAATTCATCAGAGACAGGGCAAGTGAAGAATGGAAAAGGGGGAATAGTGCTAAAATAGCACACAGAAAAATATATATAGGAGAAGAAGTATGGATATGGAACAAAAATGAGGAAAAGTTAGTACGAGCGAAGGACAATAAAACATTAAAAAACTAAGGAAACAAGGTACACATGGAACAAAGGGAATGGACACGGCAATGACAATGGAAGTAACCAAACGGAAAAATGACACAATAAATATAAATAATATAATGAATGGAAATTAGCGATATGGAATGTCAGAGGTATACACGGGAAGGAAGAGGAAATTATAAGCGAATTTGAGGAAACAGGTCTAACAATACAAAGTATAAGTGAAACAAAGAAGAAAGGACAAGGAGAACAGATATTAGAAAATGACTATACTTTAGTGTATATTGGAGTAAATACGGATAGCAGAGCAGCAGCTGGAGTAGGTATGATAATACACAGAAGCTTGAAAAATAGCATAAATAAATGGGAAGCTATATCAGAACGTATTTTAACAGTGGAACTGATTGGTATCAAAAAGAAAGTAATGACAGTAATAGCAGTATATGGTCCTTGTGACAATGATAAAGTGGAAGAAAAAGATAAATTTTGAGAAGACCTGACGTCAGTAATAGAGGATGCCAAGGGAACATTGTTCATCACCGGCGACTTTAATAGTAGTGTGGGTAGGAAAGATAATATATATATAAGACAGTTATAGGGAAATATGGAGAAGAGGTAAGAAATGGCACTGGGGAAAGAATGCTGAATTTCTGTATGAACCACAATCTAATAATAACTAACTCATTCTACAAACACAAGGATATCCACAGATATACACGTGTACAACACACAAAAGATGAAAAATCGATAATTGACTATGTGTTGGTAGAGAAAGGAAATAGAAAAAGTGTAGTAGATGTCAAAGTTAGGAGAGGAGCTGAGATCTATAGTGACCATTATCTGGTGGTCGCTAGAATTAGAGAAGAGATAAGAGAAAAACATAATGAAGCAAACAAAAAAAAAAAAAATGGAATTCACAACAATGAAAACATATAAACTAAAGGAATACGAGATAGCCAAAAAGTACAAACAATTAGTTGAAGGGAAAATAAAAGAAAATGCAGAGAGAATAAAGCTGGCCAACTTGGACGAAAAATGGAACATGTTCAAGGACATAATTGTAGAGGCTGCCCGAGAAATATGTGGAGTATGTAAAACAAATAACAAGAGAAAACAGACAGCTTGGTGGACGAAAGAAATAAAAGAAGAAATTAAAAAAGAAAAAGAAATTGTGGAAAAAGTACCTATCGAATAAAAAAGAAGAACAATATATAATATACCAAAACCAAAGAAAGCGAATAAAGCAACTAGTGTTAAATGCAAAAGCAAACAAATGGAAGGAATTTGGCGATAGAATGGAAAGAGATAGTATAGGGAACCAAAAGTTATTCTATAAAGTACTAAAATCGTGTAGAAAAGAAAAAGCAATAGAAGATAAACGCATATATAATAAAAAAGGAGAAGTTATTACGTATGATAATGACATAATGAACCGATGGAAAGAATATTTTGAGGATCTGCTCTGTAGTAAGAGACAAGGGATGAGAGAGAACGCAACAGAAAGTGTGAGGATAGCAGAAGACAACATAGAATTTACGATGGAAGAGTTGAATGATGTAATTAAAAAGTTAAAGTTTGAGAAGGCACCCGGAAATGATAAAATAGTGGCAGAAATGATAAAAAATATAGGCGAAGCAGGCACAGAAATGTTATTAGAGATTTTCAACACGGCGTGGCAGTATGAAGACATACCGGAAGATTGGGAAGTGGCACTAATAACACCAATATATAAAAAAGGGAATCATGAGGACTGTAATAACTATAGAGGCATTACTTTACTGAGCACAGTTATAAAGATATATGAGCAGTTAATTAACAACAGATTAAGACCAATAATTGAACCGTCACTCTCGGAATCACAAAGCGGATTTCGGCCAGGAAGGAACACACAAGACCATGTATTTACGGTAAAGCAAATAATTGAAAAAAAATACGACAAGGAAAAAAGGCATATTTCGCATTTATCGACTTGGAAAAAGTGTTTGATAAAATGCCAAGACAGGAAATATGGAACAGTCTAGAGGAGAGAGGAATTAACAAAAAAATAATTAGATGTATTCAAAGGCTATATAAAAATAATGTAAATTATGTAATTAGAAGTAACATGAGATCCGAAGGATTCGTAACACAGGAAGGATTAAGACAGGGTGGCGGATTAAGTCCTGTGCTGTTCACCGTATTTATGGACGGTGTTATAAAACAATGCTCTAAGCAGATGAGGAAATTGAAAATAGGGTACAGAAATCTAGAATGGATACAAATAGCTGAGGCAGCATTCGCGGACGATATAGTACTGATGGCTGAGAAAGAAAAGGATTTACAAGATAATGTAGATATATGGAATAAAACATTGAAGAAAAAGGGTATGAATATAAATAAAAACAAAACGAAAGTAATGACTATAGGAGACGATCAACTAAAAATTCAAATTGAAGGAGTAGATATACAACAAGTAAACCAGTTCCACTATTTGGGTGTCGCAATAGAAAACACAGGGAAAAATGAAGCAGAAATTAACGAGAGAATTGAAAAAACAACAAAACTGTATTACGCTATGAATAGGAATTTTATAAATAAAAAGGAAATAACACGAAATACCAAACTAAAAGTCTATAAAACAGTCTACAGAGCAGTTCGGACATATGGATGTGAGTCATGGCTCCTAAATAATAAGCAAAAGAGTAAAATTCAAGCGGCGAAAATGAGATATCTGAGAAGAGTAAGCGGCGTGACAAGAAGGGACAAAATGAGGAATGCACAAATAAGAGAGGAACTTGGGGTACTATCAATAATGGATTTCATTGAGCAGAGACAATTAGGCTGGTGGGGACATCTTCAACGGATGGAGAACACTAGACCGGTAAAGTTGGTATATGAAGCAAAGATTCAATATAAGAGGAAAAGAGGAAGACCGCGTCAAGTTTGGGAGAACTTAATTGGACAATTTATTCAGAACAGAGGAAAAACATGGAGAGAAGCGAAAACACTGGCCACTGATAGAAAGTCATGGAAGAAATTTGTCTATAATCTATAATTTTTTGGTATTACTCTGTAATTTAAAGTTTAAAATTGGAATATTTATAAATTAGTTAAATTAGTTCTAAGAATGTAAACACCCGACACCCTAATGGTATAAGGGTTTTCTGATAATATATATATATAGTTTTATCTCAATTTTTTATCGTACAGGGCCTTTTTCCAGCAATTTACATATTATCTGCATTACATTGTCATCGTACTAGGTTAAGTTATACCATTTTGGTTTACATCTCTGATAGCTACATATACATACGTAAGTGTATGTGTGTGCATGGATTACTTTAGGAGCGTGGCTAAATTTATAGTAGATATAGAAGTGCAATTTAAAGCATTTTCTTGATTGTGTCTTTCACTGTAATGGCTAATTAATTTAACTTTATACATTCTCTTTTTTAATTTTCTTTCCCTTCTCTTTTATAGCATATTTTTATCGAAACAAATTGTACCTATATTCAGGCTGGTTATATTTTATTTGGTAAGTGGTAAAGTGGCTGTAATTAATTATTTTTCTTCTTTAATTATCTTTCATTATTAGTCCGCTTTAATGTAATATAGCGGTATATATTTCTGCTCTCCTCTCTTCTTGTATATCGGCAGAATCTGTCAGCTGTTTTGAGAACTACGAATTTGGGAATATAATCCAGGATTGTTTGCTTCTGGATCTCTCTTCTTGCTTGACCGTGGCCGAAGTAACAGGTGTTGCTGGAGACGTTGTGTCGACATAGTTAATTTTTATGACTGTACAAATGCATCTTTGTTTGCTGCGGAATTTTCCGGATTAAAGTCATATTAATTGTAACTGGACGACAGGATTTGGATTGTTGGAATACCCGTATTGTCGTTTATGCCTAGTGTATATTTAAACTTGTCGACCTCGTACTCTCATTTTGTTTTTCACTTTAGAAGCAAGAACTTATTCCCCTGTTGATGGTAAGTCTTGTCCCTTCGATATAATCTTAATTAACATTGCATATCTAGCTAAAATTGTTATCATACTGTTTTTTCTTCATTCTATTGAAGAGGTCTTCGTAAGAGGGTAAATCTTACACCGAGTGTTTTTTTATATAAGGAGTATGAACCTTTTACTGCTGTATATGCCATACTGGTTTCTGGTTGGAGAAAACCCATTGTTAAAAATCTAAAGTGGAAGATAAATATTTCTACTGAGTGGAGTCGTAAACTGGACTTGCCGAAGGAAACATCTGACCGGAATTGCAAGTTTAAGACAGGTTTCGTTTATTTTATTATGTGATCAACAAGCAAGATAGGATTGCAACATTTTCGTTCTATTGGAAATTGTAGTCACGCGAACTCAACTCTTACGTGTATATTTTATAATCAAAATCTTATGTCATAATTAACGTTAGAATCAAATTTTATAATTATAAACAAGTCTATCGGTAACTCCTGAATTGCTGTACACAGGGTGATCGAACTTCATATTGGACTAGGGTTATCAAATTCTTGTTAATTAATAGCTATCGTTCACAAATTTCAAAATTTCATATATATATATTCAGACCAATGAATGCGATAATTCTATTTTTTGTATTTTACAATATTCACTAAAATTATATGTAAAATCCTCTACAGATCTGGGATGAATTATATATTTTTTAATATCTAGATTAAGGAATTTTAATATTACCACCAATTACTTAATCACTACATTCTTGATGTCTTGTAGTATAATTAAAATTCATCTGAATTTTGGAATTTTAATTTAATTGTTTAAGTAGAGAATAGCGTATATATATATATATATATATACAGGGTGGGGTATATAAAGTGTTACAGAGCAATAGCACTCAAACGATTAATCATATCGAAAAATGTTTCAGACAAAAGTTTCAGTGTTCGGGAAGGCGGTCATACTGGGCCACCCAGTTTTTTGATCGGTGTAGGCGTAGAAGCTACGTCAATGTCAACTCCAATTTTTTAAATGGTACCATGTATTTTCTTTTCAATAACATTATTACAGATTTTAAGACGAATTTAGCGAACTACAACACAAGGTCATTCTAGTCACGTAAAGTATGAGAATAGTCGAAAAATCGAAAAATATCGGAATAATCAGCATCAAAGGATCCACTAACTTTGTTTTGGGTCTACCCACAGAAGATGCTCGAAGTGACCACCCTCCGCTTGTAAGCAGTGGTTAATACTCCGAGGAAACGACCGTCTAACGTTAGCCAACATTTGTGGTGTAATTTCGGTACATGCTCGGCGTATTCTTTCTCTCATGTCGTCAGGCGTGGTAGGTGCTTCCGCCATTACGTGTCCTTTGACAAAACCCCAGAAAACGTAATCCATTGGTGTTAGATCTGGCGAACGAGGTGGCCAAGCAACAGTAGCGCCTCGTACTATCCATTTTTCACCATAAATCTCATTCATCACTTGTCTTGCACATAGAGCATAATGGGATGGTGCACCGTCGTGTTGCATCCACATGTTTATGCGAACTAGCAAGGGCACGCCTTCCAGTAATTCGGGCAGTACGTTTTGCAGAAAGTTTGCGTAAGCTTGCCCACTTAAGTGACCTTTAACAAAATGTGGACCAATGACGTGATCGCCGGCAATGCGGGCCCAACAATTAGCGGACCACGGATGTTGATATCGTACAGTTCTCGTCCATCGAGGATTCGCATTTGCCCAGTAATGCAGGTTATGTCTATGCACATTTCCCGTATTTGTGAAGTTAGCTTCGTCAAAATCACATGACTCAAAAATGAAACATCCGTGTCCATTTTTCGACGAATCCAGTTACAGAAATTGACGCGATTTTGGAAATCATGGCCGTACAAATCCTGATGCAGTGACATACAATACGGATGTAATTTGTGTTGATGTAATATTCTTAATACAGACCGCCGACTAATTCCACTCTCTCTTTCCATTTGCCTGGTGCCCGCATGGGAATTTTGTGCAGTAAAAGCTAAGATAGCAGCCGCATTTTCACCAACAATCGGTCGACGTTTGGCTCGTGCTTGTTTCATTGTACCGAAGCGACAGAAACGGTCAGCTAATCGCTTAAATGCCATGTGCGATTTTTGTTGTCTGTCCGGATAACGAGCCGCGTACAACTGCTCAGCGTTTCTGTAATGTTTGCGGCATTCCCCAGCACCATTAACATATCAAAATATTCTTGATAATCGTTCATTTTCGCGATCCGATGTACTCACAATAGAAGGTAATGCGTGACTAACTGACAGCCGTATGCGTTGACAGTTGATGCTGATTATTCCGATATTTTTCCATTTTTCGACTATTTTCATACTTTGCGTGACTAGAATGACCTTGTGTTGTAGGTCGCTGAATTCGTCTTAAAATCTGTAATAATGTTATTGAAAAGAAAATACATGGTTCCATTTAAAAAATTAGAGTTGACATTGACGTAGCTTCTACGCCTACACCGATAAAAAGACTGGGTGGCCCAGTATGACCGCCTTCCCGAACACTGAAACTTTTGTCCGAAACATTTTTCGATATGATTAATCGTTTGAGTGCCATTGCTCTGTAACACTTTATGTGCCCCACCCGGTATATATATATATATATATATATAAAATAACTTCGTGACCTTGGTATGATATCTTAAACCTAATCAGTAGGCGATTAAAGGTCTGTATATTACTTCAAAATATATGTATTTAAAAAACTCTACATGTTTCGGCAGTACTCCTTTATCAAGAGAATACAAAATATAAATGACAGGATATAAATGTCAAGTAATTAAGTTGCTATGGTTTAAATTATTCAAAGATACATTCTAGTAATAATAATAAATCATGCCTTAGTATTCCAAAAAATAGATAGCAAGGTGTGAACATATGTGTTGTTCGCTGCTAGCAACTTGTGTCTCTTTCTGGGTATGAACTTGTGTGTTTGTTGCTACTGGCAGCTTGCGTCTCTCTATGGGTGTGTGGTTTTGTGTGAGAGCGTAAGTGTAGGGTTTTGTATGTCGGTGCATTCGTGCGTGTGTTTAGTGACCGGTCGCGTGAATTTAGAGAGGTCGGATAACCAGCCGTTGCGTAGGGCCGCCAACCCTTTCCCGGCAACTTCTTTACAATTCCGTGCAGTACTTCGACGGCCTTGCCTCGCTGGGGCGGGGGTCAGGCCCTGCTGGTAAGGGATGCATTAATAGCGGGAGTATCCCCCGCGAGCGGAACGTACCATCGCTACACGACGAGGCATGGAGTCAATAAGTCATTGTATGGTAGCGGGAGGGATGTCCAACCATGCTGCTTCAATTCGCCTCCACAGCTCCTCAACATTACCCGGGGGAGCCGAATAACGTTGAAGTCGCCGACCGATCATATCCCAGACATGCTCGATCGGATTAAGATCCGGAGAACGTGCCGGCCATGGAAGCATCCGTATATAGTTCTCTTCCACAAAGGTCTGGGCAACACGTGCAGTGTACGATCGGGCGTTGTCGTACATTTATATAAGACGTGGGCGCCATCAAACGTATTGATGCACAACGGGCCGTAGCACCTCATCTATGTAGCGGCGAGCCGTCATCGTATGCTGTATACGCAGAAGACGTGTATGTCTACCATGTGTATTAGCATCCCATACCACAATGCCCTGCTGGCGATGGATAGGGCATGGTTTGATGCACTCCTCGAGGTAATGCTCACCACGTCTCCGATGAACCAAAATTCGCGCGTCACTGGTGCTCAATTCGAATCTTGATTCGCCGAAAAACAAAATGGGCCCCCATTCGACAACCCACTGATGTCTAGCCTCCACCCACTGGCGCCGTGTACTGCGGTGCTCGCGAGTCAGTGGAATCCGCTGAAACGCACAGCGCGCTCGCAGTCCACTTTCTATAAAATGCCCCCGTACAGTTCGCGTAGTGAGTACGCCTTGCCTTCCTGCTGGCCAAACGGCTCCAAGTTGCCTTGAGGAAGACGTACGCGTTGCTAAAGCGCTGTGCACAAGAGTGCGATTCTCGCGTGCTGTGATTGCGCGGGGCCGTCCAGCTCGCGGCTGGAGGCGCATACATCCTTGCTCCATCCATTCTTTCCATGCCCGCTGCACTGCCGATAATGACCGCTCGAGACAGCGCACGATGTCACGGAAGGATACTTCTGTCATGTGCATCCCCACAACCATTCCTCGCTCAGACTCAATCAGATAACGCGAACGGCCTTTCATTACACACAAAATACGACTATAACTACCCGCTTCCACCACACTAACAATAACCGGTTTCCTCCTCCCCGCATCGGTCTTCATGGAGACAACATATTACAGCTGTTGGAGGCACTCAGTAAAAAATTCAGCAATAGAAAAAGTCAAAACTCGCTGCGCATACTCGCCTAGAGGAAACCTTAATGCTCCGCTAAATCTACGCATTTATCTTGATACGTTCAGATTATACAGGGTGTGCTCATCACATTTTTCCATCAGTGTAATATCTTAAGTGAGTGAGAGATATAGAGCAATATGTATTCGTAGGAGGGCAGAATTTTATATAATCTACCATGACATGAAAACAATAATAAATGGCAATGATTTTTAAAAGTTAAATAGTGTAAAATTTTCTGACCATTGATGTTTGAGTTGACAATTTTTCGAAGTTTTGTTAGTGAGTGGAATAGCGGTAAATGTGATTAAAAAAATTTTATTAGAAGAGTTAAAAAATTTTGACTAAATGGGGAAGTGGCCCTAAAATTATCCAAGAATGAATTATCACTGTATGCCTTGAGAATGCTTCATCACATTATCAAGTAAACTTCTGGCCCAAACAATTTTGTTTAGGCGAGTAATTCATTGAAGGTGATCTAAAATTCGGTAGATCACGCGAGGCAGAGACACAGAAACATTATAAAGAACTGAAAGTTTGGTGTTAATAGATCGTAGAATTAAAGGAGGAACGAATAAAATGTCAGCGAAATTTCCAGGCTCCTCACAGGTTCTCCAGGAAAATTTGCAGACATACAAACAAGACAAGACTTTTTTGAAAACTATCTCTAGTGATACTCACTCCCGTGTCTGGGCATTCAAGGGCGTTCGTTTGCTGAGGTTGTCGCTTGTGCTTGCAATCTTCATGGAGGCTTCTGGTGATGAAACCTGAGTATATCGCTGGGACTCATCCCCCCGTGGATCTCTGCCACCAAAAGGGGCGAAAGCGCAGTGCTTGACAGGAAACATCATGCCAAAGTTTTCTGAGACTACGAGAGCTGTCTGTTAGTGTAGTGCATCAAGACACATTCGAAATCATATGTGTTGTTCATAAACAAACCATTAAAAATCTTAAAGGCGTAATTCGAAGACTAGTGAAAATGTCATACTGATGCAGGGATGCATAATGCCCAAAAAGTTTGAGAAATTGTAGCGGAAGGTGTCTTCCAAAAGCTGAGAGAATGACCCAACGATTACGTCTTGAGATCTTCTTCTTTAAGTTGATAAAGCAATTATAAGATTTTCTTCATGTGACGACTTGAAAACTGTTTTTCATCATTATATGCAAGAGCTATCGAAAGCATATTTTTGTGAAAGGATCTTGTTATTGTAAAGGTGTTGGCATAAGTGTACAAAGTACAAAGAAGTAGAAAAATCTTTTTCCCAAAGTTCTCCGTTCCTGTTTTTTACATGTTCAAGGATTACATGAAACTCTTCCGTTAGTAGTTAACGAATTTTTTATACACTAAAGCAATTACATTTTCTTATTTTTCATTACTTTTCTTAATTATTAGTTTCTTATTCTTCTCTTTGGTTTTAATTAATTACCTTTTGATTTCTTGTTGTTTTGACTTATACCATACAATATATAGTGTATAACATAGTTAATAAATTATTATTCAAATCATATTTCTATAAATAAAGTAATCTGTCTGTAATTCACAAATGTACCTAGTAACCGGACATCCCTCGTAATACCTTTCTTAAATAACCCATGGTCACCCGATTGCAATCGTTGTTTTTATCATTCGTTCGGAACCCAGGTTTCAGCCCCATACATCATAACCTATAAGTACACCGTTTGATACACGGTTATTTTTGGTTTTGCTGATATCTCTTTTCTCTTCGGGAAATTTTCGTTGTTGAATTTATTCTGACTCCAATTTCATCTTCTTGTATACCTCGATCATTTATCTTTATTCATAAATATTTGAATACTTCCACTTGTTGTTTCGTGGTTCTTTCTATGTCTATATTTGTATTGGACGCATTATTTGTAACTACAATTACTTTAATTTTGCCCATATTTATTATTAGATTATATTTTTGGAACTCCTCGGAGCAAATTTATAAGTTATTCTGCAACTCTTTTTAGTTTTGGCTAATAGCACTAGGTGTATCATCCGTAAATACGCATTTACTGCTTGCAAGTTTATATAACCTATAGAACTTTTTTTTTCCAACATTTTCTAACAACTTCGTCCAAAACGCTTATAAATAGTAGAGGGCTTAACATCCCTCCCTGTCTCACTCCGTATTTATTTCCGAAAGTACTGGACGTTCTGTTTCATGTTGGTATTTGATTCATTATGTTTTAATGTAAACTCCTTATCGCTATTATGAACTCCTTTTCTACATATTTGTTCTTTCGGTTCTTCCATATTCCTTATTTGATCACCATATCAAATGCTTTTTTCATGTCTAGAAAAGCTAGAAAAGTTTTAGCATTTTTGCTTAGTACTTTTGCGTTAATTGTTGCAGCGTGAAAATGTGATCTTGAACTCTATGCGCTGGTCTAAATCTACTTTGGGCATGTTCCAGTTTTGGCTCTATCCTTTTTCTTAATTTATTTTCCAATAGCCTTTCATAAACCTTCAATCCTGTACACAGTAATCATATACCTCTGTAATTACCACAAATTTTGCTGTCTTAACTAGTCTTAACTAAAATAACACAAATATAACTTAATTTCTTGTAACCGCTTTTCTGCCCAGAAAATATACCGTAATTCAATAAATTTCATTCAATCGATTCGATAATATTTTTGTAATTGTTATTTGTATTATTTGATGTTATTACAATTTATATAATTCTCTTGTCAATCATTGAGAATTAGTGACATTCGTATTAATTTAAACTTAAGAATTATTAGCGACAGTTTAATTAATACGGCTTTACATTATTTGACAGCGAACTAAATCTCTTCCTTCTCACTAGAGGTATTTTCGTTTCAGTTCTTCCTGTTCTTTCATACTGTGAGCGTCAGTGCCAACATTTATTCCCGCTGTTGTCGTTTTAAAAGCATTACCGCGACGTGTCCGAATTAGATTACGACAGCTGTATGTAAATGCCCTTGACGGCAAGGGCTGATGTCATGAGAGCGGAATGTGGCCAGAGATTGAGATTGAGGGTGTGTTGAGACTGTTTCCAAGGTCCGCATCGCTAATCCCCGATGTCCGAACCATAAGTCGATCTCTGGACCTCCTCTCAGTCAGTATCCACAGCACTTGTGTGATAGACAGACGCCGTAATCAAAACGGACAAACTGGGACAGATCGGTGTATTTAAATATTGATTCAGCGTGGAGAAACTGGTCCCAAATCTTTCCTCTTCTCGTCCTGTTCGTGCGGATTTTAGCTAAAAGCTTCCAATATCGGAGCGATTTGCGTAAACTAGTTATATAATTTCCATACCGAAGTTTATATTAGTAGATAGTCACACTGTAGTGATGTAGTTCACCGGATGTTATAATAGAGTACTATTTAATAAGCTTGTACACTACATTAATCTACGTATTAATTAAAGTATTTAGAATATTTCTGAAGCAAACTTTGACACTTAAGTAAATAATAAGGTAAACGGTAATTTTTTTGGTTTTATTCATAATATTTTATTAACGCTACTATCCATTTACAAATAATTCTTATAGACGTTTTATTAAATCTTATTAACACTACTATTAGGTGCTCAGCTTAACAACGCACATTGACGCAGGCAGAGTTTCAAAAACGGCTGACCTTGATCCGTCATATGATACGGTTTGGAGAGAAGTCCTTCTCCACAAATTCTCAACGTAGTACCATGCAGGCGATCCAAATTTTTATCAAACAACATGATTTGCGACAGGCCCTTATAAATAATAATATGGGACCAAGAGTAAAATTAGAATGTGACATCTTAATAATGGACTGCCTCAAGGATCGATATTTCCACCTGTCCTGTTTAATCTGTATATTTCTGACACGCCGCACACAAAGTCTAAAAAGTTTGGATATGCCGATGACCTGGTCTTTTACCCCGGAGTAAAATCATAGAAGAAGCTACATAATATACTTTCAGGGGACCAGCCCATGCTGGGAAAATACTTCGCCGATTGGAGGCTAATCCCGAATATGAATAAAACTGAAGTGTTGTGCTTTCACCTTAATAATAAACAAGCACGACCAAAGCTGCAAGTCTACTTCAATATCAACTTGTTACGATATAATTCTTACTCATAATATCTAGGAGTAGCAATGGATCGAACACTCTCATATAAAAAACATCTAGAGAAAACAACGGCTAAAATAAACACTAGAAATAACATAATCTACGAAATGAGGTGCGAATCCATGCACCCTTAAAACTTCAACCCTTGTTTATTCGGCCTTGTTTACTCGGTATCTGAATACTGGGCCTCAGTCTGACTAAACAGCTATCATGCAAAAATGATCGAGATCAAACACAATGAGACCATGAGAATAATTAGCAGTTATTTAAAAAGTAAACTTCTACCCTGGTTCTCTGCTCTAAGCCATGTTGCACCTCCTACCATTCAAGCCAATAGATTTTAGTACGTCCGTAGGACTTAATAGATCTTTACCGAAATGTTTCTCTTGCAACAGGGCTCACTAACCAAGCCTATGCAGCATAAATGTTTATTTAAAGGCCTATTTTCGATTATCAAGCCGGTGATAGTCTTAATTTCTTTTGATTGCTTCTAATTAGGTTATCTGAAAGCCTAACATCCAAGTCTTCAAGTAGTGCCGTAGTGGTTGTAGTATAGAGTTGACCTTCAGTTAACTTACATTACTTTTTACGTTTTCTTTCTAACCATGAGCAGGTCTTCTTTCTGACAGAATACTTAGTGATTCCTCAGACAGGTTCTGATCTTATGGAGTTCCCCTTTGAGCCCTACTTGGCTAGTTTATCGGACATCTCATTGCCTTTAATCTCTTTATTTGGCCCCATATCAGTGACACAATATTGTTTTGTACCAGTCTGTTAAAGGCTTGCTTACAATATTTAACCAGTTTAGATCCTGGTAATTGGGTTCATAATGACTTTAATAGTCACCTGATTATAGTATTTTTGCGATAAGAAAGCAGTTGCGTCATTAATGTGCTTCAAAAAACGTTAACAAATCAGTTGTTTACATCTTGCAAATAATTATCATTTAGTTTATAGGTTATAGAATATTTAAAAACTCCAAAAATCTTGTTTACAGATGACATTTAGGTTATACCCTTAAACTGTTTAGAATGTTAATATTGTATATTTATCACTTTATATTTAGAAAAATACATAGTTTATGTTAATTAATAAAGGCTATTTTATTAGTACTTTTATTTTGCAAAATTAATAAATATCAATGTTTTAGAATAAAAAAATAGATCGAATGGAAATAGTTTATTACAGTCAATATTAATAATCATGATACAATATAATAGTACATACATTAAATTGAACAACAGAATATATAGGTTTTATATTTTTTAGTTTTTATAACATTACACTCATGAGAGTCATGAGTTTTTCTTATGCACAGGTAATAATTCTTGCTGCTTTCTAAGTTGACTAGTAATGTGCTTCTAAAGCATGTAAATATTGTGTAATATAACGTCAAATAGATATTAAAATCAAAACACTATATTGGCTCTTAATTTCACAATTATTTTCACTAAAACAAAAGAATTCATAAATAAAGCTGTTATAAAAAGGTAAAAGTGCAATCGTAACTTATAAATCTAAAACCACTATTTCTATGTTATAAATTTTCAATATCAATCAAAATAGTTAGTTCTTTACACCTAAATACATTAATGAAGTATATCTTCTTCTAGATTTGATTATTCTTGTTTACACGAAAAAGAATTATTTCATATGAGTAAACGTCAAATAGTTCCAAACTACTTTAATTTGTCAACAAAATTCAAATAGACAAGAAGGGTTAATCGCTTGAGCTTAAAAATCATCTTCCTCTTCTTCTAAACTAATTATGAAAGGTGCGATAACATTTTGGTCAAATCACACTTCTCTATCCTACCATTTTTCAATCTCAGCTTCAGTGCTTGTCACACTATTAGCCCATGCATCAGCAGTTATTTGACTTAGTGCTTCTTTCCACAACCTTTTACAGCCTTCATTAGTCCTACCATATTTACCTATATTACTAGAGTAATATCTTTTTGCAGATCCCCAAATTAAATTCTATAGGGCTAAAAATACAGTGATACGGAGGCAGTCGAAGAACTGTGTGGCCATATTGCATTGTTAATTCATCGGCTTCATAAATAGGTAACGGCTTATACCTTCAAATAAAACTTATTAACTATTTGAACTAAATTTAGTAATTATTTTATATACTAACAGTCTAGCCAGCTCCAGTAACTGTGTCTTTAATGCTGTCTTGTCGTAGTTGATTTTATTGTTAGTTAACCATTCCTGAATTTGGAATTTTGTCTCGAAGATGAAGTAGGAGATTTATTTATTATTGTCGTATGATAGCTCGCATTATTCATAATAATAGCTAAAGATAAATGCTAAATTTTTAAGCAGCTGATTTTCGAACCATTCTAGAAAATTTTCTCGATTCATATCCCCAAGGTACCAAGGTCCCCATGCTTTTACTATTTGTTGCAAAGCTTCATTCTGCTCCAGGAATTAAACCATTATTGCCACCAGCATCTACAACAATGTATCTACAAAACAAAAGTCAACGATATATTGCTAATGGCAATACTTTTTAAATAATTCATAACCTTTTGCCACCTACTTGTTTTGCTTTTACGGATTTAATATTATCATTTTGACACGATTTTTGAGAGCTTCCATCTTGAAAAACCAAGACTTCATCAAGAAAAACAAACTGGAATGTATTCTCATTTTTAAAACGCATACAATTTTGCAAAAATGTTATTCTTTTCAAAGCAAAATCAGTCAATTCCATTAATGCTCGTTTAGGGTCGTCTTTCTTAAAATGGAAACCAATATTTTGCAATATTTTCCACAAGGAAGTAGTGCAACCAGTGAATATTTCATGTTCTCGAAGAGCACTGTTCAATGTTAAAGAATAGGTAATATTTTTATAAGTTTTATAGAATAGCATGTATTATATACATACTATTACTGTACATGTCATAAATTGAATTTATAACTGCGCATTGACTAAAAGCGTCAATATTAACAGTTGGTTTATCCTTATTACGTTTTCGTTTGAGACTGGTTATAAGTTTTCCTTGTTTGGCCATAGAAGAAATCCGATTAATTGTATTAAAATTTATATTAAATGCATTAGCCACTCTCTAGAATTAAATATGTACAAGTGTCCCGTATCGTTATGTTCAAGTTTTAGGAGTGTATAGTAGACTTCATTTCAAGTAACAAAAACGAAAAACTTGTATATCCATTTTCATTTGTTTCAAAGTTACAGGTCTATAATTGTGATTGTCAGATCATGAAAAAAATGTAGGTAATCCTAAAGTCAATACAAACTGATTTTATTTAAAAAAAGTTATACAATCCAATAATAGGCATGTGGTTGTTAACGTCGCATAATAAAATGTTATACTCAAATAAATAAACACGTGTCACGAGTTCTACAAAAAAGGGGACTGAAAATTTATTTATGATAAAGAAGGTTCTTACTTATTTCGTAAGTGCTGAACCATGAATATCATACAATAAACAAATGTTCAGATGACTGTTAACGTTACATTTTTTTAATAAAGGATTATATTGCGTTTCAGTTCATACAACAGCTTATTAGTGAGTGGACACGTTTTCTTTATTCAAAATGCGTTACCGATTTTCTTTTCAAGAGTATGCGGACATGCATTTTGTATATAGCTGCTGTAACGGCAGTGCACGTCAAGCAGTTATTGAATACCGACAACCGTTTCCCGATAGGCGCATTCCTCATTATATAACGTTTCTGGACGTACACAGACAATTTCGGGAATGCGGACTGCGTTATTATCTTTTCGACCGAGGAGTAAATTTGCCAGCAGATTTAGAGGAAGAAGCAGTAGCTATTATTACAAGGGATCCAACTCTCAGTGTATATCGAATCGCTAGGCAACTAGAAGTGCCACGAACGACAGTTTGGCGAATTTTAAAACGTGAGGGCTTACATCCATATCACTATCGCAGGGGACACGGTTTGCTTGAGACAGACCATTATGCTCGTCTAGTTTATTCTACCTGGATATTAAGATATTAAGTCGCGGCTTCATTCTAATTTCTGCAGAACAGTCCTCTGGACAGATGAATCTACGTTCACGAGAAGTGGTGTTACAAATCTGAGAAACCTGCACAGGTGATCATCAGAAAATTCCAAAGCTGTATGCCCATCTAAATTACAACATAAATTTTCTATTAACGTTTGGGCGGCCCTAATCGATGACTTGTTGATTGGTCTTGTCGTTCTTCCTAAGAGGTTAAATGCGAACAATTACTTTCAATTTCTTATTGACGAACTGCCAGGTCTTTTAGAGGATGTCCAACTGAATGTTCGACGAGACATGTGGTTTCACATGGATGGGGCACCATCACATTTCGGAATTGCTGTCTGAAATTGGTTTAACTTCAATTATCCAAGATGGATTGGTCGAGGTGGTCCTGTTGCATGGCCACCCAGATTACGCGATCTTAATCCCCTTGACTTTCATTTATGGGGGTACATGAAAAATTTAGTCTACGCGCAAGTTTCGAACACAAGAGATGAGTTGTTGAATCGTATTCACCTTGGCTGCCGAGCAAATCCGACAAAACAAGTATGAAATTTGGATAAGTACTTCTTCTGTTGGCTTACGGGCACAAGCCTGCATTCAACAAGGAAGTGGTCATTTCGAAAATATTATTAATTGAATTTTTTAAATAAAATCAGTTTTTATTGACTTTAGGATTATAGCGACCTCGAATCACTCGATACACAGGCTATTATTAATATATGCCAAAGATAAGGTCTGTTACAAGAGTTTTACCGCCAGAGTGTCGTGAGGATCTGTCAAGTGCTGTCTCTTTAACGTTGGAAGGGCCATTATTTTTTCAATAGTCTTTAACATAAAGGCGGTGATACTAATTATTTTGATACTATTATAACTGATTTGGGGTGAGTATATGTATTTTTGTAAGTTTATGTGTAAATACTATTGAAAATCTAATAAAGTATCTATGAAGTATGTTCCCTCTTGTAGCAACTTGGGATACACTTCGTATGGTTCTGATGATTTATTTGGTTACTGACTCTAACTTAACGAGTCTTAAAAATAAAATTTGATAATTCCCAATCAGTCCTGGTGGCTTTCCGAAATGACAAATTAATTGATATCCATATGATTCGAACCTGAAAAGTGCAACCTTTGGAGATGTTCTAAAATCTCTTTCATGGTACAGGTACCTCTCTTTCGAATTTGAGTTAATCTTTCTTGGGAGTTCTGTTGAGTCCGACCATGTAGATTGAAAGTAGATGTCAATTTTGAAAGCAGAAGTCAATTTTGAAAGCAGATGTCAGTTTTGAAAGCAGATGTCATTTATTGAAAGCAAATCTCAGCTATTGAAAGCAGATGTCAGTTTTGAAAACAGATGTCAGTTTTGAAGGTTTGAAATTGCTAATTATTACTCCACAGCTATAATTATAGTTGGATAATTTCATTTTTTTTCATTTAATATATCAATTGATCAATTCTTAGAGTTTTTCGAAACTGACATCTACGTTCAATAACTGACATTTGAATCAGTAACATTGTCACCTTATAGTGCGTTTCTAAACGATGAACCAAGGTCTATCGTGGCTTAATTAGTTAAAGCGACAGTCCGGCAAACCGTAGACTTGGGTTCAAGTTCAAACGTAGACAAAATTTTTCAAATAAATTTCGTATGACTTGCTTTGTAATTTGTAGACAGCAATGTTTACATTCACATTTACTTCACAATTACATACTAATTTGGTAATATTTATAAGTATTTCATATAAAAACCGAAAGACTCCAAGAATTTATCAATCGATATATATATATATATATATATATATATATATATATATATATATCGCTTATGGCTTTTTTCAATTAAAAATTTCGTATGATTTGCTTTGTAATTTGTAGACAGCAATGTTTACAGCCCCCCTTACTTTGCAATTACATACATACTAACTTGATATTTGTAAATATTTCATATAAAAGCCGAAAATCTCCAATAATTTATCAAATGTTATATTTAATGAACGGCTAAGAAATTATCTAATCACTTATATATATATATATATATATATATATATATATATATATATATTGAGGTGATTCATGCCCTGGTATATAATGAGACCTTAGAACAGAGATACAGAACTGATTTTTAAATTGTTAATTTTTAAATATAAGTTATATATTGAACTGTATTTTTGCCATATCTAATCAATAAAGTTAATTCCGCGTTTTTAATTACTCAAATTTGAATCTTTTTGTATTTAATTCATTGTAGTCATTTATTGAAGTCATGCACATTTACATTATCATTTCACCGAAGACTTTTTAACTTAATTGATTGGAAATATTTATGACATTATTTATGTCATTTTTTTTATGACAATTAGCTGTACCTAATTTGTATTGCATTAGGCGGGAATGATTCCCTTGTAATCAAGTATTTAGCGCAAAACTGAACTTTCAAAACACAATTTTGAATACAGTAAGATTAGAATAATGAGTTATGTAAAATATTAAAACGATTAGCCATAGAAATTTAGTCTTTTTAATTTAAAAAGTACGAGATTAAATAAATACTAACAAGCATTACGAATAAGATGCCTGGAGATGATTGAAAACAATAGAGAGTCAGGGTCAGAAAAATAATAAGTTTGACAACGTGTGAATATTATAAGAGTGTTCTACCTATTATTGGTAAAAAAATAAGAAAATAAATTAGTAAACCTTACCAAAACATAACCTACGTATTACTTACGAACCAGATATCGGTTTACGAAGTTTTCACATCCGAAGACCTGCCTGATCATTTGAAAACGAAAATTCCAATTTTCCAAAGGACGCCCAAACCCAGCCTAGAATATTACCTGCTTGTTTGTTCCAACTGCACCTGTATTCCTGCCTCTAGACACGAATAACCATTGACCATCCAGAATTTACCGCTACAGAAATCTGAGTATCCATTTATTTACATCTCCTACAATTTTAACCATTCTTAATTTACAATTTGAAAACTAATCGTTAATATTATTATGTACGAATACCTATAATGTTAGAATTTAATCTATATATTACATAAGTCAAGAATACAGTTCCCTTAAGTTTTTGAATTAGTTTTAGATAGATTATATACCAATATTAGCATTCAATTTAATCACGTGACTGCTATAATGTTAATTTGTTTGTATATCATGTATCAACTTACCTTCATGAATTGTTATGCTCATTAAATCTGTCATTTTTACATTTCACCTCCTAGTTTTATTCTTTAAAATATATAAGTTTGTCACTTGGTAAAAAACAATTTTAAAAATAATAAACACGTATTCTATCAATTCACCGAACTCGCATTGTCTTTGTATAAGCACCATAAAACTTAAGCTAGCCGGAGTCTCTTATTAAGATACAAGTAAAATAATTAACAATACCAATAGCACTTGAGGGAAGCCGATTGAAGTTAAGTATTAATTATTTATTTTGTCTTTGTTGAAATCTAGAGATTTTTCCTGTCTTTCACTAATACTTACGTCATTTATTGGGCATATTTATTACCACTTTGTGCTATTTTAAGTTATTTTAAATTTCTGGGCAAATTCAATAATTACTTTAACGTTAATTACACGTATCATCTATAAGACCTTTCTGGGTTACTTCATTTGACGTCCGAACGTGGGGCAATTCTCCTCGGCATTCCGCGTATTACTTCAATATATATATATATATATATATATATATATATATATATATATATATATATATATATATATATATATATATGTTTATGTGTGTATATAGGCGGATATAATACAGAGTAATAATTTTAATCTTGGGTATCTGGTTTCCTACTGCTAGGGTATGCTTGACTCCCATAATTTCTCTTATTCTCTCATTTCGTACTCTGGCCCTTCTAGATCTATCTGTAGCTCTTCTCCAGAAATCCATTTCTGTTACTACAAAAACTTTTACTGCTTTATCTTAAATGGCCAGACTTCAGAGCTATACGTTGATATGGTCTTAACAATTGTATTGTATATTAGGATTTTTTTTTGGAAATCTTTGCATTCTAGAGAATACTATTTAAGTGGCTTATGGCTTTTTTAGCCTCACTGTTTCTATATCGTATGGCTGTATCCAAGGTACCGTCTTTTGACACATGCAGTATCATATCAACATAAACTTGCAAAACTGTTGCTAGCTAAAGAAAAAAAATAATCATTTCTAGTAATCAATTATATAAATGAAGCAACCCCTTAAGGTTGGAATCTCACGCCAGTACGTTTCGCTAAAAAATTTGGACGGCATATACGTCAGACAACGAGTTTGTAAAGGAACAGCCTTTGTCAAGACTACCCTGAAGACGCTTGTTGATTAACTGCCGAAACATCCGATTACTTAAATCCAACAAACGATGAAAATAGCCCAAACAACTACTCAACTCATACATCGTCAACAATCCCTCGTCATAAATTGGTTTGTAAGCTACTAACCTTGCTTCTTTCTGTATATGAATATGTTTTGGTGACACTTATACTTACTTTTCTTTGTATGCCACTTAGCTGTTTACTAACTCATTCTTGCTTAGTTTTTGCCCACCATGCGATTGTTCCATAGCTTATTATGGATAGGTTTAATTACCCATGTGTATATCCATAGAATCATTTTGGGATTAAGTCCCCAGTTTTTTCCACACATTCGCATTGCAGCTTGTATAGACCTTAATAATAAATTTTAATGTGGAAATTTCTCGATTAAATAATAATATCATTCAGTTCACCTAGAAATTCTTATTGAGGTTAACTTTTTGTAGAAATTCCCTAATTTGGTTGAATACCTTTCACCTAGTGATATGAGGGGTATATATGCAAAACGCGACAAGTCACAAAAGAACGAAAATTGAGTTATATAAATCATTAGACTTGTCGACGGTTTCTGTAAGGTTTTACTATATATTTAGCTGCAAAATCCAACAAATGAATAGAAATTTCAAAGGTTGAAATATCTGATAAGATGCTAAGTGGACATTTGTCTACTCGGTTCAGTTGCAAAGACCGACACGTCCACAGTAGCCAATAGAAATAAAGAATTATTCTCATGTGATCTTGTTGATATCATGTCCGATTGTGGTTGCTATTAGATAAATGCAACAGGTGATGTTTAATAAAAGTGAAGTGAATTTTCAAATACTACGAGATGGAAACGGGATGTTCAGGAATAGTGGAAGATAAAGAAAATCGAGCATGAAAAAGACATTGCAACCCTGAAGACTGGAAGCGAACAAAAGCAAAACGTGCAAGGTAAGCATAACAGTAGGGTTATGTATCTATGTAATTTACAATAAATCTATTTTATTATTTGAAGGTGTGCCCCTAAATCTTTGCCTATATTTCCTCGATGCGGCCATAAAGGAAAACCATACCAGCCTTATCAATATACTTCACATCTAAACATAACTGATGTAAAAAAGTTCCACAAGTTATTCTATCGTACGAAAAACAAAGCCGCTCAAGACACATTCGTTCTTACATATTGCACTGGAACTCCCCCTAAAAGAAAGAGACCTAGGGTTAATCACCGAGCAAAATCTAAGGCCCACGCCATCTCCATTGCATATACAATTAAAACTACAGAGGGACTAAAAATTCCAGTTTTTCGAGAGGCATTTTTGGGTGTATTAGGTATAAAAAAAGATCGAGTTATACGATTAGTAAAGAAATTTGGACAAACTGGATTGCCACCCACAGAAACTCGCGGAGGATATAGAGTAAAAAATCAAAATGATACAAAAAAGAAAGCATAAAGAAATTTGTTGAATCTCTCAAATGTACCGAAAGCCATTACTGCCGTAGTGATACTCCTCATCGAGTTTATTTACCCTGTGAATTGAATGTGAAGAAGCTTTGGTTTATGTATAATCAGCAGGCCGAAAATAGTCTGAAAGTGAAGCTTTGTTATTTCAGAACTTATTTTAACAGACATTTTAATGTGGGTTTTGGGACTCCCCAGACACATCAGTGTTCCAAATGCTTACAGTTTAAAGAAAAAATTAAGCACTGTACCGATCCCACTGCAAAAACAGAATTAATAACTAATTATAAGATACATGAACTCCAGGCTAAAAGTTTCTATGACCTGTTGAAAAAAGATGAACCTCACATTGCCAATTTCTCTTTTGACTGTGAAAAGAATATGCCGTTGCCTAAATTGCCAGATCAACAAGCGTATTTTTCTATGCAGATTAATTTCTATAATTTCAGTGTAGTAGCTGGAAATTCAAAATCAAAGCTTTCTGATAACAATGTTTGGAGTTTTGTTTGGACAGAAGCGGACAGACCGAAAAGTTCAAATGAAATTGCTTCTGGAGTTTATCACGTTTTATCAAATTTTGAATATTCTGAAAACATAACGACAGTTCGTCTATTTTGTGATAGGTGCGGTAGGCAGAACAAGAACTCCACATTTATGGGAATGCTTTGCAACTGGCTGTATTGTTCTGCTCCACCCCATATTAAGCATTGCGAAGTTATTTTTCCTGTGGTAGGTCATTCGTTTCTACCACCCGACAGAGTGTTCGGCAATATAGAAAAAGCTGTGAGAAAACAATCTGAAATACTAAACCCAGAAGGTTACATAAACATCATACACTCTCGGGCAAAAGTTTTAAAGACGGGACAAGACTTTAAAGTTTTTGACTGGAAAAAAGAAATTTAAACCAATCCAATTTAAACCTTACAAACGATTTATTTTTCAAAAGAGCAAGGATATTGTTTTAATAAGAGGTGAAATCTTGTATAGAAGTGACATGGGGCATGCTAAGGGAGTTTGTAAGAGAGGCCTAAAAATTATAGACATGAAGCCAAAAGAACTACATGTAGATCTTGTTCAACATTTTTAACGTAATAAAGAAATCGTTGATGCTGCCATCGACGAAAATTCAGAACCGGAAGATATAGCAGGAGCAGTTTGCAATTTAAGCTTAACTTTATTATTCCTAATTATTATTGTGTGTTGTTTTTGTGATACTATTACTTTAAGTTTAATGAGTCTGTTTGTTTTTCCTTTAGAATTTGAATTATGTTCAGTGGACACTTAACTCTAAATTATATTTTATTCATGTCCAGAGTGTGTTCTATTATTATGTTTAATAAACATGACTTCAAATTAAAATTATTATTGTCTCTTAGTACTTGTTTTTGTATATTTTTAGATTCAAATGTCGACAAGTCCACCATTTAAATGCAAAACTGGACATGTCAATCTATTTTTTTAAATTTTGGCTTTGTTTCAACACATTATTTTAAAAGGCATAGTGTTATTTAAAGAAAAACTGTAGCCAATTCAATTAAAAAAAATAAAACCAGGCTATCACTATGAAGACGCTTGTGACAATTGTTTGCAGTTTTCTTAAAATTCGTTTAAAAGGACATGTCGCATGTTGCATATATACCCCTCATATACGTGTTTGTAATTACAGTTTCATTTTTTATGAGATCTAAAAGAATTTATATATATTTAGTAAATATTTTTATAAAAAGGAAGATATAATTTGTTACTGCAAAATCACACACTCCAAATCATTTAGACATATTTTAGCTAGAGAATAACGTAAATCAAACATTGATATAGTAACTTACCTAGGAATTTTCACGATTTCTCTGATTATTAATGTCTAAGTTTTCCTAGAATTAAGTATTACTTGTTAGTAAAGTTAATGAACATTGATAATTGTTGAAAAATGTGTCTATTAAATGTATTTAGTAATATCAAATTGGAATTCTTGGCAATGAAAAAAAAGCTATGCGACTTGTGCACGGCTGAATCTCAAGAATACATAAAAAGGTCTCCTAACTAAATCACTAATATCACTAATATTTATCTTCGGAGTAATACTATTCGGTAAAAAATAAAAGGAGTTTAAATAACAAGTGTTATTCAAGAAAATGTATCAAAATGAAATCAATGTAATAAGACTAAATAAACTGAAAAATCGTTGAATTTTTGAAATGAAAAGTTTATTGCATTTTGCAAAAGAACAAAATAAAAATAAATTTAGTTAGAGTTTAAAACCCTTAATGCCACTACTCAGAACAAATAAAAAATTAAATGTGCGTAAGGAACAAGGTTGGTAAGATGGGGTCGCAATGGTGGTCGATTAACAAACAAGCGGACGAGAAGTTTCTTTCCATCAAGTCCCTACAATTAATTCATCCTATCCAAAGCAACCGTTTCCTTATTTTCCAGACGTGAACTCACTTCTAACCTACACACCCTCTCTATTTGGAGAAATTTCTTGACGCCACCCCGAAATTAAACAGGATTCAAGTTCAATTGTTTTGCGATTTAACTCTGGGATTTCCCGTTGTCATTATCAAATTTGTTTTGTGGAAGAATTTGTAGTCGGAGACCCTTTCTTGCGTGATTCGGTCCATCTATTACAAAATTTATATTACAGTATTGTTTTCCTCTTCAGTACCGTTAATCAATTAGGTTTGAATAATTAAAAAAATATTATTTCCTTAAATAGAAAAAAAGCTTCAACAGATTGGGCAATATAGTGTTCCGATACAATCCTGTTCAAACATATACATACGAGTACATATTGCTATGAACTTTTCCCCACAAATATTTTGAAAAGTTTAATTATTTTTGAGTGTATTATTATTTTGAATATTTATAGATTAGACTAGCGCAGTTTGAGAATGCCGTTTGATCTGATGTGGACGATTCTAAAACTGTTTTTTTAAGCGTAGCCTGCGTGCTAGCTGTATCCAGACACAAGTGTTCAGTGAAGTAAGAAAGATGTGTTTATTTAAACATAAATCTTTATCTTTGTTTTAGTAATTTCGGTTTTTGTTTTTTGATTTAATTGTGTTTTTGTGCTTGCTTATATCATTACCGATTTATTTACGAGTTTGCGAATCTCGTAATTGATTTTTAACACTTTCTTACTCATGTGTCTCGAGTATATGAATATATATTTTTTACGTAAGTAATACATTTTATAAAAGATATCTTATTTTATATTGAACGAATTGAATATTGTAATTTCTCTATTGTATTATTATTATCGTTCTGAAATTTAATCTTATTTATTTGATATAAATGACAAAGAAGGTTTTTTTAAAATTTCTAGTATAAAAAACATTTCTGTAAATGTGATATTTTAGTACGCTTGGGATATCAAGGGCATTTTTTTACATGCGGTTGCACATGCGTTAGAGTTTGTTTCGGTCTGTCAAATAGTTTATTTTGATTTTGTTTCTTGTGGAAGAAATTAAAAAGCATCTTTGTAATTTTTTAGTTTTAATTTTGATCGGAAGTCATAAAGGTTTTTGATCGCATGCTGCGGTCACTTCCATGCTTTATTTTTACTTTAATAATATTGTTAAATGAGGCAAACTTAATCTTTATACTTTATAAAGATAAAATTTTTTTAAATTTTTGTATTAATGTTTCATTTAAATTTTATTGTGTTTATTATTATTTAACCTTATTTCAAGAAAACAAGTAACTTATAAGATATTACTATTTTTCTCAAATAAATTTTGAGTGGCGCTCAACTAAATTAATCTTTTGTCCACATTTCCGATTGGAACCCTGGGAGGAAAGCAGTACCATTTTGAAAGTAAAATCGACTGAGTATCCTAGCTGGATAGATTTGTCGAGAATTATGAATAAGCTAATTTCAAAATCACAATTCATAGCAATATGTACAATTACATCAATTCGAGAATTTATGTTGCTTGCTATATACTTGCAAATATTTAAAAATTGACAACCAATTTACAGATATAGGAGTACATACTACTTAATTTAAATCGTTGAAAGGAAATTATATTTAATATTGCTATATGATGTATTAATAAAACAAAGAAAAAGATTTGAAAGCTCCAAGGAAAAACCAATTTATTTTCTATGATTACTATTGAATTTTCACAAATTTTAATTGTTAAAGTTTAATGCCAAAAAACTTTACGCTTAAACTAAAGTAAGAGTACCTTCTACGAAATTTATAATCTTAAAAAAATATTTTATTTAATATTATTTGTTAGGTAAGCTACTAATAAAATAAAGAAATATGTTTGGAAGCTCTTAGAAAAGAACAATTTAGGTTGTATGAGTGCTATTCAATCAATTTCTAAAATTTTATACAAAATAACTCTTCACGTTTAATAGTTTATTGGTTTAGTAAATAATATAACTGAATTTTTATTTAATAAATAGGTATGTACATTTTTGAGCTATAAATAGGTCGGGGACTTTAAAAACTAGAACAAGCCAAATTCTAGCTTATAAGCATGATGAAATAATATCGGCCAAAAGAAAACAAGAGCTAATAGAAATATACCAAGATATCAATTAAAACTGTATGTCTGACAATCGGACAATCGGAAGAAAGACATGAGGGAAACAAACACTTAACTTTGATTTAAATAGAACAAAGAACATAACATTTGGTACTTACAGCGATAGAGCACAAAGATACTGTGGTCCGGTTTGAAGAGATTTAGCCAAAAAGGGAGTCAAAAGAAATGTGGAGGTATTACCAACCTATGTACTTGAATGGTGTACATGTAGCAAAATACGCCTATGAATGTACATATTATTATGTCATTTTATTTTGGATTAAGAGTGAATGAATTAAAATGAATGAATAAAATGCTAAATAACATAACAAAGATGTAATGTAAAAGACACGTGCTCATGCGATGCATACACACAGAATGCAATTGTAAAATCTGTGCAGTGTATACTTATTTTTTGAACTTATAATCTAAAAACTATAATCTAGAAAAATAAAAAGGATATTTACATTCAAACATACTTCCAAATCTAAATAACCATAAGAATCAAAACGGTTTATAATTATGTTAATTAGGAGTTTTTCGAGTAAAATTCAATTCTATCCTTGAAAGGAGAGTTAAATTGATGTACTAAATGTACCGGTAAATACATTGTATATAATTTATATTGACATCTTTCATATTAATGTGTCAAAACAGTACGTTGAATGTACAAGAAAATTGAAGAACTTGTCCGAGATGACACCATTATAAAAGACAACCTTACATAGTAATAAACAGCTTGCATAAATGAAAACACAATAAAGATTTAGGGTAATTGACGATACTTACACAATTAAAGAGAACAATAATTGTGATAATCTTTCTACTAGGTTCATTTAATAAAATACAGGGTATAATGGTAATACCACATTGATAAAAGAAAAGTAGACTAAATAACACTTAACTATAACAATAACTAACTATAACAACAATATTTATATTTAATTATTTCCACATTTCTTTCTATGATATTACTTGGCCACGATTACTGGTTGAATGGCTCTTCCTCCCTCTTGAGTGCTGTATATATTACTTCGGATATTCGAGAATTATCTGGTCTCGGTTATTCCAGACTGTTCAATGCATGCACAGTCGGTGGTGCCATCACCCGGTCACAGGCTGACGTAGCCTCGGATGACTCACATCACAATACCTAAAAATAAAAATTAAAACGCATTACACTACCAAATGGAAAAGAATTAGAATAAATGTTAAGAACAAATAAAATCAAGAACGAAAATGAATCAATTTGGTAAAAATATATACAGGCTGCAATATATTGAAAGTAAAAGTTGTTTGTCACAAAGATTTTGTAATGTTGTTCATAATTAAAACGTAAGCTTAGATGCACACCAATACATACAACAATAAATTAGGACTCTTTCGAAACCTAATTTAAAAAATATAAAAAGTTAAACGTCTAATTAAACACAACAAAAGAACAAAAATTTATCTAGGTTCAAGAGACGATGGAAAGAAAATTAACCACTTGGACAAACTCCGCAAAAAAACGAGAAAATTCCTTAAATAAAGCGGTAAATGAAACCGAACCCGATTTCTACTCTGAAGCTTGAAGAGGTCAGATGCATTGGCTCTGAAAATAATAGACGCAATATAATTTTTGAATATTTAGATAACGGTTATACAATATTAACAAATAAATTATAATTCGTTTTGATTTATTATTATTTTTTAAATTAATTCAAACTAATAATTAATTTAAACTAAAACTCAATTGTTTTAATTCAATTAAATAATTTTCTCTGTTTAAAATATAATTCAAAATACGAAAGCTAGCTCTTTATATTTTTTGAGCACACTATATTTATCCCTATTCACTATTTAATAATTTATTACAACCTATTTTTTAATTTAACAGATATTTACATAGTTCTGCACATTTTCCCATCACTATATATATATATATATATATATATATATATATATATATATATAAATATAATATTATCGTGACCTTGGTATGATACATATCCCTTCCCAGAGACGTAGTTACGTATTTCGCCTTTCTACAGGCTCATCGGTACGCCCCTGCTGGAGAAAGGATATCTTCAGACACATTCACAAAAAAGAACCACATCGCCACATCACAGAAATTATCCAGACCGAGCGTAGAAGTAAATTCAGCGCTGCCTGTTGTCAGACAGCCGAAGTCCCTCGCCCCGTCCACATAATCAATGTAAAGTAACGACATCCTTCGGACACGTTCACAAAAATATTAATAGTGAACCTGTATTTGTGTTCTTCACACCAGATTTTTAATAATATTTTATATTATTAAAAATACCTTTGTATTATACAAAACTGGTGGGGTTTACCTACTCATGTATGTTTCAATTATTCTAATGTAAATATCTGTTAAATTAAAAAAATATATTGTAATAAATTATTAAACAGTGATTAGGGATAAATATAGTGTGCCCAAAAAAAGAAATATATATATATATATATATATATATATATATATAAAGAACTGAAGCGTTACGAAATAAGATAATTTGTACTAACAAATAAACAAAAATTCCAAAAGTAATCTTCTTCAAGAAAGTAAAAATAAACTAAACTCCAAAATAAACCATATAATAACCAATATAAAAACCTAAACTTCTATTTCACTAACATTCAAAACGATCCCCTGTAGTAAATGAGCAATACCCTAATCCTTCTTGAAAACTTCTTTGGACATTTATAATTGTTTCTTGTTGAATGTTTCCAATATAATTAATAATCATTGCTTACGATTCTTCTAGATTGCTAGACCTGTTTTCTGAAAATTCATAAATTGATGTTTTAAAATCACCCCAGAAAACAATTATTTAGGGATAAATCAAGCGATCTAGAAGGCCAATAAATACTACTCGAACTAGTTAGTAACCTATGATCAAATATGATATTCAAATATTCTCTGACAGTTGCAGCATTATGACAGGACCTCCATCTCACTGACACCAAGTTATGTTTGCATCTCCAAAATTTCACGGAGCTGGGACATTTCTATCTGTATAGAAAAGTTGACAAATCTTATGTTGTTTCCTAACAAACAGGCCCAAACATTAACATTTAACTTTTGTTGGTATTCGAATTTTATAACTAAGGTTTTCATTTTCTAGTGGCCAATACGTTGAAACGTTTGGAATACGAAGACTATGCAAACAAAACGAAGTTTCGTGGATAAATAATATGTTCTGGTAAAATTGCTATAGTTATGATATTACGGTATAACTATTTCACAAAATTCCAAGCGTTGAAGTTTATTTTCTGGTAATTTTTGTCAATTTGTCAATTTGATTCATTTTATAAATTTATATGAATAATACTTATGTTTCTTTAAAACTCTACGGACTGTAGTAGCTGAGATATTAAAGATTTATGCAATATTTTGGGGAGACAAATGTGGTTACCCTTCTACAGTATCATATATTAAAAGATCACATTCAGCTATAGCCATGTTTTCCAAAGTTGATAATTGTGTTTAATTGTGTTATTTTAAAGTTAATATTGAATTTGGAATAGACTTATTATGACCAGGATGATATTGTTTTATAACAAACTTTTTCTACTAAAGAGAAGAATATAGATAACGAAATAAGAAAACTGTAAATTTATGAGACAGAAAATAGCAAATGTGGCAAAACCAAAAAAACAAATTAATATTCAAAATACGAAGTAAATACAATTGTTGACTAAATCAAAACAAATAATATACAACTACGACACAACCTTTTTTTTACAGGATTATACCATAATATTAGTTTGAGCAATCTGTGAAAGAGTATGGTAAACGTTTCGAACTTATATTATTGGAATGGGAGTGAAACGAGAACAGTATCACAACATAAGTACTCAGAAGCATACTATGACGCAATAAACGTTAAAACAATAGAAAGTCAAGTCACATAAAAATATGGCAAATATGAAAATTATATCGTTCCCGTCCTCTATTGATGAGAAAAGGAAATAAAAAGATAACTAAACAATACTTGTACAGGATTGTATTCCTAAGACACTTCAGAAAATTAACGTGATACTCAATTATTATACGCCAAGGTACATTCCTGCTGTTTGTCAAGATGCAATTCATAACTATTTGTGGCATTATTCGCCTTAAACTCTAGCTTTTATTTTTTTTTTCACTTTGTTGTTATATAGTACTTTACTTCTCCATCTTTTCTTTAAATGCTTTTTTTGAATTTTTATGTTTTATATATGTACTACGAGGTATTATCCGGAAATTCCTGTAATGTGAAAAAAACAATCAATTATTCTTACAACTTATGCACTACCATCTCCTTCAAAGTACTCTCCTTCCGCATGAATACAACAATATCAGCGACTTTTCATGACTGGAAGCAGTGCTGGATGTCTTTCCGTGATAACGTGTTCAACACTTCCTGCGATTTGGTCTGGATACCTTCAGTCGACTCAAAACGGCACCTCTTCAGCTTCAGATTCGACTTCGGTTACAGGAAGAAGTCACAAAGAGGCAATATCTAGGGAGTAGGGAGGTGGCGTAGTACTGCTGTCTTTGTCGATGCAAGAAACTGACGCCACAACAAATGACATGTAGTTTGGTGCATTGTCGTGGTGTAGAATCAACAAATTATTGCGCTACTTGGTAGGCCGCTTACATCGAATATTTTCCTTAAGCCACCGTAGAACATTGCATCAAAATCTAAATTAACTGTTTCACCTGGAGAGAGAAATTATTTGTGCACGATGCCATCGGCGTTAAAGAAGCAATTCAGCATAGACTGGACGTTGCTTCGAACATGCCGTAATTTCTTCGGTCGTGGTGACGATGGCGTCTTCCACTGCGATTATGCCACGGCCCATCCAGATAAAATAAGAAGCAGTGGCTATCTCAAAAACAGAATTAAGCCACCAACCTTTGATGGCAAGACGTCATGGGCGACTTATCTGATGCAATTCGAAGCAGCCGCAGAAGCAACCGCATGGTCATCTGTCGAAAAGGCTACTGCTTTAATCAAAGCAGACACTACCTCCTGAGGAACGCAAGGATTATTCTCAACTCATTAAACGGTTGAAGATGAGATATAGCCATGCACATTTGGAGGAAGTATACCATATCCAACTGAAGAATCGGTCGCAGAAGAAAGGTGAGAATCTTCAGGAATTCGAGGTGGATATTGCCCGTCTGGTTCGACTTCCATATCGATGGCGCCAGAAAAGTTCATTGAAAACCTAGCTGTTCAGACGTTCATAGATTGTCTACGGGATATTGATACGCAGCAAGCATTAAGGTTGGCACGACCAAAGACATTGATTGATGTTTGGCGCACGTACTTGAGTTTGAGACTGCAAAACAAACCTCTCGGAACCATGCTTGAGTCTATACTGTCGGCAAACAGGAAAATAAGGAGTTAATGGAGTAGGTGTTTAGTCCTAAATCCGATCAAACCAAATAAAAGAGTATTGCGAGGCTGGAATTGTGAAGAGACTGGTCACATTTGAAGTAAATGTGGTAAGGTGGCTAAGAAAGCATCGGCTGAGTAGCAAGAACACTAAAGCGGGTCGATGAGTGGGGGAAATCATCGATCCAGTATCAGAAAGCCCCAAGGACGTTTGGCCAAGTCGCATCCTTGCGACATCAAACCAACGGCCTGTATGTTGACGCTATTGTGGAAGGAAGGACCTATGACTGCTTGCTAGATACTGGATCGATGAACACCATCGCGCGACTTGATTCCATTTCCAAAAATAAAAAAATATTTTCTATCAAATGGAGACTTAAAACAGCAACTGGGGAAGCTGCAGGCGAAGTAGATGACAATTTTATCATAGGATAAACATCAATACGACATCGTGTTCTAGATGAAGATCTCATAGATGAAGAAATAATCTAAGTATTGGATATTATGAACACTCGCGGCTTCCAGTTAGACTAGAAACAAGGCATTTTAAAGATAAACAATGAAGAATTTGTTCTTCTTGAGAAAAATTATGGGCCTGTAAAAGAAATTACAGTAGAGAATGTTGTTCTAGATGTAAAAAGTGAGACATTTTTGATGGCTTGTACGGACGGTGATTATCTTGAAGGAAATGTTACAATGTTGGAACCGAATGCTGATGATGACGAGGTAGGCCGAGGAATAGTAGTTGCTAAAATGCTGGTTAAGACTCAGAAGACTGTGCTGATAAGGGCAATGGATGTAAACTATTACCCTGTTTAATTAAATAAGGGCACCATTCTGGGATGGTGTTCGCCATTGTCGGCCGTCGTTCATAGTGTAGAGGCAAAGAAGAATGGATTCGTGCAGATTCCTAAGAAATTGTCCAAGATAATCGACTCAGCTTGTTAAGGATTAAGCAAGAAAGAACAAAACCAAGTTAAGGATCTAATCCAACATTAGGAAGATGTCTTTGAAACTGAAAGTGGTACGAAAGGGAGAATCAATATTGTCATGGATAAAATAAATACCGGCGATGCAGTTCCAATACGTCAAGGGCCAAGAAGGTTGCCACTGTCAAAACGTGAGGAAGCCGAGCAGATTATACAAAATATGGAAAGCCTAGAAGTAACTGAACCTTCGAGTAGTCCATGGGCATCACCAGTTGTCTTTGTAGGGAAAAAGTATGGATCTACCAGATTTTGCGTGGACTATCGTCGTCTGAATAGTGTGACCAAAAAGGACAGTTATCCTCTCCCAGAATAGACGATACACTAGACACCCTGGCAGGAGCAAAATGGTTCTCCACTCTCGAATCGAAGAGCGGCTATTGGTAAGTGGGAATAGAACCCAATGACAACTGACTGTCTTCAGTTTACACATGGGACTTTGGCAGTTTACAGTCATGCCATTTGGACTATGGTAACGCCCCCGCTACTTTTGAGCGATTCATGGACACTGTACTGAATACCTGCCTGATATATTTTGATGATGTGATTGTGGCAGAAAGTCTTTTAAAGATCACATGAAACATTTTGGAAGTAGTATTCAAGTGGGTGCGAGATGCCAACCTGATATTAAGTCCAAAGAAGTGTCACCTGTTCCGCAAAGAGGTAAATTACCTTGGACATGTGGTTTCCGGAAAAGGAGTTGCTGTGGATCCAGAAAAAGTAAAAGCTGTGTACAAATGGCCTGTATCCAAAAACAAACATCAGCTAACAAGCTTTTTGGGATTATTCACGTATTATCGATACTACGTTCCTGTATTCTCTAACATTGCGAAGCCACTTACCCGCCTAACAGAAAATCGAGCATTAATTTGTAACAACGAATTCCAAGCGTCCTTTCAATTGTTAAAGGGAACTTTGATAAGTACACCTGCTTTAAACTATCCACTGCACCTGGGAGGTTTGTTCTGGATACAGATGCCAGTAACGTCAGGATTGGTGGTGTGTTCTCTGAAATCCAAGATGGAAAAGATAAAGTCATTGAATACTTCAGCAAAATCCTGTACAAACCAGAGAGGAACTACTGCGTAACCAGACGAGAACTACTGGCAGTAGTTAAAATCATTGGGCACTTTTACAAGTATCTATACAGGCAGAAGTTCCTGATCCGCACTGATCATGCCGCTTTGAAGTGGATCTTGTAATTTAAGAATCCCGAGGGTCGAGCAGCTAGGTGGATTGAGAGGCTACAGGAGTATAGCTTCGACAATGAACACAGAGCAGGCCTCAAACATCGAAACGCAAATGCTTTTTCCAGAAGGCCCTGTACAGAAGACTGTCGACATTGCAACCGAATGGAAGACAAATCAGCCAACGTTCTTCGACCCACCGTGGTTGATGACCAATGGTAACCTGACAATTTGCGTGCAGATCAAGAAGCTGATCGGGATCTTGCAGTCTTCAGGGCTTGGAAAAGAAATGGGAATAGACTAGCCTGGCAAGAAATCGCTTCCCATTCACACGAATTGAAGTCATACTGGACACAATGGGATTCTTTAATCATGGAAGATGATCTCCTGAGACATGACGTTGAAAATTACGATGGAAGCTAGCAGAAGATACAAATGGTGGTCCCCAAGAAAAGAATATCAGAGGTATTGCGAGAACTTCACAATGGTGCTTCTGGGGGACATTTTGGCGTTCATAAAAGACTGGAGAAGGTGCGTCAGAGATTTTGCTGGGTGAATTGTTCACGAGATGTGAAAGAATGGTGCCGAAAGTGTGCAAATTGCGCCGGAAATTAGGGCCGCCAGCCCTGTTCCAGAAAGCGACACAGGAAATAAATACATAATAGTGGTCATCGACTATTTTACCAAATGGGTTGGAGCATATGCTCTACCAAATAAAGAGGCTGGTACGGTAGCAGACATGATTGTGAAGGAGTTCGCCAACCGTTTCGGTGTACACCTGGTACTTCATTCCGATCAAAGACGAAATTTCAGGTCCAGTCTTTTCGAGAAGATGTGTGAGCTTAAGGGCATTCGAAAGACAAGAACAACTCCCTTGAATCTACAATCAGATGGAATGGTAGAGCGAATGAACAAGACCATGATCAAACATTTATCTAAAGTGGTCTCCGAACATCAGAAAGTTTTGGACGAGCACTTACAATTGTTCTTAACGGCATACCAGGCTTCTGTTCAAGAGACAACTGACCAATCATCAGCAAACGTGCTATACGGGAGGGAACTACGATTGCCCTGTGATTTGAAGTTTGGGAGCAAGCCTGGTGAAGATGTTGCTGAGGAAGATTATATCAGCACTCTCAGACGAAGATTGGATAATATCATCATGAAGTAAGACATAATATCCAAGATGCTAGTGACAGAATGAAGGAGATTTACGACATCAACGCCGAGAAGGGTGGTTACCATGAAGGCCATCGGGTTTGGTTATATAATCCACAATGCCGAGGCCTATCTACAAAACTTCAAAAGAATTGGGAGTGGCCATACGAGGTGTTGAAGCGGATTAACGATGTAAAATACCGCATAAGGCGAACACCTCATACTAAGCCAAGAGTCGTACATTTTAATCGATTACCCCATACTCTGGAGACAATAATGACGAAGCTGCTGACTTGCGTCGATTAGATAGCCACTAGAAGGAACTAACATTCGAAGATTTTATGGAGGAGTATTCTGGTTGGAGAAAATCTTAATTTGGGGTGACTATCGAGAAACAGAAAGATTTGTTCGCGGTGCCGCCAGACTACGCGCATGCTCAATATGTAGCCAGAGATCTGCGAATGGCCAAAGAAATTGCCAGATAATTTAAAGAGAGATTTTACAGAATCGAAAAATTAAGGCAGCAGGGACCAGCAATTAGGAAGAGTCTCCAAATAATAAATGAAGAATGGCCCATATTTTATTTGATCACGAAAGAACTGTCAAGCCTGAAGCCAACCTATCGTACTTTATGGGAGGCCCTGGTCCATTTACGTGAACAAATGTTAGAAGACATTTTGAAATTAGCAGTTCCAAAATTGGGTTGTGGATTGGACCGCCTAGACTGGAGAATTTTGAGAAGTATGTTAGAAGTAATATTCCAAATTACTGGTATAGAAATTCTGGTATGCAGTTACCGGTTTGAATATTCCTTTACACTCAGGCAAGATAAGACCGTGGACTGTTATTTCGATATGACGTTACAATGTAACAAAGGCGCTACCTGTCTAGAAAAATGTCGATGCAGATGGATCGAGAAAATCAAACATGCGAGATTCACTTGAATATAAGTAGCACTCAAGAAGGATTTAATTCATTCAAGCAGCGATCGCGGCCTAGCATAAATGTGAAATAAATATATTGATATGGTTATGTAAATGTGTATATAAATAAATCTTATTATGGTTATAGTTATTAAGTGTTCAGTGTATTTTATTGTTAATATAGTGTGTGTTTAAATTACCGGTAGTGTTATTAAAGGAGCCAGAAAGAGAAACATTTTATTTATTTATTAACTCTACGTATGCATTTTGTGGATAAGTTATTATTGAATACAACCATCTCATGTAATTACGTTAATGTTTTCTTTGCAAAGATAATTATAGTAAACCTTGCTGTAGTTGCATGCTGTATCGCCGATTTTCAGTAATTTTCTAATTACAACATAATGAATAAAAATCATGTAGGTATTAGGTTAAATCGCAGTCCATATAATAGATTAAAGTAATTTGATTAGTCTTGGATTTAATATTATAATTTGATGGTAACTATCGATTAAATAATTGCTTTTCTATTTAATATACGAAATTTCTTAAACACCGTAATCAATTTTATTTACAACACATAATGTTTCCCGATAACAATGTTCACCTTGATTTTGTACGGCAACACGCGAGTTATGTTTAGTAAATAAATTAATACCTAAAATGTAGGGTTGGAGTTTCTGTTATCAGTGATAGCACTGCCTGCGAAGGGTAAACTATATAAATATAAACAACATCCGTTATAGAGTAGAGACTTCATCATGCAAACATCCAGGAAATAAGGTCAATTCGCATTTTAAACCATTCACTTATTTATGTCTTATTTTCTTATAGCTTTATTTCGGCGGTTGTTTATTTCGATTGAATGTAGAAAATGTATTCTCTTGTAATGCTTTTTCAATTAAGGTTGGATACCAGGTAGACAAGAATAAATATTTTGATAATAATAATAATAATAGTCTGTTATCCAATAGACAAAATCCACTTATAGGATAATATAAAAATACAAATATATGTATATATGTAGGTGTCCACATGAAAATTGAATATTGAATTATTTCTGGTGGTTGTTCAGAGTATAGGAGGACAATGAAAAGTATATTTCATACCGCCCCACCGGGTCCCCGCCGCCCCCAGTCACCCCCACTCCATGATTTTAAATAACACTCTCTATTCTTTTTGGTTGATTTTGAAAAAACACAATTTTCTTGATATTCCATTGTGAAAAAACTAGTTCTTACATTATGAAATTTATGAGATATTCATAGTTAAAAGTTTCAGATATATGTATGTATAATTGCTCCTCATTTATTTCATTTAAATTTTCTTCTAGACCCTGTATGATAAGAGGATATATTAGTTCTTCCAAAAATTGTAGGTTTAAATATTGGGCCAATTACTTGGTTATTAAGAATTCCTGCCCATACATTAATTTTTTTTGGATATTGTGTGTGACCTCCGAAAATATATTTTTTTGTACATACATATATAATAACATATATAATTAGATTAAATTAGTCGGCGATTTAAGGTCTGGTTTACTTTGATATGTATATATTTAAAACAATCTTACATGTTTCGAAACAAATTAAAAATATATATGACAGTATGTATATCAATGTCAAAGTTATATATCTGTAGTTCTCATGGATAAAATTAAAATATTAAAAAACACATTCAAGTTTAATAATAATAATTCATGGTTCAGAAACAAGGCAGAAAAACGTCAATTACGGGGGATTGGCAAGCCATCGGTTATTATTACGCCTGCGCCCGTGGAGCAACTTAAGATTTTAAGCTGTTGACATTCGCCTTGTACGAGAAGTAAAACCATGAAAACCTACTTGGACAGCCCAGTCAGAGGTCTAAACACGGAACTACCAGCATAATAAGGCAGTGTACAGATATTTAAATAACATTGACAAAAAAATTATATAATAACAACATATATTCATGATGGTAAATTGCAGATCGTTCCATTATTAGGTTATAGTATATACTGCTTAGATTTTTTATATCACCTCTGTTGTTAATTGAATTTTTCTCTTGTTTAATATTAATCATAACTTTAATTTCCCTTTTCATTGTGTGTTGTTTTTTATCAATTATCTGTGTTTTCAAAATCTAAATGGTGATCGCGTTGTAGTTTGTGTGTAAATAAAGCAGTTTTGTCTGTTTTGGAGTATTTGTGGTTTTGTAATCTTTTGTATAAATATTGTTTAGCCTGCAGAATCACTTAACACCAGTGGACTTTTTTCTCTGTGGCTATGTAAAGGGGAAAGCGACAATCACTGGGTTCAAAGAAAACTTTCAACGTGTTATTTGAGAAACAGAGGCAGTGTTTTATCTTAAATATGGTAAACGAATGCCATGCCAATTATTATCGTTCCAAATAAGACATCCTTTATAAGCTAATCTTCTGACAGATATGTATATACCATACAACAGAGCTATATTTAGGTGGAGAACAGATAAAACTATATTATAAAGTTTTCTGAGTAAGTAAATATGGAAGCGTATAGTTTTGATGTGTTTAAATTTCAGCTATGCATTAAATAAAACACTTACATCTTTAGAGCGGAATGTCTCGGATTCCTGCTTGTTTGAATTCAGGAGCTGATATGCTAGATGATTAACACCGCACCGTGGCCATTTTCACCGACAGTCAAGCAATCCAAAAGGCAATGGATTCAGTAGAACTTAAATCAAAACTTGTATGAAATTACGTGTGTACTTTAAACAATCTGAGTAGCCACAAGAAAGTGACGTTAGCCTGGGTCCCAGGGCACCAGAGCTATAGATCTAATGCGAAGGCGGGCGAACTGGCTCGTCAAGCCTCGTCAATAACCCTCGCCGAATCGCAGCCTTCTTAAATAATTATCAAAACAGCCATGAAAATAGTGGGCTGAAAATAGAACTTGTAAAAGGTTAATGACCTCTCCGGATGAAACAGAAACAAAAGGTTCCTTAGGGTACATTCACTCAAGTTTAAATGTGTCTACTGAATAGAAATAGAAAGCTTCTTGTGTTAAAATGATAGTGGGCCTACTAACCCAAGCCAAGCTGGAGAGGAAATCCCGATTCATGTTAATACATGAATCGCGGTTTCCTCTTCCGCTTGGCAGAATTTAAATATTATTGCTGCAAGAAATGCGGTTCTTACAAATAAGTCAATATCATAAAGCAAAACTATATTTAGAAGAGATCCTTGCTGAAGGAATGCGGTTCTTACAAATAAGTCAATATCATAAAGCAATACTACATTTAGAAGAGATCCTTGCTGAAAGAACGCGGTTCTTACAAATAAGTCAATATCATAAAGCAAAACTACATTTAGAAGAGATATTTGCTGAAAGAACGCGGTTCTTACAAATAAGTCAATATCATAAAGCGAAACTGCATTTAGAAGAACAATTCTAAGATCTCCTAAACTTAATTAAAAGAGCAGAGCTAGAGGAAGTACTCTAACGAGGCATGAGAACCACAGTACTACTAGAATGGTTGCAATGGAATAGGCTTTGTGGCTAGCTTAGGTAATCTAATCTAATCGAACCTTGTCGTCTGTGACATCAAAATTTAGCCTCGAATTTAAAAACATTAGTGTATTGTGGACTATGCCCGGATTTAGGAAGCTGGCTTCCCGAAAACAGGTTTAAATATTATTTTTACTTAGTAATTCATTTATATATTTTATATTCAAGTTATTACTGATGTTATTTAAGTTCCGGAAGGCGGAAGTGTTTATGTTCTCGAATTTTTTTATCTAAATATTTGTAAGTAACTGCATTAATATCCGTTTTACATATATTTTTTTACGTTATGAAGGACGAAAATAAATGTGTTGCTAAAGCGTATTTTGTTTTATTTCGGAAATTTTCTCGCGACTTCTCTCCAGTCTTTTGCGCGACTCAGTAGATTCTAACCTACACATTCAGAACCCCTGTTCAACGCCTTTTCGATTCCCTTTATGCCCTAGATTATTTGAAAGGTTTTATTTAGTACAAAGAACATTTCCCTATATTGTTTTCAACACAGCTTTAACGCAGCTTTATTAAATTGAATGCAAAATTTAATTCCTCCCATTATACATTTTACGTATGACACAATACTTAAACATAACTCCAAAATGCAATGTCACCTATAGTAAACAAAGTCACAGTATAAGTGGAAAGAGTAAAGTTGCTAAATCTAAGATCTCGGCTTAGTGCACCGAATTAAACTTGCCGTTTTGAAAATATGTTCATGAATGCTGGGAATATTACTGATATATTTTCAAATTTATGTGTGACATTTAAGCTGTTTTAGTACATTTATTTCCAATACAAGGGTGGTTCAGAAACTACGTGGCCTAATAAAGAAAACGCAAGTTTTTTGACAAAAATATTTTATTTTTCAATATAGTCTCCTGCTCGATCAACAAACTTATTCCAAAGACATTCCAGATTAGTAAGTCGATGAATCCAAGTCCTCGAAATAGCTATTTACAGCAGCGATTGTCTCGGAATTAGACGCAGATCTCTTACCGTCAAGCCATTTCTTCATGTTTGGAAAGAGATAATAATCTCTGAGAGCCAAATCTGGGGAATAGCGTGAATGAGGCAGTAATTCAAATCCCAATTCATGAATTTTCGCAATTGTAATCGCAGACTTGTGGGCAGTTGCCATATCTTGATAAGGCTGTTTCTCTTTAATTTTGTTGCAACAAATTGGCATAATGCTCCCCATTTATTGTTTTCTCCTTTTTAAGTAGTCGACCAAAATAATTCCATGAGAATCCCAAAAAAAAAAAACAGTTGCCACAAGCTTTCCTCCTGACAAAATCGTTTTTGCTTTCTTTGGTGGCGGAGAACCTTTCTTTGTTCAGTGTCTGGAATGTTCTTTGGTTTCAAGAGTGTAATTTTGGACCCAATTTTCATCGACGGTAATGAAATGGCGTACAAAGCGTACATTCAGTTTTTGGTCCGGTGTGAGTAACTGCGGCACCCAACGCGTCGAATATTTTTTCATGTCCAATTCTTCAGTTAAAATTCTGTGCACACTGTCATTTGAGATATCTATAATGTCTGCTATCTGGCGCACTATTATTCGACGGTTATCCAAGACGATACGGTGGATTTTTTCAATCATATCCGGAACAGTAACAGTTTTTGAACATTCACTACGGGGTTCATCATTTGTGCTCATACGACCACATTTAAATTCGCCCACCCAGTTGATAACCATTAAAAACGAAGTAGCAGATTATAATAGTGCTGAATTCAGCTCTGCTTTGATTTCGGTTGGTGTTAAACCTTTCAAATGAAAGTACTTTTGTCACTGTTCTCAAGTTAGTTTTTTACATTATTATAAAATCACACGAGACGTTCACTTTGGCGTACTGTCAAAAACAGACTACTTGACAAATTGCTCTGTACTGTCATATTTAATCTATTGAAGGATAATTCTACAGAATGGTAAAGAAGATTTTTGTGAATTCGCACCATTTCTGTATTAGGCCGCGTAATTTCCGAACGATCCTCGTATTCTGTGATTACGTTTGTAAATTCTTTGTATCGTAGTCTCTAAATAACTTGTTTTAGTTAAGCAATTTGGTAGAAGCAGTAACATATTAGAAGATAAAGTTTATGATTTTTTAACATAACGTTGATAACAAAAATGAATACATAACTACTTAATAATGGTATGCTGTTCTTTCGTGTGGTTATAGCTGATAGGTTGTAAACATATGCAAGTTGCAAAATAATACAAATCTGTTTAAAAACGAATCTGTATATGTATACATGGACGCACAGTACGTATTTACCAGCGTTTGCTTCAACCACAGGACGCATGCATTTCTGTCTAACCACTTTGTCAATGGAGGGTTTAGGAAGACAAACGACTGTAGTACACTTCCCAAGTCAAGTAGCAAATTTTGTTCTGTCAGATGACACCAGATAAACTCGTGACATCTGACGGACAAAACCGACTACCCGATGAAAGTGATTTCTTCTCGAATAGCTAAGCTATTACAGGAAAAGAAAAAATACGCATATTAATGTGGGTCCATTAACTCGTCGCCAGGTGTCACGAGTTTATGTGGTGTCATCTGATAGAACAAAATTTGTTACTTGACTTGGGTAGTGTACTACAGTCGTTTTGTCTTCGGAAACCCTCCATTGACAGAGTTGTTAGACAGAAGCGCATGCGTCTGGTGGTTGAAACAAACGCTGGTAAATAAGTATTGTGCGTCCATGCATACAGATACAGATTTGTGTTACTTTATAGCAAAGCTTGATGCGAGCTCTCGCATCGATATGCTAATTTGTTTTTGGTATATGCAAGTTGGTTTGAGAAAAATATAAATAATGTTACAATATTGCAATAATTTTTAGTGTAGTAGAATTGATAGAACTTTACAGTAGACCTGCTTTACAAGATAAGTATTTATCCAAAACATAGAAAACTAAAGAGATACCATCAATTTTAGGTCCGAGTTTATTTTTATAGCTTATTTACAACAAAAATTTTAAAAAAGCATTCTCCTCTTGTTGTAAACAAATTTTCTAACGAGAAAAATAATTAAAAAAGTCTTTCACATAAACTAATGTAGAACTACTTGAATTAATAAAAAAAGTAAATATATAACATTTCAACTAGAAGATTAAATTTCAATTCAATGAGATTATTACGCAAATGTTAATCGGTAATTTTCAATAGTTAACCTTTAATGTCATAAAATTTTTCAAATACATATTAATATTTCTCGCGCTATCAACGTGGATGATTCATCTAAAAACCAATAAATAAATTAACTTTTTGTGAAAAATGTGCGCTAAAAAATAAAATTTATCTAAAATCTAAACACAATTAATCCCGTGATGAAACAGATATCTGTCGAAATCTAATTCTAAAATCATTTATTTTGTGTACAATACAAACGTAACCGTTATCAGGTTAAAACGAATCTGATTGTGAGTTTAATATCTTGCGTTCAACAGAAACATAATTACATCACTTTTCTTGTATTCACTAATTTGGATTTGAAGCTGCAGGCAGGCATATTGTAAATGTGCTATTATTGATTATTCCTTTATATTTCTGTTTACTGATGAGGTAGATATTTACATAGTATAAAAATTATATTCGACTTCCAATTAAAAGATCTAAATTTTAGTGTAAGTAATAACAATTGTGCTGGTATTTTAAATAATTAACTTTTCACATTAATATTTTGGCTTGTAAATTCTTTTTAATACAAAAAGTTCCAATGTTTTATTCCAGTACAGGATTATTAAGTCCAGGATTTAATATTATGCCCAGCAAATAATGTCGAATAAACGTTAGCCACAAGCTGTTACATTTCTTTATCGGTTGGGCATAGATGACATAGGGCATAGGTGCACATAACAGCCACATAGGCTCTGGCATTAAAACTTCTATTTTTAAAAATATTCTAGTTTCTGGAGTTGATGAAGATTTCGACGGCTCATTTAACCTATCCTCTATTAAGAAATTCATTATTTTTCCTTTATTTGATACAAATTACAAGTTCGCCACTTCTCTTCGTGTACTTGGGCGTCAGATATTGAATTGGCATCTACTTCTTCACTTGATGATCTCAGAGCCCAGAACCAAATGGGGTTGTAGTATAGAAGGTTCTTAAAATCATTGTCAATTAGGAAGAAATGCCACAATACTCTCTCTTACTGCGAACAGTTTAATAAAGAAGTTTCATGTGTTTAGATAGAATATACAAAGAAGTTATTTATGAGATTTCTATATGTTATAAACTAATAACATTTATTTTCAATACCATTCTTCTATTAAACTATTTTACAAATATTTGAATGGTAGCACAAATAGCCATGATCTTGAAACTGGACGAAAAGTCGGAAGAATCATATATACCAATAAGTATTTTACCAATGTTCCCGAAAGTAGTCGAAAAAATTTATGTGAAAAGACGACAAGGATTTTTTAAGAAAGCAATATCTTGCCTGAACATCAGTTCGATTTCAGAAATAAACATGGCATAGGCACATAAGATACAAAGAGCATTTCGGGAGAGATCTATTGGATGACTATGTAAACAGTATGTATGACTAACAGAGAGGAACTGAGAGATCTATTAAGGGTGTTACAAAGAGCAGTGTGCTCAAGCGCATGGACTTACTAACGTCCAACCTAAATAGAAAAAGAAGAAGGTAAAAAGAGATTACTGTTCTACGGCTTTCGTAGACATATCTCAAGCCTTCGATAAGGTATAGTACAACGAACAAATTAAAGACATATCTACCTCAACTTCTTATATCTTCATAAAATAGAATAACGCATACAGCGATTCTATATATTCTATATTATCTGAGGTCCCAAAAGATATCGTCATAGGGCCAACCCTGCTTTTACCACATATACGGCTTACATAAACTACTAGGGTGGTAACCGTAACGACATATTGCTGCATAGTTTCGCTTTTAATTTGATTTAATATAAATGAGAGTGTGTGCATATTTTTGTTGAGACTCGGAATAATATTTGGGTATTTCAGGGCAATCTTTTGGGTTCTACGTAATTAAGCTTAGCGTCTAAAGTAAATGTAAAGAAATAATACAACAAGAAATTACTGGTTAATAATTCTTTTATTGTATGTCTGTATGTTCACATCTCATTTTTTGTAACTTAAGATACTTCATTCGTAACTTAGAACTTAACTAATCAATGAAATTTTATATAAATATTATTTCGTAAATCACACAGGTATAGTCTTGAAGTTTTGATTTCAGATTCAATTAAATCTCGCAAACAATGGCTTTTGAGGATTTCACTCACAAAAGGGGCATCCTAATGTTAGGATTAGTACTCAAAGCCTATATCTATCTGAAATTTGGATCTTCGGCTTCTACTTATATTTCTTTACAACTCGAGTGTGCTATTCAGGGTCTATTTAAGTGGAAAGCAAGTTTCTACAGAATAGTACGCTTATCGTCACACTGTAAAAGTATTTTCTTATTTTCCATGCCTATTATTGAACGTTTTAATTTTGAAATTTCAATAGCACAGAAATTTCGAGAGTATTCAAAGAGCCCTATTTCCTACTCATCAGTCTCTAATATTGGACCTAAGATACACTTTAATCGTGTATTTAAGCCCAATTAATTATTTAAAATAATAATCCACTTGCAAATTTTTTGATTTAATTAACTCATGTCCTCCAATTCTATCGTGTGTACAGTTCTTACTTACTCGAACCCAAGTTCAGCATACAAGTTCTCAAACTCCTCCTTGTACATTGTTAAGCTTTTAGTTATTTGTTTCTAACAATAATAATGATAATGATAACAATAATAATAATAGTAATAATTAGAAATGAAAATGAACTTTTATTTATATACTTAAGTAAATATAATGCGAGCAGGCTTAAATTTTAGATAGTATCGATTATGTGGGAGATAAATCAATGAATTTCAAAAATAAATCGATGAATGTAGAGAGCAATGAATGTCGAAAATAAATTAGTGAATCTCGCAAATAAATCAGTGAGTGTCCTAATTTTGCAGTGCTTGGCCCTTTATATTTTGCGCTCCGTGCTTCTCTGAATCGCGTTCCCACTCTCATATAATTTATTTTTATTTTATCTAATTTTCATACTTATTTAACATTTTTACCCCTGTGTATTTTTATCTATCATTGGCAGCTTCATTTCTTACATCTCTGTGCGCAATCTCTTTGTTTATATATTTTTCTCTTTAATAATAATTTTAGTATTAGTAATTTTTATTATGGAATTGTAAACTCTTAATCTCGTTGTTTCTTGGAACGACTTCGCTTTTGAACAGGAAATGTTTTCGTGGAAAATCGACCTACGTCTCATTAAAAAATCTCGTGGTGTGTTTTCCTTCTCCTTCTCCCTCCCCGGTTTGTTCGTATGGTATTTTCTTGTCCCTTTCTTTCATCCAGGCATATCTCTTAAATGTATGTTGATATTGTCATTGAGCATGCGCCCTTTGATATGCTGTCCATGCGTTTGACACATGCTTTTGTTTACATGGGAAACATTGATGGCTGTAGTTGCATTATTTGTATTTTACAATGTTTGTTTGTTTCTAGTAATTGATGTTTTCATTGTTTTTAGATTTCCCCGTTGCTACTCTTGCCGTTTGGATGGCTTACATAATTGTTTTTCTTATTTTAAAATGCAGTGGATGTCTTATGTTGATTCATCCGTCTTGGAAGTTACTTATAAAATTTATAATGAATTGAAATTAAATGTGATTACTGACGTTACTAATGCATAAAAAAAGATTATTCTGTATCATTTTTCTATATTACTGATACGTACAGTATATTTTATTACTTTACTTACATTCTAAGTGTTTAATAATCAAGCTAACCTATAATATATTGACATATCGTTAAATTATTTACATACAAATTCTAGTAATACACATTTAATTTTTAATACTAAATTGGAAAGGTGCATTTGAAAATATACAACTTCGGTTCATTTCTTTTTAATTCCTCTGTGCTTATTCAAAGTACGTTTAATTAGTTTTGTACATTATTAATTTCATATTTATTTTTTCTCGAAAGAGAATTTCACAGCAATATGCTGATAATATAGTAATTCTTCCATGCTGACGCTGAAATAATTTTAAGAAATTTTCATGCTAACGAAATATCAGACTGGATTACGAAGTGGCACAAGATAGCAAATGAATTTAAGTCTTTACATATCACCTTTACGTTAGTGAACTCCCAACTGCCACTACCTTATACATCTCGTTAGGATTTCACACGACGCACACATTTCCTTAGCAAACGTGTTCATCTAGGGATTAAACTAAATTAAATATATTGGTTAATCGGTCGCAGTTTATACCTATCTCTCGAAAACAAACACTTGAACCAGTATGGACACACGATATGGACATACAGTATTCATGTTTGGGGACTGCCAGTAAAATAATACACATAATTGTTGATCTCGGAAAATATGTGCCTAATAACGTCGTTCAATTCTATATTCCTTCCTTTCAAGGAATTATTATTCAGCATAGTGAAAAATATTGCAATCATAACACACCATACAAATGTGTTTTCCAAACAATATTTTTCGAGAAATCGAGGTTGTTAAACCGTTGAAGGTCACACCTTCTGACTTAGTAATTAAATTTAAGTAATGATACTGTAATTGTAAACAGTCACTAATATTGAAATGGACATATTTAGTTTTAGTAACATGCACATTGTTTTAATGAAATCAATATATTCAAGTCATTCATTATTATCAATCTAATATCTTATTATTTTAGGGTAGAAGGCTAATTAAAGGGAGTTAAAAAAAGTTTCTGCATAGCCACGAAAGTTCGCGTGATGTAAGTTACTGCAATCCAAGCCTCGTGGTGGCGTTAAAAAACTTAAAGGGGATAGAAAGAAAGTTGGTCTTTCCGCAAGATAAATTCCGAGGAGGACAGGTGCAGGAGGTGACATCCGATACTTTACGCCCTGTGGAAGTCCATGTGGTGCTAGTTTTTTCAACTGACACATACACATATTTTAATTTAAGTAAATCTATGCAATTACGTTGGTTCGGTCATAAGTGTCGTATGCCCGATGATAGACCGACGAAAAGAGTATACGAAATCAAAGTGACCGAAAAGAGATACAGGGGAAGACGAAAAAAGAAATATACATTAAGATACACCAGAGGATAAAAATATCAACCTCATTCATCTTACATCTAGTGGTAAGAAGGTAGGATTAAGTAAATAAATTATTTATCAAGTAAAAAAGAATCGGTGCGTGCGCGATTTGGTATACCTTATAGGAAAATATCCCAATTTATAAATAAACTTGTTTGCCACTGTTTTAAAAATTCTCTTCGATTATGTATAAATAACATTAACTCCAATATTCAACGTCTTCAAATCAAAATGCAATTTGTGTTATTAAAAGTTTTTATACAAATATTTACAATATGACGATAAAATATAATAAGAATATAAATAAACCACTTGTACAAATATAGTCAAATAAGTAAATAAAAAGCAACGACTTGGTTTTCATTTATTAAATGTACCAGGTAGAGCGTATCCAGTTCGGGGCTTTAATTTGCCAAAAGAACGATAATTTGACTCAATGGCTGGTGAAGATTGTCGATTTCCGCTTTTAAAAGATAATTTCACATACTTTACAAATACTTAATTAATTGAACGTCTCCTATATTCAAATGTCAGAGGCAAAATTCCCCATTGAAAACTCGAATACATTTATTAAATTAAATTAAAGGGTTGTTAATAACGTCATCGTCATCACGATCACTCTTTAAAAAGGGTCCCTAACAAGCAAGATTTTAACATTTCAAATTTCAAATGGGACACATTTGAAAGGTTCGCTTAATGAATGTGGTAATTTTACGTTTTAAAGACACTCAAACGGAAACTATACGCGTATATAATGAGGATTCCGGAAATAAAACGCTAACGGCCAACAGAAGATATAAAAGCGGCGAAGGACTGCGACTGGTGGCGAGTTACGAGAGGAAGTGCAGGAAATGGAATTATTGAAACAATATTGAGTCGCTCGGGTTTTCCACACACACACACATACTTCTTTGACCGATATATAGAGAAATCACGAGTTTCTATCGTATGTGTGTATATGTGTGTTCCTACTTGGACGGAGCTGACAGTTCCATGGACTGGTAGGTTTGTAACCTTCAATCTCCTCTATCAAATCGAAATAAAGGATGACAGAGATAGAATTCAGACAAAAAAAGGACATACATATTTCATTCTGCACATAAAGCAGTTTCTAAGAAGACTCAGAAAATGAAATTCAACTTGTTCTCTGTTATTAACGGTTTCGTAATACCGTATATGTACATTGCATTTTGAGGTTACGTATTAAATAAATTAAGGAACTTATTAATCATTAATTTGGATACAACTACAAGAAACTACATTAATACATGTTTGGAGAAATTCATTTAGGTTTTAATTCCATTATATTCGGAAAAAGTACAATTTGTAGAAATAATTTCAGTTAAATACTTACAAATACTGTGTTAATTTTTAATATAAAATATGAAATTATAGTAGCGGTGTTTTCCTCGCTATCATTTATAGCAAAGTTCTTAAATCAGATTTATAAATACGATATTCTAAAATTTTTTAGTAGTAGGCCATGGATCCAGACAAAACAAAAATGCTTGCGCTAGGGAAATCAGTATATCACCTATATTCGAAGAGAATTAGAAAATCTGTAAGATTGTTCCACTGTGGCAACGTAACGCGGCATACAGTTATAAAAAAAATAGTAGCTCATTTATACAAATCCATAGCACAACTGGTCACTCATACAGTATACAGTCTAGATTATGCTCATATCTTTCCGTTGATTAAAAACCTGTTACGTGGTAGGCTATTTCCTAATGCCTATGCGACGAATGCATTGTTTCAGCGACATTTTAATGAAATTGCTGAAAGAAGAGTTTTCTGTCTGCTTTGTGAAGCGGCTCCAAAGATTTGACAAGTATATTTTAGCAAAAGTCAATGTCAATTATTTTGACAAAAAAATTAGACTGTATCTGAGATTCCGGCCTGGAATTGCGTCCTTGGCAAAATTGTTTTATTTTTTTTAACATAACGGTTCCAAAAAAAACTACAGAATCTTTAATAAAATAATTTTATTGTTAATTTGGCTTGCAGGCTTAGTTATTATCCATGATTGCTTCTGGGATTACGGACTGGAACCACTAGAACGGCTGAAACAACAGCGGATGAAACGTCGGCAAAGATGGAAACACTGCCAAGGACGCGAGTCCAGCTGGTAATCCTAGAAGCAACCATGGACAACGACCGCGCATGTCTACAAGCCAGATTAAGAATAAAATTGGTTTTGGTAACCGCTGCGGTTGGTTATCTATCATTAAATAAAAAAGAAAACTATTTTTGACAAAACATGTAGGCAAGATTTTTTTGGAACACTGAATGGGTCTTGTTTATTGAACGTATACAGAGGTGTTTTACTTTAAATGTATATTGAAGGTATTACTTAAACACAATTCAAAATTCATAAACTGTTTTGAAGGTAAAACGTCAATATTCTTAGCTCCAAAACAATTTGTTGCTATACGACAGTTATCGGATTTGCAAGGTCAACTAAATCCAACAAATAACTATCAATAGCTCATGCTTCGTAGAGTTAAGCCGGCCACCTTCGAATTTTGACTTAGGTCGGCCAGACTTCCTTTTATTCAAAAACTTCTCAGGAAAACGTTTTGCATCTAATGAAGAACATAAAAATACCTCCTCCTACCTAGCTATTAATATTAGTAGTTTGAAATTTATATTTGGTGGTATTGATTGGCTATAGGAAGTGCATCAACTCCCTCTAACCAATCTCCAACTTCCTCTATCCCAAAAATATTAAAATGAGCTACAGTGAGTGAAAAATTTTGCAATATTTACGAAATTGAAGTCATGTAAGGCAATCGCTGGAAAGGTTGGATAATTTTCTGCACGGAAGATGAAGTGAAGAAATTTTTTGTCGTGATGAAAAAGAACTGATACTATCTTAGGATTGAACAATTTGAAAAAAGGCGACTTCAGGCTATGCAACATATAGGTACTATACTTTGCGCGATAGGAATATTTTATTATAACTTAACTAATGAAGAAAATAGCTGAGCAAAGCATTACAAAATTTTTTGCTCATTCTTATAATATAATAATTTTTACATTTATTGAGTATTATTTACTAAGCAAAGATGTTCAAAAATGTTCTCATCCATTAGTAAACACACGCAGATGTTAAATTTTGACTACGTACGATGGTTCTAGTTTACTTCAAACGCTTGAATGTGTGGAAAAAATGTCATGCAACAACTTTACACGGTGTCCATGTATACACAGTGTATACGTGGACGCCGTGTAAAGTTGTCGCGTTATTATATGTTTTAGCTTTACTGTGCTCCATGTGTGACACTTTGATTAGTGGTTTTACCTACTGATGATGACAACTAAGTTGTCAAAATACGTATTCAGGATACGATTACTAATTTTGGTAGGGGTTTTTATACCTTTTTGGGTTCTCCAAAGAAAAACTTTTTGCAAAATTATACTTCTCGAATAAAAATTCGAGAAGTATTTCTTACTATTTATTAGAGTAACGCCATAAAAAAGACAGTTGTAAGATTACTATGAAAAAATATGTAAATCAACTTTGTCATTAGGCTTACTCACTTTTATTTTATTACTTATTATATACTGTGTGTAAGAAGTAGTTTACCATATTAAGATTTCGATTTTATTTCGATATTATTAATGATGACTAGAGAACGGATGCAATTTCCATAAAACGCAATCGGCAATTGGAATTGTGTATAACGTCGCTCAGTACATCCCGGCGTAATTCAATGAAGTATTTGTTTGACTTACTCGGCCACCTGGTCTCGCAGCGATAACAATGGACAACCCAGCTATTGTATTCGGAGAATATAGTGTTTTCAGTGGTGACGTGTACGTAGATCAAATACATAAGTTTATCGTATTTCGTAAGAGAAATAGCACGTACATTCCTTTTCTTTTCATTTAAGCAACATCTTCCAATTATTTTCACGTAAGTGTGCATAAAATTTCGTTATTTAATTTCGTTTATTTGGATCTAGAATATTCTTACTTTTTCAGACAATGGAAGAGCGTCGAGAATGGCATCGTGAAACAATGGCCAGTTGGATTGAGGGTCATACTGATTGTATGTAGATTGTCAGTGATTCCGAAATTTATTGTGAAGTGTGTGAAACGTTATTGAAAAATTGCAATAAATCAACCGTAAAACGTCACGTAGGATCGTTAAAGCACGAAAAAAAATTGAACCCGTTGGAATCTGACAATTTTAACGAAGAACTCGTCGAACGTGAAACTTTTATGGCAGCTAATATTCCATTATTTAAATTGAACAATCCAATTTTGAAGACATTTCTGAAAAAATATACTGGTCGAAATGTTCCTGATGAATCAACTTTACGCAAATATTATGTTTCTAGGTGCTATACGAGAACAGTAGAACGCATTAGAAGCCATCTTTTAAATCAATACACATGGATAAGCGCCGACGAAAAGGTGGATATGTTAGGACGCTGTATGGTAAATGTTGTAGCTGGTGTACTACATCCAACTATTCCCTATAACTTATATGTAATAGCAACAAGTGTTATAAATAGAGTTGATGCGGAAACAGTTGCTGAAACCATTAAGGAGAATATGCAAAAAATGCTTCATTCGGACGCCACGTACAAAGAAAAAATACTTTTATTTGTCAGTGATAGTGCTGCGTATATGTTAAAAACAGGCAGACTATTGAAGAAAACATATCCTAATATGCTGCATATTACTTGTGTAGCACATGCTCTCCACAGAATCTGTGAATATATCAGAGACTCTTTTCCGGAAGTTGATAGACTTGTATCAGCTTTTAAAAAAGTTTTCAGAAAAGCACCATTGAGAGTAGCTCTTTTCAGGGAAAAATTTCCATCTCTGTCACTGCCTCCCACTCCAGTAATAACTAGATGGGGAACATGGCTGGAAGCTACTAGTTATTATGCTGAGAATTTCGATAGTCTAAAACATTTCGTAACACTGCTAAAGGAGGATGCTAGAAGTATTGGTGAGTGCAAGGAGCTCACACAAATCCCAAATTTAAAAAATCAGTTGTACTTTCTTCACGAACACTTTGGAAAATTGCCAAAACTAATCACTTATTTTGAAAATCGAAATCTCAAATTAAATGACGGATTAACTACGTTAGATGTGGCTGTGTATTTCGTAATTTTATAGATCACACCCGTTTGTTTTCCAATTATATAAATAAAATTAATTAATAAATATGTATTTCGTAATTTTAGATAGATAGATCACCACCCTTATGTTTTCCAATTATATAAATAAAATTAAAAACTTTGTAAATACAACTTTTCAACAAATAAATATGTATTTCGTAATTTTATAGATCACCACCCGTTCGTTTTCCAATTATATAAATAAAATTAAATATTTTAGAAATACAGCCTTTCGCCAGTACTGCACTGGGCTTTGCGTCATGTGGTAAGCGTGTCCGTTCTCTAAATTGATGACATATAATTATGAAAAATAACGAAAGGTAACCAAGAGATATTGTATATAAGCTTAAAATAAGTCCGCTGAAGACAAACTTGAACAAATAATTTCTTCGGTAAAGTTAATTTGACTCACAAATTGCAAATATTATCTGAAACGCCCTCGAAAATCAAGGTTTACTTTCCACCGGCGAACACAGTACCAATTAGCTAATGCGTTTGTGTTTCATTTAATTAGGAGTCATTCCTAAGTTTCTACTGAACTTGCTATATTGAAGCATTGGTAAGTATAAATCGTGGTTTCTTGAATAAACGTGTAGGTGCAGATTTAGCATACGGATATTACATTACGGATATTACATATATTACGTATATTAAAGAGTTATTAAGAAAGTATATTAGAATTATAAGGACTTGCAGATACTAGCGAACGTGTTATTTTCAATTATAACAACAGTATTTAGACAGAAATTTTTAATTTGTGTGCGAACATAGTCAATACAATATACAAAAATTTACCCTTAGTATACTATAGTACGTTTCATAAATAGGCGAAGTTATTTAAATTAACCGTAAAAAATATGCATGTTGATTGGCTTCTAAAAAAGCCCCATTACAAACTATAAATGCCGTAGCGGAGTTTGCCATGATCCCATAACCTCGAATATATTTATTTATGATTCGATCTGTCAAAACATAAACAAACATGTCGTCAGTTTAATATTTATTATATTCTGTTTATCATCGTTCTGGCCGTTCATTATTTAAGAATTAGCTAAGGTAAAGTTTCGAAGATGAATGAACAACCAGGCCCAAATTCACCGCCGACAAAGCGTTCTCAAATTGGACATTTTCCTTTCGATAAAAAAAATTATATTAAATACATTTAAAACGTTCTAATTGAAAACGCTAGATAACGATACTACTCCAATTGTATGATGTTTCAGACACATTAGGTAGGCTTTTTCTTTATTAATTTTCTGAATGTACAGTTGCGGCCTCTACAAACTCGGACACCGACTTTTGATACATTCTGTCAAATTAAAAAAAAATCGTAATTTATAAATTTGATTTTTAAATTAATAATCGACGAAGGAGATACTTGTTGAAACTTCATTATATAGATATAATAAAACACAGTTGTATAGTTTCAAAATAATATATATAATGTTAACACACTACATATGTTTCACCACACTGTGGCTTCATCAGGTGGATGAAAATACTTCAGTATTTTCATCCACCTGATGAAGCCACAGTGTGGTGAAACATATGTAGTGTGTTAACATTATATATATTATTTTGAAACTATACAACTGTGTTTTATTATATCTAATTTGATTTTTATCCGGTATAATTATGTTAGTGTCAGTTTATTGTAAGTCAGAAGCGTACACAGTTTTCAAAATGCCTCAATTAAACGAACTGCAAAAGTCGATAATTAGAACTAGGCTAGAGGACAGCATGAGCATTAGGCACATCGCAAATGAAATAAACATTGATAGAAACACAATAATATAGTAATTATTTTATGTACTAACAGTCTGACCGATTCCAGTAACTGTATTTTTAAGCTGTTGTCAAAGTTTATTTTATTGTTGGTTATTGTTATGTACTTATTCACCAAGAAAAACAAACTGGAATGCATTTTCATTTTTAAAACGAATATATTGTCGCAAAAATGTTATTTGTATTTGAATTTTTCCATTTTTCAAATTTTTATTTTATACGCCACCGACTTTCTTTCAGTTTGTCACCTACTGAACAACTGTAACAATGTAAATTGTTGCCCTGATTGATTATATCCATTGCCAATGAAATGTCAATATAAATTTGCAGTTTGTCAAATTTGAATTATTTTTAATATGGTCTCAATATCCTATTTTAACAAAGTAAGGAGTATTTCCTTAAAAGAAAAGGGACCCTCTGAAGCTACGATAGCATCTTGTCTAGGACTTGCAAAAAGGTACGTCAATTTTATTAACATATGACAGATTAAATTATAGGTTATTATTTAGAGAACGGACACGATTACCACATGACGCAAAACCTAGTGCAGTACTGGCGAAAGGTTGTATTTCTAAAATATTTAATTTTATTTATATAATTGGAAAACGAACGGGTGGTGATCTATAAAATTACGAAATACATATTTATTTGTTGAAAAGTTGTATTTATAAAGTTTTTAATTTTATTTATATAATTGGAAAACAAACGGGTGGTGATCTATAAAATTACGAAATACATATTGCTATAGATTTTTCCTTGAACAAGAAAGGAAAAAAGATTGAACAATTTGTGGACTACATAGTTAGGGACATTAAAAAAAAAAAAATTAGCTATTTCAGTTGTATGTTTATTTATTTCAGACGGGGATCGTTATATATATATTATTTTATAAGTAAAATAAATTTTATAATGTATGAAATTATGATTAGCCCTCGTATATATAGGTTGACCAAAGGATTGAACTTGCCGCTTTTCCGGATATTGTATTTGTTAAAATGTGTTGTCTGTATATATTTTGATTTTATAGATGGTGGGGATGGACAAGCGGATATTGAAATTTCATTTTGATTTAGAGATATCTTGACTGTTAAAGTGATCGGTTTATGAAAGAATAAAATTCTCAATTTTATTCTTTGTTTTATAAAATCGGGTTGCATTTTGTTTTTGCATTTATTGTAAGGTGCAAGTTAATCTTAATTCGATTTATGCGAGTGTTTTTTTTATGTTTATTGAAATTTTGTGAAAAAGATATCTCTCGTGCATTTTATAAAATCGTGCATAGATCTATGTAAGTTGATAAAAATATTTTGTTTATATATTTGATATCACGATTATTTTCATTATTATAATTTCATGTATTTCTTGTAATAATTTATATTTGAAAATAGCATATGGGTATTAGAGAAAGTTGTCATGTTTTTTGTAAGGGAAGTTTTTTCTTAAAAATAATTTTCGAGAACATTTTTGAATTCAAGGTTGGAGTTTTCTTTAGTGGGGTTTGACCTTGTTGTGTTATTTTGGCGCATGACAAAATTTCAATTTTCGTGAGTTTTGAAAACTTATTTGTTTTTGATATTTGTTTGAAGGGGTCACAGTAGAGGTTAAACTTGACAGATTTCACTAGTATTTATTAGTTTTATGTTTGATCGGGATTCACAAGAGGTTTTTCTCTGTGTGCGAGTCATTATTCACAAAGAGTGTTTCCTCATTGCTACTGTTTGATGATGCTTTAGCACCCTATACACTTTGTAGAGGGATTTTTTTTTTATTTTTTAAATACACTAACAAAGGGAACTGATTTGTGTTTTATTTGTGTTTATGGTTTTATTCTGGAAAACGAAATTTAACCCTGATCCGCAAGGAACGATTCATGAGATGGCAGTTCGTGGATTCTACTAGACTGAATAGCCGGCGATATAAGCTGTAGTGTGAATAAAAAAATTAATAAGCAATTTCAAAGTAAATTCCACTGCAATATGTATTTGTTGAAAAGTTGTATTTTTAAAGTTTTTAATTTTATTTCTATAATTGGAACATTTTTATTTGTTCATTTTGTCGTTCAAGTTGAGTAAAGGAGTATTAATATTGACTAGCAATAGTTTCTCAAGGTTTTCTTCTGTCAATTTTGTTCTCTTTGAATTAAGTACATCCTTATAAATAGAAAACGTCCTTTCTACATCGCAACTGGTTATAGGTGCATACTGAATATATTCTTTTATTTCTTCATATTTAGCCGTTAGATTTTGTGGAATTGTCTCCATACATATTTGCTGCAATGTAATTAAATCTGAATTTCTATTAAGAATTGCTTCAAACTTTGCCGAAGTCACTTGGTATACTTTTCAAATTATTAACAGCCACGTCTAATGTGGTTAATCCGTTATTTAATTTGAGATTTCTATTTTCAAAATAAGTGATTAGTTTTGGCAATTTTCCAAAGTGTTCGTCAAGAAAGTACAACTGATTTTTTAAATTTGGGATTGGTGTGAGCTCCTTGCACTCACCAATACTTCTAGCATCCTCCTTTAGCAGTGTTACGAAATGTTTTAGACTATCGAAATTCTCAGCATAATAACTAGTAGCTTCCAGCCATGTTCCCCATCTAGTTATTACTGGAGTGGGAGGCAGTGACAGAGATGGAAGTTTTTCCCTGAAAAGAGCTACTCTCAATGGTGCTTTTCTGAAAACTTTTATCAAAGCTGATACAAGTCTATCAACTTCCGGAAAAGTGTCTCTGATATATTCACAGATTCTGTGGAGAGCATGTGCTACACAAGTAATATGCAGCATATTAGGATATGTTTTCTTCAATAGTCTGCCTGTTTTTAACATATACGCAGCACTATCACTGACAAATAAAAGTATTTTTTCTTTGTACGTGGCGTCCGAATGAAGCATTTTTTGCATATTCTCCTTAATGGTTTCAGCAACTGTTTCCGCATCAACTCTATTTATAACACTTGTTGCTATTACATGTGAGTTATAGGGAATAGTTGGATGTAGTACACCAGCTACAACATTTACTACACAGCGTCCTAACATATCCACCGTTTCGTCGGCGCTTATTCATATGTATTGATTTAAAAGATGGCTTCTAATGCGTTCTACTGTTCTCGTATAGCACCTACAAACATAATATTTGCGTAAAGTTGATTCATCAGGAACATTTCGACCAGTATATTTTTTCAGAAATGTCTTCAAAATTGGATTGTTCAATTTAAATAATGGAATATTAGCTGCCATAAAAGTTTCACGTTCGATGAGTTCTTCGTTAAAATTGTCAGATTCCAACGGGTTCAATTTTTTTTCGTGCTTTAACGATCCTACGTGACGTTTTACGGTTGATTTATTTCAATTTTTCAATAACGTTTCACACACTTCACAATAAATTTCGGAATCACTGGCAATGTACTATCGTGAGCAATTGAAAGTAAACGAACTATTATAGCCACGTAAATTTTACCAAATTGTCAAGCTAATGTCATTTCTGTTATGATTAAATGCTGACACTGACACTTCAAAAGTACTGCATACATTAGATAAATTTTGAAATTTCGACATGCCAACATAATAAAGTGTTAACTTTCAATTGCTCACGATAGTACATACAATCAGTATGGCCCTCAATCCAACTCGCGATTGTTTCACGATGCCATTCTCGACGCTCTTCCATTGTCTGAAAAAGTAAGAATATTCTAGATCCAAATAAACGAAATTAAGTAACGAAATTTTATGCACACTTACGTGAAATTAATTGGAAGATGTTGCTTAAATGAAAAGAAAAGGAATGTACGTGCTATTTCTCTTACGAAATACGATAAACTTATTTATTTTATCTACGTACACGACACCACTGAAAACACTATATTCTCCTAATACAATAGCTGGGTTGTCCATTGTTATCGCTGCGAGACCAGGTGGCCGAGTAAGTCAAACAAATACTTCATTGAATTACGCCGGAATGTACTGAGCGACGTTGTACACAATTCAATTGCCGATTTCGTTTTATGGAAATTGCATCCGTTCTCTAGAACTTATTACCATTACGACCGTTTCACAATAAAGCAACTTACATTTTGTCAAAGAATGACATTGATGACTAAATTCATTGCTCGCAATTATATGTAGGTTATAATTATTTCTTATTAATATATGTATTGTGAAATCAACTAACGTGTGTTCATTTGAAAAGTCAATCTAGGTTACTTTGAAATTTTGATAGAATAAGACGCATATATATTAGTATGTGTTTGTTGTTCCGTAAACGTAAATTCAAATGACATTTCATAATGTCAGTCACATTTGTTATTTATTTGAATGTATGAAACTGTCAAAATATACGACTTCGTAGGTTAAGTAGTAAATTCTAATTTACGACATACTTCAAAATGTTCTCAGTAAATCACATGCTACTAGATTGACTTTTCAAATGAACACCGATATATATCGAGTTGTCAAAGATTATAAAGAAAAAGTTGAACTTTTGTCGTTATAAACACAGCCCAGGTCGATCTTCGGTATTGGGAAATATTGATGAAACTATTAAAAATGTTGCACGTCAAATAGTACACAATTTCTGCTTCAGAAATAAACTTAAAATAAATAAAATAAAATAAAAAAAAAAATTTGGGACAAATGGATAACCATGATGATATACCGAAAATAAGTCGTAAAACGTTATACAGATTTTTAAAATCCATCAACATCAAGTTATTCAATTTCTATTTATAATTTATATTAATTTACTTTTCTCCTTGCAGATATAATAAACGTAACAGGAAATCATTCTTAATAGAAAGAGATGAAATTATTAGATAAAGAAGAAAATGCCTGACCAAAATTAGCCAATACAAGAGGGAAGGTAGACTAATATTTTATTTAGACGAGACTTGGATAAATAAAGGACATTCAAAAGAAAAGGTGTGGATTTACAGAAAAATTTTCCGTGCAAGACAAGCTTTCGTTGAAAGATTGTCTACTGAATTAAAAATTCCTGGAAATAGGCGCCAATTAATTATCCTCCATATAGGTTCGGACATGTGATTTCTCAGTAATGGATTGTTAATATTTGAAGACGGGCAAACAGATGAACAGTACTGTTCGCAAAGAGTACCTGAAAATGCTATCATTGTTATGGACAATGCGTTATATCATTCACGAAAAACAGAAAAAATACTAACTTCTGATCGGAGAAAATATGGTGTTTAAGAATGGCTCATTTCCAAAAGTATTGAATTTGATTTAGAAATGGTACGGGCTGAACTACTATATCTAGCGCAACTTTATAAAAATCTGTTTAAGATATATGCTGTGGATGAAATAGCAGCAAATAGAAATGGAAATGTTTAAGATTACTACCATACCTTTGCGAATTAAATCCAATAGAGTTGATATGCACACAAATAAAAGAAGAAGTTGCTTCTAAAAAACAACTTTTAAACTAACAGATGTGCGTAACTGCTATTTAAAATATTACAACGGAAAAATGGAAAAAGTGTATCGATCATAATAAAAAAGAAATAGAAATATGTAAATTAGATGGATTAATGGATGACCTTCTAGAAACTTTCATTATTGCTGTTGGAAATAGTGATTAAACTTAATTGCAGTTGTAATGTTAAATTTTATATTCCTTCGTCTACTCTGTCGTTGTAATTTTACATCTGTTTTATGTTTATTATTGTTCTTCTATACTTTTAATAGTATAGCTTTATTTTTATCATATACTTACTTACCAAAGAAGAAATTAAAAAATTTAGTCCACCATATAATTAAAAATGTGGCATCCGTAACGTTACTTTAACATAAACATTAATTTATTGATATAAAGTGCTTTATTTTTAGTTTCGTCAAGAACCTATTACACAAATATTTACTAGCTGTTTATAGCAAATTAATTATATTAATATTAAACTGATGTGATCTTATTAAATCACTTCGAATCTAAAGCGCATTTACCTATATGAAATGGAATCAAATATCAATTATGATGGATATATGGATAATTATTTATAAAAAATGTAAAACATGTCACAAATGGAATAAAATGACTAGGTAAATATTCTTCATTAAAGAAATAAGTATTATGGCACACCTAAAATTGTAGCTTAAAATGTTCAAATTCATGTCATATATATATATATATAACAATTCCTAAGAATGTTTCAATCTCACAGTACATATATGCAGCATCAACATTAGGGTAACAACAGACACCTTCGCGAAATTGGTCTCCCAGAGTGGTGAGTTCACGCTGAAATTTGGTAAACTAACCGCAAATACTACAATTGGATGGTACTTCATCCATAAAAGCCAAATAAAGTCAATGGACACATGTAAAAACATAAACAAATATGTCACGAAAATTTCCATGTGAAAGTTCTATTTTTACGTTACACTATTTGTTTTCAATGTTGTAGAAACAAAATTAGTTTACTTGAAGACAAACTGCCAGCTTAATTATTTGTTCAAAATGTTAAATTTGATAAATAATGCAGTTACAAAAGGCGGGCATCATGTAAACTACAGGATTGGATTAATTATTCATTTCATATTTAAAAGACGTTAGAATTTTTTTTAAGTTTCGAAGTCTTACATAATACATATATATATATATATATATATATATATATATATATATATAGATATATATATATATATATATATATATATATATATATAACATTTGATAAATTATTATTGGAGTTTTTCGGCTTTTATATGAAATATTTACAAATATCAAGTTAGTATGTATGTAATTGCAAAGTAAGGGGGATGTAAACATTGCTGTCTACAAATTACAAAGCAAATCATACGAAATTTTTAATTGAAAAAATGTCTATGTTGGGACTCGAACCCAATTCTACAGCTTCGTCTAATCACTTATATATATATATATATATATATATATATATATATATACTTTTTTTTTGTGGAGGAGAGGAAAAATCTTGCATATGACTTACCACTACGTTGGTTGGTGTGTGTGGCTATGTGTCAGATTCTTACTGACTTAAGAACCTCTCCTCCAATTCACCTCGCTCCTTTCATGCCGGAAACCGCCTTCGCATTACTTCAACATGACGAGCCGTCCTATTCATCGTTGGTCTTTCTCTTTGGTCTCTATGATATTACGCACAGTATTGTACATCTCCTTCCAACCTGTTTCAGTTGTTAAAGCTCTTTTCATGTTTTGATGATTGAATATCGCATTGGTCTTTAATGCATATCCTTGCCTTAAGTCGTTCCACTTTGGACACGCAAATAGCGTGTGTCCCACATCGTCACTCTCTCCACAGTAGTCGCATTTCTCGGTGTCCGATCTGTTTCTCATATATAGATATTTACGAAAGCATCCGTGTCATGATAAGGCTTGGGTGAGGTAGTAATCGACCTCCCCGTAGGGCCTATTTGTCCATGTTTCCACATCTGGAATTAAGCTGTGGGTCCACCTTCCGCTAACTAATATACATATACATATATGTATATATATATATGGTAAATTAACCAGTCGGCGATTAATTTAATTAATTTACCATATCATACCAAGGTCACGAAAATATTATATATATATATATATATATATATATATATATATATATATATATATATATATATATATATACAGGCTTTTTCACGTAACTCGTTCATTAGAAGTTTTCTATGTTAACGCCTTAGGACCCTTTGGAAAATTTGTGGCACGTAATCTGGATTCCTGATGTATTAAAATAAAATATTTACACTCATGAACCACTTTCGGTTATATCGGAAGTCATAGCTAACTTTGATATTTTAAATGGAATGTTATACTTTTTATTGCTTTTTTAGATTCCCTGTAAAGTACTATAAAACTTGATATAAAAGTTTCTTTTGCAAAAAATTAACCGTTTTTGAATTATTTTGATTTTTGTGAAATTTGTTGTTTTTCCAATAGACATTTTAAAACCATATATCTGAGGCGTATTTGATCTAAACTACGTCATATTTCCACTGGAGATAGCGAAAGGTATTAGATACCGAGTAATGTCGAAACATTTAAGAAATCTCTTACAGGATGCTCAAAATTTATTGATTATTTAAGTAAAATTTAATTAAAGAAAAATGGATTTTTTTTAATGGAACAGCCTGTAAAGTTAAACCTCTATTAGAGATTTTCAGCAATCCTTTTAACATTTCACCCTAACATGCACCGGAATCAATACAGCTGGAATTGATAGACATGCAAAATGATGATAATTTACGAAGCAAGTTGAATGAAGGTAATTTACTCAACTTTTACCGTTGCGTTGACAAAACCGCTTATAAAGAGTTGCGAATAAATGCATTGAAATGCGCAAGCTTATTTGGATCGACGTATATTTGTGAGCAATCGTTTTCAGTGATGAAACTTAACAAAACAAAAAATCGAAACCCTCTGGCAAATGAAAATCTGGAAGCAATTTTACGTGTGGCGACAAGTAATGTGGAGCCAAACATAAACAAAATTGTTAGATTAATGCAATGTCATGCATCAAAATAATAAAACACGAAACATTACATTGTAATGATTAGATTACATTACGATTACATAATTACAACAAACATTTTTGGATGATCTTTTATTTTTTATCATTTGTAGTATGTAATTCTATTTAAAAATAAAAATATTTGTGTTAATAAGTATTCTTTGTAGTGGCCCGTCCTTGGCTTATAATTTTCCCGTGTGGCCCCTGTTCCTTATAAGTCTGTACATCCCTGATCTAGAGCAATGGCACGATGCCAAGTCTGTCCAAAACATGAAATTGTTATTACCATGACGTTCATTCCTGAATTGAATCAATTTGGAAAGACAGTTTTTAATATTTGGAAAGACTGTTCAAAGCTTTGCCTCTTACTCTTCCCACAAAAGGTCGGGATATAATAAAATCTATTGTTTCCTTTCACTTCAGATTTATTCAAAGTAAATTACTTGTCATTAGCAATAATGATTTTTTCACCGGCAAACGGCACTCGCCTCAGACGATAGCAACATCTAGGTGTATGTACCAGTTTTTTTTTGGGTGTATTTGGAGCCCTTACGCCTTTTTAGATATTTTAGACTATTTCTTTTCAATTTCAACCATCCCATGCTCTTAAACCTGCCGCATCGACGAGCCAGTCATCTCACTAACACTTTTTTTTACACTTTTCAACAGCCTATCCTCCAATTTTTGCGAGGTTAAGACATGGAATTTCGTGCTCGCATTCCGTTATTTTGCGATAAATTGTGAAATATTTTCATTCTCTAAGATTCGGAATATTTCAGCGTGGGCACCTATCCCACCAAGCTGTAGATACTTTTTCAGAGTTCTAATTTATGCGATATTGTAAAGCAACAACTTCAAATTAACAAACTGTCAACTTATAGTAAACAATTTAAATAAACTTTTTACCAAGGGCAACTTGATATTATTTCATTTTTATTTAATTATAATTTCATTGAATTCTGTGCCAGAACTTTTAGGGTATACATTTACTACAGAATAATATTTAATACCTATGTGCTTATATTTTATTTAGATGAATAGATACAAAATCCAATTCTTCGTTAATTGACAAAGTTGCTTTCTTTCTTTGACTAAAGGAATATGTACCGAAAGAAGAAGAAAATATAAGATTTTAATGAATCTTTATATATTCTAGTCTTTTTCTTTCTTAATTCTAATTCGCCGGCGGAACAAATTATATTTATTAATAAATCATCTACTAATGCTAAACTTAATTCACAGAATTAGTCATTCAATTTGGTATTATATATGTTATGTTCAATAATTTAAAAATAATTCTTAGAAATAATTGCAAAGTCCTTTTTTGTAGAATATTGTTAAAATTCCAAATAGCCGAAGAAATCTAGGAAGATAGAGATTTTATTATATATATTTTCTTCTTCTATCAAATAATAAGAAAGGTTACACAACAAAAAAAGATCTTCGCCGTTAATTATTTTTGTCTTCTTGTCCAATAACACCAGGCAATAAGATCCCAATTTTTATTTTCTTTATAAAGTACAAATCTATTATTTAAAGGTATAATGATAATAATAAAAAGAATTTTTTAACAGGTCAGGTTTAAAAAAAATAGCGAAACAAAAAATATTAACGACAGATATGTGTATTTATATACTTCTGTGGTTCGTAACGTGTATGAGCGCAAAATATTAAGGTCCTTGACTTGCCTTAATATTTAATTTCTAAACCTAAGATAGAAGTAATACGCATTATCTCTTGAAGGTGTGATATAACCTATAATATCATTAACATAAATACACCTGCAACTATTATAAATGGATCTAATTTGATTTGAATAACCCGTAGGTAACTTTTTATACCAACATAGCATAGAAATATTAATTACATATTTTAATTTATTTAATTGATTAATTATTAACGGATCTGGAGCTGCTCGAGAAAATTGCGGTGGTTTTCCTTTTCGTTGTCAATCTGTTGGGGGGTGCAAACACGTGAATTATTATTATTATTATTATTATTTTTTTTTTTATAGACCCACCCTCTTGCCTTTTGTTTGTTTTATTTTGTCATAAATAATAATAATAACAGGAACAACAACAACAAGCAACGAAGTCATAATTTAGCTGTAACTAATTAACTTAAACTATTGGAATAGTTAGTGGGTAGTTGTGCCGGGCAGGGAGGAGATGGGGTTGCTGCTTCTGCGCAGCTTGCGAATATGCAGGAGCAACTCTTCACACACGAACAGCTCCTTCTCCAGAAAATCAGCTATCCGTGTGGTCTAGCTTACGGTGGTGTGCAGCTGGCTTCAAGGTGCGCAAGGAAATCAAAGTGTACAACTCAACAGTGAAACCAGTTCTCCTCTATGGCTCAGAGACCTGGATGGTTACCTCAACAATCAAGAGAAAACTCCAGTCTTTTATAAACAGATGCCTTAGAAATATACTAGGAATATGGTGGCCGGAAAGAATATCAAATGCTGAACTATGGCATAGAACAGAACAAAACGACATAAATGAAGACATTAAGAGAAGGAAATATAAATGGCTTGGTCATACATTAAGAAAGCCAGTTGATACACCAGCTCACACAGTCCTACTTTGGAAGCCACAAGGAAAGAGAGCGAGAGGCAGACCACGCACCACCTGGAGGAGAACAGTTATGGAAGAGACTAACAAGTCCATCCCACAACTGAGGAGCATTGCCCAGGACCGAATAAAATGGAAAAAATACATAGAGACATTATAGAGACATACTTGCTATGCGAGTATGTAATGTATAATTACCCTACGTCCCGAAATGGAATAATGGGTTTAATAATAATAATAATAATAAGTTTATGCACTGCCGTCGTTTTAATTTTTTTGCACTTAAGTCAATTTTACAATATGTTTTCGCTGATTTCCACAAGAACGTCAATTATCAGCAGTATAAAGAATATGTTGCAATCCGTATAGGTTTTTCGTACCTCAACTAATAGGTCCACGGCATTTGGCAATTTTTCCGCTACCCTTTCTGTGATGTTGTCCTCACTGGGGCATGACATTTAGAAGATGTACATACATTTGTTTGCGTAATCCAAGAGGGCCATATCAGGTTTATTAGCTGACAGTTGTCTAGTGGTGCTAAATGCAAAATTCCACAAATTTTTGCAGTTTTTATTTTCTATGACACTGCGAAGCTGCATAATGTCGTACGGAGGAATAATTTTATCATATATCTCATATACCTTAGATGGTAATATATAACTCGAAGAGCTGCATCATGGCGATAGGTATATATGTTTTAGATGTATTTTTGGCAGCTTGGAAGTACATGCATGGTAGCTTCCGGTATTCATTTTCATGCTTTGCACTTAGTGTCGCCAATATTCTGTCCCATGAACCTCCTTACATACTCTAGGGTATGGTAAGCGCCATCATGACAGGCAACTATGTAGCCTTCTGTTTCCGAGTATAAATATGGTGTTTGCAAAAAACTGAAAATTAGGTCGTGAGGTGCTGTTTATCTATCTTCTTAACAAACGAACCATGCATCGCCTTCTCTCAATGTTGGCTCATCAGTATATCGGCACACCTCTGTCTGAGCATCCGCCTCAACTCAGCTAAAGGTACCTGATTAAGATTTGTTTTTCCTCTATTAGATTTGACGACACTTTACTGTAGTTTCAGTTCGTTAAGTGCTCTCTCCATTTTTCTATGCAAGGATGCTCCCCTTCCTTCCTCTTCATGTGCCCTGACTATCTTCAGACGTGAATCTTGTGTAGTCGATACACAATGATTATTATATTATATTATTATTATTATTATTACTATTATTATTATTATTAATTAATTTAATTAGATGCAGAGCGTACAGGCGCGTGTCTAAATGGATACGATGTAGCAAATATACCGAGGCATGTTTATAGTTCGAAATTTTCTTAAATTTTGCATTTAAATTGCTAATCTAAAAAATAGCTTTAACTATATTTAAATTTAACAGATTTTTAGAAAACACTACTTTAGCAAATATGTCAAAGGCCAGACACGATGTAGAGATATTGAAATTAGTTTCAAAATAGAATGCAAAAACAGATACGCAAAGATTGGAATATTGATGTATAATTGCCCACAATTTCTCTTTAAAATATGTCATCGAGTTAGATATTTGACTCAGTGACATGGTTAGTCAACTATGGGCATCATATCTCATCAATTTTTCACTTGAATCCAGAGATTATGCTGGTAACAAGAAGCTGTTGATAATCATATAAATAAAGAAGTTAAGATAATATCTGTTTTTTAATATGATTGGTATTACAGAGATTAACTTTCAGCGAGAGCGATAACTCAATAATTTATAACTATAGAGCATTTCATGCCCATGATGAAGTACAGGCCATATGGCGATAGCCTACATAGTTGCCAAGTCGCGAACTCATTCCTACCAACATACCTATATTGCTGTTAATCAGGCCTGCTGTCAATAGTAGTGTATTGACATAACCTTAATTGTATTTATAATGAACAAAATTTTAAAATTATTATTCTTAGTTTGCATCTGTTTATAATATATTCGATGCCAAGAAAAAGTAAATAAGAGTGAAATATCATTCTAGTTAATGTATTTGAAAAGTAAATCATTATATTAACAAACTACTTAAAATTGTTTGTTTAAGTTATAATTTGGTTTAACCAACACACCATTTGTATACTCAAGGTTTGTTTTGAATTTAAACAATTATTTTATATATATATTGGTTTCCTTTATCATAAAAAATAGTTTAATTTGTCTATTAGAATACAAGCAATAGTCATAAAAAGTTTTTTTGTGTAGACCAGAAACATACAAAAATACTGTAATATAGATTTATTTAACCAATAACATAAAAATATCAACATCTTCAAAACCTAATTCAAACATGACTGCTGTAGTAACATTAATTATAGGTTTGTTCCGAGAAAAATCCCTATTATTTTTAGTGAATCGGAATTTAAATCTGTTTTACAGCCATCATCGTGTACTATAATACTGTCTACCAATTGGCTAATAGAGATGCAAACTGTCAGAGATTCGTTCTTGAAACAGACCTACAATCCACTGGATGTTGAAGCTGCATTCGAATAGCCGACAGGGTCAGTTAATAAATCGTCTTCCATATCATCAGTTGAACCTGAGTCTCCCACATGGATAATAAACTCCCCAACATCATCTTGCAATCCATCGACAATCCACATTTCTTCTTCAATTTTTTTTACATGCTGAATATAATTCTTCCAATTATCAGCTGTCACATTACTATAGGCACTCGTAATTAATGGTGCCATATCTTTTACTTTGAACGTAGTGTTGTGCATCTTTATGTGATTTTTCACTTGGGCCCAAACCATCTCTATTGGATTCAGCTCACAATGGTAAGGTGGTAAACGTAGAACTTCTCGGCCAGCATCTTTCGCCAACATATCAAGCTTATATTTGTCATGTTGATATTTTACTTGTGATACACTAAACAACAAATCTCTATGATAGTATAAAAAATGCACTGATTTTAAGTTTCAAATAATTTAATCTAACTTTCCACTACAATATCGTTTCGTCACACTGTGACTTCATCAGGTGGATGAATAAATGGTGAATTTACAAATGTACAAGGTATATATACAAAGCCTGATAATTATAAATTTAATGAAAGTAGGGGGGAATTACAAATTTCTGTTTGGTCGTTTAATACTAACCCTAATTTCTTATATCTAGAAATTTCTAATGATTATAGCAAATCTAGTTTTTTACTTTTATCTTGAATATGAAGAATTTTGAAGTTCGTATTAAAGTTGTGGTTATTCTCTATACACTGATTAGCAAAAGTTGAATCTGATTTATTATTTCTATAACTATTTTGATGTTCGGATATCCTGTGAGTGAATGTTCGTCCTGTTTGTTACGTCATTAAATTTATAATTATCAGGCTTTGTATATATACCTTGTACATTTGTAAATTCACCATTTATTCATCCACCTGATGAAGTCACAGTGTGATGAAACGATATTGTAGTGGAAAGTTAGATTAAATTAAACTTAAAATCAGTGCATTTTTTATACTATCATAGTTATGGAGTTTCAACAAGTGTCTCCCTTATCAATTAATTAACAAATCTCTTTTTAACATATCATCTTCAACGGATATATTTTTTTCAGTCATACAGTCAATTCTATTTTCTTTTCTCCATGCATTTGTAGGTATCTTCTCAACCTTTCTGCTGTGGTATGATGCATTGTCTAGAACAATTACAGCATTTTCAGGAGTATTTGGCAATAAATGCTCAATGAACCACTTTTCAAACGTATCTGCATCCATCTCATTATGTGCATCAGCTGTATTTTTCTTGCATAGAAATGTTAATTCGGCACCAGGAAGTAAGCCATTTTCATTGCCAGCATGTACTAATGCAAAGCGAGGACGAAGACCACTCGGAGATTTTAATCCTGTACTCAATCCTCGAACAAATGCTTCTCGAGTACTTTTTATTGTAGTATCTTGCCAGACTTTACTTACTGTGTGTCCTACATTAACCCACGACTCATCTGTGTAAACTATACACCTACCTGGAACAAATATTATTTCAGGTATATGCTTTTACATAAAGAACAAAGAAACTTTACCTTCATTGCGAAATGTCTTGATATCTCGCAGATACTTGTGTCTCTATCTTATAATATCATCTCGTTCAATGAGTATGCTTTTCCATTTTACAGAAATTCAAAACCAATATCTTTCAAAAGTCTATATAATGTTGATCGTGTAAAAGTCGGGAGATCATTGTCATTGTTGATGGTAGCAAGAACTGTATTCACAGTGGGTGGTACGTTTTGCATGAAAAATCTATGAAGTTGTTGTCGTACAAGTGCGTGTATATTTTCATCATAACGGTGTAGACGAGCATTTACTTGTACCCTTTTCTCTTCTGCTTGTTTTTTTTTTACTCAAAAACGGCCCTTTTTCTTGTTCCTTTCTCATGTTGTATATGCTGTGTACTGAACAATGTAGTGCTTCACTTGCTTCAGCAGCAGCAGCAGCAACAGTCATAGGTTTTTTAAGAAAATGATTAAAAACATTTAGTATCATCTGCTTTTCTCTTGGACTAAAACATTCACCCCTTCGTGATTTTTTCTCTCCAAGCTCCATTACTGAAGTTTAGAATCTGTAACGGTAATTTTTTTATTTACGAGCACATTTCCTTCACATTCCAACTTACAACAAACTTTTGTAAGCAACAACGGGAGAATATAATAAAGAGAGAGAGAATATAATATATAATAATAAGAATATTAGGTATATAATATAATAACACTATAACAATATAACAAGAACGAAGAACAACAAATAATATTTAATAAAAATACGGAAACGAACAATTTGACACTTGACAAGATAACAAAGTGAACAAACTACTGTACTGTAGCAGTCTGGTTATCTGTACGAATTAAAAATCCCCAATAAAAATTAATATAAATTTTCGACATAGCGAGCGGTGGAAAAAGATAGCGCGATGCAATTTCTTAAAGAAAATAAAAGAGGGGAGTGCTCCATAAGAGCCCATACTTCATCCTGGGCGTGAAACGATCTATAGTGCGAGGTTTTATAAAAAAAGTTGTTACTTAATATATGTAAAAATGGCGTCTATGGATATTATTTTCTTAATTCAATATTTGATGGAATATTCAGTGGAAGTCAATTCAATAAAATTTTTTGTTTTATTTTTTTATTTACAAACAAGCCATTACTTCTAGAGAGAGTTTTATCTAATATTCTGATTCTTACTCTTTCCACTCGAACGTCTTTATTACAATTCCGTCTGTTAAGCAATCGTTGCGAACTTTACGACAGTGGTCATTATTTTCTTTTGGATTCTTTTCTACATCGTATATTATACTTTTGTCTTTAAATCGATAAATATTTTACCAACAAAGTTTGTAAGAAGAGTCTTATTTAGCGCCCCCTGTTTGAAGTTACAGTAATTGAAAAAAGCCTGCGTGTAATTTACATATTTATTTGTGGATTACTTGGACACGCAAAAAGGAACCAATTTTCTCTCCAATCAATTATTGAAATGTTTAATATTAAATGGAAATTTGAACACGCAATGTGGTTTTTGAGAAAATCAATTCAGATCTCACTCAATTATTGGGAAAATATTTACGTAACAGACTTTCTAACTACTTTCTACGATTTGTATAAGAACCTCCACTTTAAATGTTAATGTTAATGGTACGTGCTTCAATAATTAATTCTGTACGACTGCAGTAAATCGTCAAAACGTATTCAAATATAACAAGAGGTCCTTAATTTATTGTAGAGAAGTAATAAATTTTCATCGTGTCATAGATTTTATTGGCAACACAATTAGCTACGTCCTCGAACTATAATGGTTTAAATAACTTGAAAACATATTTTAGCAGTGAACTCGTATTAAATTTTATTTTATATTTTATGATAACTATGATAAATTGTAGCAAGTCTATGAAAGTAAACGTATTTTATTTATTAATTTGAGAAAACATAAAGAATATAGTAGATAATAAATGTTGAAGTAGGCTCAAATCCTTAAATAACTCAGTTTTGCCTCTTTGAGAATGGAAGGCTGTTTTACAGAAATGTATTCATGTGTAAAGACCGGATTTATAGAAAATATGCTTCAGCTTAAAATTGAAGGCATGAAGAGTATATTTAAAAATCTGTACAAATTAAATAAAAAGAAATAAAGTAAGAACAAGTTTTTTACACATTATTTGCCTTTTTTCAATTTTAGAGTTTTTTTCAGACATTTTAACGCATTTTTCCAATATTTATTTTATTGGAAAAAGAAATTTTCGCTCGGCTTCTGCATTTGTTTCGTGAATGAATTTGTACTTTGTAATTCCTGGTTGTGCCTCATGATGTGGGATTCCCCGTCTTTACTGTGATTTCATTTGCGTCGAGTTCTGAATTCAGTTTGTTTTGTAGAGTTATTCGTGTGGCAGTGTGAAGTGCATTCGTAGTACAATGCCAAAACAAAAGCCCACCGCTGCAGAATGGATTAAATTACAAGGAATTAAAATATGAACCCAATAAATTATTGTGCCGAATGTGATAAAAATTACCGAGCATCATAAAAAGTTTTATTTGCATTTTGAATTATAAAATATATTGAAGTTACTAAATTTCTTTTACCAGACTAAATAATACAAGAGATACTACATAATTCAACATGTCAGAACGTCATTGCACCAGGAAAAACTTAAACTAACTAAAAGTCAAACCAAGAAACAACAAACTATGGGTACAGCTATGCAATTTGTATCAACCTCCAGATATACTGAACAATCAAGACTTAATTTTAATTTTTGCAAAGCTTTGATGAAAGCGAACACGCCCATTTATAAACTGAAAAACAAATATTTCAAAAAAATATTATTGGAAATAATTGTGGATATGTGTAGATGAAATAACAGATGTATGTGGACGATACGTGGCAAATTTAAGATTTTTTATCCGAATTTAATTCACTGCACTTGCTTAGAGCACGGACTTGATCGAGTAGCTGAAACTATAATATTGCAGTTCCCGCTAGTAAATAAATTAATAACAGTAGCAAGCAAATATTTGCTAAAGCTCCTTTAACAGTAGAAATGTTTAAAGACCTATTACCAAATTCCCCATTAACCCTCACCACTTCTAACAACATGTACGTTCCCCATCATGTTCCCTGAATATTAAGAACTTAAAACACAATTGAAGAATAATTAAAAATAATGAAATTCTGTTATATTATTACTAATTCTAAGTGAGAATATTATATGCCCTTAATTTTGTATAGCGACAAATAAAAAAGGGATGCAAGATACATATGAGTAATGCCTTCAGACAAAAATAGCTGTTCAATGTTCACGTAGTTATGAGAAAATGATTTTTCCTTATTAGAGTCCGACATCCACCGCTAGAAACAACGCTGGGATTTACATTTAGTATGGAAATAGTCTTCGCCGTGGCTAGATGCGTTCGCAATGGCATTCCATACGAATATGGAATAAACCGATATGATTTTAGTTTATGGCGAAACAGAATAAAATAGTCTAACGGCAAACAAATTGTATGTAGAACGTTTCCCGATTCGACGTCTTCCTTCGAATAAGGCAATTGTAAGAGCCGTGTATCAACTTCGGGATCAAGGATCAGTATTCCACATTTCGAAGGTCGTGGTCCTCAAAGATCAGAGTGCAAGAAGCCGAAGAGGATAATTTATTTTTAAATATCGTCGAAGCGGATCCCGGCGTAAATATGACAACCCTTGCACGGGAAGTAAATATGTCTCAAACAACCAAATTTTGAAAATTAATCCAACGCGTACTTACGGAGTTAGATTTTCGCCGCCGAATCGCCTTCTGTAAGTAGTTTCAGCACAGGGAAGTTCATAAACCAGATCTTGCATCAGTAATTCTCTTTACCGACGCATTTACGTTTACCGTAGATGGTATTTTGAATTACGCTTAAGTTCACCACTGGGTGTACGAAAACTTTCATGATATACACTAAGGCTCCTCGCAAGTTAGAATATCCGTCATTGTTTGTGCAGGGTTAGTAGGCGATCAGTTACCTGGACCACCTGTACCCTCAGAATGATTAAATGCAGAATCCTATTTGCAGTTTCTCCAACGTGCATTACTAGAAAATTTGCATGACATACCATGTGCGATACGGCAACAATTACGGTTTATGCATGACGGAGCACTCGCAGATAGCAGTAGACTTCTTAAAAGATTTCTAAGCCGAACATTCCCACAATGGATTGGACGTGGAAGTCACATTCCATGTTTAACTCGCAGTTTCAATCTAAAACCCATAGACTTTTCTCTGTAAGGATATATGAAAAGCTGGGACTATGATCGTCGCCCTGATATTGAAAATGGCGCAGATCCGCGACATCTCATTTTTGTTGCAGCTCAACGCATTCGCTAGGACGTGTACAGTAACTTTCGTCGCCCAGGTGATGCCTGCATAAGGGCACATGGTGGGCATTTCGAAAGCTTTTTGTAAATTATTTTGTTGTGTTTCGTCTACATCAGTATTCATCAGAACCACCAAAAATTAAATATATATATATATATATATATATATATATATAATATTTTCGTGACCTTGGTATGATATGGTAAATTCAATCAGTTGGCGATTAAAGGTCTGGCTTTACTTCAAAGTATATATATTTAAAACAACCCTACATGTTTCGGCAATGATGCCTTTATCAAGGATATAAAATATAAATGACAGTATACAAATGTCAAATAATTGAGTTGCTATGGATAAAATTATTCAAAGATACATTCCAATTGAATAAATAATAATAATAATAATAATAAATCATGCCTTAGTATTCCAAAAACAGATAGCAAAGTGTGAACATATGTGTTGTCCGCTGCTTGTCCACTAGCAGCTTGTGTCTCTTTCTGGGTATGAACTTGTGTGTTGGTTGCTGCTGGCAGCTTGCGTCTCTCTCTGGGTGTGTGGTTTTGTGTTTGTGTGAGCGCGTAAGTGTAGGGTTTTGTATGTTGGCGCGCTCGTGCGTGTGTTTAGTGACCGGTCGCATAAATTTAGAGAGATCGGTTAACCAGCCGTTGCGCAGGGCCGCCAACCCTTTCCCGGCAACTTCTTTACTTTTCCGTGCAGTACTTCGGGCCGTCGAAGGAAGATGACTTCCAAAATAATAACAACCAAGATTATAGAATAAAAACTTTGGAAGAGTAAGGTAGATTAAGAGATTTAGATCATTTGAGTCGTCTCTCTTTGCATTAAATTCACGTATTTCATCACGCATGTCATTGATCTATAGATCACGATGAATAACCTCGTCGGTAACATATTTTGCCGCATAAGCCATCATTCTTAATGGATTTTTACAAACTTTGAAGAAACTCAACTAAGTTGTAAACCAAGTTGCTAACGTTTATTTAAGACATATATTCTACAAGTGAGTTGTCGGCTCTAATAAATGCTTAAATTACTTGCTTAAAATACTTTGCATTTCTGGCTTGTGCGTTTAGTGATGAAAGTTATATTGTTTCATTTGTTTTCGTTGGTCTCAATGTGCCGTTTCCTAAACCATTATTATATAATGACTATATTTTTCTACAGATTTCGACATGCCTTTTAGATGACTAGATGACGACAAAATAACGGTGTCATCAGCGAACGTCGTAAGCCTTTGGAGCGGAGTGGAGTGGAAGGCAAATCAACAGTAAAGAAAAGATATAACAGCGGTCCGAGAACACTTCCTTGTGGTACGCCAGAGATAATGCGTTTCAAATATGTTATAATGTTTCTGTGTTTTATTTGAGAGTATTTGTTGGTTATGGAGGATTTTAGGATCCTGAAATATTCTAGTGGTAGTATTGCTTTTTAATCTTATATAACAATCCAGTATGCAATCAAGCGCTAGTGTTAGGTCCAAAAGAATGGCCAAGTAATAAGGTTTTTCCTCTAGGTTCTGATTTATGGAGTTAGTAATCCTATGCACATGCTCCACTGTTGAATGTTGTTTTCAGAAGTCAAATCCGTGGACGGGTACAAGTTGGTTTTGGTGGTGAATTGGGTCGAGCCATTTCATTAATCTAATAGGCTAATATGATGACTTGGTTTTCAGGTTTCCCAATCTTTGAAATCATATCATTATGACTAGTGCCACCTTTCATTGTGAAGGAGCCAGAAGTGGCTAGATCTAAGTACGGCGTCAGATATGTGATTGCGATTGTGCTTTAGAGGTATAAAGTGGGAGTGGTCTAGGTGTATAGATGACGGTCAAGGTAAAAGTGAGCAATGTTGGCTTAAAATCTGACAATAGATTATAAATTGACTTACAATGCAGGAGGTTGTCATTAAACCCATTACTTATACAGAATTGAAATAGGTCAGGCATTATTTTTTCGTTCAGTTAGTAGATAAGTTGGTTAACCTATGCAATGAAATTACAGCTTTTTGCTGTAAATAGCGTGTAACAGTTGCGTACCACATAGGATTATTATTAGAGCTCCATTGCCGATGTTTGACAGTCATCGACAGCAATAAACCTAAGGAATCGAGGAATTCGGTGAATTGATCTTTGTTAATTATTGGTTTATATGGACAGTATATGGATACTTCAGTAATTGCGCCAGTCCAGTCTTCAATTGCTATAGTTGTTTGCAAATGGGTTTTAGAAAAATATTAATCTTTAATTTTGCTTTTGAAAATTATACTTGTTTCCATTTGCTGTAGCATCAGGTTGATTAATGGTGTATAACTCGTAACTGACCACTCTGCAACAACTATGTTATTGAGGCTTTTTATATAGTCTACATCTCCTATAATTTTCTGGATGATTGTCATTGCAGAGTGCGCAGGTTGCAAAAGTTTGTTTATCTATTGTGTAATCCTAATGGAATGGTCTGCCACATCTAACGCATCGAAGGTTTCTATTGCAGAATGATTTAGAGTGGCTTCTAGTACATTATGGCAGTTCACATTTCACACGAAAAATTTCAAATGAATTATCATATTAAATAAAAAGAATTTCAGATCTTATTTTCCAAAAATAAAAAGAAAAATATAACATTTTTTTAATGAAAATACCATGATCAAAAAATAAGTTAACGTTTATTTCTATTTGTTTGTATAAATGCACGTTATCGTGCCAGAATCTTTAGTTGCACAAGCCGCTAAGTAATTTATAATACTTTATAGCCATATCTTCTTCTTCTTCTTCTAGTTTTGGGTTGAATGTTAGCACGTCCAGACACTTGAGCACAATTCTCTTTGTACCACTCCCAATAGATTTCTCATTTCTTGTGTCGTCGATAAAAGTCACTATCCTCTTCAGGAGAAGATCTAATACATTTCTTCCGAAATGTGGCTGTCTGAGTCCTTCAGTTCCTCAAGTGCATATTACATGAAGGCTATTTCCTCCGGTTTTTCACATTTGTGAGCCCATGCTGTACTGATGCTTCTTTAATGTACAGTTATTAAGCCGGTAATAATTTTAATTTCTTTTTTGTTACTATGAATTAGGTTGGCAGAAAGCCTAGCGTCCAGCTGCCTTAGTAGTGTTTCACAAGGGAGTTGACCTTCCGTTAGCCTCCATTTCTATTTATGTTCTCTTTCTAGCCATAACCAGAGCTTCCTTCTCTCATTGCCTTTAATTCCCTCAAGTCCTGAGACAGTGACAAAGTAGTGCCTCTTGCCTGTCTATTGAGGATATGTTTCACCAGTTTAGGCCTGGTAACTGTATTCATAATGACTTGAATAGCTGTCTGACTATCAGATATTATGTTGATTTTTGTGTTCGCGGAACCTGCTTCCCAAATTTCCTCGACGCAGGCTGCGCCTGCAATCAATTCTGCCTGGAACCGTTCTATGTTTCCCCAGACTTAGCGATATCTTCCTTCTGGGACATATTCTGCATGTATCTGCGCCTGTGCCCCGATTGGATTGCGATCTATCCGTGTACTAGATGCCGCCACCACAATCGCTCGAGCAACTTATCACCTGTACCCTGGTCGGTATAGATATGTTCAGCTTAGCTATAAACAGAATTTCAGATGCCAGTCGTCGGCATTTCTAATATTGGTTCTTCCAGTATAGTTCTTGTGGTATCTGTATGGTCCCTCACAACCTTATTAGGACAGCATACGCCATTGACCTTCAGACTCGGGATCACAGGCATGGCCTCCGCTTCCACAAATAGTTCCAACGGAGGGAGGTCCATAAGGCCGCAACCAACTTGTTTTTTTTGTGGCTTCACAGCTAACCACTCTTCAAGACATCATCTTTTCATGATTCGCAGAGCATTTTGCATGATGGTCGCCCCTATCCCCGGGAATTTCGCTTCTGGCACGATGACAATGTCATCGGCAATTCCCTGGTCATTTAATGACCTGATGAGATTATCCACTACTAGTCTCCATAGTATCGGTGACAGTAATCCTCCTTGAGGACACCCTTTTTTGTTCTCATGGATATCGTGTTGTTTTGCATATGGGCATGTACTACTCTGTTAGGCAGCATGTTGGGGACCCAACTGCATGTGGCGCTCTTTATGTTTCGATCTCTTAATGATCGAATAGAGGTGATATGAAAAGCTCCCTTCTATATCTCCCTCTCTTTATATATATTTGACTTTATATATATTGACTTTATATATATATATATATATATATATATATATATATATATATATATATATATATAAAGTCAATCTAGGTTACTTTGAAATTTTGATAGAATAAGACGCAAATATATTAATATGTGTTTGTTGTTCCGTAAACGTAAATCCAAATGACATGTGATAATCTCAACCACAAATATCAGTTAGTGCATAAAATAATCGTTCGTAGATTCTGGTTTAAATAAATTGCTTCTCAGTTTTAAAATGGCTTTCACTTTAGAACATAATTTTTTTTTAGTCCAAGCTTATTTTCGAAGTGGTAATAAAATTGATGGTTTATGGGTTTATTCAGTTCAAGATTGCATGGTAGAATTTCAAGTTGAGTTTCCACATTTTGTAATAGATGTAATAGATGTAATAGATTTAAGAATACTTTGGATAGAACATTAAAACTTTTTTCTGAATCTGGTAGTCTCTTAAGAAAATCAGGCAGCGGAGCAGTTAAGAAACGTACACCTCAAGTTGTCAATCGTGTTGAAGAAATAATGGAACGTTAACTGCTCAAAGGTACCGTACGGAAATTTTACAACATTTGTCAATCAGTTGCATGATGATGAACTTCAAAATGCATATTTCCAACAAGACGCACAACATTTTCAACATTTGTTATAGTTTTCAATAAATACCTATTATTTCTTATTTATTTGTATGTATGAAACTGTCAAAATATACGACTTCGTACTATACTATATATGTATATAGTTATATAGTATATATATGTATATAGTTATATAGTAGGTTAAGTAGTAAATATTAATTTACGACATACTTCAAAATGTTCTCAGTAAATCACATGCTACTAGATTGACTTTTCAAATGAACACTTGTTATATCGGCGTTATATATTTTGGTTTTCTAAACAAGTAGGAATTTACACATTTCAAAAAATTTAATCTTCTCTTCCACAATTTTGAAATATGTTCCTGGGTATCACTACCAAATATTACAGGTAGCCACGACTTTTCTCTTTTCTGATAACTACACGTTAAATATTTTTAGCAATACTTTTTATGTATCCGTAAATTGCTTCACCTAATCTTCCTAACTGGGTTCCATTAACTGTTGCGTTCTTATACGTACATAACAATATTTTATCATTCTCCAAGACCCCGTTGAAATATATAAAGAGATATATACGTAGGTAATAAATTAGTTTTTAAAATAACACGAATCGTAATTAGACAACGTTATTAATAATATAATAGATATTACTATCCACAATAGGTTTACTGGTCAAGGTGCATTCTTATAAACTTATTCAGGAATAAAGATATGTTAGCATACTTCAAGATATTAAATATTGAGTTCAAAAAATTGATTTTATTTCGAAACAAGTATCCTTTAATTCAGAAAATATTTGTATGGTTAAACTTAATTCTTTATTTTTCCAATTGCTTTAATTATAATTAAAAAGCTAGTCAATTCCGTACTGATCGTTGTAATTTTCTGACTTTCTTTTTATTAGATTTAATTTTTATGTCAAACATGCTAATACCACCTCTATATATTATGACAGCATTACTCCCCACCAGTTAAGATGCGTTACAAATGCTAGGTTGTCAGTTGATGGAAGTAAAATGACTGGATGTGTATAAGAAATATACACAATGAATACCTTTTAATAGTCCTATCGCAATTTTTCCGAACTAATTATACGAATACTGTACATATTACGCACGATCTTGCGTCCACCATTTTTCCGTGATAAATTAGCAATTTAGATACGAAATGAATTGAAAAAATAATAATAAGAAATTGAAAAGCTATTAAATTAAAAACTGCAAACTAAATTCATTTTTTTGGCTTTTTTGGTAATAAATTACAATAAAAGTATTTTGCGTCCGATATACGGACGTAAAATAGTCACGGACGCAAGATGTAATGTAAATGGGCAATGTATGGACGCAAAATAGTGCGCGGGATATATATATATATATATATATATATATATATATATATATATATATATATATATATATATATATATATTAGAGTACACCCAAAGGAATTTCACCTATATACATATATAGTATAGTACAGTATATGTCATATAGATAAGTTTCCTCTTAATTTGTCGTTTGTAACTAACTTTGTCACTTTACAAATAACAGATTTAAGACAATTGCAAGTTACTGTCTCCCAAGTAATGCAATATGTACTAGTTAGAAAGTTTATGCTTCGAAAAGGAAAAGGTTCGAAGGGAACAAATAGAGTTCAGGTCTAAAGAAATTAAAAATAGGAATACTTTGAATATGATTCCAATGCAAATTTTTAATTTTTTTTTGTATCAAAAGTATCTATACAAATTGTTTATTTGTTATATATATTAAATTAAGATTCCAAAGCATTATTTCTGTATTACCTAGGTATAATTTTGCCTAGAATATATCCATTATCCCAGTCCCTTGATACAAAATTGTAATGCAGAAAATACAAAAGTAAATGAGATGTTAATTTCAAGAAAAATAGTAAAAGATATAAATTTAATGTACAATATTAAAATGAAATATGTTTCATTACACTCATGTATATATCTTCTTGTCTATATATAAAGAATAACAAATGTTTTCTGATAACAAAAATATTAAACATTCCCACTCCAACCAAGTTTAAATGTGGTAATTTTCATGTAAAAAAAGAGTAAAGTAAACGTGGTAAACTCACGCTTATGTAGTGTTAGCAGTTTATCTCAAGGAATACAGCTCGTCGACTGCCATTCGTACCGTGAAGATCAGGATAATTTTTCGAAAGCTTACATTTACGGGCGCAAATCCGGCAATTTACAACTTGTGTTACACTGACGCCGTTTCCTCATCCACTTTTACTTCCTTTTTTCCCTTTTCTTTGTCTGCTTGAGTAGGTCGACGAGGATAGCTCCAGTACCCAGAGTCATTTTTTAAACGTGAGAAATATCATCTTGGAGTCTAAATAAGAAACATCACATCAGCTTAAGTAATTTGTTGCATTCCAGGCACTGACGTCGGAACTTCTTTGATTGACGTAGATACTTTATCATATCGTTTTGTTAATGTTCAATATAAATTACGTACTACTTAGAAATCCACATTAAATTCCTTACCAAGCATTCGTTGTTATGATTATTATTGTCCTTTTCTTGTTAAGATTTTCGAACATGAACTATACGAGACAAAAAGTTTATTCTACTTCATGAAGAAAAGCATTTCTAAAGTGAATGCTAGATGTGGTAAAATATTTAACAAAGAGAATCAGAAAGTATTAAAATTCAAAACGTTTTTTTCACTGTACGATTTTATCAAACACATATTACATGTATGTTCTGATTAGCTTATTTTTACATGTGGTATTTACATTATTTAACTTACAATTTTAACGTCACTTAAAGTTTTTATAATTCATTTAATAATTTATTAACACCATTTCAGTCATTATTTATATTAAATATATTCATGAATCTATTTATTATAACTAATTCGATTAACTTTAAATAAAAACTTAAAATACGAATGACATTTTTATAAGACCGCATGTTTAATGAGAGTAAATGAGGTAATATCAAATTAAAAGATAATTAACGCTTAAAAATAGGAAGGACGTAAATTAAAATCAAATCTAGCAATTACAAAACAATTAAAATAATGAATACTAGTTAAACCACAGCAATTAAAAGAGATGCAGTTCAAAATAATAGTAATTTCGAAAAGTAAAGAAGAGGCCCTGGAATAATAAAAACAATGGGCGGCTGGCGTCCTTTTCGAGCAATGCATTAACGTGTATGTTTTTGTTTGTGATCTAAATTATTTTTTTGATAAAACGAGAAATACAACTATTACTAACCTAATTTAAGTGTTAAAACGTCTACAAAAAAATAGAAAATCGTTTAAAATAAATTAGAAACATCAAACATTTCTGTGTTTCCTGAAAATACCAGAACTTATATCACTGGTCCCACAGGAGACTTCTAAATCCGTTATTCTGGTTTGTACAATACCAATAACGCTGCCTAAATGAGCCACAAATAAAAGTCCATTTCAGAACATACAAAGCTAAAAATTTATACTATCAAGTTCAAATAGACAAATAGAGTTCAGGTCTAAAGAAATTGATAATAGGCGTACCTTTAATATGCTAATTTTGATTCCAATGCAATTTTTTAATTTATTGTGTATCAAAAGTATATATACAAACTGTTTATTTGTATATATATATATATATATATATATATATATATATATATAAAACATTTGATAAATTATTGGAGTTTTTCGGCTTTTTTATATGAAATATATATTTATATTTCATATAAAAAAGCCGAAAAACTCCAATAATTTATCAAATGTTATATTTAATGAACGGCTAAGAAATTATCTAAACACCTATATATATATATATATATATATATATATATATATATAATATATATATATCAAATTAAGGTTCCGAAGCATTATTTCTGTATTATGTAGGCATAATTTTGCCTAGAATATTTCCATCATCCTAGTTCCTTCATAAGTCATCAGAGATCTACTTTGCTTTAATAATCACTAGTACATAATTTAATTAAATTAATAAACTTTTGCATGCTGTATACTTGACCTAGTTAAACTTTATAAGGTAACCAATGTCGCAGAAATATATTTTTTTATTTATAATAAATATAGTTGCCTAAATATTTTAAACTTCTGTTTCGTTTTGATTTAAAATATACCGTTTTACATATTCTATAAAAATAAGCTAAATTATATAGTACTCGAAAATCGTTTCTATATCGAGCATTATGAGTATATTTGGGATTTTGAGAAATTTTCTTCTATTTATAAAAATATAATAGAGCAATTCTGAAATATACACAGTAAGCAGAAGCAAGATATTATATTGTGTAAAGTACTACCTACAAGATGTGGTGGAACGTATATTACATATGCAACGAATTATGCGTTACTGTGTCAAAAATCCCCCAGAAAATGATAGCATACGACAGTCTTGAATATACCTGTCTATAATAATAATAATACCCAAGAGGCTACGCCCAATTACAAGGTACATTATAATTACATGACATGGAAGTGCAATCAAATGAACTATAGACTTAAACAGTGCTGTCCATCCGCGAGCTATCCTCAAGTAAACAGATTATCCTGCATTTTGTTGGCCACATTAGAGAGAATATAGGTAGGAGTACGTTTCAAGTCGTCTGTCTTCGCGAAGGGAACCATAAATATAACTTCGTACCTGGAGTTCATGCGAGGAACCAAAAACGACATTCGCTCCAATATAAACGGGCAGTCAATAATGTTTTCCATCAGCTTAATTAGGAATTGCCTACCAATATTCTCTCTTCTTTCGCTTAGTGATGACATGCCATTACGTAAAAGCAAATTATCCTGGGATGCAGCACGTTCCGGGTAGATACCATCAGCCTTGAATGTGTGGTACTTCAAAAACTTATGGTGAACACGGTCCAAAGAAATGGAATCGCAAACATAAATGGAATACCAAATTAATGAGGCGTATTCCATTTTGCTAAAAGCATAAGCATGGTACAGTGATTTAAGGCAAGTGATGTCTTTAAAGTATTTTGATATAGGCATAATAAATCCCAGACTTTTGTAGACATCGAAACACATATGTATTATATGGGATCTGAACGTAAGATTCGAGTCAAATAAGACTCCGAGATCTTTTATTTCAGTTTTACTGGCTGAGATATTGTTTTTAATCCGAAGACTCGTGAGGCGTAGCAGAACGAGCATATGTGACCACGCATCATTTGTCAATATATAATTTAAGTTTGAAACGGCCACACCATGCAACTAATACGTTCAGATGTTGCTGTAGTTTAATGATATCGGCAGTTGTGGAAATCTCAGAATATATTTTTGTATCATCTGCATAGGCGAGAATAGGACACTTCAGTTGGAAAAGGAGATCATTCATAAACAAAATAAATAGCAGAGGACCCAAATGTGATCCCTGAGGATCGTCAGAAGGAAAAACAAAATGATTTGGGGCAGAACCCATTATAGGTCACGTAGCATTTTGTTTGAAATAGATAAGACCGAAAAAGACTGATAGAAATTGGAACGAGACCAAAAATCCCTACTTATGAAGTGAAATCTCATGATCAACTGAATCGAAAGCCTTGGAAAGGTCAGTATAAACTACATCAACCTGACGTCTGTCGTCCAAAACCTCACCGATATGCTGAACAGTTACGCAGATAGATTCAATACAGCCTATAATATATTGTAAAAAGCATCGAGGGCTAAGTTGACGTCAGAATAATGTGTCAGAAAGTCCAATCAATATTAATTAAATTACTGTATGAAGAAATGTAATTTGCTTTATGGAAATTATATCTGAAATTATTGGCTGAAGCAAAAAGTTTTTCATGGGATGTATGTAAAGGATATAATAAAATTTCAAGGTTAAGGTGATATAAATCTTCTCTAACGATAGATGATTCGGACCGCTGTACTTCGAAGTTAGTGGTAATATTAGAAAATAACAGGGCCGACATCTTACCTTCACTATTAAGAATATTGTTGTACTACTTTACGTTAAAAATGTCTAGGAAACTTTGAAATATACTAATCTTATTGTAACACTGATGAGGAGGCGAATACAGATTTGGAAGTTTGAAATTGCCAATAAGAATGAAGGGATTATTAACCAGAAGAGTTTCAACTGCCGAGGTAAAAGTCTCTAGCTCTTCTGAAGAGATGTTAGGAGGAATGTATACAAGTGCAAGATATTGCATTTAAAGATCAATAGATCCACAAGAGGTGCCAGTGCACTAATATGGCTCGTATTTATAATGTCATATGAAATGTGCCTAAGAGCAGTCAAGACTCCTCTCCTTCCCTGGAACGATTGACCGTCATACGATCCCTGTCCTTCCGAATAACATTGTAGTAGTTCGTAAATAGTTCATTATTAAATACGAAGACAGTTAAACAGGTTTCTGTTATATGTACTATATCACTTGACAAAGCAATCACGTTAGTAAAAAAAGTGTGTGTTTTTGTGTTTAATCCCCTGAAATTCTGATAGTATATCTTTACAGGAGCTGTTAATCTATTGTGTGCATTTAGTTTTCCGAGTTCTGATTGATTATATTTGGAATGCGATTTTTATACTAAATGATTAACTAAATAAATGATTTACGCAAATTTTGTTATTTATGTGTAAATGACCCAGCAATCTATTCAACATCGTATTTTTAGACAGTTTAGAGAAACCTGCGTAAGGCAATTGGAGGGTAATTGGATATTTTGTGAGTTGATTTCCTTTTGTGAATGGGATTAACTGATTAACTAATTAATTAACTGCCATCTTCAAAGCTTCAGGGAATATCCCTTGCTGGATAGACAAGTTAATCAATTGCGTCAAGGGTTGAAGACACATAGGTGCGATGGAACTTAATAAATCGCATAGTATTCGATCTGGACCCGAGCTCCGTGTATTTTTTATTTTACAAATAACGTCGAGTACCTAGCGTTCGGTCAAAAGAAGAGAACATATGGGGCTGTAATTTAAATTAGTATGTAAATTAGTATGAGTAAAGACAGAGTGTTGCACATTATGCTCCACTCTTGACAGAATACTAACCGGTTCTTCAATAAAGAATTTATTAAAGTCTTCAGCAACAACAGTAGCGTCTTCTATTAGAGAATTATCTACATCTATAGAAATGTTATTTACAGGTTTGCTGCACGACCGAGGTTATTGGGATTTAAAATTTTATTTGAACAAAATTATTTTTTTAGTTGTCTACAAAGGAATAGTGTGATCTTTTTTTAGCAGTAAAATAAGTCTCCCGAAAATTCAGACTCTTTGACTCTTCTGCATCTTCTTGAGGAGACGGCTCTTCGAAATTCATCCCTACTTGAACCCTTAGTTGACTTCCTGGAAGATTGTCCAAACATACGTCAACATCCCCTACAGAATCTTCAACTGTAATTGCCCCATTGACGTGATGTGGTGAAAATATAATTATTAAAGTTGGTATTGTTTGATCTGATACTTCTACTACTGACTTTCCCAGGTCATCAATTATTCCATGTAGTTTTAATGGGCGGCGATCTCTGTAAAAGAATATGTGGTAGCTGGTTATAATGCTAAAGTCCTTTTAAAATACTGCGGCATATTGGCATAAACAGACACTTTTGACTGTGACTTTAAATTTTGATTACTAATCACAATTTTTTATTACTAATCTCGTAATATATACTGTGTGTATAACACCTATGTAAAATTCAACTACAAATCTGAGGTCGAATTACAATTTTTGATCTAGCTTAAAGCTAATTGAACTAACGATTAATTAATTACTCATTATAATTCTGGTGTATGTTGCTGAATAATTTAATTTATCTGTTTTGACATTTTCAAGTTGATTCATTTAAAGTCAGGTAATTTTCTTTTCTCATGTAATGTTGTTCCATAATTTAATGATTTAATATACTGGATAATTCATAAACCATTGTTAATTTCCACAACTTTATTTTTTAGCTTTTCTTTTGATTTTAAGCAAGTTTGTTACCTTTTATATTGTTATATTACATATATTTTTTTGCTGTTTTTTTTCCAATATACGAATTAACTATTCCCGATTCTTTGATTTTATTTGTTTATTGTTTGATTAATCCCTTCGGATTTATTTGGCTTACCTTCGGCAGCTTTTTTGATAGCCGTACAAATTGAAATTATAATCACGGTGGCGCCTATTTTCAAATAAGAAGCTCTCCCATGCTCGTCTCTAAACTGACTTACGTGGGTAAGTGGGTAAGTCATTAGGGCTTTAAAATAAATAGGAAAGGGGCGCGTAACAAGGCATTCGTTATGAGTAACACCCTGCATTCTTACAAAACACGTCTTGAAATTTGTTAGCAACGATGATCTATTAATGTCTGTGTGGTTTTTAAATTAGTCGCATCTGTTAGAATACAGTAATTATTATGTATAGTGAGCAACTCTTGTCTGACTTGTACATTACCGAAATAATTGCCGACTATATTTTATGCAGTTTAGGAGATTTAACTTTTTTACAATCTTCATTATAACAACACTCTGCGAAATTTTCCAATGCTTTTCAGCGATTTGACAAATACCGTTTTTCATACTTAATATTAATTTATCAATATCGGAATAATAGACTCTAATTTCTTTAGATACGTCATGGAACGAGTGAAGTAAATAGGTAACATGTAATAAATTAGGATATATTGTTTTTAAATTTACATGGGCCATAAGCAGCTCCGTCGCTTATCGAATGGTGTATAATGGTGTAGAGTAAACATCATGATATTTTCCAAATCCCCGAGAATTTATAAACTGTTTAATTATAATTACCTCCAGTTCGTCATGTTTCAGTTTTTTCAAATCAGAGAATGGATGTTGAAGCACAATTTCCCGAAACTTTTTTAAAATCAACAACAAACGAATGCAAACCATTAGAAATGTCATTCAAAGTCATAAACAATTATCGTCATCTATTCGCAAGGGTTTGCAATTATGAAAATAAACTGGCTTTTAAAAGGCCTTTAGTTTTATATGGGTTAACGTATTATAATTGCCATCAGGCAATCTATAGCAAGTAATAATTTTGATTCGAATATTATCAATCTTTTAAACATCATCACATACCTCGATATCAATTTAAAGACAAAAATCATCCAACGCTGTAGATCGTACTTGTAAAAACAGTCTTGCTGATATCGCAACTTTGATCCGCGCGGCAAAAATGATACGCAAGATTAAAATCAGGTAATTTTAAAGAACCAAGAAAATGCAAAGGCCAATCTTTAGTCAACAATATAGAATTAATTATAGCCCTTGCCTCGTATGTATCAATTTAGATATTGACAAAGGTGCGAATAGACACATTTGTGATAGAACACTGACTGTATGCGACCAGATACCATTGCAAAAAAAAGATTTAGAAATAATGTATGGTATACAACAAAACGGAAAAGATAAGATATATAATCTGAATTTGATAATTACATTTTATATTAAAAGTTAACTTAATACTAAAGAGATAAAACGTGGGTTGAATATGATCAAAATCGTGTAATCGAGTAATTGAGCATCGAATAAAATACGTGAAAATCTACTTGCTAAATTGCATCATTAAATTTTACAGCCTCCTTTATCTTGAATATGAAAGAGCAAAAACAAGAACAAAGTTTTAGAATTTATATCTTCATTTTACGATATAAACATCTATTCTGTCAAAACAATTTATAAAACGATTTTTTATCATACACAACTTTCTTAAAAAAAAGGAAGTTTGCGAGTTTATTGCTATTGTGTAATTTGATTTTAAAATGTTTTAAGTTTTAAGAGGGAACTAATTACAGAAAATGTGTATAGAACTGTCTGTTAAAATTTTAAAGCGTTTAGAATCACCTTTTATGCCCTTTAATATTGCTTTCGCTTTTGTAGTACAGTTCATAAAGTACCTACTTCTCTGCAATCACATGACCAAATTTAAGGCATAAGAATACCTTAAAATGTCTAGCGTGTATGGGATAATTTGCGGTTCGCACTTGGGTAGTACGAACTACAAAAGAACGCTTTATAAACTATATTAGATACCTAGTTTTCCAGTTTACGACCTTACCTTAAATTACTCATAATAATTCATTTTCTCTATCCAGGTATTCGTGTGCTTACATTTATGACGTTGCGACATATTGAGGTTAGGTTAGTGTAACAGGTATGCTTTTGCTCTTTCTTCTTAAGTTAGGTCATGCGTTCATTTCTATTGGGCATAGGTTGTGTGTTTGATTTGATGCTTTGACAGTTTTCGAGAGACACACTTAATTCCTAAAAGTTCCTATTCCAATTAGCTTTCGGTCAGTTAGCTAATGTAATCATCGTTTGGTACGATCACAGGAAATACTGCATATAAACGACTATCTGATATTGCCTAGTTTATCTTGTAAGTTTCTGTTATATGATTGGATGGGCCATTTTGAACGGGATATTCCCGTATGTGGGCAGCCATTTGCAGTGGAATCGACTTAGTGGCCCTTCTTACATGAAGGATGAAATAGTCTTGATCCGTCATTTTGGCCACGTGCTTTAACTAATCTTTTTAATATCTTTCCTTGTTCAAATGTTTCTTTCAGATTTTTTTTTTCTTTGCACCTTTACAATTTTGGTACCACTTAATAATTGGTAATCCACAGTTTCAACAAGAGAACAATGAGCAAACCGCTCGTTTGGACGTGTGTATACACGCTGGCGGCCTAAAGCAATTCTGCTCTCGTCGGAGAACAAAACATTCTTCCATTGAATCATATTCCGCATACTGTATTTCCGCGCAAAACGGAGTCTAGCTGTTTTGTGATGCGGGCGAAGCTGTGCGGCTCGGCAAGGGCGTCTCGCTGAAAGATTATTTTTTGCCAACCTTCTTTTTACAGTTCGCTCGCTCACGTCCACATTTCTAACTTCAACAAGACGATAACGGACTGCAACGGCGGTACGAAACCGATCTCTTAAAATCGGGTTTACAACAAAACGATCGTCCCTCACGGAAGTGTAGCGATGGCGGCCCTGACCAGGCCTTCTGGTGTAAGAACCCGTCTCCCAAAAACGCCTGATGGCATCTCTGACTATCTCACGGGCAGCGCCAAGTATTACAGAAATACGACGTTGAATATAACCGCAGCCTTGGCTACGTAGTTTGCGTTCAATGGCATTGTTTCGAATTAAAAATGTTTTTGAACTTAACTTAAACCGATTTAAAAAAATATACAACACTAAACAAGTCTAATTAAGTTTAATAAAAAATAAATCGTAAATAGACTAACACTAAGCAAGTAAAATTTGAACCAAATTACTAAGAAGCTTACGAATGACAGTAATACACAGAAAATGACAGTTGAACTTAATTATTTACTATCAAAGAGTCATGTGATGTCAATTAATGCCGAAAATTGACGAACTATATATATATATATATATAGGTATATGGAGAGGATAGTCGTTTTTTGGGGGAATCCAGCAAAATTAAACTCTATTAATTAAGTTAGTTCTTTATTTTTAGTCCAATATTTCGCATCGAATTCGTATGCTTCCTCAGGGGATAAAAATGTGAACTTGTTTGTTTTGGAGAAATTACCCATATGTTTGTAATATTCTAAAGTAATACAACTAATGTCAACGGACGTACACTTACGTACACTGTTAGACTCCTGGTCTAATTATATATACTCTCATACAGAGTCTAAGTAATATTGAAGATATCACCGCCGCCAACCCACCACTATTATTATTGTTGAACCTACACCACTGTCTCTTGGCGCTATTTGCCAGCTATACTCATATCGCTTTCGGTGCTTGCGACTAATTAATATAGGGCGCATAGTTATGATTATATATATATATATATATATATATATATATATATTTAGTGTTTAAAGAATTTTGTTTTTCTTTTTTCTTATATATATATATATATATATATATATATATATATATATATATAATTATTTCGTGACCTTGGTATGATATGGTAAATTCAATCAGTTGGCGATTTAAGGTCTGGCTTTACTTTAAAGTATATATATTTAAAACAATCCTACATGTTTCGGCAATGATGCCTTTATCAAGGATATAAAATATAAATGACAGTATACATTTGTATACTGTCATTTATATTACGTTTATTTTATGTGTGTAGGTAGGTAACTAATTCGTATTCGTAAGAAATACGTGCAGTAATTATGAACACTAACGATGATCTCAATATATTGAACTTTACGCTTTACGGATATGTTTTGTATTTTTTATGTTTACACCCATTGTGAATGAGGCCTTACACTGAGTATTGTAAACAGAATAATAGATTACTTACGGATCACTCGTTGGTAATGCATAAGAAAGCCTTTCGGTTTGATGTTTTATGTAGCTTGTGTCTTATTCCCATTTTCCAAAGAAAACTTTAGTTAGAAAATTAATACAACCAATATTGATAGAAATAGTAGGAATTACAATACAACTCGTTTTAAAACTAGACACGTATATATCGATGAATGATGGCAACGGAAGAACGCTTTTCCTTAACTTGGTGAGTAAAGTAATAAAATTAGATAGGTGAGCAATTACAGCAAATGTATCCTTTTCAGAAGTTTAAAGTTTTAACACAATTCTACGATACGGTTTTGTGATATCATTATAACCTAAATTATCATTAGGATTCAATCCTAAAATTCTGTTTCCAAGATGCATGCATAATTTGCGTTTTACGAAGATTTACACATATTGTGACACTGCATATGAAAACCCACCTAGTGAGTCAAAACAAGTTTTTGAGTAAAACGCTATTTAAGTTTCCCCCTCTGTGTTGCATTTTCATACTGTGCGCGTTCTCATTTCATTGTTGAATGTTTGTTTTGATTGATTTCAATGTTTGTTTTATCATTTAGTGCTAAAACTCCGAGTTTGTTTTAATTATTGTGAAAATGTCTCGCGAGTATGATGAATTTGATCAACTGTGCAATGTATTTGATATTGAACGTTATGATTTATCGCCATCGCATTCACCGACACGAACTGCAGACGAGCCATACGATACAAATGATGAAACGGACAATTCAGATGACTGTACAGAAGAAATAGATGATTCCATTTTGAGAATTTCTTGAGCTCCTTCAACGAACGATAGTTTCTTGGAACATTCATCATTCGATTTACACGAGTATGAAGTAATCGAAGCTTTTTATGGGCCAGAAGCAAAATCTTGTCGTAAAAACAAATGTAATGAAATTATACGACGTGAGTTAACTTGTCATTGCCGAGATCAGTTCCGTGAGTTTTCAAAACACGAGCAAGATTTGATGGTACTATAACACCTGAACTCTCATCGGTAAGATATTACTCTTGAATCGTACTACAATAGTGAAACTCGTAAAAAGTATGGCTCCAGAATTTGCAATAAAACTCGTGCGGATACTACTTATATGTTCCATGGAATTTCTATTTGTCGTACAATGTACCTCTTCATCTATGATGTTGGTATTGACAGATACAAAAATCTGGTATCTCATTTTGATAAAAGTAAGTTACAGCCAAGACTGGACTGACAAATAAAATACCGAAATGTAAAAGTGGGTATACTAAAGAACTACGCGAATCAGTCGTCCAATTCATAAAAAACTACGCTGATCATCATGCTATACCTCTTCCTGGAAGGCTTCCGCAATTTAAAAACTTCAAAGTAACGAAACTCCCATCATCTGATACAAAAATATCCGTTTACTGCCGTTATATTGAAGCTTGCAATGATAAGAAAGAAAAACTGATTGGTGAACGATGTTTCTATTATTTATGGAATGAATGTTGTCCATTTATAAAGATCATGAAATCCGCTGATGACTTATGCGATACTTGCAAAGAAAATACCAATCTAATTTCTGAAGCGAAAAACTCAGACGAGAGAGAAGAACGACTGAACATCGCGCTTTCCCACTTGAGAACAGCTAAAGATCAGCGAGCGTTTTATACAAAATGCATTACTGATAACACAGATAATGCTATGGTTATTTCTTTTGATTACGCCCAGAACGTAGCATATCCAGCATCTCCACAAACTACAGGTGCCGCCTATTTTAAAAGTGCTCGTAAATCCAGTTTTTCGGAATATTAAATGAGAAGTCTAAAATTCAAACCAACTTTTTGGTGGATGAAAGCTGTTCTGTCGGAAAAGGACCAAATACGGTGATTAGCATGTTACATTATTACCTCGAAAAAAACCCAACTGACTATATTATAGCGTTTGCAGAAAATTGTGTCTCTCAAAATAAAAATAACGCTATGTTACGATATTTATCTTGGCGTGTTCGAACAAATTTGAATAAAACGATATCCTTGAATTTCTTGATTAGCGGCCATACAAAATTTGGTCCGGACCGGATGTTCGGACTCATTAAAATGAAGTACTCAAGAAGTAATGTCGACTGTTTTGATGATCTCGTTCGATGCGTTGATGAATTAAAGGACTGAATGTGAGCGTTCGTGCCGTGGATATTGACTGGCGCGATTGGGATAATTTTCTCAAGGATTCTTATCGTACTTTACCAGGTAAGAATGCGGATGACTTTGAGTAATAATTCACCTTTTTATTAATAATTGTAATCATTTCAGGAATTACAAAGTTTCACCATTTCACATTTGATCAAAAGGATAAGATAACATGCAAAAAATACGTGGATACTGAGGAAGAAGTTTTCTTTTAGCGGATCTCAGAAATACCACAAGATGCAACACCTGACGTGATCAAACCTCTTGGATTATCTATCGAAAGACAGTGGTATTTGTTTAATGAAATTCGTTCATTATGCTCTGATCCTAAAAAAAGCGGATAAATTAGCCCCAAAGCCGATGCTACCAAAACCAAAAAAGGACAAGATAGCCGTATGTTCAAGATTTTATAATTATAAATTTTGTAATTTTAATAAATTCAAAATTGATATTTTGTCAAGGTATCAAAGGATATTGGAAAAACCGTAATTCCAAAGGAGACAAATGTAGGTTTTAAAAAACCTGTAATTTTGAAAAAATTGATATAAAAAATTTTAATTTAGATTTCTTTATTTAGGCAACAAAGAAAAAGAAACATGTTATTCCTTCCTGTTCTTCTGAATCCAAGAAGACAAATGTAAGTGTTGAAAACCTGTAATTTTGAATCCAACATAGACATAAAAAAATTCAATAAATTTCTTTACTTATAGGAAACGAAGTGTAGGAAACGTACATTCCAACCTGTTCTTCTGAATCTAGCATTATGAAGCCGCAAGCCCACTCTACTCCGAAGAACATAATTTAAAAAAATGAGTTTTCATTTATTTTTTTTAAGTACATAGGTACTAAGTTCTTGTGATAATTAAAAAAAGAAAAGAATAAATTGTTTTGCATGTATCGTAGATTCTTTTGAGATCGAAATAATTATTTAATAATTTAATACATTAATAAAAACACGGAAAATTTGATAGAAAAAGAATTTCACACACTAAGTGGGTTTTTACTGTTTTATATAATTGCATTTTTACATTACTTTCCGATGATTTTGAGACTTGCGAGCGGTTTCATATGAAAATTGAAGGTTTTTTACATACAAATCCAAAAAAAATGAATTCATGAAATTTGACACACTATGTGGGTTTTCTTATGCAGGGTCACAATACGTGCCAATTATATTTCGGCCGTGTTCTTTTATGATTATTATATTGTACATTAATTTGATATTATTTTGAAGGTTCTGAACTTAATTTTGATATACTCTAGTTACTCAGCACCTAGAATTGAATTTTCCCTAAGGTCTTAGAGCAGCTAATAACAACAAAGATTCTACCGATAATATATTTAACTATATGGCCTTAAATAATCAAAATATGCGGACTACTGAATTTCTAACAAACATAAAATAAATAAATATATAAAACTACATTAAATACTAAAAATTATAAAGTCCTTAGCAAAAATTTAACGTAATATTGGATATTTTTCGTAGTGTTTCTTTATTTAAAGACAATAATCAATATATCTTCACAATCTCAGAACATGCTTATCTACGATTGAAACATCTTGCCCTTACATGGTGATTTATCGGTCGGCCTCCACTGGTCCATGAACCCCGTTTTCTATAAGAGATTATAGTATAACGTCATCATTTTATTGCCGGCAACAATCGATTGTAAAATTTCCCATTTTATTTGTTCCACGAAGCTCTAAGATTGAACACTCACAATCGCCATTAACCAGCCTAAAAACGTTTCTATATACATACTGGCTTTGTTCATCAATAAAGGGCCATGGAGAATTCATGAAACGGTCGTGTGCGAAAGTTGAGATATCGCTAATAATTATTAACTTTTGTTTAACCATAAAAAAGTTAACCAAATTCTGAAAAATTGCAATACTATATAGGGTAAACATTTCTGCAGGATCTTACTCTTTTACAATGGTAATGAAAGAAGAAACGTGAGTTTGGCATTCTTTTGTTAAAAATTTAATTATCATTTCATATTATTTTTTAAATTTTCGGCACTCCTATTCCACTAGTGTGGCAACTATTATAGCTATCGGGTTCAACATTTTACTATATAATGTTAAGAGACTATCGCACCACATATTTATATTAGTTGGTCGTGTTGGTCCAGTGAATAGGTCACTAGACTATGAATCTGCGGAACTCGGTTCAAATCCTGGTCTAGCCAAAAATATCGATTGCGTTTGTTCCATCTCAGCTCGACTCAGGCTGACTAAAATGAGTATCTGAAAGTAAAACTCTGGGTTAATAATGGGCGATGGGCGATGCATAGTACCAGCCATGTTACCATCCTAGTGTACCGAACAGCTCAAGTCGTAACAGGCTTACAGTGCTACACTCCCTGGGCCTGAGATGCTAGTGTTATTATATTTAAATTTTCGACGAATTCTATGGTGCGGTCCACGCCTGTCTAAATATTATCGATAAATCTTAAACGTCAACAATTTCTTGTTGTTTCTTAGTGAATAACAATATTATTTGCGCTAGAAACCTCGAGAGTAGGCTAAAATAAAAGATATTTGGTATTGTCCTATTGTCGCATGTGAATTAAAACATTTGATAGTGTATCCGGTTCGTACATGACAAAAATTTTATGTGAGAGATGTTCGCTCTTGAAACCAAATTGTTGTGGCTCAAAGACCAAATTTATGCGGCTCGAGGACTGAACTTATGCGATGAACCCATTTTCCGGCGGTGATGCTTCAACCTCAGTTACTAGAATCACGACCCCGTTGTTGTTTCACCGTGCACAGGTTGTAAGACTGTATACACTTTTCTATTTAAATTTTAGTTGACTGTTAAATGCATAAATATACTTTCAACTACATGTACACTATATACATTTATTTTGGATCTATAACGACTTATACTAACATAAAACTGCTGTTGATACTAGTGTCTCTTGTCAACTTATGATTGTTATGATGTTAAATGTGAGAATGTTGTCTTAAGTATGTGTCTTGTACTGATGTTGAGTTGACACTGATCTATACTGTACTGTGTTTCAAGTAGGTAAAATATACCACTACATTACACTATTACATATTAATATAGGCGGATTGTTGTGCGGTGTATTGTTTGACATCATAATGGGGAATTTTTGTGTTATTACTTCTTGCAAATCGCGCATACAAGCAATAATACCCAAGGTGTACGATAGTGTCTGAAAAATAAAATCTTAGCTAATAAATAAATAAATAACATATAATTACTAATTATGTATTAGTAGGGGTGTGACTTGCACACCGTGCATGCAACAAAACTCAAAAAAACTGGCTTCGATAATTTACCCAAAATGCAATAACATTCCTCAGACTTACCTTTCGTGGGCGAGTTGCTGTTAAACATACAAGACAGCTAGCCAGTACCACGGATCAAGCTCGAGTGAAGACAGCGTGTTCTTCTTGACAAAATTGTTAACCCGACTGTATCTAAATTTAAAAAGCGCGCTGCCGCGATTTAAACGCCATTTTCAAAAGTGGATATATGTTACGCGGAGGACACACATTCAATAAGGAACCCACGTAAGTCCCAGGTTCACGGAAGCTAAAGGAATTAAATGAAAACGAATAACAACCAAATTAACGTGTAAAAAATATTTATTTTGAACGTTTGTAACTCAGACACAAAACAGTAAACAAAGCTTTGCACGTCTCCGTATTTAAATATTAAATAGTAACAATATTATAGTCGGTGAAGACGTGTATATAAAAATATGACTCAAAAATATATAAAATATTGAGATACAAAATAAAAATAAGTATGTAAATACGTTAATATCAAGATAATGAATACTTATATCTGTTTATCGAAATATTAGATGTATTGAAACTTTGAACGTATTTGTATATTTGAATAGATAGCTCATTCAATATGCACAAAAGGACAAGACGACTTTCGAAATATTTCGTTATCGTTATCAATGTAAATATAAACATATGTGTGCCATGTATTATAAATAAATATGACGCTGTTTCTTTACAAATAATCAAATATAACATAAGATTAAATATTAAATAATTAAAAAAAAGAAATGATGTACCCAACACTATACTAATGACTGTTCAAAATGACATAAATAAACAAAAACAAAACAAAAAAAACTATAAAAGTGACGTTAATTATATTAATTAATTTCACACAAATCGAGACCCAGTCTAGAGTTACAAATATCATAAACAAATACGACGGATCGGTAGATGAATAATAAGAATTGAGGAATAACTTAGCCGAAGGGCGCGCGTTTGCCTGTCTGCTGCAACACCACCTGAACCTTCTAATGATCGAATAGCCGATTACAACTAGAATTCCGCCGATCTTTGGTTCCACGCTGTTTACTTACATTTTCCCAAACGGAATGTAAATTACAGCGTTCTTCAAATTCGACAATAACTACCAACAATAATAGCTTCCAACACAAGTATGTCACAAATTTAATAAGCTAACAAATATAATAAGCTAACAAATATAATAAGCTAACAAATATAATAAGCTAATAACTAGCTTAAAGTGTGGAGCTAAAATCCACTTACCAGGTGTTTTAACGGTAATTTCACATTACTTTCACATAAAACTAAAGACAGACAAACATTTTACGCTACTGCACCTATCGACAAACCAACTAAGTGTCCCGAGTAGAAGCGACGCATTTTTAGACGTGCATAGACAAGATCGGAAGAGAGGTGGTGACGTAATTCCCACCTGTGCCGGTCCATGATGTACACAACAGTGCATTGACATTGAGACACTTCAAATAAAATGTACGTTATATGATATTTTAGATAATAAAACGTCACAGGTGTCACAAACTTAAGTAGAGACATCAATAAGAATTAAATATCTTACTTAGGTCATTTTATTTAAAGAATTTACATTTTTTATATTTAACAGAAATAATATACATATATAGAAAAAAAATGTTACACAAATAACGTATATTTTTGTGGAGTACACGTTGTATTAGATTCTATGTCACCCGTGTTTATATTTTTAAATAAAATATCTGGTAATATTAACGAAAATTAATAAATCATATTTCGCGGATAGTAATATCGAAATTTGAAAATCTCAACTGTCAATGTAACTTGCTTTATATAAAAATAAAACTCTGAACTTTCAAATTAACTAATTTCAATTTATTATCAGAATAATTTAAACATACATGAGTAGGTAAACCCCACCAGTTTTGTATAATACAAAGGTATTTTTAATAATATAAAATATTATTAAAAATCTGGTGTGAAGAACACAAATGCAGGTTCACTATTAATATTTTCTGTGAACGTGTCCGAATATATCCTATACCCAGAGACGTAGATACGTATTTCACCTTGCTACAGGCTCTCCAGCAGGGGCGTACCGATGAGCCTGTAGAAAGGTGAAATACGTATCTACGTCTCTGGGAATAGGATATATTCGGACACGTTCACAGAAAATATTAATAGTGAACCTGCATTTGTGTTCTTCACACCAGATTTTTAATAATATTTTATATTATTAAAAATACCTTTGTATTATACAAAACTGGTGGAGTTTACCTACTCATGTATGTTTCAATTATTCTGATACATTACACATGCGGTTAAGCCGTAGTATGAGTGAAGGCACAAACAAAATGCAGTTTTCTAGAGAGATTGGCTGTGCCAATCTTTGGAAGGGCGTCGTTACTTCACATTAATTATGTGGACGGTATGCGAGGTACTTCGGCTGTCTGACAACAGGCAGCGCCGAATTTACTTCTGCGCTCGGTTTGGATAATTACGGTGATAGGGCGATGTGGTTCTTTTCTGTGAATGTGTCTGGGAATATCCTTTCTCCAGCAGGGGTGTACCGATGAGCCTGTAGAAAGGTGAAATACGTATCTACGTCTCTGGGGATAGGATATATTCGGACACGTTCACAGAAAATATTAATAGTGAACCTGCATTTGTGTTCTTCACACCAGATTTTTAATAATATTTTATATTATTAAAAATACCTTTGCATTCAATTTATTAATTTAAAAAATTCAAAATAGTATAAAGAAACATCATTAAAGAAACTGAAAAAAATATAATGAAATATTATGATGACTTAGCTCCTTCCCATTGTAAGAAGCCTCTAAAAGCGTGTGAGAAAATTAATGCCGTAACATTTCAACCGAACGGGTAAATAATATATGTATTGCATCAACACTTAAATATGGAAAAGTTAACCGCAATATGGGTGCCTCGTTTGCTTACCCTGGAGCAAATGCGAACTCGTTTTAGAAGTTCAAATAACTCAATGGCTAAATTCAAATGAAATCTATGAGAATTTTTTGATTGAAGTGTTTTCGTGAATGAAATATTAATCACCAAACCCCAGAGACAAATCGCAGTTGAAACAATGGATTTTTTCTGATGAACGTGCTCTGAAGATGACCGTTTTTCAGCCTATATGATTATGGACAAGATTTTTTGGGATTTCAAAAGCGTAATAACTATCGACTATTTCCAGAAGGGAAGTACAATAACTGACCAATATTATACCAATGTAGTAACATGTATATGCCGTACTGAAGAAAAAGCAACGGCATTTATTCAGAAAAATTTTTGTTCCGGCAGGGTAATACAGCCTGATTCATTCTTTATTGAAAGCGCTAAATTTGTCGAATTGGAATCTCATTCCAAATTTGCCGCCTTGTCCACCATAATTACCAGATCTGGTTCCGAAATTTTTCCTTTTTTCCAAACTTGAAAAAACGGCTTGATAGAAAGAGATTCCAGATAAATGAGCGGCTAATGCCTTACAAAAGATTATTTTTTAGATAGCTTAAAAAATTAGACAACTAAGCGCCTGGAATTGGATGGAAATTATGTTGATAAAATAAAATATGTTTTTTATCATCCTCACATATGAATAGATATATCGCGTGTACATGTTAAGGAAACAATAAAAATATTGGGAATCGTATACTGAAGAAGACAATAATAAAAAGCTCAAAAAATTGTCATACTTATTGATTAATTTCTGCATGATTGTTAAGAAATTATATTACGTGTTCACCATTTCCAAAACGTTTACTTTTGTAAATGATGAAAGAAATTTCTAAACTCGTTTACCTCCAGGTTGTTGTTTATTATTTTCTCATAATTACATAAAGTGAAATGTCGTGAAAGCGTATCGTTCTTTTGGGAAATTAAACATACTCTTGGTTTTTGAAATAGCCTTTACTCTTTTCTACGAGCAGTGTTCTTATTAAAACTTTCAAGGAATTTGTCAAAGCGAATCCTCTGTTGCTGCTATAAATTATAAAGATAAAATAATTATAATTTCTTTATTTCAGAAGTAATTAAAGTCTTTTTGAATTGACGCTAACGCAGAATTATTATTATAAATATTATTATTTAGGTATCGTTGGAATTATTCCATTGTTTACTTTTGACAGTATTATTGAGAAATAATAGACATTTTTTGTTCTCCTAGTATACTTATTCCTAAATTCAAAACATTTACTTCTCCTAGCATTTACTTTAAATTTTCTCTACAAAATTAAAATAAATATCTAGGTGGATATAATAATTTGCAATTTATTGCGAAAGAATTTTATGATCTCTTAAAATGTTTCTAAGATATTTTATATATTTCTATGTATTGGTGTTTTTGTAGGATAATAAAATAATTTGAAACAGACTTGAATAGATAAAGCCTCACCATATTTTGTATAAAACAGATAAATGTTCACATTTTATAATATCTTCATATTATTAAAAATGTTTTTATTTTATACAGAGTATGGTGAGGTTGAATCTAGTCAAGTATGTTTCAAATAATTTTTTCAGTTTCTGCAGGTTGTGGCTGTGTCCATCAGATGGAAACCCCTGGCCAAGTCTTACATTTGTCATTAAGACAGCGGTGGCTGTTATGGCATTCGTGATCTTCAACTTATTCCATTCCTTCCCATCTAGTATAAATATATTAGATATTTCAGATTAAAGTCGAATTTCTGAGCCATGAAATCGGTTAGTTTCACTAACGGGGATGTGATTGTTCTTCTTTCCATATACGAGAGTGAGTCAAATTTAAACCGGATTTTTTAATAATTTATTATGTCAAAATAAAATTCCAAAACAAGTTTATTGTTTTGTAAGTGCGTTCTAACGTCTCCCTCGACGTTTACAGATTTTCCCCAGCGTTTGGGGCGTTCGTGAATCCCGTCTTCATAAAAGTATGAGCGGCGCTGAATGTTCTTCCACGCTGTGTCTTAACGGCTTTCGTAATGTAGTAAGGGTCTTACTTATGGTGAAAGTCTTTTTCCAGCAGCATGTACTGATGATTCTATAGTAAGATAAAACACATATCTGCATGTCTGAGAAGATACTTTCACACAATTTTTAATAATTTCTTTATATTATTAAAAATGTATTTATTTTTATAGGAAATAATTGAAATATCTTGTTTAATTAGTTCAACAAGTCTCGACATGTTTCAAAAAGTCTTTTAAGACAGAACTTTCCATTATTTAACTTTATTCTCTTCAAATAATAAATTTAAGATATTCATGCATTTGCGGCTACGTAAGAATTCCAAATACCCATAAGAAAGTTAAATAAATTTATATTTACCAATTATTTTTATATTTATAATTTTAGATGACATACACCAGCATTTTATTTGGATTAATCTCACATATTCAGTCATTTTAACATCAGCTGAAGCCGCAAATTAAGTTAGAAGTTGACTTATTGGAGCGAAAGTACACTGTCACTACTCCTATTCAATCTTTACGTCAGAGACGCCTAATTCACACCGATAGTAGACTAAGGCGTTTGTTCGCTAAGAAATTGTTTTACCTATCTTCAATCTGTGTACTCCTTCCACCTTGCTCGAGATTTATTTACAACTCATATTTTCGTGACTGTTTTGGTATTTGTGTTCCTACGTTCCTATTAAAACCATAGACGAGGCTTGTCGAGCCAATTCGTCCACATTCTCATTAGCACTGTAGGCCTGGGACCTGTGAAAATGTTACTTTTTTTTGCTACTATTCGTACTCTAGTGCCTTTATTATAACGCTGCTGCCGAAGAATAGAGCCACCGTGGGATTTGCTCCACCCTGCATGTGAATTTTTTAAATCATACCACCTTGGTTTATGTTCACCTGGCCCATCGTCCTCCGATACATTGTTCTATCTGAGAGCCATTCGTGTATCAGATAGACTCAACTTATTCCATTCCTTCCCATCTAGTATAACTATATTAGATATTTCTTATTAAAGTTGAATTTCTGATAGTTTCACTATCGGGGATGTGATTGTTCTTCTTTCAATATACAAGAGGGAGTCATATTTAAACCGGACTTTGTTTTTAATAATTTATTAAGGCAGAATAAAATTCCAAAACAAGTTTATTGTTTTGTAAATTGCGTTGTAACGTCTCCCTCGACGTTTACACATTTTTCCCAGCGTTTGGGGAGCTTGTATGAGGCCGTGCCAACAGCCAATTTCGCACAAACTTCTCAACTTCTTGATCGCTCTGAACATGGTGTCCGCCTAGTGCTTTCTGCAGTGGCCCAAACAAATGAGAGACTTTCATTGGAGACTCCCTACAGTCCAGATTGGAATAGATCTGGACTGTAGGGAGGATGTTCTAGGACTTCCCATTGGATTTGGTTCATTTTAACTCGAGTCAGTGTGCCCGTATGAGGTCTTGCGTTGTAATGTTGAAAAATTACATTTCTTATTGGTTGGTTGCCCCTTTTATTTCTGTAGACGGCTTTTGTCCTCTCAAGGAGCTAGGCAGGGTTCACAGCCCGACGTTCATGTAAGAAATCAATTAGCAAAACATCTTTCCAAACAAAAAAAGACAGTTGCAAGAACTTTCTCAGTCGATAAACATGTCTTTGCTTTCACAGGGCGCGGTTCTCCACTCCTTCGCCACTCCAAACTCGCAATTTTGGATTCGGGTTTATAATGATGGCCCCATGTTTCATAACATGTCACTATTATCTGCAGAAAACTGTTAGTTTTTCGTTTAAATCGTTTCAGGAGTCTTTGAAAAGTGTCTGTTCGGAACTGTTTTCGATCATTTGTTAAAGATCTTGGAACCCATCTTGAACAAATTTCGGGGAAACCCAGATGCTCAGTGATAATAGAATACGCACTACAGTGACACATTTGTGCTTCAGTAGTGATTTCATCGATCGTAAGTAGCTGTTTGCCATCAATAAAGTCATAAATCGCTCGAATGTTGTCGTTAGACACAGCTGTCCTGGGACGCCTATTGTGCCCTTCATTTTCAAAAGTTTCAGGGCTATCCTTGAATTTTTGAACCCAGTCATACACTTGAGTACGTAACAAAATTGTGTCACCAAACTGTGTAGTCAGGAGTACCCTGCTCGATTGTCAGCTCGCCTCAGTTGTTACGAAAACAAAAGTCGGTTTAAATTTGATTCTGTGTACTTCGAATATAGTACAATGAATTTGCATTGGTTTCCCCCTACAGACATTAATTCAACTTGTGTAAGGATGTCTAATTGTGATAAATTCAATATCGTCCTTAGTGTAGTAGTAGAAATTATTTCATGGCTCCCATGACACTTGAACATACAAGTTTTTGTCACCTGCTGAGTCTTTTTGCATAGTTTTTGGCAATTAAGTAGTTACTCCACAGCGTATCTTGGAACTTATTACTCTTATGTACAGCTGTAAAATCATCTCAAGACTCTGTCTTCTGTCTTCGCCGCACATTCACATTCATAGTTTCTCTATTAGCGGTTTGTAAAATTTGAAGATATTACATAAACCTTTAGTGATACAATATCCCTAGGTATTTGATTTTCCTGGAAAATCGACTATCTGACTTCCTAGTACTAGTGACTGTAGACTATTTGTTTTCTGAGAATTATTTAGTAACACCTCTCTTTTATATAAGTTAGCTGTCTACTATCTATAGAACCATTTGCTGCCATTCTGAAATAACTTTCCACTAAAGATTCCCATTAAAGATTACTCACATGAGGATCACTCCTTCCTCATGAGGGTAAACTTTCTGACCCTGGCTCCGCCTATAGCAGAAGTTATGATTCTACGGAAAAGTTTGAATTTGAAGGAAAACCAAAATTCCTTATACTTCGAAAATTTTAAATGCTGATATGTAGACACACCGCTATGTCAACCGAACCGTCCACAGAACACACACATTAAGATTCGGGCCAATCACACGAAGCCGTTCGCGTTCGACACTAAACAAGCCCCCCCCCCCCCCCTGATGCAGCAGTATATAAGCAGAGGCAGCTCACAACAATGGGATTCGACCGCTAGCTCCTACCAGTGCAAGACCAACTATAGAAGATAACGAATGTGGTCTCGTTGAAGCGTCGAGAGAATGAGTCCTTTTCAGGACATATCTCACACGCGGAGAAGAACCCGAGAAACAACGACTGTCATTTATCTTTTTAATATCTTCGGTTGCCACTAGCAACGGGTTATCCGTAATTCTAGGAAAAGCTACCCACCCTCTAAGTTTACGCGCGAAAATGCTCCTTTTTTAGAAACCTAATGAGTTAGCGTTGGTTTTATTCGTCAAGAAATTACACGCCTTCTAATCATTATTCAGCCATAAGCAAGGTACGATTCTTTAGGACAATTTAACCAATACTCATAACTAGAGCTGAGGATGTTTGCGGTATAACCATGGTTATATCATGTAACCATAGTAAATTACTATGGTTACATGATATAACCATGGTTATACCGCAAACATCCTCAGCTCTACTCATAACTCATACGCATAACTTATAGCTGAAGCGAGATAATTAATAGTTTGTCTAAAGTTATTTCTTTCTTTTTGTCGCCATTTTCAATAACTTGATGAATTAATCGTTATCAACCTAGATTTCAAACGACAGCTGTAGTGTATAGTACATAGGTTACTGTAAGAGTCATCTAGATCCATTTTCAGGTAAACCTACGTCTACCTGCAATTAGAAATAATTGTACCTGGCCATTCTAACTTCGTTATGCGCACCTCGAATTACCTGCTGTGAGGCATCATTCTAACCCGCTTTCTATGACGAACCTCGCTGTTGTATTTATTTTCATCGATACCGTGATCCCGCTCGCGTATCGCGGATTTTATTAATTCTGACTGTGTGCAGCCTAGCATTAGTTCACGGTCAGCCTTTACTTACTTTAATTCTTTTCTTTTTTATCTTTCGTTATTTACTAATCATTAAATAACTCATACAGAGGTGAGCTTTAATTAGAATTTAACTTATTTGTGTAGATTAACTTTAACCGTAAGTTAACTCTGCATGTGGTGTATTATAACATTATTTGTTTTATATTTATGGTGTAGTGTTTAATACCGTGTGTTGTTATTAAATAAAGCTCTTTAAGGACACCTCTGTTTTATTATTATTAATATCTCCTATACTAATTTTGTTACACCTGTGTTATACAAATTATTTCACAACGACGCTTTGTGTTTCGAAAAGTCACCATTAATCAACAATTTCTCATATCATTTATTGTGACGTTAAATCTAGCCGGGAATTACAACGTACTAGCGTGTGACAACTATAAATCATAAATGAATTTCTCTGTTTACTTTAACTCTTCTTAATAGCATTAAAATGGTATTAAACTTTATGTGAAAATTTCGATGATATCATAAACACAAACTATTTTGATTTTATGGTTACCTGGACTATGGAAACCTGTTTTATAAATATCCTTTTTGTTTAATTACTAGATTATAGCTTAGATAGTTTTGACTATAGATTTTTTAAATAAATACGCATTGGGTAGATTTTACAACTGCATTGTGTGTATAAACATAACATTGTCACGTGTCTCCTACTACATCTTCATTACTTGACATTCAATATTTGATTCTTCCGTTGTTATTTGTCACATTTGAAGTAAAATACATGACAATACATCTCATTAGAACAATCATTGTAATAGCTTCTCTTAAGCACAATTATAAACTTAGCTAAAAGTAGAAGTCTGCAATTAATTGAGACTTATTTTGTTTCTGAAATTAACTAAACCGTTCATTTTCTTTCTTTTCTTTGCAAATCCATTCCTTAAACATCTTAACTATTTCATTCCAGTTGAACGTTTTTGTTCCGATCTATTAGACCGATTCTCTTGCAAATTGGTTCCTCGTAATCGATACCTGTATCTCTTCCCCCTTCGAAAACGATTGATAGAGTGTCTCTGCGGCAAACGAAGTTATTTCACGGCAACACGTTAATAAACTTCAGGCAACTTAAATGTAACCACCTATCGATAAGAAAATCTTAGACATATATTTATTTATCAGGTAGATGCATAAATTCGTAGTTTTTTGGCTTTTAGGATTAAAGTTCCTAGAAAAAGCATATGTCAAAAGTTATTTTAGTGTTATATTATTGTTTAATAGAATAGTTTTCGAAATTGTAAATTTGTGCAAAAGTTTATTTGATTATTGTCCACATATCCTTTTCTTCAACTTCAATAGAGGAGCAAATGCATCGAAAGCCACTATATACATGTTTTATGACAAGAAATTGCTAATGATTAATTGAGTAATAGTTTGAGCTATTTCCATCGTTTGTTGGAGTTAGGTAATCCCAAGTTTTAATCTACTGCCGTCTTTGGGGTAGTCTTGAGAAGAGCTGTTCCTTTCCAAAGTCATAATCTAACGTATATGCCTTTTCCAATTTTTTAGCGAAATGTACTCGTGCGAGATTTGAACCTAATCTGTAAATTCAAACTTTTTTTGAATCATGCACACTAACCACTGAGCTATGGGGGGAGGGCAGAATATTATTTTTTAAAACTTGTACTTAAGCTAAAGGTACCTGCGCAGAACATGATGTGGTGTAGGTTGACATGTTTCTGGGCGTTGTTATATGCGCAATGTGATTGTCCCGTTTATTATGGGTCCGTTTCCGAGATTATTGTTTTTCCGTGTACATTTTCTCTAATCAAAGGTACCCAGACATTCTTAATTTCCAGGCTTTGTGTACTTATGGCGTTCGGTGTTGTCTCCTTCGGCTTCTTCTTTGTTTGGTGGTTTTCTTTTGCCAGGATTGCTACACCAGTCCTTGTAATCCTGTGACCTTCTTCCCAGGTATGTTGAGCTAGGGGCGATTTGTTTGTTTCACCTGGTTGGTCCAATTTTTGATGTTCTTTGATCCTGACTGATAGAGGTCTGCCTGTTTGTCCGATACAAGTTCTTCCACATTCGCTTGGTACTTCGTATATCCAATTCTTTGGCCCCTAATTTACTTTGTCTGATTTAGTTCTGGTCAGAGACGATCTGATGTTTTTGTCATTATGATGAATGATCTAATGGTAAAATTAGATCTGATCTTTTCCGATAGGCCTTTGACATATGGTTTTGCCGTAGTGTACACGCTTGTTTGCTGTTTTTATTTTTGGGCTATTTTTCTCTCTTACTTTCGGCAACATCTTTTCTGTATGACTGTTTAGTTTTAGTGTGTTGGTTATATAGGCACCTGACTACGCCATTTTTTAAATTGTGTGGATAATTAAATTCGAAATATAGGTATTGTCCTGTGTGTATTCGTTTCCTGTACACCTTGGTCTTGCGTGTGCCGCTGATACTTTTGTGTACTAAAACTCCCAGTAGGGGG